>CM053513.1:22129569-22836836 GCA_028627145.1 Eidolon dupreanum
GTTTTCATTATATAGGTCCTTCACATGTTTTGTTAAATTCGTTCCTAGGTATTTTATTGTTTTTGTTGCAAATGCAAAAGGAATTATTTTTTCCACTTCTTTTTCTGACACTTCGTTATTAGAGTATAGAAACACTATGGAATTTTGCACATTCACTTTGTGTCCAGAGACTTTACTGTATTTGCTTATTGTTTCTAGTCGTGTTCTTGTGGAGTCTTTAGAGGTTTCTATAAAGAGAATCGTGTCATCTGCAAATAGTGACTTCATTTCCTATTTGGATGCCTTTTATATCTTTCTCTTGCCTGATTGCAGTCGCTAGGACCTCCAATGTTATATTGAATAACAGTGGCGATAGTGGACAACCTTGCCTTGTTCCTGATCTTAGAGGGAAGGTTTATAGTTTTTCACCATTAAGTATCATGTTGGCTGAGGGTTTGTCATAGATGGCCTTTATTATGTTAAGGTACTTTCCTTCTATACCCATTTTGTTAAGCGTTTTGATCATAAATGGACACTGTATCTTGTCGAAGGCTTTTTCTGCATCTATTGATATGATCGCGATTCTTATTTTTTAATTTGTTTATGTGATGTATCACATTAATCGATTTGCGTATGTCGAACCATCCCTGTGCCCCTGGGATGAAGCCCACTTGATTTTGGTGTGTAATCCTTTAGATATGTTGCTGTACTCGGTTCGCTAGTATCTTATTTAGGATTTTTGCATCTGTGTTCATGAGAGATATTGGTCTGTAGTTTTGTGTGTGTGTGTGTTATCTTTACCAGGTTTTGGTATCAGGGTAATATTGGCCTCATAAAATGAGTTGGGAAGTATTACATCCTCTTCGACTTTTTGGAAGAGTTTGAGGAGAATACGTATTAAATCTTCTTTGATTGTTTGGTAGAATTCACTGGTGAAGCCATCTGGTCCGGGACTTTCACTTTTTGGTAGGTTTTTGATGACTGTTTCAATTTCCATACTGCTGATTGGTATATTTAGATTTTCCAGTTCTTCTTGCTTCAGTCTAGGAAAACTTTTTTTTTTTCCTAAGTATTGGTCCATTTCTTCTAGATTATTAAATTTGTTATTACATACTTTTTCATAGTATTCTTGTATGATCCTTTGTATTTCTGAGACATCAGTCGTAATTTCCCCTCTTTCATCCCTGATTTTATTTGTGTCCTTTCTCTTTTTCCTTTAGTGAGTCTAGCCAGGGGTTTGTCAATGTTATTAACCTTCTCAAAGAACTAGCTCTTTGTTGCATTTATTTTTTCTACTGTTTATTTTTAAATTTCAATTTCATTTATTTCTGTTCTAATTTTGATTATTTCTTTCCTTCTGCTGACTTTAGGCTTTATTTGTTCTTCCTTTACTAGTTTTTTAAGAATGAAGCATTAGGTTGTTTCTTTGGGCTCATTCTTGTTTTTGGAGATAGGCCTGTAATGATATGAACTTTCCACTTAGGACCACCTTTCCCATGTCCCAAAGGTTTTGATATGTTGTACTATCATTATCATCCATTTCTATGTATCTCTTGAACTCTCTTTTTATATCTTCTCTGACCCAGTTATTCTTAAGTATTCTTGTTTAATCTCTTCTCGCTTTCTTTTTACAGTTGATCTCTAGTTTCAAAGCATTATGATCAGAGAATATGGTTGGTAGATTTCAACTCTCTTATGTTTATGGAGGCTATCTCTGTGTCCCAGTATGCGGTCAATCCTTAGAATGTTCCATGTGCACTAGAGAAGAACATATAAACAACACTTTGGGGATGAATGTCAATTATGTTCAGTGGGTCTAATGTGTCATTTAAGGATGTTATTTCCTTACTGGTTTTCTGTTTGAATGATCTGTCCATATCTGACAGTGGGGTATTTAGGTCCCCTACTACGGTAGTGTTTTGGTCTGTTTCTCCCTTTAGTTCTGTTAGTAATTGCCTTACATATTTCAGGGCTCCTTGATTGGGTATTATGTCCTCTTGGTGCATGATTCCCTTTATGATTATGAAGTATCCCTCAGTATCTTTCTTTATCTTTTTTATTTCGAAGTCTATTTCATCCGATATTACTACTGCTACTTCCACTTTTCTCTGAATGCCATTTGCTTGGAATATCATTTTTCACCCTTTCACTTTGAGTGTATATTTGTCTTTTAGTTGAGATGTGTCTCCTGGAGGCAGCATAGGATTGGATTTTACTTTTTATTCCATAAATATTCCATAAATATGAAAACGATCATTATATATATATATATGACTGTGTGTGTGTGTATATATATATATGTGTATATATATATACACACACAGTCATCCATTTTCTTCTGTGTGTGCCTTATTTCCATTCCTTTTTGCAAATTTGGATCTTTGATTCCTCCCCTTTTCAGTCATTGTTGTCTCAGTTTGTCCCTATGTATACTGAATGTTTATCACTAACTTGCTATAGCAAATCTCTTCTTATTTTTAAGCTTATAATGCCCTGTTCCTAGTAAGGGTTGCACTCGTCTGCTTCTATCAACCTGCTAGTCATCATACGCCTAATCATGTATTTTTTGGTCATTTTTTTAGGTGAACTAACTCTTTTCAGTATTACCTGTAATGCAGGCCTCGTAGTGGTGAATTCCCTCGGTTTTTGTATGTCTGGAGAGGTCTTTATTTCTCCTTCATATCTAAAAGAGAGCTTAGCTGGATACATTATTCTTAGCTGGTAGTTCCTTTCATTTAATATTTTCAATATTTGATTCCACTCCTTTCTTGCTTGTAAGGTTTGTGCTGAGAAGTCCAATGTTAATCTAATGGGTTTTCCTTTATAGGTTACCGTCTTCATTTCCCTGGCTGCCCTGATAATTCTTCCTTTGTCAATGATTTTTGATAATTTTAATCCAATGTGTCTTGGTGAAGGCCTTTTTGGTTGAGATAATTGGGTGTTCTGTTGACTTCTTGAATTCCAAGCTCCAGCTTTTTCTTAGATGTGGGAAATTCTTGTCAACTGTTTGTCTGGAAATGCTTTCTAATCCCTGCTCCTTTTCCTCATCTTTGAGTACGCCCATTATTCTTATGTTTCCTCTCCTGATAGTATCAGCTAGTTCTTGTATTTCTCTTTCATTATTTTTCATTTATTGGTTTCTCTCTTCTTTCTTCTTAATTATTTCTAGATTTCTGACTTCATTGTCCCTGATCCTTTCTTCTATTTGGTCGACTCTATTTCCCGAGCTTGCTATTTCATTTTTCGCATCTTTCAGTGTGTTCTTCTTCTCCAGAAATTCTATTTGGTTCCTTTTGAGGACTTAAATCTCCTTGCTAAAGAACTCAGTCTGCTCATTTAGTTGTTTTTCTATTTCTGAAATTGTTGATATGAATTGTTTTGAATCTCATTGAGTTTTTTTCAGAAGTATCATCCTGAATTCTATCATTTAAGTTGCCTATTTCTTTCTGACCTACTTTGTCACCTTGGTTGTTTATGGTTTTTAATGGAAGTGTATTCTGCTTTTTTTTTCCAGAAAGATTTATTATATAAAGGTCTCTCCTTAGCCTGTTGCAAAGAAAGCGTTCTTCTTTTGGCTTCCAGTAGGTGGCCTCTAAACATCTTGGATCCTTGCTTTATACAAAGTCTTAATAATGCCTTTTATTTTCTTGCATATATTCAATCATGTCACTACACTGAGTCTCAGTCACTGTCAGTGTTAGTGACAGTTTTGGTAACATTTGCTCAGATTCCCCTAGGGCTTCATGGTGTTGGGTCTCAGAGAATATGGGGGGAAGGGCCCTCTGGTTTGGGGGATTTGGGCTGTGGCTCAGCCTTGTGTTTTGCAACCATGGCTGATAATAACAAGCAGTTGTTTCTTCTCTGCTATCCCCAGTTCTCTGCTTTCTGCCCTGATGACTGGGCCTTACCACCAACCATGTGAAGATCTCAGTTCTCCCAGGCAGGGCTGTTCAGGGAACCCATTGCACCTTCTCCCCTTCCCCTTCTCCTGCAGGGAGCTCCAGAGGCTATGTTAGGCAGCTTCATTATTTCTCCCAGTTCACCACCCACCTGGGGTTCTGACCTGTGGTAGCTCCTATGCATAGATCCCACACTCAGATGTGCTGGTGTACAGATTGAGTGTTTTTTTTGTTGAGTTTTAGATGTTCAGCTTATTGTTTCAAGGGGAGAGATCCGGGGACATCTCTTATTTTGCCATGTTTCTGACGTAACTCCAGGAGAGACGTTAAAAAGAGATGTAGTAAAAGGTGCTAAAAAAAACTGTAGCAGATCCGCTCCCAGCCAGCGCCCACATGCAGCCGAAGGGAGATGGTGACTGGACCTATTCATCTTTATTCTTAAAATTTCTTTGGCCAAATCTTTGCCCCTGTTCCTCCCCCAAATAGTGACTCTGGCTTTTCATGATATTGCTAGCCTTCTTCAACCTTCTGTTTTTGTTTGCATTCTAACCCCAAACCCCAACTTTCTGTTCATTTCTTCTGGATAACAATTTAGTCATACTGTCATCCCTCTTCTAAAACCATTTTGCTATTAGCTTATCTTGTAAATTAATATATCAGTTAGGATTAGGTTAGATTGTATGTGTCTGAAAACCCCAAAACAATAGTGGGATATGCAAGATAGTAGTCTATTTCTCTCTTCTGTGCAGATGAAACTCAGAAATAGTTGCTCCAGGACTGGTGTGGCAACAATGTGATCATGAGGGACCCAGCCTTCTGCTATCATGTTCCTCCAAGCTCAACTCAAAGCCTTCATTTCATGGTTCGAATTGGCTGCTCAAACAAGCATTTGAGAAAGAAAGTTCAAAGAGGAGAGCACCTCCTGATCCTCAGAATCTTTGAAAACATTGTTGTAATCATAGTGCATATATAGCTGAAAGTCTTTTTTTCTCTCTTCCCTCCCCACCTCCCACATAAGCTTACATTATGAGCATCTCTTCATGTGGCCACATAGTCTTTCTAAATATTATTTTTAAAGGACTGTTTAATATCCCAGTAAAATAATCTACCCAACCATTTCACTTTCCAGCTTTATTGAGATATAATTGACATACAATATTATGTGGACCTAACTATTTCTATATGACAGTTAATACTGTTGACCATTTAGGTTGGGTATTGGCTAAGTTTTTTTTACATTTTGTAAGATATTGATAGTTTTAACTTCAGATTTTCATTATTTGTTACTACATTGTTAGAAGACATTCAGTTTCAACTATTAGAATAAATGTGGCTTAGATAATACAAGCATTTAATTATCTCACACAATAAAAATTACTAAGTAGTGAATGAGTCAACAGTGCCAAGCTTCTGGCTCTACATCTCTGCAGTTTTCTTGCCTTTCTCATTTGTTCTAAGATGGCTGCTGTAACTCTTAGAGCATTGCTTTCTCATATGTTAACACCCAAAGTATGAAAGGAAGGAAGGGGCTTTCCGACCATGTCTCCCTGATGTAACTGGTAAGGAACATTTTTCCGAGGAACACCCAGGAAGACATTCTTGAACATTTCATTGAGTAGAACTGGGTCACATTGTTACCCATAGCTGCAAGGGAAATGAGAAACCAGGACCCAGAGATTCTCTTGCACTGTCTTAGATGGACAGCATGACTCATCCCCTAATTCAGGACACATTGCTCATCCCCTAATAAAGGTCCTTTTAGCCAGGAAGAAAAAATGACTTGGGCAAGTAGTCATTCAAGTTAACAATTAAATATTGGAACTTATTGCAGAGATAAAGAAAACCACAGAAATGGTTTTTCAGGTTAAGATCTCAAAACCTGTCCCATATTGCCACTTGGGCTAAAATAGAGAACCAAACCCTCAAAATACAGCACTGTGATTTCACATAACTTTTTTTTTTACATTGAAACCACATCTGCCTTTTTTTTAAATAAAAATTTTCAGCAAACCAAAAAACTGAAGTGAAACAAAAGGCATTACAGAATCACTGAAGAGAAATAAACTGTATGTTTATGTTAAAAATAGTTCGTAATGTTTATTTTTTTTTATTTTAGAGTTAATCCTTAATGATTGTTAAAAACAGAGTGTAAATATTAAAGAAAAATAACTGAAAAAATTATTTCTAATTTCACCATTCAGAGACAATCACTATTATTACTTGATAGAATTATTTTTAGTCTTTCAGACATATGAATAAATTTTTTTCACATGAAATTAGAATTATATAGATACTTTAGTTTCATGTCTTACTCTTTATATTAATAAATCTATGACACTTTAAAATAATAGATTTTCTCAATTTTTGTATGTCTCTTTTCAATTCAATGTATACCTCTTATGTTTTGATGAATAAATTGAGAAAAGTAATTTGTTTTTCATAGGAAAAATGCTGTAGAAGTAAATCGATCTAGAGAGTTCTCTCATTCATTGGCTCAACTCAAACACCCAGCATTTTTGAGTTTCAGTTTTCTAATTTATAAAGTGAGGTTGCTGAGAACAATAATAAAACAGATTTTTGCTATTTTATAGTAATCTCGTGAAGATCAAATATGATAATATGCATAAAAATACTTTGTAAGTTGTAAATTGAATCTGAAAAACAATTCAAAGTTAAAAGAAAACTTAGCAACTTAACATTTTCCTTCCAAAACATTAAAAAATCTCATTACTTTAAAAAGCAGGAATTACAAGGAGCAAAAATAATATTATTTTACACTTTAACAATAAACACCATGGAGATAGATTTGCTCAAAATTATAAAAACCATTTTGTTTTTGAAAAAATTTGAGAACTTAAAATTCTTATTTGGAAAAAAATGTTTTAATAGAAATTTTGCTCTTTTAAAGTTTTATGTGGTTAAAAAAGTAAAAAGAATAGATATTTGTTTATGACTAATTTTGAAATTTTATGTATAATTTTCAATGTTATTTAAACAGAAAGTACTTATTAAAGAGAATTTATGAGAGTACTCCCTTTTCTTCTGAATGATTAAAAAATGCACAGCTATAATAATTCAGGTAATAATAATAACAAGAAAACAGCAGGTTTTGTTTGAAACTAAATCTTGCAATCGTTGGCTGCACTTGTCACAAACATGTTTTCCTCTAATAAGCATCTAGTATTTCCCACTACCTCTTTCTTTTTGAGCTCAGACACTGAATAACTTTCCCAGAAATCTTACTCTTTTGTTTCTGAGTACTCTTTTATCTTTCCCATGAGAAAATAAAGCTACTAGATACCTTGGATATCTCTCTCAGATATGATTTTCATTTTAAGGAAAATTAAGACAGAACTTCTAAGAGGTTTATGCAAAAACCTCTGGAATTCCTGTTTTAGAGTCTATATGGAAGTGCAATTTGCATCTGGTTGGAATCATTTAAATGTGACCCTGTAGAGACTGAGCTATGAGGAAGATGACTTTGCAAGGTTCAACTGTGGTTCAGTGATTCTCATTAGAACTGATTGCTATAAAATCACTGGTTATTATTCAAAACTTATTACAAGTGATGCAGTTACAAAAGTTTACAGAGAAAACTTAGGTAGACTTGATCGATGTAGTTAAAAAAAACAATAGTTTTTTCCATCTGGCTCATATAAGTAATAGATGCTTACTGTAGAAAACTTGGCTTCTTTTGCAGTACAGAAGCTTTTTAGTTTGATAGAGTCCCATTTGTTTATTTTTGCTTTTGTTTCCCTTGCCTTTGAAGTCAAATTCACAAAATACCTCTGAGACCAATGTCCAGAAGCTTGTGCCTATGTTTTTTCCTATGCATTTTATTGTTTCAGGTCTTACATTCAAGTCTTTAATCCACTTTAAGTTAATTTTTGTGTATGCTGTGAGACAGTGGTCTAGTTTTATTCTTTTGCATATGGCTCTCCAGTTTTCCAAACATTATTTATTGCAGAGACTTTCCTTTCTCCATAGTGTATTTTTGGCTCCTTTGACATAAATTATTTGCCTATATATGTGTAGGTTTATTTTTGGTCTCTCAGTTGTGCTTCATTGGTCTCTGTGTGTTTTTTTTTCTGCTAAAACCATACTGTTTTGATTACTACAGCTGTGTAGTATAGTTTGAAATTGGGGAGTGTGACACCTCTGTCTTTGTTCTTTTTTCTCAAGAATGCTTTGGCTATTTGAGATCTTTTGTGGGTTTGTACAAATATGAGGATTTTTTTTCTCTATTTCTGTGAAAGATGCCATTTGGATTTTGATAGGAATTGCATTGACTTTGTAGATTGTTTAAGGTAAAATGTCCATTTTAACAATGTTAATTCTTCCAATCTATAAACATAGAATATCTTTCCATTTCTATGTGTCTTCTTCAATTTCTTTTAATAATGTCTTTTAGTTTTCAGTGTACAGGTCGTTTATTTCCTTTGCTAAGTTTATTTCTAGGTATTTTATTCTTTTTGACAACATGGATGGATTTTGCAGGTATTATGGTAAATAAAATAAATCTGATGGAAAAGAACAAAAACAGTGATTTCACTCATATGTGGAATATAAAACAAAAAGTAACAAATGAACTAACAAAAATAACCAAAAACAAACTTACAGACACAGACAACAGAATGATAGTTAAAGGGGGACAAAAAAAAATAGACTAGGTAGGGAGCACACAACAGAGTAGTTATTTAATTATAATTTTGTACACCTGAAATTTATATAATGTTATTAACCAATGTTTCCTAATAAATTTAATTTTTAAAAAATTTAGGAGATACATAAAAAGAAAAAGGAAAGCATAAAAATCTTTCACGTCCTGTCACCCAGAAATTATGTCTATTATATTTGCATGTATATATATCATAACAAGTTGAATTCAAATTCAAGTTTTGTATTCTGCTTTTTTTCACTTGACTATCTATTGTGGGCATGTTCTCAGGTCATTAAGTATTTTTCGATTTATAGTGAGCTGAAATTGCCTGCTTCTTAGCATTGAGCCACCAGTAGCAAAGAAATGAAATCGGTGCCTCCTAAAAGAAAGTGGTTACCTCTACTACCCAAGCTGTTTTTCTTTTATTGTACACATAACTACTTTTCTTGATAAGCAGTACCAGCTGGTGTCAAATCTCAGCTGAATGATATTATATTTTGCTTTGCTTTTTAAAAAATCTATGGGCCTAATTGCAATTTATAAATATTTTAGTATATGTGCTGCCGAAGCAAGCACAACAACTTATAAATAAGTACAAATGTTCACACAGATGTTTCAAGCTAGTTCTCTCCTGAAGGTTGCATCAGTAATAAAATGAATGGAATTCATTTTACTTAGTTGAGTCAACATTTATCATTTGAGCAAGTGGGTATTCCCAAGACAAGAAGTTACTGATAAGGAAGAAGGGATCTGGTAATCAGCATCTGGCTTCCCAAAGCTATGGCCAAATTATTCTTGGTTTACCAACAAGTCAAATATAAAATCTTTTGAAGTAAACAGCTTAAGGAATATGTTACTTTCTGTTTTGCTTAAAGAGGACACAGCTGATTTTCTTAACCATTTTTAATACTGTGAATGGAATCTTAAAAAACAAAAACAAAACAAACCAAAAACAAAACAAAACAAAACAAAACTGTCTTCATTCAAAGCCAAAAACCTACACATATTCTGGGCATTTGTGCAAAAAAAATTTTTTTTAAACTACTGTATGTAATTAAAACACCACTGGTCATCTTACTTTCAACTTCCTGTGTGATTATATGTTCCTATAAAATGTATTTTATTAATTTACTGACCTGTTCAGATTATCTACTGACAAGCCATATCAGTTCCAGTTTTGTGTGATTTTCAGAAGACAGAGTTATATCTTTCTTATAAATTAATATATGTCTGTAACAGCTTCCAGAATTTTATTCAGGAGTGCATGTGAAGCCATTTTTACAGATGTCTTTCACATTGTCAGCACAGCTATTCAGTAGTGAATGAAATTTCTCTTGCTTATTTATATAGTGGCAATAGCTAATAAAAACGGCAGTTAAAAATTAATATGTCTAAAATTCATGCCTATACATTAAAGCAGGACATGGGAGACATCTTAGGAAAAGACAAAAAAAGGCAAAGAACTATTTTTTAAGAGTGCAGAGGAAAATATTTTGTTCTTTTAGGTGAGGATAACGACAGCTTTCGAAGTTTGAAATCAGTCTTTGTGAATGAGCCATTCAGGATCAGGCAAACAGGCTTGGGATGTTGGGGTATTCACCTGATGTGAGAGACCTAATAAATAATATTTAAATGATATAATTGTATCCTGTAGTCAAGGATACCAAAGATATTGGCAAAATTCAACTGGCTACTATTATAAAGAAATGTAAAGATGAACCATGGAATCAAACGGTACCATTTTTTGCCTGCATGATCTTCAGCAAGATATGTAAACTCTCTCTGTGCCTCACTTTCCTCCTCTGGAAACAGAGATAGTGGTACCTACCTCATAATTGTAGGGAAGTAGGTTAAAAAATGCATATCAAATGCTTAATTGGCACATGTTAAATGCTCAACAAATGATAGACTAGTATGATTAAGTTATTATTATGACCTGGTAAGGAAGATCAAGAGAGCAGAGAATAAGTTGAAGGATTGAGACAGCATTGTGACACTGTGTCTTAAAAAGTTCCTACTACTCTAGAATTTTCTACTGGGTACTTAGCTCTGGTCATATTTCTCTCTAGATGTCAGCAGTCATCATAAAAATCACTTACAAAGATTCAAAGAAGAAAGTCAGAAAGGACCGGAAAAGTGGAGAAATGAGCAGTTAAGAGGTGGGCCGGGGTTGGGAGGTGAGTATGCACAAGATTGTCTTCTAGTTGGGGGAGTGCAGCATGCCTCTCTCTCCCAGGTACAAGCAGAAGAGGAAATAGCTCTTCTATCAGCGTGGAGTAGTCAAATGATCATTAAACCTAGGATTGTATGCTGAGGTTAAGGACCATTAAACATTCAAATGGCTATTGGATGTTTTAAAAAAGACCTACCTTCCTCATCTTCTCACTGACGACTTTCTTGACCACCCTTTTTAGTGAACATCTCACCCAAGCTTCCTATCTCTTTACCTTGCTTTATTTTCCTTTCAGTAATCAGTATACTGTAATATTCTATATTACTAAATTATCATGTTCATTAATTTTCCTTTCCAGTAAATGTGAGCTCATGAGAGCAGGTTATTTTATTTTTGTGGTTATTTTCACAGCTGTTTCTGTAGAGCCTAGCACAGTGCTCAATAAATATTGTAGTAAGTGTTCAATAAATATTTATTGAAAGAGAAAGGAAAGGATAAAGTCATTTATCTTAAGGTGTTTGTAGTGTGGTGAGCAGATGACTTCAGAAAGCATTTCTGAAGAGTCTGTTCAGATTTTGCATAAGGAATAAAGTAGCATTATCAACTTGATTTAAAAATTTCCAGACTTTTTCAAACTGTTAAAACAATAAACACATAACATTAGAATCTTATGAATGATGTGTAAGCTTGTATAACTTCATTAAACCAGAATTTGGGACTGACAAAGCTTCTCAAATTCTGAAATTCAACAGTTGTTATTCAAAGAGGGGGTTGGGATGAAGGGAAAAACCTCTAGAGGCCAAAGTCCAAAACAAGAGTGGCTAATAATAGCTACCATGTAGTGAGTGTCTACTATATTCCAAAGACAATACAGCTTTTTTACAAAACCCTTCCAAGGTAGATATTATTAAGCCCTTTTTCCAGATGGGAAGATCAGTGCCTTGTTCTTACTAATAAGTGGAGCTAGGATTTGAATTTCGCTTCGTCTGAATCCAAATTTATACTTTCTTCAAAATTTCCGATTGCCTTATGGTACAAGCTTCAACCTGTTCCCTCTGGAACTGTGTGGGAGATCTGTTATTTTGAAAAGATGCACAGTAACAACACTCAATGGGCCTTGTGTTATAACTGAAACGTTTGTAACCCCCACTCTAAGCAGGTGTGCTGAGTTGCAGTTACCCTGAGATGTTTGTGCCCAAACCAAAGATCTCTATCAAGGCAACGAGTAAAATATGAATATGAGAAGAAACGGTGATGGCCTTCTCCTTCTTTTTTAAACAAAACAGAATTTCTACATCAGAGCAAATGTTGTATGTTTTGCAGAAGTCCCCTGGGAGTTCATGCACTTGACCCAAAGACGCTGCTCTCACTCACATCATGTTTCAAACTCTCTTCTGGATTTGCCCTCAGAGCACGAGGCACATTCTTTTAAAACTTCTTCAGTGCTAGCAAATATTTGTCTTTTGGGTATATCTGATTTTGGGAGACAGCCCTTGGGAGCTACATCCAGCAAATAAGGTGGGTGACCAAGCCAGATTATATTTTGGGTCAAAAACAAATTGTGACTAGAATGCAGTGATACTGGTTTTCTTTTGTTGCTTATTAAACTGTGTCTGAAGGATGTTGTAAAATGGTTCTAGAAGTGCTTTAACTAATGTCTGCAATGTTGAAAAAGTGCAGCAACTACCAAGGGAGATGGTCATTTGATTACATTAGCTGTGGTTTGACGGGTAAAAAAAAAAAAGTTGTATCTTAATTTTAGAATCGCAGCTTGAATGATTACTTTGAGTGCTATCTTCTGCAACAAGACCCTACACTGTTATGAATTATGGCTCTGCAATAAAATGAACAAGTATGTAAATGTTTGCTAGATAAACACAGCCATACAGAGCAAACAAATCGGGATAAAAATGGCAGTTGAGAATCCTGAGAACCTAACAGTCACTGAAACAAAAAGCAGTATGTTATGTTACATTAAAACAGCTAAAGATAAAATAGATAATGAGAATAACAGCAGGGGAAATTATGTTTTTATGGTTATGGCTATAAGAAGGAATCTAGAAGATGTTTGAAATGATATTCTTATCTGGTTAGGGAATCTATTGTTTATAATGAATTAAAATGCAAAAGGAGGAAATCATTTATGTGATTTCTAGTCGGTGGCATTTCTCAGATGTTTTAATGTTTAGAATTTAAAAGGGTATTTTATATTAATGTATTTTACACAGATGTATTATACATCAGAATTAAGCTTTCTCTTACCAAATGCTAACATTTTATAATCCCCATCACGAAATGTCTCAATCAGAAGGAATGCGTGTTTCGGTTTAATACAGTTGTTCATCACCCAGTAAGGAGCTGGGTAATAACTACAGTGTAACTAATGTCCTGGGTTTGAAACTCAAAACTTTCAGACAAGGTTTTAGTATATATTTTCCATCTTCAGAACCCCTTGAAATATTTTATTAGGTGGCATATCACAAATGAGGGCATGTGTAAACATTGAAAGCTACCCACTAAATCTAAATCATTTCTGTTAATAAGCTAATAGTAAGAATGGAGGAATCTTACTAATACAGGGTAAAAACATTGATATGGCAATGTTTCCAAGATTTACTATTCATTGCAAGTACCATCGTCTTTACAAGTTCTATCTGGTATAAAGGGCAGAACGTCTTTACAATGAGCAAAAATACCACTTATGCATGAGTTCAGGGTACACAGGGTTGTCCTGTTATTTTAAATCCTCAGTAAAAGAGGTCATTGTTCTTAGGAGACTGTTAAAGAGAAAATAAGTTGTTCTTCTGCTGTATTAGAGGACATTTCAAATGAAGGTGTTTTTGAGACCTTTATGGAATTGTTTTTGCCCAGAAATCTCAGAGGAGGGGCATTCAGGAGAGAGAAGTGGACCCTTAGCCTGCGGTCGGGCTGCCCCTCCCTCCCCATAATGGCCCAGCTCTCCACAGTCAGAAGACAGTGGTATGAAGAACCAAGAGAGATGGATGGGGTGAATCTTTGTTTTGCTTTTCTTAGGTTTTAGAGTTTTGTTTTACCAGCTGAGGTCTCATTGGCTGTGAAATATACTTAAAAATGTTTATCACATAGGGCCATTGTGAAGATTAGATGAGAGAAGCAATCTGCTGTTTGGCAAATGATTCTTGAGTTTAGTGCCTGAGATACCCCAGTGAGCAAGGCCAGGCCTTGAGCTTCCAGGGCCTCTCAACTGGATATTACGGAGCTGTTCGGTGAGCGCTCTGACAGTGTTAGCTTAAGGGTCTGTGGGAGCTTAATGCCCCACCATTTGCAGTGGGGCAAGTTGGTAGTCACGGAAGGCTCCCCAGAGTATGGCTTCTTACAAGGGTCTGGTTCCTGGTAAGGGTCTAGGACCCCCATACCTGAAGTTTCCTTCCTTCCTACCACTCTGAATTCCTCAGGATTTTTCCTCACCTCTGTTCCAAGGCTGGACTATGTAGTATCAGAACTGACACACCAGGATGTGTGTGTGTGTGTGTGTGTGTGTCTGTCTGTAAGCATGTAGTGTGTACATGTATCTTAAGTCATTTACTTCTTCTCCTTACCACTAATCCTGTCTGTTAAAAGAATGAGGATGAGGGGGAAAACAAAAAAAGAAGGAAGGAGGAAGAGAGAGAAAGAGAGAGAGAGAAAGAGAGAGAGAGAGAGAGAGAGAGAGAGAGAGAGATGAAAAGAAGGAAGTTAGATAGCCAGCTGTCCTCAAATCCCTCCTACCCCACCCGAAGAAAATCTCCTCTGAGAATAAATTATATGTAAAAATTAGAGGTGTATAAGAAGCAATAAGAAAAACTGTTTCTCACCTTCACGAGCAGGAAGAAACACAAAGCCTGACTATAATGAGAACATCCAAAACTATACATACAGAGAGAGAGCAAGTCCATCAGAAGACTAACAGTGGTCAGACGAGAAACCAAGAGAGAAAGGGGAGTCTTGCAGCCAGACCTGGTAATGCTCTTTCCAGACCATCTTGGGTGGGGTGAGAATACCTGTAGACACACTCATCTATCCTGACCCTGAGTATGTAGGCCCCTTTGTGGAGAAACTGTTCAAGGCCTGAGGCCCTGAACTTATTATAAACCGTGCTTGTGGTGTCTCTCACTTTGTTTCCCAAAGGGGTTGCTGTCCATGCAGGCAGCTGTCTTTGCCCAACTCCTCTGCTTTCTCAAGGGACACTGGGACACTGAGAGCACCACTGGATCTCTAGCTGGACATACAATCAATTTTGAACTCTTTGCCATTCCAAATCTCTTAGAAGCTCTTTCATCCTGAATTTTCTGAAGCATATCTGAAGTTGATCTTCATCTCTGCATTAAATCAGCAATCAAAGCAGTGTCCCAGGATAGCACACAGTGTATTAATTGCCCTCTTACATCCTCCCCTATATGCTCCCTGGAATTGCTTTAAGTTGATTGTTTCTTGAGATAAAATCGGCCTACATTGAGGGAAAATGTAAGGAACTACCTCACAAGACTTGTTGCTAGCTGTGTTTAGTTTAAGGTTGGCATTTTACTTCTATTGTAATATCCTCTCTTTGAGAATTCAGGTGCCAAGTTCCTCTTTATTCTTAGCACCTTGGGAAGCCAGGAAGATCTTGCCATCCTGAGCAGTACACTCCCAGTGGGCACTCAGTTTTCTATGTGATAGTGTTTGCTGCTTCATACTGGTTGCTTATAAGCTTAGAACCATATCGGTCTCATCCTTGGTTTTAGCTTAATTTTTATTTTTATTTCTTTTGACCTCATCTTTTCATTTATTTTCAAAAATTTTGTTTTATCTTGCTAAGGTGTATGTATTTTTATTAGCTGCCCTAAATCTTTTGATGTTCTGCTTACCTAATAATATCATGATGGTGATCTGCTTTCCATGGAGAATTTTCTAGAAGACAATGTGCTTGTCAGAGGATTCAAGGATTTCCCCTTGGCAGATGGAGTTCTTACTGCACATTAACAAATTGACACTTGGGCTCATGTAAGAGTCTCTTATGAGCTTAGTAATTGTGTGTCCATCTCTGAGAATGTTCATCTTGCACCGTTTTTTTCCTGCTACCACTACACACCAGACACATTAATCCTCTTTCACGCCTTTAAACATGGCATGCTCTTTCCCACCTCAGGGGCTTTGCATATACTGTTGACTCTGCTCAGAATGTCCTTCCTCCTACTCTCCCCAGGCACCTATTTCTCATTATTAGAGTGGTAGTGACCCATTAGAATGATCAGGAGAGTTCATATTGATGCCCAAATTAAACTAGAATCTCTGGGAGGTGAGGCTTAGGTATTGGTACTTTTAAAAGCTTCTTATATGATTTTAATTTTTAGCTGGGGCTGAAAGTTACAGCTTTAGGTCATAGCTTAAATGTCAGTTGCTCAAAGAGGTCCTCCTTGACCACCTCTAGGATGTAGAGTTTGTCTTGCTCTCTAGCTCAGCTTCTTCTCTGATTTCTTTGTAATAATTACTACAATTTATAATTACTGTATTTATTTGAATGTTTTTGTTTGTCTCCCCCACACTAGGATATAGGTGTTGTGAGGTCAGGGTCTGTCTTGGTCTTTGCACTTATCTTCAGTGCACAGTCAGGCACAGCACATAAGAGTGCCAGTGATAAGGATGGCCTATGAATGATGCATACTGGTCTGATCTCTTGGAAATCATCCAAGGCTCCCTGCAATATCGTGAGAGAATCCATGTCAAGGTTCAGTGGCTATTTTAACCAACAAGATGGTTACATACACTTTCCTTTGACCTGACTCCCATTTCATGTCCCAGGATTCTTCACGTGAGAGCTTAACTCCCAGTGTCTCTTCTATGTCCGTGTCTTTCTCCTTCACTTGATTTTGATCATTATGAGTAAGAGATTTCATCTTGTTCATCTTTGTGTCCTCATCCCACCCCAGCACCCAGTGCTGGATCTTGTACATAGTAGGAGCTCTATAAGTGTTTATTGACTTGGAATTGACTTTATCCTTATGGTACATAGGTATTTTGACCAAGATTTCACCTTGGGCAGTAACATTTATAATTATTCATGGATTTGAGGTGTGGGATAATGTGACCACATCATGAAAGTTTAATTTGTTGGTTTAGGCAATTTAGCCATAAACTACATGCAGATGGTCTGTCCACCTGAATAGCACTGGAGGACAAAACAAATAAATTTGTGTTTAGAGGCAAATAATGAAACTTTGAGGAGTTTGAAAACAACTCAGTCACATCCTTCACAACACAGGTGCTGGTCCATAAAAGGGTGAATGCACGGCAGAGCTGCTTGAGCTCTCACGATGGCTGGGTCTGTATTTTCCAAATTATTATTTGGTAGCTGTTAATAAAACAAAGCAAAACAAACCACCCACCTGCTTGTTTCTCTCCGCAGTTAGTATGTTCATTGAGCTGACTTGTAACTTCTAAGGTGCTTTTTTCGAAGTTTAAATTAACCAAGTGGATGGACTTTCCCACCTCCCTTTTTCTCCTTTATTTCACTTCCTTAAAGAGTCATCTTGGTTTTTCTCTCTTCCTTTCCTCAGATTCATGTAGGCGATTTGCTGGTGGTAAATGAAGGATGGGGAGGAGAAATGGTCCCAGGAGGGTTGATATATTAAACACAAATCCAGCCATGCAGCAAAGACTTTTTCTGCCTCTTATCTGGGGAAGTTTTCAAACTGTCACAGAGAGAAATGCACGTGCACAAGTGCGCGCGTGCGTGCATGCGCGCGCGCACGCACACACACATACGCGCACACACACACACCCCTAAATGCACACAAATGAAACCCCTTCTTCAGAGAAACCAGCGACAGGAAATTGACTTATGCACAGGAACTTGCTAACCTCTTTTGTCACATTCGAATGGTTCCTGCTGCCTCAGTCACCACGCACACTCACCCCAACCATCTTGGGTTGGAATCTCCACCAGAATAACTCTTATATATTTTTAGTCCTTCCTATGTGAATCAGTTATATTCTTGGGGAGGAAGGAAAGGTTGATCTTAGAAGGAAAACATAACAGAGAAATGGCTTGGCTGCTTTTGTTTGTACTCACCTGCATTGAACAGCTTTGACTTCCGGAGTCAGTCATTTTGTCAAGAAATGTCTTCAGCATTCTACAACAGGTAAGACTTAAAAATATTCCTTTAGAATCAAAAGAAATCTTTCCAATTTTATTTAGCTTTTACTCTAGGCTAAACATAATAATTACCCTTTTCTACCTGTCATAAAGTATAGAACCAAATTATGAGAGAAAGGGGAGTTGTTCTGATATCCAACTACCCCCTGCCCAAGTCCCAACAAGACGCATATAATTTTTGAAACATTAAATATTATAATAGTTGGCTTTTGGTTTTCCAGATATTCTCCTAGAGAATTCATAGACTTGTGACTATCACTGAGCTCAAATATTTGGGTAGTTTAGTAAGGTGTCAGATGGGTACAAGACTTATTAAGATGATCACTTTGTAAGTTATATATAAATGTCTAATCACTATGTCATACATCTGAAACAAATACAATATTGTATGTCAACTGTAATTGAAAAAAATTGGGTAGTTTAAATATCACACTACATTTGATTAAATAAATCTAAAGATCCCCTAAGTTGTACTAATGTGAGTTAATTTTTTTTTAATTCAGAAAAGAAACAACCAAAATCCAAATGATGTAGATTTAGACCCAAAATTCTTAGCTTGTTTTACCTATTGCCAATTAAGTCCTCCTTCTAACATGGTATATGATAAGTATATATTTTTTAACCAAATTTAGTTTTTGAGGTGGTTTGATTTGGAGACATGCTATGAGATACCAGTCAGTAGCCTGGATTGTAACTAAATAAAGTTTAAGAAACCACTAGTTTTTGGTGCTTTACTAAATCAAAGCTATCATTGAAATATTGAAGTAAGCAACAAGTAGTTGATAATCAGTTATTAATTCTGAGCTGGTGCTGTGGAGGGTATAAAAGAAATATAAAGAATTCTCTATATTCTTTATATTTGAAGGACCTTATTATCTAGTAGTCGTGGTAAGAAGTAAAATTTAGAAAGCAGTGTGAGACAGGAATTAAGTGATGAATGGGACAGCATAAGCTGTAAAAGTAATAGAAGGTCCAAGAAGGGGATTTGAGGGTAAGCTGGAATAGTCTGGAAGACATGGGCCTTAGAAAGATATGAGATTCGAGTAGAAGGAGAAGAAGGTTAATTCACACTGGGAGAACTGTGTGGGCAAAGGCACAAAGGTGAGACTGACCAGCAGTTGACCAGCTCAACTGAGGAGACTGGCCCAAGAAAAGAAGAAAGTCTGTTTTACACATTGACAGGAAAATTAGGGTGTAGACAGGTTATAGAGTACCTTGAGGGGCTGCTGAAGAGAAGAGATTCCATTCAATAGTTTTCTAGTCTTCTCATGCCATTAGGTTCCTCTTTCTCAGCTTTTGCAGCTCTGACAAAATTCAGTGTGAGAGGGAGCCTGGAGATGCTTGTCTCTCATCCTTGGGGTTGCTTTATACATCTCCACAGCTTTTTCACTTATCTTCTATTATTTTCCCTTAGTATACCATTTATGTAGAGAAAGGGTTGTATGGCTTGAGATACCTGTAAGACTTCTATTTCTGGTTACTACATTTTGAAGAGTCCCTTCAATCATCCAATATTAAAGTGGGAGATGAGCTGGGTGACCAATTAAAAGCAAGTCTCTATTCTTCAGAAGTTCCATAAAATATGTGTTACTTCCTTTGCATGTCTGAATGAAATGTTATCAATATGCTGCTGCTCTTTTCCTAATGATTGAGAGCACTTTTGTTTCCTGGACTATGAGATATCAATGTCCACATAATAACAAAATTACAGTATGGTAGATAAAAACTCAGACTTTGGCATCAGATTGCCTTTTGTTGAAGCCTGGTGTTATTGCTTCTCAGCTCCGGGAATTTGAACACATTACTTGACTTGTTCAATTTTCAGATTAAAAAAAATTGTAAAATAGTTCTAATAATAACTGAAAAAACCTATTTCAGAGGGTTGTTATAGGGATAAAATAAAATTAAGATATAGTGCCTGGCATAAAATAAACTCTCATTTTATGATTCTTATTAAGGACTTGGCTGGGGACACTAGAATGATATGGTCCCTGGCCTGTGAATGAGATATCTGTAAAGTAAATGGGGCTGATGGGAAGAGGCTTGGAATTAATATTTTTCGAGCACCAAGTATAGAGTAAGTACAAGGTTGAATGTTTTATAGCGATAATGCATATAAAAAAAAGGATTAGAAATTGATATTTTAAGCCTTTCCATATCAGATTCTCAGACAGGTCTCTGAGTGACTGCTGGGTTATTTTGGGTATCTGTGGCTGATATTGCTTTCTGAATGCTTTGGATGGAATTACAGTAGTGCTTGGAAATAGAGGCAGAGAGGGTGACTCTTCTTCCTTGTCCAGCTTAAATTAAATATTTAATTTGATTATATTTGACTTTTAGTGTTAGTAAGGCATAGCTAAAATTTATTTCTATTCAGACCTTGGGACCATTTTGATAATGAGTGTCTAAAGTGCTTATTTGTGTTGGTTCTAGATGTTTGGATCTGTGTGAAAGCCAAGATTAAAAAGCATCCTTCTTTCCCATTCCATTCTTCAGATTAGAGATTCTTTTGGGTTAGTAAGCCCCCTTTAAAAAATGCAAACATGGCTTATATGTTCATTATGCAAGGAGTTCTCAATTATACATGCAGATTACTTTGGTCAAATGGTAATATGGTTTTCCTTCGAGAGCCCTACTGTTAATATAAGAGAGGAAAGTTTGGGGTTTTGTGTATGGAAAGGTGTGGACTCAAGTCAGGATGGGTGCCAAGTGGAGCATGTTGTGAGGCACCATGGCAGTACTGGGCACTAGAGTGGGCAGTGAAAGATGGAAAGGATGAATAGAGGGAGGTAGAAGGGTGCCAGAAACAAAGGCTCCTCCTAGCTCTTTAGTCATTTGACTCTAGCAACTGCTTGAATGTCCTGAGGAACTTAACTCCTTGCATAAGAAAATGTCATTCTGTCCTTCAGATGTGGAAAGATGTACATAGATGGGTTGATTTGTCTGGTTGTGGCCCAGAATTATTGTTCTTAAAGCTGTCTGGACATCAAAACCACTTGGGAACTTTTAAAGACTAGCAATATGTATCACAGCTCACCCCTAGAGTAAGGTCCATGTGATAATAAATATAAATATAAATATAAATATAAATATAAACCCTTCCCGCCCAGGTGACTTGGAGGCAGTTGTTCTCCAGGTGAGCATTTGGGAGTCATTAATTCAGAACTCTCCTACCAGGGCCCCAAGCACCGAGATGGTAAGTTGAGTTAGTGCATAGACAAAGCAAAATGATCTTCCTTCTTTTGTGATTAATATGGTCACACAAATGTATTTTCCTATTGTTTTGAATTTATTTCTTTGGAGAATTACTGGGAGTGGGATGACTAAGTCAAAGGTTTGAGCATATTTAGAGTTTGTGTCAACCATATTTACATTTGAACACATATGTATGGTGAACAGGTTAAAAATTCTATAGTGTTATATACATATAGAGGCTTTTCATTATTACTTAGGGAGAGCCCAAAGAAAGGAATTTGATTTCAGTGGAGTAAGTGCCAAATCACTCTCCCATTTCTCTTTTCTAGTAAAACAGAATACTAATGAATTACTTTGAGAAGAAAATTTCAAAGCATTACAGAATGCTCAATTTCTTCTTAGACCATTAGTGGAAGCCTTCTTATCTCTACATTTAGTTTCTTGTAAAACCGAAGTCAGCAGTGACCTCTTCCCCATTTCGTAGAAAAGAAAACCCAGGAAGAGAGTGGTTAAGTAACATTCAATACAGTTCTCATCACATTCGCCATGAGAACTACGTACAGTCGTCTGTTACTATTGTTCGAGTAAATAAATAACCAAGTTTTTATAGGTGACCCCATGGAAAAAAGCTAATAAAATGAATGCATGAAGAGAGTATTGCCTAAATTGAGGGAGGGTGGACAGAATTAACTGACCCATATAAACCTTCTGCTCTTTTATTTGCATTGCTTTATTCATTATATATTTGCAAAATCTGCTAACATAAAAGTATAGTTTGTGACACAGATGGGAATAAAGTGAATTTTTCAATGGCTTCAATGAAAAAAAAAAAAGATGTGCTCTGCAAAATATAAAGTGAGATATCTGTAGCAGTTTGTAGGAGCCTCCCTGTACTTGCTTGCAAAGCTGATTATAATATTTACAAGTCAGTTCTTAAACACATCCATTATTAAAATTAAATTATAGAAGTCACAGTTAAATAAATTATATTGAAAATAAAGTTACTCAAAACTAATTACTTTCTAATTATTAACTACATTTCACTATTATCTGTGCTCTTGAAGTTATTTACTCCAATTTATCCATAGGATAAAGGTGTTATGTAATGGTGTGCTACTGAGCATATCTTTCCAACTTTGCCTTCAGTGTTGTAATGTTGGTAGCTTGAAACTAGCCATGGTGGATGTGTTTACACCATGAACATCGGCAAACACTATCAATCAGCCTCCTCACATTTTTTTTTTTTGAGAAGAGTATATTAAACATTACCAGCATACCACCAGGGAATTGTGTAAAATAAAAATATGTGTCAAGAGCCATTAAAATGTTTTGATGTTTTAAAAATTGTAAAAATCCTGTATACAAGTGACTTAAGTAGTTTTATATTTAAGGAGAACGCTATGAAGAGTTTTGTGGGTCAGATGGGGTCTTGCTTTTGACAATTAGATGTGTTCCATGAATCTGTAGGCAGGGTTTTGTGACAGGTTTTTGGATGCAGGCAGTATGGTGTGGTGGGTGCTAAAAGGGTTTCTTTAGGACAGTTCAAGAAGGAGGAAGAAGTTACTGGCTAGGTACTGAGGACTTGCTAATGTAAACTGCAGAGGCTGAGGAATAGCCTACAGAAGAGCTACTGGCAAAGGCCAGAGAGAGAGAGGAGAAAACATTTCTTAAGAAGAAACAGGTAAATGCTATTCTCAGAGATGAGCAAGATGGATATGAAAATAGTTCCACTTAGATCTGAAAACAATAGGGCTCAAACCAGAAGAAATGGCTCTTCTAAATCATGGTTCTCAAATTTTAGTGTGTTTAAGTGTCCTCTGGATGGATGGGGGACATGTTAAGAAATGCAGCTTGCTAGGTTCCACCTCCATGGATGCTGATCTAATTGGTCTAGGGGTTGGCAGGAATATGCATTGCTAACAATTCTTCCCATCCCATACAGATTCTGACACAAACGGTCTGCTGATCATATTTTGAGAAGCATTGAAAGTAGTTGTTTGTTTGACCCTGGGAGTGTATATCTGTGTGTGTGTGTGTGTGTGTGTGTGTGTGTGTGTGTGTGTGTGTGTGCATGTGTGTGCGTGTGCGTGTGTCAGGGATAAGGCTGTTATCTTGAGGCTTAGGATCTAAGGGCTTACGATATCAAAGGGGTGTGACAACAGAGAAAGCCCATAAGGGACAAATTATTTGTTAAATCTATAGAAAGAAACTAAAAACAGGAGGTTGTACTTATGATATTCCTTAAAGGAATATCATTTGTTTCACAAAATTCCTTTCTACCGTTAAACAGGCATTTGGACCAACTGAAGGTTGTTGCGAACAGGGGAACTACAAGTGGGTAGCACAGAGAGAAATGGTCACAGGGAGAGTCTAGGACCCACCAACATTTTATTTCAAACCACTGGGAGGTAGGAATTAAGAATAAACTTGAGTAGAATATGCTGTGCTTTGTCCAGAAAACATTTAGGGCCTTAGTGTTGATAACATTACATTAGAGTAGGAAAGAAGATCTAATTTTTGATGAAATATAGTACTTAAATATAGATCTTCAGCATTCAAAATAGTAATAACAATTAGACATATACCATAACAACAGTATGTCACAAACTAAGCTTATTGAAAGTAAATGACATTACAGTAGTGGAAGCCATGGTACTGACATTATTGACTTCAACTGGCTTTGGAAGAATTTTAGTGATAGTTACAAGCTCTCAAATAGACTTTAATATCTTGGATTCTTCCAGTTTTACACTGAAGATGATCTTTTTACTTTAAAAAGGTTTTTATATTCCCTGTCATCAGGCTCACTAGTATCTTGACACATGGCCAAGGGTAAATCAATAATCCTTCATAGCATTGGAGTGCAATTGTGAGTCTGTTAGATGTGCAAGGATCTGACACTTGAAGTCAGACCTCCTTCCACAAGCACTTGTGATTATCCTAGTCCCCATTATAACAGGATTTTTCATGGACTGATTAGCTTATACCCGGAGCAGTGTTTCCTAATCACTTTTTTGGTCACAAATTCCTTTGAGAATCTGATGAAAACCAAAAACCTCCTCCTTGAGAAAAAGCACATATACAGGAACATGCACATTTGCCATATAATTTTAGGGGATTTAGGGATCCTCTAAAACCTATCCATAGACTCCCAGTAGTCCAGAACCCTCATAGTAATAACTCCTGCTGCAGAGGCTGAGGAAGCCTTGCAGAGGTTGAGAAAGTTTTGGTTATTGCTGGTATTGAATTTAGCTGCTAAAGAGAAATGCTGACTCTTCAATTGATGGCTAAAATCAGGACAAAATGGCAGATGTGTGTGTAGTTTTATAGCATTGGATCCTTAACTTGAATAAACATGTGGGGATAGAGTTGTTTTTTTTTTTTTTCCAGAGAATATGTGGCTAATATTTTAAGTTCTTGATTCAGAATTCTCTTATATGAAGCCAAGGTCTGTTCCCCTTTGGGAAAGCTGTCTCTCAAGATCCTACTTCAGTGTCTTATTTACTATCATGTGGTACCTGGATGGCACAAGAAATGCAGGCTGTAAATACCAATCTGGCCAACTCCAGAGGGTCGTGAGTGGTGTAGGGCCAACTGATGCTCCTAATCGAGTACAGGATATCCAGCCAAGCTGCTTTTGGAGGCAAACGGCTTTAGCTGGTGTGTCATATGCTTGCTCCTGAGTGTAAAATGTATGCTTTCTTATGTGAAGCTGAACATCGTTTTGGCCCTGAGGACTTTGGAGATGGTCGTTTTCCTGTGCAACCTTCAGACTGTGGAAGCCCAGTTAGCCATTTTCTGTTAGTAGAAACTTGACTTGCAATTTAGAGAACTGGATGTTTTCAGTGAAAACTCATGCCTTGTTAATTTCCTGTCCACTTGGACTGTGATAGGGGCTCAGGCAGGCTATGATTTACTCCAAACCCATCTGTTTAAATTAGTCAACTCTGTTGAAATTGATAAGACCATGTTATCATGTCATCGTGATAGAGTAGAGAGATACAGGTTAGAGAGGGGAAATGTACCCCATCTTCAACCATCCAGAGAAAAAGTATGTGCAGTTGCTTAAATAAATTGTGAAATATAATTCAGGCTTCTCTTAGTCTGGCATAATAAGAATTATAAATCTTTCTTTGAGGCAGAAAAGCAAAATCTATAACAAATATATGCAATAATTAGTGCACTTCAACTTCTACAATCATTTTAGTTGTTGTATACCCATAACTAAGTCTCCTGACAATTTCAATTCAATGTATCAATGCATTTTTCAATGTATTCAATATGTTTTAATTTAATACATTCAATGCATTTTAATAATAATAATAATAATACTGTATCATAGAATCCTCAGTTATAGCTCACAAAACAGATGTGTACACCAAAGGCCAGTAGCAAACTCTCTACCACTCTTGTCTCCTGGAGATGGGTTCTCCTGCTTTGTCATTACACTGAGTGACCTAGTTGCTGATGCAGAGAACTGACTGGCACGTATCTCTTTCTTGATGCTTTTTTGTTTCTTTCACAGGATCCTTTCTTCTGGGCAGGATCCCTACTTTTACTCTGCTTTCCCCATTGTTGTTTCAGCTGTTAACCTTCCTGAGCACTTCTAAATACACATATCTCATCATGAACCTTTTTCTCATTTGCTATAAAAAATTCTGCCTGTTTTTGTTTCAATTGTGAGCTAAAAATGATCTCAGCCATGATTTAGAAATGTAAGAATGCCTGTGATTATTCTTTTTTAATAAGGAAAAAGAAAGCCATATATTTTGATTAAAAGTTAAATGATGTAAAAACCACTGCCATCAACTACAAAAGCCCTTAAAGGGTCTAGAAATTCGTTTGGTGTTATGTATAAAACCTGATTTTCTTCAAGCTCCAATATGTTTGAGTAGTAACTTGCTGAAATTTGTGTTGATAGTCACTGTCTCTTTCTTTCTTGGGTTGTGATAAGGGAGTAAGTAACAAGGGGAGTGTTGGACATATATACAGAAATTAGGAGGAGAAAAGGCAGAGAAACCTTATGAATTGATAGTACCACAATTTCTTACATCTGCTAAAATAATATTGTTACTACATTTCTACAAACAGAATACCTGGTAATATCTATAATAATCTTGACTATAAAAAGATAATAATAAAACATGTACAGTGTAGCAAATGTGTCATATGCCATTTAACTTAAATATACATGTATATATTTTATTTACAATTAAGTTTGTATGTATTAAAAATGCCAACATCCTAATGTTTTCCCTCTAAAATGTGTGAAATCTGTAGAAAGAAACTTAAAGTAGACATTGCTTCCTAATATAATAGAAATACAGCGGATGCTTAAAAGGATCACTTGGTTAATGAAGGACAACTATGTTACCTTTTCTGAGTCCTATAGCTGTCTTTTCTTTCTTTTCACCCTCTACATCTCAGGAAAAGCAATTTCAAAATGTAGATTGTGACAGTGTTTCTGTTAAATTCTAGAGCCATGAAAATACATGGACAATTTTTGCATGGCAAAAGTTCAAAACCCAAACCAATAATTTTGGATTTCCCCAAGGGCTACCCATTTGACATGTCATCCAGGAAAGACCCACACACATACACAGAAGGAAAAATAGGAGTTTTTCTTTTAATAGGGGCTAGACTCTTGTGATTTTCAGCTTAAAAACTAGGTTGTGCAATTGGACTCATAAAAAAAAAAAAAGATCACCAGCATTTTCAGCCCAAGTTCATGTTTGCTTTTTCTTTTTCAACCTGTGACTAATTAATCTTATGAAGTTACATTTTCTTAAAGCGTCCTCTAGTTTACCAGTCCTTTCTTTAAGGGCTGAAATGATTGGACTTTTTAAAGTTTTCTACATTCATTCACACTATTTGGAATTTAAATGTTAGTGCTTCTTCCTTTATTTATTTGGTTATGACTGGTTTTATTTTGCAACAAATATGTAGCTCATTATTTTATCTACCAATTATACTTTTTGTTTCTTTGCCAGTTTTGAGAGTGCTTAACAATTTTTAAATACGCGTCTTTAACAAAGTAATCACTAGGGTAATGTGGAGGGTAAATAACAAAACAAATTCAGTTACCTTTACAGTCTTTAGTCTGATCAGAATCTTTAAATTTATTATCAAGTTCTTTCTTTTCCTAAAGAATACTAGCCAAAATACAATTTATAAACAGTACCACAAGCCAGTCAGAAAAAAAGAGTGGAATGATCCCTTGTTCTCATCATTTAATATGTTCTGTTCTAAATTATTATATTGAATTGTTTTAGACGGCTTTAGGAAATCTCTTTTCAGAAAAACAGCGAGTTACTGAGCAGTATGAATAAATCGCCTTATAATGTTCATAATCTTTGACACCTTCTAATAATTATTCTTTGTGTGTGTGTTTTCTTACCTTTGTATCTTCAGTGCCAACTACAGTATCTGCATAATATAATGAGTCAACATTTTTTCAATTACCTACATTAGGAAAAGATTTCACTCAATCTAAATATTTAGAATTATGGCATTGAGTAAAAGTAATTATGATATAGTTTTACAATAGAATATTATACATCTTTAAAAAATAGCATCAGTCAGTATTTATTGACATGAAATGGCATTTACAACAAATTAAGATCAAATTACAAAATAATATAATATAATTTTATAAAAATAAATTTTAAAATGTTTCCAGAATATCTCCTATACTGTAATATTGCGAGTGATGTATATGAGTTATGAGATTTGACTGTTTTTTTTATCCATTTATATTTTCAAAACTTTCTTCAAAGGCTGTGTACTAAAATCTTAGGACAAAATTAGTGAATTTTTATAAAATTATAAAGTAAGGAAAGTTTTTCTAAGAATAACAACAAAAACAAAAACAATTAAGGAAAAGATTAAAGTTAAATAAAAATGGAAATTTTCTCTATTTTATGACATAAACTATAATTTTAGTTTTAAGGCTATGTTGAAAAAGGACAGTCTTTGTCTTTCAGAGATACATATTGAATTATTTGCAGAATGTATGAGATTTTCTTTAACATATCAGAAGTTGAGAAGAAGTAAGAGAATTGAGTGGAGGGAGGAAAAGCAAGATTAGTCATGAGTTGATAATTGTTGAAGCTGGATGATGAACAAATGGATTATATGTATGTATGTATTATCTCTACTTTTTGTGTATGTTTTAAAGTTTACATCATGTAAATTTTTTAAAATTAACTTTATTGGGGTGTAACATTAGATAATAATATTATATAAATTTCAGGTATACAACTTTAATAATACAACATTTGTATACTCTATTGTGTGCTCACCACCCAAAGCCCAGTTTGCATCTGTCACCGTATATTTGACTCCCTTTACCCTCTTTGTCTTTCCTTCACCCCGCTCCTCCTCTGGTAACCACCATTCTGTTGTCTGTATCTATGAGTTTATTTGGTTATTTTTGCTTGTTCATTTGTTGCTTTTTGTTTTATATCTCATGTATGAGTGAATAAGAATTATTCTTAAGAAAACAATGAGAGGTGTTTTATTATAAAAATGAAGTTTTTCAACACAATGATTTTCTTTTATAATAGAGAAACCTAAAAGCTACCTAAAATGTCCAACAAAAAGGTATAGTTAAATAAATTATATTTCATCTTATTGAATATTTATTAAAATGTTTTTGAATAATGTTTAATGACAAATGAAAAAAGTCGGAATGTACAATTATATATTTTTGTTTAAAAGGCCTATATGTTTTTATACATGAATTTAGAATATGAAGGTAGATAAACCAATATGTTAAAAGTTATCATTTAAAAAACTAGATTATGCAATTATACTCATGAAAAAAATCACATATCATGAAAAGATTAAATGATTTAAAAAAGATTTTCATATTTTCTATAATTAGCTTACATTATTTTTACAGTAAAAAGTTCAGTTTATGCTGTGAAGTTAATAACGAAACTAGTGAAATGATTTGATATTTTGACACAATGAAGGAAACCTAATGCTTTGAAAGCCCTACACCTATAATTAAAATTTATCTTTTAAGATTTAGAGGATCTTTTAGATTTAGAGGGACCTCAAGGTTTTGTTTTTTTTTTAATCTCCAAACTTGATAAACCATAGATAATCACTTTTAATGAGAGATGTTGGAGTTATTAAATAGGTATGTGAGTGGTTTATGTTTTTAAAATAAAAAAGAATTAGCTTTAGCTAATAACAGAATTTAAGTAAAATATAAAATATTTAAGTGATGAATATAGATGATTATTTTTTAATTTTAACATATTAAAAGATTTCCAAAGAAATTCTTTAAGAAGCACACATTCCTGACGCATTTTAAATATTTAATTTAGAAATAATTAACTTTCCCATATTTTGAAAGACTACTATGCAAATTATAAGTGTATTCATTTTGATATAAAGAAGAAAATTTATCTTCTAGCCTTTCATGGCCATTTTTCTACACAGTAATATCAATTATCTAAAAGTTTATTATTTTCAAATGCCAAATATTCATTGGAGTATTTTAATATTAGTCAAAAAGTTGATTAGTTTAATGAAGGAGGCAGTTTCCCTTTTAAACATGAATGAAATCTTGCATTGGATTTCTGTAATATTCCCAATTACATTTTTTGTTTGTTTTTTTCTGTGCGTGCTTCTCTCTGGCTTTGGTTTAACAATAACTCATGATCATGACAGACAGCTATTGCTCGTGAGAGAGGCATCATATCAGTTAGCAATACCTGACTAACGGTAACTTAAAAAAATCCGGATTCATTTTTCCCACATAAGAAGAAGTCTGGAGGTCTGCATTTCTGTCATTGTTTCAGTGGCTCAGACTATGATTCCCATTCTTCATCATAGTTGTGAGATGGTTGCTACAGCTTAGAGCTTTGTGCCTTGTAAAGAGATATAGGGTTGGGTGGAAGTGGAAGGGAGGCTGTCCTGACAGTAGCTGTAGCTTTTTCTAGGAAAACAAGAGTTTTCCCAGATACCGCCAAAACAGTTATTGGTTTTAGTGTAATTGTTAGACCTGGGTTACATGGCCACCCCAACTGTGGGGAAGGTGAGGACGCAGGAAATCAAATTGTTATAATTGGGTTAGACCCATTCTTAATGGGAAGGGAAGGCAAAGCGTGTGGTAGGAGTGGGGTAGGGGTGGATGATGTGGTGAGGGTAGATCTGGTGGTGCTGATATCATCCCTGAGGGGAAGAATATTATTTGTGGGGGAATGCGGGGGGAGGCAAATGAAAAGCTTACTCTTTTTATGTATAAAGCACCAATATACATACAATACGTAGATATTTAGTATATCTATCATATTAAAATTTCATGGGTATATGTTTAGGAAAAAAGTGTCTAAAAATGCTCTTAAGGGTGTCATACTGAAGAAAAGGTTGAGAAATAATGGTCTAGACCAAGCATGATCATTTTCCTGAGGCTTTGCACACTATCCTAACAACAAAATTGGATTCTATTACTAAGGACAAAAAGAAGCACAAATATTCAATTCTAAACTAACAATGTTTGCCTCAGATAATGTCATAAATTAAGTTAATAAACAACTTATACTATCTTGTAATTGGTGATTTTCTCTCATTGGGCTGTGAACTTCTTAAGAGTAGGAACGATATCATTCATCTTTGTATATTAGTACACTAGGCTCTCAATATATATTTTTTGTAAATTGAATGGAACAAACAACACTGTACCTAACATCTTTACAGCTGGGCCAATTACCCTCAAATATCAAGTAGAATATATTACCCTACTCAAAATCCTTCAGTAGCTTCCAATTCCTCATAGACGAGAGGTCCAGCTTCTCATTCTCATTTCCTACCATTTTCTCAACTATAGTCTGGGATCCAGGCACACTAATCTACTCTATCCCTAAACACATCTTTGATGTCAGTTGTCTGTGCTTTTGCATATGCGGTCCCCCTCTAGTGTCGTGTTACAGTGTTACGGTTCAAATTCCTTTTCCCTCAAGGCTCTATTTGAAGTCACTTCCTCTGGGAGTTCTTAAGTGGTTACACTTGCCTAGAAGACCTTTTCCTTCCTCTCCAACTTTTTCAAATCCGTCCCTTAATAGCCTATTTAAGTCCTGCTTTCTCTACAAGTTCTTTCTAAGGACCCCAGCTCATGTGCATTTCCATCCTTTTTAAATCCTATTGTGCTCTGGTCTGTTTCATTCTTTGGTGTACCTAGTTAAGTAATTAGATGTACCTAATGTCTTTACTTGTCAGTTGTCTGACTTAAGCATTTTTATCTTGTCTCTACAATAGGCTACATTCCAAGAGAGCAGGGAATCTTTCACAATGTCCAGTGTAAGCTCTGTGCATCTAGGAAGCAATTAACAAAAGCTGGTTTAATGATAATTAAAATCAATAAATATCAATAGATAAAATAAAAGCCAATAAATAGTTGGAAGTTCCATTTTCTTTGCAGTTCTAAAACCCAGTGTATTTTGTTATTGTATATTTTAACACAAATATATCCTGCATCATAGGGATTTGCTCATAAGAAAAAAATCAATAGGTCTGACTTAAGAGCTGAAAGCTGTCAACTAGCTTTGTTCTCCCTTCCAGTCCTGATCCTCTCTGCATGAGGGGGTTGAAGGCTAGGAGGTTTAGCGTAAAGCTCAGAGCTTTGAAGTCAACCAAGGACAAGTTATTTAATTTCTTGGGCCTCAGTAATCACTTTTGTAAAATGGGAATACTATTCTCTACCATGCTGGATTGCTGTGAGGATAAAATGTGATAATATAAGAAAACACCTACTTCAAGATCTGGTAACCCATAGGCACTCAATAAATTGTGCTGTGGGCAGCTTGACTTATCAGCCTGATGTTTTGGGAGCAATATGCCTTTACTTTACTGAACGTCCCTTCCTTGAAGAGAGGAAGTCATTTATGTGTACTTGTTTAAAAGATATTTCTATCTGAGGAATTGAAATAAGAGTAGTATCTACATTTCATAGCATTTCAAGAACTGGAATGAAACCCTTTTGTTTTATGGACAATGAAAGCCATGCTCAGAGAATGTGACTAGTTTGCTCCTGGTTCCAAGGCAAGTAGCAGAAATGAAACTGAACCAAGATACCCTGACTCCTGATTAGGGCTTTTTTTGCTCCCTTGTCTAGGGTTGCCAGATCTAGCAAATAAAAAAACCAGAATACCAGTTAAATTTTGAATTTCAGATAAGTAAATAAGTTTCTAGCATAAGTATATTCCGTGGTCATTAGTTAAAAAAAAAAACAAAAAACAAACAGCTGTTTGAAGAACAAATTAGAAAAAGATGTGCAGAGACTATCTGTTACACAGTTATGCTTATTGGCAAGCTGTTTTTATAAACACTGAGAACTTGCCTATACAAGGGAAAAATGGCACTTTAAGAAAATGAGGCTATTGATTTTTAAAAACTTGTTTTGTTCTTAAAATTTTGAATACATCTAAAAGTCCCCGTATGCCTATCACTGAAATTCAGCAATTGTCAAGATATTACCATATTTGTTTTGTCTATTTTTTCCCTTTACTAAAGTGCTTTCAAGTAAACCCCAGACATCATGTTACTTTACCCATATATGCTATGTATCTCTAAAATCGAGAATATCTTCTTACCCTGCTATGCTGTCATTATTCCACCTAAAAAATTAGTAGTAGTCCTTTGAAATCTTCTGATACCCAATCCATACTCACATTTCTCTGATTATCTCAAAAATATCTTTTTACAATTGGTTTATTTAAATCAGTATCTGAAATCCATTTGTAAATATAGTTTTTATGTCTCAAGTATCTTTAATGTTATTTTTAATGGCAAAAATGAAGTAATGAAGAAAGACATTGGTTGATATCTTAGGGTAGTTATATTAGGTTCATAGTAAGCTGTTTGATTGCTCTTATATAGACGGTATAAAAACCAAAAGAGGTTTTGAAAACAGCAAGGTCATAAATGATTGTTTATGAGATAGTCAATTATAGTAGTTCTATTGTTTTGTTTAAACTAGATGAAAAAGAAATAAAATGGAGAGAGATGTCATTTTGTTTTTTTTTAGTTGATTATTTTTTATGCTGAAGCTGTTTCACATGTAAAATAAGGATAATAATATAATAATCATTACTGCCCAGATTGTGAAGGTCAAATGAAAAGGTGTCTGGGAAAGCTGTGCTTAGCTGGATAACAGTGTCTCTCCAATCTGACTGTACTTCTGAGTCATTCCAGTGCTTTAAAAATAGTTTCTCTGATTCTTGCCAGACCTACTGAATAAGATATCCCTATGGAAAATCTAGGAAAACATTTTAAACAACCTCTCAGTGTAATTCTGATGATGATCAAGTTTGGGGATCACCAACTTCACCCCCCTGGACTGATAATACTTCCCAGGGCTAATGATGCTTCACAGCACTCTGGGATGGGTAACAAATGCAGTGATAAACACCAAATGCTTCCTTAATACCTTAGTCATGATCAGTATTATGAACCCAGGTGATCCTCATCCAACTGTTGGACACTTGACCTTGGGATGAATTAGAATTCCTTAGCTTACTTCATCTCATGGACACCATGTGGTATAGTGTCTGGCACATAGAATGCAGTACACATTGGAGGAATGAACACATGAATGATATTACTGAGAATTCAGATCAATGGCACTTCATATTATCAATCTACAGACAATACAGAATACTGGTAGGCCACCAGTGCTATTTTAACTTAGGAGGGGCTCAGACTCATTTGGGAATGGCCCAGAGAATGGGATTAATGCACAATAGAATATATTTCCCATAGTCTCATCTCTCTTTGTATACAGTTTTGTTTTATGTGAAACTTCCTTTTCCTCCTCTGGTCAAAACTAGCTTTGAGGAAAGAATGAGACTGGAAACACATTCATATGATTGTGGGAATGGTAAAAATGGCTTTACCTTCCAAGGATATTTGCATTTCAACAAAGCCCTAAGCCTCTGGAGAAAGGGCTATTCCAATGGTGGCAAAGATGTTTAGTAGGGAGGGAATGTCCCATCATCCTTGATGTCATCTCATGTAGGCAGGTACCTTCTGGTAAGACTCTTGCCTGCCAGGGACATGCTGGGTGCCTGCTGTGCCAGCTAGCTGGAAACCCTGAGGGTCAGACTTTCTTGCATGGACACTTAATAAGGATGGAAGCTACTGCTAATAGATTGGGAAGCTACTTCCTTTGCCATCTCTCCACAAAGAGGGTTTCCTTGAGTTAGGCCTCTTGATTATCCAGATCAAGAATTGTGCTGTGGGGATCTTATTTGATGCTTCTGAACTATAGTCCTTCCTTAAAAGGAGGAGACTAGAACACTCAGTTCTGTGCATGAGTAGCAGTAATGGCTCATACTTGAGAAGACACTGGAATTCAGCCAATATTATTACAGGGAGAATACTAGATAACAGACTTTCCTGTGATAGAGAAAAGAAGTCCTTTATTGTCATTATGTGCTCAGTAATGTAAAAAGAAGGGGACATAGTTTATCCACTGATAGTTGACTCTGGGACAGTGAGGTTTTCTGAGACCTTATTTTAGAAAAATAGCAGGTGTGGATCTCATTCTTCTAGTTCCTGAGCTCGCTGCATATTCTCTCTGTCTCTGTCTCTGTCTTTATCTCTGTCTCTGTCTCTCTCTCTCTCTCCCCACCCCACACACATGCACATGCACACACACACACACACACACACACACACGCACACACACACACACACATGCACACACTCAGACACACATCTTGGGCCAGGCTAGTAAAACCTCGTGGGAAATGGGACTGAAGAGTTCACTGAAAGGTTCTCAAATTTAATCTTACTAGGTAAACACTTTAGGGATGATAAAGCAGAAGGAAGCTTTCTGGTTGAGGTCTGTATGACATATGTGAGTGTTAAAAGATATGGGCATAATGTACAGTGAAGAAGTGGTTAGAAGAAGATGGAATGAGGTTAAAGGATTATCTTCTGCTGCATTTCAGTTCACTTTGGGATTATAGATTTAAGAAAGTAGACTAATGCTGATGTCTAGAGTGGTTCCTATTGGAGTCCTACTATTATATCTTGAAAGTAATTTCAGGTGGACTTGTACCACTAAGGCAAGACTAGGGTAGCCTTGTACATGAGGATGACTAGAGAGTCATTTCTTAAGAAGTTAGATTTATATGAAGAAGTATTAATCATAAAGAAGAGAGTTGACCATCCATGGAAACAGAAAACAACAAGTCTGAGAATCATACTTTTGCAGTGTCTATTTATGCACTTTCATTGGAGACAGTATCTTGACTAATGAACTTCTTGTATTTTGATCTCATTCATAAGAGCATAGGGAGGAAGTTAACCTTAGTTTAAAGCATGTTCTTGACCATTCTGGTACTCAATGACAAAAAGAAAAATTTCCCATAACTCCTAATAGTGGCACCCATTTCTATTACACAAGAAACCTCTTTTCTTGGGATCTTAGTTCCCCCAGGAATTTTTCTAGCATGCTAAGCAGGGTAGTCTGAACACAATCCAAATCACTGGAATATTCTCTCTCTCTCTCTCTCTCTCTCTCTCTCTCTCTCTCTTTTACTTAAGTGGTGTCTGAAAAAGCCCTGCTGTGAGGAGTTCTAGAGGTCCAGACTGAGTAAGAGAGGGACTTACAGACCCAGTGAGACCTGTTCATCTGACAGATGAGGTGACTGTGGCAGGAGGGAGGTCCTGGACTTGCTCAGGGTGATTTAATTAGTCAGGGACTGATCTGGCCCAGGATCCAGGCCTCATGTGACACAGGTTTTTCTAAGTGACTATCCAGTGATACTAGCATATGCTACTTCTACCCAGAAGGAACTGTGGGACACATTTATATATATATATTTTTTTTTACAAAAGATTATGAGTTATTTTAATAACATTTTTGTTATAAAAGCAGTATATTCTATGAGGGAAATGTGGAAAATATAATAAGCACAAAAAAAGGAAAAAAGTCTGTAATTGCACCAATAAGAGCATTGTTAACATCTTGGTATAGTTTTTTATTCCTCTCTATATTTTTATTGAAAAAATCAAGATCATATTGCACATACTATTTTGAACCTGCTTTTTCATGTAATTTTGTTGTCATATTTTTTTTACATTAGCAAATATTTTTTCTAAGATAATAAGGAATTCATTGATAAAGGAGGTGTGTGGTTTTTTTCTCCTCTGAAAAGTTATCTTGTGTGGCAAGTTGTGTTTAAAAAGTGGAGACAAATGAAGGTAAAAATGAATAGTCAGCAAGTCAATTCCAAAGGGAGTGAAGTCTCTGCTGCTGGAAACGACCTAAGGATTATGCCTTCTAGTTTCAAACATGTTGATAATAGCTGTGTGCAGGCATGAAGGTTGGCATAAAGGATGAACATCAAACTCCAGGTAGGAGCTATGAATAATCTAGTGCGAGCTGCAAGTCATTTGCCGAGAGCAAATTATCCTACAGTCCTATCTGTTAGGACCTGTACTAGTTGCTCCTCCATGGACATCTGGTCAGCAATTTTTAGTTGTTTTAAGGTTGTAGGAAATGCTTTTACCAGGCCTGAAAACTTCTGTCCCTGGCATGGATATTTGGGAGGCCAATGACTGTTTGTTTGTTTGTTTGTCTAAGAAAGCCATGAGAATGCCTTAGAGAACTGAGGGGTTTTGTGGGGTTTACATGACAATCACCTTTGTGCTTCTAGGTTACCTTGGCCACCTAGTTGTTCTGTTGCTCAGGTCTGTAAATGTGCTGGGTGTTTCCCCATTCAGTCTCTGAAAACTCTTCATGCATTCAGTATTTGCAAGTTCTCTCTGTCACAAATTATGCCAGTGAAGTCTAAATTGAACTGGGATGTTTCCAAGAAAAGAGATACAAATTCTGTTTCTATCTTCTGTAAATCTAAGCCTGTTACTACTGAACAGTCTTGAAGTCAGACACCTGCTGGGGTGCTCCTTGTGCTTAGCTTGGCTGATGAGCCCATGCTGAGGGATTTTTAGTATGTAGGCCTCTGCGTCAAGATGGGGGAAGGAAAGGCAAACAGGCAAAGCAAGAGGAAAAGTTAGGGAGTTGGGAAAGGTCATCTGTGGCAGGAACTTTGAGCTGTCTGCCCTTCACCCTCTTTTCTGTTAATATGTGCTCTCAAAGTAGCTTTTGATATCACTGCTTTCATAGAAATATGAAATATCAGCACAGGAGGGGTCCTTAGAGCTAGTTGAGTTCAATGTCTAATTTTACAGATGTGGAAATTAAAGTCTGGAGAGGCTAATTGGCATGAGTAAGGTCACATAGTTCTTGGTAGAGCCAAGATTTGAACCTGATTCACCACAATCCAGGGCTCTGTCTACTACATACAATGTATGTAGCTGCCTCTACATACAATATTGACTTTCCATTCATATTTAGTATTATGTTTATATTTTCTGATTTATCTGTAGTGGAGGAGGAATTGCTTAGTCCTCTACTAAAGCAATTTAGTATCAGGTAACTCAAAATCTGCAGCTAAGGAAGAAGTTTCATAATAAATTATTATGTGAAAAAAGCACAGTATGCATAGTATATGCAGTATGCATAGTACATGCAGTATGCTATAGTTTATATATGAAAAAGAGTGTGTGGTGTGTATGTACGTATGATAATCACACATATGCATTCATATAAATATGCATATGAATACATGTCATAATTAATAACTTTGGAAAAATTTGTAAGAAACTTAACACAATAGTTCCCTCTGGGAAAATGGCCTGGGGCCCTGGTGGGCAGCAGGCATAGGAAGGAGACATATTTTTCACTTCTGTACTTTTTGAATTTTACTGTAGGCATGTATTAACTAGTCAAGAAAGTAAACATAAAAACATTTAAAGTTGACATGTGAGCTGAAATAAGAAAGAATAATCTTACGTGGAGGCCTCCTGGAAGAGGTGGCATTTGAGCTGGGCTCTGGGACACATAGAAACTTGCCAGGAAGAGTCAGATCAGGGAAGATCATATTTCAAGAGATGAGAACAGTATGCTTAAGGTTACTGAGTCAAGAAAAGCAGTGAGTGTTTTGGGATGTTACATAGTCTGGAGAGACTGCAGCAATGGTTAGGCAGTCAAGACAGGAGGGGAGAAAGGAAATGAGAAAAACAGCTGGATGGAGGTTATTTTATATTTAATGTGTAGTAAAGGGGCTCTTTACAAACTGTCCCCAGTGTCCCTTTCCAAGGTCATCTCCCACCTGTGCTTCAGCCACAAAAGCCAACTCTTCACCCTCCAAATACTCAGACCTTTTCCGCACGCACAGCTGGGCACCAGCCACTTCCTCTGTCTGAATTCGGTTCACCAATCCCATTTTTTCCCCTTCTCCATGACCCATTTCGAATGCCACTCCCCTCCTCCCAGACTGCCCTCAAAGATATAAGCACTCTGTCTGCAGTGTTTTCTTGGCATTTTGCATTTGCCTTTAATTATAGCACTTGTCTGTTTAAATTTTACTTTTTTGTGGAGTAAAACTGAGTGTGAGGTATGCAGAATGTTGCTTCTTTACTCCCTAATTTAAGATTTTATTTTCTAAGTTCCCAGCTATATGGGATCTTATCATGATGAATGAAGTACAGCCATGCCATTCTGCCTTTGCACGGCCATCACATTACCTCTCCCCATGAAGCCATTTCTTCTAATAGAGAAAAAAGAGTGAGGATCAGAGATATTATTAACTAAGAAAAAAAATCTTTTAAAAAAACTCTAGGCCTCGTCTGAACTATATAACATTTTCTTTATTATCTTCTGTCCCCATTAGGCTCTTTACAAGTAGATCTAGTCTAAAGCCAATTAAAGGCAGATATCCTGACATTTTTTTTCAGACTTCTATGGAATTTGGAACTTAATAAAATATTATGTATGAGTAAGCAATGAATTAAAAGTTAAAAAAGAACTTTGTTCTGGAGTGTCCTTGTAGTTTCAGAGTTATTATGAACTTGTTTCTCCCAGTTTCTGTAAGTCTTCAATCAGAAGTTGAGCATCTAGGGAGATATTTAATCTCACTACTATGTATTATATCTGAAATACAATTAATATAGAAAGTACATGCATCTGCATTCCAAAAGGGGATTTAAAAACCTAAGAAAGGTTGTACAAACTTGTGTTCTTAAGTTATTCCCCATTGTTTCTCTTCTCCCTTAGGCAATTTAGGGAGTAACTGCTATTCCCTAGTATAGTCTTATCTATAGAGGGACATGCATAAGATGAGCTGAGAATTCACAGCGAGCCTGAATTTGCACACCATTGCACAGATTCTTTTCTTCTGCCTGGACCAGTGTTTTTCTGGGCATTCTGGGCATTCAAGGGCACTAGACGAGGCGTGTACATTTATTATTCTACATAAATGGTATTCTTCACCAAATGGTTCAATTGCTTACTTTTTTCAGTTGCTAATATGTCATTAGTACCCTTCCTACACAATATATATAGGCTGACCTAATTTTTTTTAATGCTGTGTCTGACTCCACTGTATGGATATGACATAATTAATTTAACCACTGCCTTGATGGACCTTTCAATTATTCCCAGTTCTTTTTATTTATTTTTTTTTGCTGTTATGAATAATGGAGCAATGAAAATTATTGCACATACTTCTCGACTAGTATAGTTATGACAGGACAATGTGTTTAAAGAATTGGAATTGTTGGGTTAAAAGGTATATGTATTTAAAATTTCGATAGCTGCTGGTAAGGATATACCAAGGGCGGGGTGGTAGAAGGGGTCCATCCTGGTAAAGGCTATAGGGAGTGCATTATCTGTCAGGAATTTAAAAACAATAATAAGACCAATGTGAGACTGCTTTTTAATATCGCTATGCACTGGCATTGATAAAGTCAGAGTAAGTTTTTAGTGGTGTGTATGGATTCCATTAGAGCTGACTTCGGGGGTAGTTTGCAGTTCCCACACTTGTGGCACTACTACAAGTTTCTGAGTTTAAACAGTAGATTACAAATAAAGAATGATAACACAGTGATTATAGAGACTATGAAACAGAACTTGATTTACTTCAATTCTGTTATTCTATGTGACCTCTTGGAGTTTTTGTTTAAATTTAAAACAGTGAAGCAGAGCACAAACTGCAAAGTGTAATATTTTTTATTAATAATGCAAGTTTTAGTTCATACATGAAATATTTTACTGCATTGGAATAATACTTTTAAAATTAAAATTTAACTTGGCATCAAACATAGTAAGTACGTAGCTGGATTTAGTCAATTGCCTTCTACAAAGATGGCACATCTCTGGTAAGAAATAAATCACTCACCAGCTGAAAAATGTCTTTCCAGCTTTCCCTCCTCACCTCCTACCTTTATTTTAAGATTGTATCTTAGTCTGTTCGGGCTGCTGTAACAAAATGTCACAGCCAAGGTGGCTTATAAACAACAGAAATTTATTTCTCACAGTTCTGGAGGCCATAATCCAAGATTATGACTTGTGTGGATTCGATGTCTAGTGAGGCCTCATTTTCTAAGTCGTAGACGGTGCTTTCTCACTGTGTGCTCTTGTCGTTGGAGGGCCAGAGGAGTTCTCTAGGGGCTCTTTTATAGGCTATTAACCTCATTCATGAGGAATCTACTCTTAGGACCTAATTAACTCCCTTGGGGTTAAGTATCAACATATGCATTTTAGGGGCATGCAAACATTCAGATCATAGCAGATTGCTTAGTTTCATCAAGGTTTCCCAACTGAGAGACAGTGGGAGAGGAGGTAGAGATGGCATTATAAATGGGCTTACAGGTCAGATGGCTGGGTTTCAAATTCCAGCAGTTCTCTTCACTAGCTGTCATCTTGGGCAAGTTACTTTAATTCTCTGTGCCTTAGTTTCCCCAGCTAAGGAAAACAGTGTTATTGACCACATAGTATTGTCGTAATGATTAATGAGCTAGTTTTCATAAAGCACTTCAGTGTCTGGCCAATGGTAAGTATCATGTGAGTGTTTATTGTTATCCTTACCTACTAAGGGTCAGGCACTCTACTAGGCATGGAAGATAGATTCTTTTCAACTGCCTTACAAAAATCCTGCAAACTATGCATCATTATCCACATTTTGCAGTTCTTGTTATGTCACTTGCCCAAGATTATACTGCTAATCAGTGATGGAGATGAGACTCTAACTGAGATCCCAAGTCCACAACATGGGCCCTTTCCAAGGGGTGGAATATTGTGGCAATTTTATACATTGATTTCCCTAAAGAGAAATGATCTATCAAAGGAAGTTAATGAGAAAGGGAACATCTGTTTGAAAGTATTTTTATATTAAAATTGGGAGATATATTTTGAGTAAAAAGTCACCAATGTGGAATATCTATCTAAGCTATCTATATGGGTTTGTATTTTAAAAAATTGAGGAAATTAAGTATGGGCTATATAATGTAGACATTGTACATAGTATTTGAAAAAATGCTGTGTAAATGGAAAGAGTGCTGACTCAGTCAATCCAGTTTCTGGGCCTCAAGTCAGCCTCCAGTAGCTAAACCACTTCTTCATGGGGGAAATGAGTGGGTTGAACTGGATGACCTTTTAGGTATCTAAGCATGCTAAGTTTCTTTCCATATCAGGAGACATGCTATTTTACATTCTGTTGCTCAGTGATGGGGGTGGGGGATAGTGTACCAGGAATTTGGGGAAAACCAAGAATAGAAAATACATATCTAAAAAGTTATATTTATTTAACCAAGAAAGGATTAATATCTTTAGTCTCTAAAAAGGTTATTAAAAATTAAAAGAAATGATGACCACCTTGCTAGAAAAGTAGGTAAAACAGATGACTTACAAAAGAAAAAATGTAAATTGTCAATAAACAAATGAATTTTAATTTTCAGTGAAATGCAAGTGAAAACAGGTAAAATTGGCAAATATTATACCCAGTAGTAGTTGTTAGTGTGATGAAATGAATACTCTCTTATGTTGCTTATGGAATATAAATAGGTCCAATTTTTTTCATCTCTTTTGTTCCAGCAATTGCACTCATATCTATTTGTACTAAAGAAATGATCATATATTTTCACAAATTTATTTTTCAAATGTTCACTCAGTGTTATTATGATAAAAATTAGAAATAATTTAAATGTCCAACAATAGGCTATTTGTTAAATAAATAATGCTACATTCATATAATGAAATATTGTATAGTCATTAAAGTTACATTTGAAGATTCTTAATGAAATAGGAAATATTTATAATATAAATGTTAAATAAAAAGCAAGATGCCAAACTATATATAAAGTATGATATTAGCTTTGAAAAAAAATGATGCATTGAAAAAAAGAAATAAGAAAAGGTACACTACTATCTTATAGCTTTTGGTTCTAGGTGGTAGTTTGTTTTCTTCTTTAGTTCCTTTCGATAGTTCAGTGCTTTTGAAATGTTTTATATTGTGTATGTATTACTTTTATAATCAGAAAAAAAAGGATGTATAGAAATCATTGAGAGAAAATGAGAAGAGAAGTTGGCCAGAGTGGAGATGACATCTTCAGTCTAATTAGATCAGCAAATAAGAGGACTGCTGTTCACCAGCAGCTTGAATCTGCCTGTCAAATGGTGGTAGTGGTGATGGTATGGTGGTTCTGGCATGGGGGAGGGGTGGGGAAACCCTGAGATGGAATGGTTTTCTTCGGTATAGATGGTGCTTTAGAGCTGGGAGGTGTGTTGAATTTGGCAGAGGTCTACCCAGATATCAGGCAGATTTCCTATTTTCACAGTAAGTTAAGGTCAGACAGGGAGCTAATTTAAATTTAAAGAAAAAACATAAAATCCAAAAGCAAAAACTATCTACTGCTTTTCACTTTATCAGACAAAAAAGACCCGTAGGGCAGAGGGTCTTCCTCACTCTGAGTTACTCTGATTTGCGATCTGCTTTTGTGTGTTATATATTTTCACTCTTGAGTTTTTTTTCTTTTACATTATTTTCGTTATGACTTTTTGCTCTTTTGCAAAGAGCTCATTCTGCAGAACTGGGACAAGGAAGGCCAAGAGAAATTAGTGAAGTTAATTACTAGTAAGAGAGTCAAGAGTTCAGGTAATCTCAAAGTAACTTCAAAAGTATCCTTTGCACCTTTTAAATTTAGGGTTCCCTAATCATCACTCCTTTCTCCCACTTCCAGAGAATTAATTGCTCCCTCTTCTGGGTTCTATAACAGTATCATCATAGCAGTTACTACTTGTGAGTGCCTGTTTTGTTCCAGGAACTGTTTTGATATACACTAGCTGTCATAATCTTACAAAAACCTTTCAAGGTAAAAAAAATAACAATAAATACTTCTTTAGTACTCAGTCTGTTCTAGGCACCATTCTGTGTGCTTTACATGCACTAACCCATCTAATCCCATACAACCACCTCGTATGATAGGTACTATCATTATTCCATTTTTACAGTTGAAGAAGCTAAGGCTTAATAACTTTGGTTACTAAGGTTAAGTAACTTTTGTGGTATCACACAGACAATAGTTAGTGGAGCTGGAAGGCAATATGGTTCCAGAGTCCATGCTTTTAATCACTATACTATACTGCCTCTATAGATGTAGGACTGAAGCTCATAGAAGTCACACAATTTACCCAAGGTAACACAGTAAGTGGCAGACATTGGAGACAAACCCAAACTTCCTGACCTTAGAGTCTGTGCTCTCCTTCTTACTCTGAATTACCTCTCTTTATATAGTAGGGGTTGTCAAACATTTTCTGTAAAGGGCCAAATAGTAAATATTTTAGGCTTTGTGGGCCATAAAGTTTCTGTTACAACTTTGAGTTGTAGCAAGAAAACAGCCATAGACAATATGTAAATGAGAGAGTGTGGCCGTATTCCCATAAAATGTTATTTATAGACACTGAAATTTGAATTTCATATAATACTTGTCACAAAATATTGTTCTCTTAATTTTTTTCAACCATTTTAAAAATGTAAAAACCATTCTTAATTTGTGGGCCATACAAAAACAGATGGTGGCGGTGGCCCATGGGTGAAAGCTATAGTTTGAAAATTTTGCTTTATAACATCATTACATTATAGAATGATTAGATATAGGTATATCTGCCCCTTTGCAATCTCTTCCCTCAAACAGTTCTGCCTGGGCCCCAAACATGCATAACCAACTGAGAAAAAAAAGGCTCTTGGTAAATAAAATTCACATTCCTTAGAAAGAAATTCAGAGATTATGTGACCTTTTTTGAACATTTCCTGTGGGGATCGCACTCTTGACTCCAAGCAGGTTTTCAGAATATCCCTTCCATTACTTTGAGAGAAGTTGTGGTAACTACATTTTCCCATCACCTCAGTTTTGAGATGAGGTCCTGGTGTCTCTTAATGGTACCTGGCAATTGCCTGGCTAGTCAGCCTTATTTTTGACTCTATACTTGGACCAACCTGAGAACTCATGGTAACCAACCCATGGTAAAAATCAATTATTGTAGTCCTGGGAGGAAGAGACCAGTTAGGGCAGGGTGTCTACAACAGAAGACCGGAAGGGTGCCACAGTCCCTACGTGAAGTGGGTGTAAGAGGGGCTGGACTCAGGGCTCAGAGAGGCTTTGAGGATGAGGCCTCAGGGCTTGGCGATGTTTTGTTCTAATTCAACTATGATATGGCTAAATAGGCTTTAGGCTTAGGAATGTAAATATTGCTTAGATCTTTGACTCTGGAGAACATGTATTAAAATTTGTAAACCAGCATCTTGCAAGCAAACTTTTAGAACAAAATCCATTTGGAACAGAGGTGCTCTATATAAAAGTACATTGATTGAAAAATGATTTCCTTTTGTGATTTTGAGGGGAATTTAATCACTATTTGTAGTAGTTAGAAACATGATACAGGGAATTAAATTAGGGTTGAGAATTAGTGAAATGAACTCTTACAAAAGGAAACAAGATAAAATACTAATTGAGAAGATAGTCACTGCAAAGGCAGTAACCTCATTTTTAAAAATACTTTTTACTGAAGTTTAATCTACATACAGAAAAATGAACCCATCATAGGTCTACAGCTTGATGAATTTTCACACTGAACACACTAGTGAAACCAGGTTCCAAGTCAAGAAACAGCACATTTCTTGTAACATATCAAGAACTGGTTTATTTGTAGGAGAATGGAAAGGGACCTGGTTGGAAGGGATGGTTAAAAAAAGTGTCTTGAAACTGGGTTTGCACAAGAAGCATAGTTTTATTTGAGATGCACTGGTTAGGGCTGAGGGGTATTACAGGGTGGGGTGACAAGGGGGAGCTGCTGCAGTTTTGGAGTTAGACTCCATTTAGGTCTAACTTTGCCTCTGCTATTTCCTCGCCATGTGAATGCAGGCAAGATTCTCAGCCTCCCTAAGTCTTTGTAGCAGTGAAACAGTAATTTCCATGAATTACTCATTCACTGTTAGGCCTCGGGGCTTGTTATAGTGCCTGCCACACAGGAAGCCCTAAACAAAGATTTTTAAGAGAATAAAACAACTGATGAATAATACATATGAAGTACTTAGCACAGTCCCTGGAAGATGCTCGATAATGTAAATAAAAGTCACAAAATAACCCATTGACCCAGTAATGCCACATTTGTGAATATGTTACCCAAGAAAATTATCCCCATAAAAGTAACATATATATGTATATCACATATATGTGTATGTATATCACAAATTATATATATAAAATATGTATATCACACACACAAAACCCATATATATACACATATATGCTAGTGTGTATATAAAATGGCACAATTGTTAATTATAATGAAATACCGAAACTAACTCAAAGACTCTGCTGCAGTAGGGAAAGGCTGTGCAATTATGAATTGTTTGAAACAACGGAAATCTATTTATCTAAAACCTGGCAAATTGGATAGACTATGTTTAAAAAATTTCAAAGATCTGAAAAAATGTTTAGAAGATATATACAAGTGTATATTTGAGAATGAAAACTGAGTAAGAGTTTGGAGTGATAAAATATAGAGATGGTTATGCTTTTTTTTTCTATTAAGTTGCTCAAGAGTTTTTGAATTGATTCTCTTCCTCCCCAAGAAAAAGAAATGAGATGAAACTTCCAGTTGTCCTTACCAGACAGGAGCTCCATGGCTTCACCCATCCCGAGCAAGCCCTGCTCTTGCTGTCGTGTCCCTGTTAGGCTGTGGAGGGGTCGCTGATAGAGGATGCTGGAAGGAGATGAGTTGCTGAGGAGCATGGCAATTCCTAATCATCTAAGAGTGTGAGATATTTGGCAGAGTCAATTAACTTAATGAATGAATTGGCTGCCACCAGTGCAGGTCTTCTGCCTGAAGCTCTTTTGAAGAGGCTGTATTTACATGTTTTCTCCGTAACTGACAGACAATCTCTTGCCAATGGCTGCCATGGGTTCATATTTTTGGAAAAAAAAAACAAAACATGAACTAAGAATTCCATCGCCATTTTGAAATAAACAATCTCATAAAGTCTAGATGACCTAAAACCTGCAATAATAATAATTAGTTAATATTGGTCATAATTTCACCTTAGTTTTATATTGTGCTCTATTGTTCTGAGGGGACACAAAACAAACGAGAGCATTTCCAAATGTACAAAGTCTTGTAAAATTACAAGCACAAATTATTGCTGTTTTGTTATCATCTCTACCTGATCCTTATAAGCTCCCTATGAGGAAGGTGGGGCAGATCTTATTCCAGTTTCGCAAGTCGAGGATAAACACAGGAGGACCAACCATAACAGCAGAATGTGAAGATGACTATATTGAGGTATGGGGATGGGGTGTTATGGAAACACAGAGGGGCACCTGATCTACCCATGGGTCAGGTGAGCAAAGAAGATTTTCAAGAAGATGTGAGAGTTGAGGGGGTGAGTGAAGGGCAACTCTGTCCAGGCAAATAGAGAAGCACAAGGCGTGTCTAAAGAAAGAGTGATAGTGAAGAATGGGTACCTGTTAGTTAGAATGAAAATAGAGGCTTAAGTGAAACCAGGATTTCCTATTGTATAGCCCTCAGCTCTCCAGAAGATGAATGGACTAGGATGCTCATCACTAAGCCCTCCCTTTTGTCTGCCTTTGTCCTTTCACTATAGTAGACAGAAGCACCCGATACCTTTGCTTCCTTTCCCTTCTCCTCTCCCTGTGTGTGAACCATGGGGACCTGTTGAAGGCATCCTTTCTGTGAAAATGGTGAAAAGGGGAGAAAGGGAAGAGAAATCAGTTACTGAGAACTGAGAAGTTCTGGGATCGAAAGTTCCTTAATTCTACTCTGACTTAAGTCCTAAAAGGGTCACTCGGTGGCATCACTCATGACTCTATCTGAAGCACTCTTGGTAACTTCTGTATTGAGAGACATAATGGGGGCATCCCTGCCAGTTAGCCACTTGTGAAATACCACTGAAAACCTGAGTCTATTTTTCACGTGGTAGCCCGTTTAGGAGGCTTATCAACCTTCTGCACTAATGACGTGACCCATAGTGGCTTTGTCTTGGTCACATGTGGCACATTGTCTGAAGATGATCTGTCATGTCTATATAGGGTAGTGCTCTACCCTGGACTGGAGCTCCTCCCCTTCCCTTGTCTCCCAGCTCCATATTTAGCCATCTGCTGAAGGCTACACATGTCATCAAAGTTTATCATCCGTCTTTACTGCTATGGAATAATGCAGAGGTTTATGTTCATGTAATAAGCTTTCTCCTTTGGCTTCAGTTTTAATAGAATAACAGAGAAAGCTAACCTTGTCCAACCAATTTACTATTTGGGAAACCGAGAACTAACTAGATATCACTCCAAGAGCCAGAACTGGCTGGGGAATGAAAATCATTGGATTGAACAAATCCTTTTTCTCTAGTCTGACTCTTTGGATCTCTTTAGGTGGCAAAGCACAGACAAAATTTCTTTACTTTGTTCACATTATATATTTATTTTTATGCTACAACCCCCCCCCTTTTTTTTTGTGGTCGTGGCTGGGTATAAGATACACAGAACACTCTTTCCTGGAGAAACCTCTTCAGTGCAAGTTCAAACTCCCCACTTATAATTAATAATTGTTTATCATTATACTGAGTAATTATTATTTAACAACGATACCACTAATAAAGACTACTTATTGTGTGTTTGCTATGTGTTGACTGTGTACATATTACTATGTTTACATTATGCACTGTGCTCAGGATTTTATTGTCTAAGCACTGTGAGGCAAGTATTATTACATCAGTTTTACAGAAGAAGAAATAGGCTTAGGGAGGTTAAGAAACTCTTCTAAGGTCATCACACAGGTAGTCATTTGGGCAGCCTGGATTCAGTTGCAGATCTACCCTACTTTAGAGCATATGTTCTTAATAATTTTGCCTCATTTTATTATTAGTTTCAAGTATACAATACATTGGTTAGACATTTATATAGTTTATAAAATGATCTTCCTAATTGCTTTTTCTCTCCTCTGATTTTCCACCTAGCCATTACATTAATGCTAACTGCGTTCCCTGTGCTGTGCTCCCCATCCCCATGGCCATCTATCAACTGCTAATTTTTGTGTCTTTAACCTTTTACCCCATTTCCCCAGCCATCCCCAACCCCTATCCTCTCTGGCCATCACCAGATTGTCCTCTATATTTGTGAGTCTGTTTTTGATTAATTTGTTCTTTTTATTCCTTAGATTCCACATATAAGTGAAATCATATGGTATTTATCTTTCTCTGTCTGACTTATTTCACACAGCATAATAACCTCTAGGTCCATCCATATCATTGAAAATGGTAGGATTTCATTTTTTTTAATGGCTGATTAATATTCCATTGTATATATGAACCATAATTTCTTTATCCATTCATCTGTTGATGAGCATTTAGGTTGCTTCCATATCTTGGCTATTATAAATTGTGCTGCCATGAACGTAAGGGTGAATAGACCTTTATGAATTATTGTTTTGGTTTTCTTTGGATAAATATCCAGAAATGCAATTGCTGGGTCAAAAGGTATATCCATGTTTAATTTTTTGAGAAACCTCCAGACTGTTTTCCATAGCAGCTGTACCAATTTGTAATCCCACCAACAGTGCATGAAGGTTTCCGTTTCTCTACATCCTGGCCAACGCTTGTTCTTTGATTTATCGCTAATAGCCATTCTGACAGGTGTCAGATGATATCTCATTGTGGTTTTAATTTGCATTTCTCTGGTGATTAGTGACCTTGAGCATCTTTCCATATGTCCATTGGCCATCTGTATTTCCTCCTCTTTGGAGAAGTATCTGTTCAGTTCTTCTGCCCATTTTTTAAATTGGATTGTTTGTTTTTTTGTTGTTGAGTTATATGAGTTCTTTATATATTTTGGATATTAACCTCTTATCACATGTGTCATACGCAAATATCTTCTCCCATTTAGTCGGTTGTTGATGGTTTCCTTTGTTGTAGAAAAACTTTTTAGTTTGATGTAGTCCCATTTGTTTATTTTCTCTTTTGATTTCCTTGCCCAAGGCAAAATATCCAAAAATAAATTACCGTTAGTAGTATCAGAGAGTTTACTGCCTATGTTTTCTTCCAGAAGTTTTATGGTTTTTTGAAGTCTTTAACTCATTTTAAGTCCAGTTTCTTTTTTTTTTCTTTTTTTTGCATTTATCTGTCCAATTTTCCCAGCACCATTTATTGAAAAGACTATCTTTACCCCATTGTATATTCTTGCCTCCTTTGTCATGTTAAGTGAATGTATTGGTGTGGATTTATTTCTGGGCTCTCTATTCTGTTCCATTGACCATGTATCTGTTTTTATGCCAGTATCATGCTGTTTTGATTATTATAGCCTCCTTTGTTGACTTCTTTTTGCAGATATTTACTCAAGAAATTTGGCTCTTAATCTAGTAAGAAACATTTTTTCTATATCCAAAAGTCCGACACACGTACATTTTTCCTAGTTCTGGCCTGCTACACTGGGGTCAAAATAAAGCTTCAAAATGTCTTAAGAGGTCTTAGTTTTGGACTAAGTAACAAAGGGATCACAAATGCATATATTTAAGCCATTGGTAGGTCTAAGGATCTAAAGTCTGAGACCCGATGGAGTCCCCAGGGAGACTTTGTTCAAAGGTCTGTTGACAAAGAGACATCCAAGACCATGATGTGTGGAGTGACCCAGTGTGAGTCAGCAGACAGAATCCAGCTGAACATTTGACACCCCAACTCCCATGCTATGGACATTCAATATTTGGCATTTGAAATAAATGGTAGTGGAAATAAGTAACACAATGGCTCTTCTTAGATCCCATGCGCCAGGTTCTGTGCTAAGCTAGACTCTCCACATGCTGAATCCTTATAATGACTGTATGATTTTCTTATTCTCATTTTTCTGAAGAAATAAAAACTCAGAGAGGTTAAGTAACTTTGCTAAGGTTACCCAGCCTCATGTATTTAAAAAAATGCATACATGAAAATTATATAAATTATTTATTTGATTAGCTCATTTGCAAAGGCTATTAGGTCTAATTAAACAAAGAGAAACCGTGAATTGACAAGGATAAAAATATCTTAGAAAGAAATATTGGGATTTAGAGGAGTGATTTACAAAAATTATGTTTTGAAACAGACCTATAGGTCTGTTTTACATAGTTTTACATGTGACATGTAAGGAAGATCACCAGTGGGGAAGCTTATAAGCTCAGAATGTATTAATAACCTTTACTCAGGATTTTGATCTGAAAGACCTTTTGTTTGTCTGAAGCTGGGCTGGCCTTGTTATGATGTTCCTTGACAGATGGGACACTGTCTTCAAGGCTGATCTCATTGGCTAGAGCATTATCAGCTGCAGTGAATGAGAATTTATTTGACCCTTTCATGAAATTCAGATTCTGTCATTTATGCAGCTATGTTTAAGTGACAGGGACTGAATATTATTACTTCTAAGCAAGTTATTTTGTTTAACCAGAGGCCTAGCAGACTTCCTGATACATAGGTAGCTATCCAAAAACGTTGAAAGAAAGAAATAATTTAATCCTCACAACATCTCTGAGAAGCAGTTCCTAAATTTATCACAATCTTGCAGATGTGCAAAATGAGGCTTAAAGATTAAGTAACGTGTGCTTAAAGCTACGTTGTATATGTAATAGAGTCTGATTTTAGAGGCAGAAAACGCCAAGGACAGTGTGTCCTTTCCACTATATGGATAGCCAGTTTTTTGAAACCTAAAGGGAAAAAACAGTAAAGTTTTAGAGTTCCGGTAATTTATTTTCTCTGACCTCAACACAAGTTCTCATATAAACCAACAACTGGCTGATGCATCAATTAAAGAAAGGAAGTGCTTATAATATCTGTTGCTCATCACATTTCTCTTGCAATTCCAAAAGTGGCTGGGATCCATTAGAAACTGAAGACAGTGCTGTCAGCTGCCTTCTCTACTTCATGAAGCGGAAGCCAGTATAGAGTTGTTTGAAAACTTCTCATTCACTCACCAGGTTGCTATTGAGGTCTTTTTCATGTTATGATCAGAGCAATTGCTTGTGTTTTTATCACTAGGCTGGTTTTTGAGATAAAATCAGCTTCTGCTTCTTGACTGGGTGGAGTTGTGGGTACATGTGCTAAAGGATACCAGATCCAAGCTTTCTTTGCTGAGGAAGAGTGGGTTAGATGAATGGGGTAGTATAGCCACACTGAGATGGGCCCCATGTTTAATCAATTTGCCAATGACGAGGTGCCCCTTCATCAAAAAGGGAAAAAAGAGACTCAATTTTCCCTCTTCTCTTTTTGTTACAGTTGAAGACCTGGCTTTGGAGGTTTTCACAGTAGATCAAAATCTCCCTCAGGTGGATGGAGAGAAGAAATATTCTGCAAATTGCTGTCAGAGGTCCTGAGAACACAAACCCATCTGGTTTTCATTCCCTGTGTTGAAGGACATTTGCTTCAGCCATTCAGGGATTCTGAACCTTTAACTAGGAATCCAGGCAGAGAACATGTTGAGTTCCATTAAATGTGTGTTGGTGGGAGACTCTGCTGTGGGGAAAACCTCCCTCTTGGTGCGCTTCACCTCGGAGACCTTCCCGGAAGCCTACAAGCCCACGGTGTATGAAAACACAGGTGTGGACGTCTTCATGGATGGCATCCAGATCAGCCTGGGTCTCTGGGACACAGCTGGCAATGACGCCTTCAAAAGCATCCGTCCACTGTCCTACCAGCAGGCTGATGTGGTACTAATGTGCTACTCTGTGGCCAACCATAACTCTTTCCTGAACCTGAAGAACAAGTGGATTGGTGAAATCAGGAGCAACTTGCCCTGTACCCCTGTGCTGGTGGTGGCCACCCAGACTGACCAGCGGGAGATAGGGCCCCACAGGGCTTCCTGCATCAGTGCCATAGAAGGGAAGAGACTGGCCCAGGATGTGAGAGCAAAGGGCTACCTTGAGTGCTCAGCCCTTAGCAACCGGGGGGTACAGCAGGTTTTTGAGTGCGCCGTCCGAACTGCCGTCAATCAAGCTAGGAGACGCAACAGAAGGAAGCTCTTCTCCATTAATGAGTGCAAGATCTTCTAACCTCCAAGAGACTTCATTCAATTCTCATTTACTCACCCCAAAGACTAATGGGGACAGGGAGAGCAGACAAACTAGCAAGGGTTGATGCTCTTTCTGGGTATATCCTGAGCTGTCTTTCCTTTTGGATACAGTTTGTTGATGGGACTTGGCCACTGGCTATTTTTATTAAGCACACTTTGCAAATGAACTCTTCACCCAGTCCAACTGGAAGATCCCTTGGGAAGCTGTAATGAGTATTCCATCTCCAATTTAAAAATTTAAATGTTCTTTTTAATTTTGGACAACGAAGTGAGTTTTCCAAAAAATTCCATATTTAAAGACACATTTTATTTAAATATAACAAATACAGAGTTCTTGTATATAATTAGTTTTCACATTTGGGAAGTCTTTTCCTGCATACTCACAAACACAAACTGCTGTATGTTTAAAACAACCTTATAGGGCTCTGCCATGTCTGTAGTATTATTTTCACCTGAAGAAGTAATTTTGTTGAAGCCACTTGCCTGTTAGATTTTACAAGATAATTGAATTTTAAAAAACTATCAACTGGTCCTTGCAATTAATTTTCTACCCAGCTGTTATTCAGTGTGTATATAATATACAGTTCAATAACATCTGATACTTTAATACTGCCTAATGATTTTTAAACAGTTATCAGTCTATTTCTCTGTAATTGTAAAAAAAAAAAAAATAGCATTTTTTACTTATGATGCTAATTTTCACCCAAAGAACCCAAATTATTCACTAAAGTATTCCTCTTTCATTCACTTTTCATTTACTTCAAGAAAGATCGAAGTAAAACCTTATGGGTGGAGAATCAGATTGCTCCAAGTAATAGCAGCAGAGCTTGAAACAGAAGTGAAAAAGTCTCACTTTCATTTTAGGAACAGCTGCACATTGCCTGCATCTTCCAACACTGGCTTCTATCTGATTATAGGTCTTGGTAAAGAACAGACTCAATGTTCTGTATGGTGGTAATTTGGAGTATTTGTTATTTGAGCTCTAAACTAAGCTGGCATGGCAACATAATATGTTAATTTTAGGATATAATCAGAATAATAGGAAAGTGTTCACATACATATGTGTGTGTATAAGAGAGAAAAGGTAGAATGTATAGCTTTTACTATTTCATGAATAGGAAGCACCTGAGTAAAAAAAAAATCACAAATTCTAAGCACAAGGAACAGAAAAACCACATAGCAATTATTCAGATAATAAAAATTTATCAAGGGAAATATTGAATAAATAGGGACCCTCTCCCAAACTTCATTCTAATACCTTAAAAACAATGGTTTTGGTGATCTGTTAAAATTGAGAGCAGAAGACTATGTAATTTGAAGAAGAAATTGAGAAGGGTGGCATCCAGATATATCACTTACTTACCTAATCCAATAAAACTTAGAACCACTCCGAACCACATTTATGAAAGTACATCATTGTTATGGTGTAACATGGCCATTACACACAAATAGTAAGGCAGTTGGCATAAATGACTATGATTAGATTTATATTGACATAACCAAACCAATTTTCCAGTTTTCTTATGTAGTCAAGTCTTTGCGGCTATAATCAAATTTATGCTCATCTCCACACTGCTTTCTCTTTCTCCTCTTCTCTCATCTACCTCCAGTAAAAGACCTGGGATCTGGATCTTAGTCTCTGGGACAGAGGTTCCCACTAAAATTAGCTGTTCCCAAGCTTTTCTTTCTTGTTGAAGGAAGATGAGGGGCAGGGTGTGATTGAAAATGGGAAGGCCAGGTCTCCGATACTAAATGAGGGAAGAGAAGGTGATCCCATGTGTCTTGGTGTCCCCAAGGCCTACCACAGGAAAGGAACAGTAGCTACACGAACTTGTGCTGAATTGAATTGGAGAGAGAAAGAAAGGAATTGAACTGCTGTGCCATGAAATGGGTAGAGGAAGGAAGCAGATCCTCACCAGCCTTGCAGGGAAAAGAAGTGAAAATAGTTCATTTTGCTGGAATCCATATAATGCATGTTTTATATGGGTGTATATTTATTTTTGCCTGCCTAGACTCAGGCACACATTTCTTACACTTCAAAACTTGCAGTACCTTTTTGTAGACTATTGTATGTTGATTCTTAACTATTTCAAGGAGCAACATTAAATATGTTCTTGTTTACATTAAAGAGTTGATTTGAATGGTTGAGTTATTCGTCCTCTTCTGTTTCAATACCAACTATCTAAATGGGGCAGCAGAATCTAGTATGATGCAATTAGGTTGAGTGACAAGAAAGCTAAAAGCATCCTAGTGGTTACTGTTTGAGTGGTTGAGTGCTTGAATGTGCCAGGGACAGTGCTAAGCACTTGAGTGTGTATTATCTTACCATATGGTATGTAGGTGGCCACACTATAATGAGTACCATATTACATGAGGAAACCAAGGCTTGACATATTGATGTGACAAGTCGAGGACCATACAGAAGGCGAGTGGAAGCACCAGGGCTCTCAAGCAGTTCTGCCTGACTTCGAAACTCTGCTCAAAACCATGGTGCCCCACTTCCTCCTAGAGCAGCCTGATTGATTGGCTTTACCACATCCGATCTAATGTAGCCTTGTAGGCCCCATCCCCACCAGTCGAGTGCTTTAAAAGTTATTTTTAATGAAATGTGCCAACAATGATTTCAGTTCTTACTTTTTATTCTTCTTTTTGGCAATGAGACTGAGACTCGCCTAAGTTACAGAGCACCATCATTCGCAAAGGTTGCTGCTCCAACCCTTGGCTTTTAAGTATAACTTTTTAGGTTGATTGCATGTGAAATGCATCATGATTTCATACTTTAAAAAACTTGGAAAATATTCTCTTTTTCTTATCTTGCTTTTTTATTCTGTAGATTTTAGGAATTTCCTTTGAAGAAGGGAGTGATAGGGTAGAGCAGAGCCAGCTTCTTTCATTTTAAGGATTTGGTATCATGGAAGGGCACTTCACTCGGCATGAGATGGAATGGAAGGATTCCAATCTGGCATATCTGTAGAGTTATGATACAACATAGGGGACAGGGATTCTGTGAGTGTTTGTTCCTAATACTGAGAAGGCAATCCTATGGGTTGAGTCAGACTAGAATGACTCAAGGGTAAGGACCTATTTTTCCTCAAGCTACAGCTTCATTGAAAAAGCAAAGAAATGTAATTATTGGCTAAGATCTCAAGCAGTTTTTCACCAGAAAAGATAAAACATACAAATTACTTGTGATGTAAATTCATTAAAATACTTCATTAAACCAAAAGTTTACATTAACTTTTTTAGTTGATTCTAAAATATATCCTGAATTTAGTACTTAATTGTAATTAGAGAGCCATAATGAGGGAGTAAGAGGTCAGACAGCTGTGACATATTTGAGATTCAGGAAGTCTTGGTCATGTGTCTTTCAGTCTGTTTTCTTATCTTAAAACAGAGATACTAATTCCTGTGTTACTCTAAGAATTAGTACAATAATGATTGTGAAAGTGCTTTATATCTGTAAACAATTGTTCAAATAGTGGTGTTATTATGTTTTTGGTGAATTCCTATGCAAATACATAAATAGGCTGAATATTCTAGATCAGATTAGAATATTCTAGAAGTTATTGATAGTGGGTCACATGATGGAAAACCCATGTAGAAGCAAACTCCATTTTTAGTAATGTTAGAGTAAATGAATACAATGACACATATGATAATAGCAACTAACTGCATTTTAATGCTTACTGGTTCCAGGCCCTGTGCTAGCACTTTACATACATCATCTCACTGAATCCTTGTATTATGTTCATAAAATAGCTATTCTCTTTCTATTGATAAGAACCTGATAGATGGAGATATTTCCTTCGTACAATTACTTTCAAAATGTCCCAGTTTTACCATGTAATTCTGGTGTAATTAAACTTTACTATCTAAAAATTACTGTCCTAACTGAGCTAAGATGTTAAGAATGATCCCTGTTACACACTGTAAGGGCACACTGATGGTTAGGGCTCGGCGGCCTTGTGTGAGCTTTCTTTTGTCATTTTTCCTGTGAAAGTCTCAGGTGGTTCATATTTCATGGTCCTAGCTGGTCTCTACTTCCCCCATTTCCATTTTCCACCCTTCTCTGCCCTCCCCTTTGCCTGGGAAGCTAACCCTATGGACTGCATCATCTGGGCTCTTTTCTTGGTTGCCTTATACAGACTCTGGCTGGAAGTCAGAAGGTAAGAGGAGAAGATAATTGGGTTTTTCTTCCTATACCTTTCCAGCTTTTGTGATGTTTATCTGTCAATAGCTGTGATTTGCTGAATGTGAGGAGATACAGCTCCTGCTGGGCCACTGCTTGTCTATAGTTCCAGCTTTCATGGGGCTCCAGGACAGTATCTCCTCACCTTGCCCATTAACCCTAAAGGAGGTAACGATTTCCTTCTGGGGCTAGTGTTGGGATGCAATAACATCCCTCATGTGTTTCCTTAACCCAGACTTCTATAAGTAGTGCCTTCATTCAAGTCTCTTCATCTGAATCATTTAGAATAAATTTGGTTTCCTACAGGATTCTGACTGATGCACTCACTAAATATTACAAATAATCTATATTTTCTGACATTAAGTGATTACTCGAACCTCTACTGAGGTATAGATTTGGCAATCTGGATAACAGCCCTGTCCAAGCCTCAAAACCTAGAAAATACAACTCTTGACTTCTGTTTGCTTGGAAGAGAAAGGTGGAGTATGTTGGTTAATTCTGATCTGAATAAACAAAAGAATTGTTTTAGGATAAGAATATTCAACAATTGTGGGTCTCCTAATGACATGTTTATATTTAAGAAGCTCTGCTATTATCCATAATATGTGAATAACTACTATGAACCAATAAGAAAAATAACCCAATTTTAAAATGGGTATTTCTCAGAAGAAAAAAATATACAGACCAATAAACAATAAACAAAGGCGTTCAAGGGGGAATTGGGATCACTAGCTGTTAACAGTCCCTGGTGGCTCTGCTGCAGCTTCTGTCATGCTGTGATTTGCACTGGTCGTGAGAGCAGCAAGAATTCAGGAAGACCCAGGAAAACTAGAGATGAATCACATTAAAATTACAAATAAATTTTAGCTCAATCAATCTGAGAAACCATATGAACACTAGCTGAACAGAAGTTCTATAACTAAGGAGGTAAAGAAGGAGTCACATGGAAGCTGGTAGGAGTAGAGACAAAAACAGGCTGACCCCACACCCACGTGTGGTGGTTGAGAATTGAGAGGGATATCTCAGCTGTAGAGGTCCCCGCTAAGAGTGAGGAATTCTAGTTCCACATCTGATTCTCCAGCCTAGAGTGCCAGTGCCAGGAAAAGGAACTCCCACAACATCTGGCTGTTAAAATCAGCAGAGATTTTGTCTGTCAGGGTAAGATGAAAGGCTGTTGGAAACCCAGACTTCCTCTTAAAGGACTGTGCACAGACTCTCTCACTCCAAGGCACTCAGCATGAGCTCTGGCAGAGGGTTGGCAGCTCAGGAAGCTCCAGAGACATACAGGGTTGTGTGGCTTCAGGACGAGGGCTAGAAGAATAGCCTTCACTATTCCTGTGTTGAGCCCTCCTCTCATGCAGCCAGAGGGCCAGCATCATCTTTCCTGTGTTGAGCCCTCACTCACCCCACACAGCCAAATCTGAATCTGCATTAGTCTGGTAAACTTCTCTCACTCCACCCTGGTGACTCCCTAAAGCCTCCACCCACCTAATTTGCACACTGCTCTTTTGGCTGAAGGCAGCCAGCCCTGGCCCGAGCTGCAGTCTTTTTTGGACAACTTTTGGGGATTTGCAGGTCTCAGGTAGGTGGCAGCTGGCCTTATGGCTTAGTGTGCTCTGTGCCTTTTGCTGAGTGGCCCCAGGCTCAGGACTGATGCCAAATCTGAATTTTCATAAACCTGGTGAACATTACTCACCCCACCCTGATGTCTCCCTGAGGCCCCACCTCACCCAACTCAAGTATTGCCTGAGGCTCTATCAGCTGCTGAGACTTATGAGCATCTGGCAGGCCAAAGGAGACCTTGGGGTGCCCTGGGCCTTTTCTGAGCTGCCCCAGGCCCAGTATAGTGGAAGCTGGCCTCAGTTCACAGCTTGGTCTCTTCTATGTGCCTCCAGGTCTAGAACAGGCAGCGACCAACTGCAGGTTGCTTTATAGCTCTTACTAGATAGCCCTTGGGCTGGTAACAGGCAGCAACTGATCTTGACCTGCACAGGAGCCCCTCCCAGGAGGCCTCAGAATCAACACACATGGTGGCTTCCTTCAGACCAAAACAGAGCAGCATTCAATTAGCCCAAGAAGTGGCACACCAAGAATGATCTCGACAGGCACCAGAGCCTGCTGTGGTAAATCCTGCTCTGTGGGGTCAGCCCACACACAGCAGTTTGTATGCCATGGTCATGGCCAGTTCTCACAACCAGTCAGCCTGAGGGTCAATCCCACCCACTGACATGCCAAAAGCAATCAAGGTTCAACTACAACAGGAAGGCACACACAGCCCACACAAAGGACACTCCTGGAACACCCAGCTCAGGTGATCAGGGAGTCTGCACCACTTGGTCCATGGGACATCTACTACATGAGGCCACCCTGCCAAGACTTGGAGACATAGCAGATTTACTTAATACATAGAAACAAACACAGAGGGGCAGCAAAAATGAGGAGATAAAAAAACATGTTTCAAATGAAAGATCAAGAGAAAATTTTAAAAAAAAGAACTAAATGAAAGAGAAGCAAACAATCTACCAGAGACAGAGTTTAAAATGCTGGTTATAAAAATGCTCAGGGAACTTAGTGTGAACTTTAACAAAGAGATAGTAAACATTAAAAAGGACATAGGAATCACAACCAGTTAGAAATGAAGAATAAACTGATATGAAGAATACACTAAGAAGAATAAATAGCAGATTAAATGAAGCAGAAGACCAAAGCAGCAATCTGGAAGACAAGGTAGCAGAAAACACCCAATTAGAATGGCAAAAAGAAAAAGGAATTCAAAAAATTGAGGATAGTTGAAGGGACTTCTGGGACAACATCAAATGTAACAACATTCATATCATAGGGTACAAGAAGGAGAAGAGAGAGAACAAGAATTGAGAACCTATTTGAAAAAATAATGATGGAAAACTTCCCTAAACTGCCAGAGGAAATAAACAAGTCCTGGAAGCACAGAGAATCCCAAACAAGAGGAACCCCGAAAGGCCCACACCACACATTTAATTATGATATCGTAATTCAAAGGACAAAAGTTAGGAGAAAAAAAATGGAGTAGATGATAGAGGCTCTGTTCATCCCTCTGGCTACCAAACCAAAGTTGTGATGGAAACAAGGAGCAGAAGCAAAAAAAAAAATCACCTGGGATCTAGATGAACAAGCCATACAACTAGGGAGAAATTCAAGAAAGCACTCTGCCATGGCAGAAGGTAGGATGGGGAGAGGACGCGGTACTGCCTGGCCGGAGCATTTGAGAGAGATGGAGGCTGCGGCAGTGGCAGTGGCAGAAGCCTCTTAAAGGGGCTGTGTCCATGAGTGGATTTTCGAGATCATGGACCTGCTCGCTCTGAAAGAGCTGGGCACGGGGGCATGAGGGTCTTACAGGGAAATACTGTTGGTGTGAGGGTGGAGGTGAGACTCTCCTGGAGGTATCCATTGTTCCCTGTTGAGCCCTCCCCCCCAACCCCTGCCCCAGTGCATGAACACAGCGCCGCCATAGGTGTGATGTCATCAAACTGGATAACAGAGGTTACTCCGCCCAGAGGATTCCCTGAAACCCCATCTCCCCCAACCTGGGCTCCACCCAAGACACATCCAGGTATATCCTCAGTGAGTCAGATGTGCCTTGCTGAGCAGTGCCTAGACTCACACTGGAGGCAGCTGGCCTTGGTTTTTGGTGTGGCCTTTTGAGGCAACAATAGGCACAGCATCTGCGGATTGCTTGCTGAATCTTGACAGGTGGCCCTGGAGGAGTAGAGGTTTGGGCTGAATTTGGCCTGCAGCTGAATCCCTCTCAGAATTGTTCCACTTGACACCTACTTCACAAATTCACACTAATAAGACCAGGAGACTTAGGAGCTTTGCTTAGTACATAGAAACACCTGAAAAGGCAGCCAAAATGGGAAGACAAAGAAGCAGAAACCATATGAGAGAAGGGAACAGAGATCCAGATATAATGAAATCAAGTAATCTAACAGATGGAGAGTTCAAAACACTTGTTATAAACATGCTCAATGAACTTTTGGGAAATGTAGAGAACTCCAACAAAGAGATAAAAATGGAGATGGAGATTATAAGAGGGAACCAGTCTGAAATGGAGAACACATTATCTGAGATGAGAAGCATATTAAATGGAATAAACAAAGGAATAAACAGAGTGACTAAAGAAGATCACATGCCCTATCTAGAGGACAAGAAAGCCAATCAGGACACTCAAACAGAATGGCAAGAAAAAAGAGCCCAAGACTGTAAAGATGATCTAAGGAGATATAGGACACTATTAAGGCTCCAAATATTCATCTGATCAGTGTAAGTAAAGAAAATCAAGATGTCGAACAGCCGTTTGAAGAAATAATGATGGAAAACTTCCCTAACTTGGTGAAGGAAATGGACATAAAACCCCAGGAAGCTCAGAGGATTCCAAAAATGAGGGATCCAAAGAGGCCCACACCAAGACACATCATAATTAAAATGCCAAAGGTTAAATACAAAAAAAAATTTTAAAAGCTGCAAGAGAAAAACAAATAATTACATATAAGGGAACACCCATACTACTGGTAGCTGATTTCTCAAGAGACACTATGCAGGACAGAAGGGTTTGGCAAAAAATATTCGACAGGATAAAGACCCAGGATATACAATCAAGAATAATTTATCCAGCAAAGCTATCATTTAGAGTTGAAGGACAGATAAAGAATTTCCCAGACAAAAATAAGCTAAAGGAATTTATCACCACCAAGCCAGAACTACAGGAAATGTTGAAGGGACTTCTTTAAGAAGAAAATACATGTAACAAAAACAGAAATAAAGAATGGGAACAAGTACATTTCTATCAATAAGTACCTCAAGTGGAAAAGAATTAAGTGCTCCAACCAAGGGACGGAGTGGCTAAAAGTATAAGAAAACAAGATCCCTACCTATAAAAATGAAGGAAATGGAAAAAGATATTGCTGTGATGAACTGAGAAGGTATTTAAGTCAGACAGAGAAAGATAAACACTATATGATTTCACTTATATGCGGAATTTAAGGAATAAAATGAACAAACTAATCAAAAACAGACTTGCAAATATAGTGGACAATTTGGTAACGGACAGAGGGGAGGGTGTTTGTGGGGCTGGAAGAATGGGACGAAAGGTTAAAGAAGTACAAATTAGTAGCTGATGGATGGTCATGGGGATGGGAAGCATGGCATAAGGAATGCAATTAGCATTAATATATTGGCTCGGTGGAGGGTCAGGGGAGGGAGAGAGCAATTGCGGGGATCATTTTACTAACTATATAGATGTCTAACCAATGTACTGTATATTTGAAACTAATTACACTTTTTAAAAAAGACAAAAGTTTAAAGACAAAGAGAATCTTAAAAGCAGCTAGAGAAAAGAAGTTAGTTACACACAAGTAGGTCCCATAAGACTGTCAGCTGATTTATCAACAGAAACTTTGCAAGCCAGAAGAGATTGGCATGAAATATTCAAAGTAATGAAAAGCAAGGACCTACAACCAAGACTACTCAATCCAGTAAGCCTATCATTTAAAATGGAAAGAGAGATCAAGAGCTTCCTAGACAAAAAAAAAAAAGCTAAAAGAGTTCATTACCACCAAACCAGTGTTCCAAGAAATGTTAAAGGGCCTTCTTTAAGAAGAAGGAAAGAAAAGAACTTAAATATGAATAATAAAATGGCAATAACTACATACCTATCAATAATAGCCTTAAATATAAATGGATTAAAGTCTCCAATCTAAAGACAGGGTAGCTGAATGGATAAGAAAACAACACCTATATATATGCTCTTTACAAGAGACCCACTTCAAATTGAGAGCCACACAAAGACTGAAAATGAGGAGATGGAAAAAGATATTTCATGCAAATGGAAATGAAAAAAAGCTGAGCTAGCAATATTTACATCAGAAAAATTAGACTTTAAAACAAAGTCTATAATAAGAGAAAAAGAAGAACATTTCATAATAATAACGAGATCAATCCAACAAGAGTTGACATAACCCTTGTAAACATTTATGTACCTAACGTAGGAGTACCTAAATATTTAAAGCAAATGTTAATGGACATAAAGGGAGAGACTGACAGTACTACAGTCATAGTAGGAGACTTTAACACCCCATTGACATCAGTGGATAAATCTTTCAGACAGAAAATCAACAAGAAAACAGTGGACATAAGTGACATATTAGACCAGATGGATCTAATTGATATTTTTAGAGCATTCCACCCCACACCAGCAGAATATACATTCTTTTCAAGTGCACATGGTACATTTTCCAAGATAGACCACTTGTTAGGCCACAAAACAAATTTCAATAAATTTAAAAAGAATTGAAATCATATCAAACGTCTTTTCTAACCACAATGGTATGAAACTAGAAATCTATTACAAGAAAAAAACTGAAAAATACACAAACAAGTGGAGGCTAAATAAAATGCTACTAAACAATGAGTGGGTTAACAATGAGGTCAAAGAAGACATCAAAAGATATTGAGACAAATGAAAATGAAAACACAACTAAAAATCTATGGGACACAGCAAAAGCAGTCTAAGAGGGATATCATAGCATACAGGCCTACCTCAAGAAACAAGAAAAATCTCAAATAAACAATCTAATCTTACATCTAAAAGAACTAGAAAAAGAACAATAAACAAAGCCTAAAGTGAGTAGAAGAAAGGAAATAATAAAGATGAGAGAGGAAATAAATAAAATAGAGTAAAAAAAAACAACAGCAGTACAAAAGATCAATAAAACCAAGAGCTGGTTCTTTGAAAAAAATAATCAATATTGATAAACCTTTAACCAGAATCATTAAGAAAAAAAAGAGGGCCTGAATAAATAAAATCAGAAATGACAGAGAAGTGACAACTAACACCATAGAAATAAATACAAAGGATTATAAGAAAACATAATGAACAACTGAATGCCAACAAATTGAACAATCTGGAGAAAATAAATCCTCAAAAACATATAATCTTCCAAGACTGAGTCAAAAAGAAACAGAAAATCTGAACAGACTAGTAAATACTAACAAAATTGAACCAGTAATCAAAAAATTCCCAACAAAGGTCCTGAACCAGCTGCTTCAAAGGTGAATTTTAGCAAACATTCAAAGATTAACACCTATCCTTCTCAAACTATTCCAAAATATTCAAGAGGAAGGAAGGCTCCCAAGCATATTTTATGAGGCGCGCATTACCCTGATTCCAAAATCAGACAAAGATATTACAAAAAAAGAAAACTATAGGACAATATCCCTGATGAACATAGATGCAAAAGTATTCATGATTATAATAGCAAACTAAATTCAGTGATACATTAAAAATATTGTACAGAATGATCAAGTAGAATTTATTACTGGGATGCAAGTTTAGTTCAATATCACAAATCAATTAACATGATATACCACATAAAAAAATGAATGATAAAAGTCATATGATTATATCAATAGTTGTAGAAAAAGCATTTGACAAAATCCAGCATCCATTAATGATAAAATCTTTCAGCAAAGTGGGAATAGGAAAAAGACAAGATGTCCACTTTCACCACTTTTATTCAACATAGTATTGGATGTCCTAGCCATGGCAATCAGGCAAGACAAAGAAATATAAGACATCCAAATTGGAAAGAAAGAAGTAAAACTTTCGTTATTTTCAGATGACATTATACTATATACATATAGAACCCTAAATATTCCACCAAAAACTATCAGAAAGAGAAATTAAGAAAATAATCCCATTTACAATTATATTTAAAAAAAACATAGGAATAAATGTAATCAAGTAGATAAAAGACCTTTACTCAAAAAATTATAAGACATTGAAGAAATTGAAGAAGATTCAAGTAAATGAAAGTATATATTGTATTCATGGATAGAAAGAATTAACATTGTTAAAATGTTTATACTACCCAAAGCAATCTATAGATTTAATGCAATCCCTATCAAAATATCAATGGCATTTTTCACAGAACTAGAACAAATCATCTAAAAATTTATATGGAACCACAAATGACCCTGAATAATCACAGCAATCAAGAAAAAAGAACAAAGTTGGAGGTATCATGCTACCTCTTATCAAACTATATTATAAGTCTATAGTAATTGAGATAGCAAAGTAGTGGCATAAAAACAGACACATAGATCAATGGAACAGAATAGAGAGCTCAGAAATAATCCCACACCTATATGTTCAATTAATCTACAAAGGAGGCAAGAATATGCAATGGAATAAAGACAGTCTACTCAATAAGTGGTATTGGGAAAACTAGGTACATGTAAAAAAAATGAAACTAGACCAGCTTTTTATACCATATTCAAGAATATGCTCAAAATGGACTAAAGACTTAAATGTAAGACTGAGACCGTAAAACTTCTAGAAGAAAACATAGGCAGTGAACTCTCTGACTGTTCTTTTAACATTTTTTTTCTGATATGTTTCCTTGGGCAAGGGAAACCAAAGAAAAAATTAACAAATGGAACTATATCCATTTAAAAATTTTTTGTACAGCAAAGGAAACCATCAACAAAACAAAAAGACAACCTACTGAATGGGAGAAGATATTTGCCAATAATACATCAATAAGGGGTTAATATCCAAAATTTATAAATAACTTATACAACTGAACATGAAAAAAAATCCAATTAAAAATTGGGCAAAGGTCCTGACTAGACATTTCTCTCAAGAGGGTATACAGATAGCTAATAGATATATGTAAAGATGCACAAAGTCACTAATCATCAGAGACATGCAAATCAAAACCACAATGAGATATCACCTGTCAGAATGGCTATCATCAATAAATCAAAGAATGAGTGTTGGCAAAGATGTGGAGAAAAGGGAACCCTCATCTACTGTTGGTGAGATTGCAAATTGGTGTAGCCACTATGGAAAACAGCATGGAGGTTCCTCAAAAAATTAAAAATAAAACTATTTCATGACCCAGCAATTCTACTACTGGGAATTTATTCGAAGAAATTCAAAACACTAATTCGAAAAGATCTATGCATCCTGTGTTTATTGCAGTGTTATTTAATATAACCAATATATAGAAGAAATCTAAGTGCACATCAATAGATGATTAGATAAAGAAGTGGTACATATACAATGGAATATTACTTAGCCATAAAATAGAATGAAATCTTACCATCTGCAACAACATAGATGGACCAATAGGGTATTATGCTGCGTGAAATAAGTCAGACAGAGAAAGATAAATACCATATTATCTCACTTATATGTGGAATCTAAAGAACAGAGTGAACCAACAAATAAAACAGAAACAGACTCATAGAGATAGAGAACAAACTGATGTTTGCCAGATGGCAATGGGATTGGGGATGGGTGAAAAAAGTGAAGGGACTAAGAAGTACAAATTGGTAATTACAAAATAATCATGGGGATATAAACTACAATATAGGGAATGTCATCAATAATATTGTAATAACTATAGGTAGTGCCAGGTAGGGCTAGAGTAATCAGGAAATAATTTCGTAAATTATATAAATGTTTAACCACTATGCTGAATACCTAAAACTAATATAAAATAATATTGAATGTCAACTGTAATAAAAAATGAAGTTAATTACAATTATGATTAACTATAGGAAAATATGGTGTATATAAACTTCTGTTTTTATATTCAATAAATAATGCATGAGAAGATTAAAAAAAGAAAAGGTGCTCTATCTTACCAGTAGTCAGGGAAATGCAAATAAAATCCACAGTGAGATACCATTTTCATACCCCCATATTGCCAAAGAATTAAAAAGTATGACCGTCAAGTATTGGCAAAGATATGAAACAATAGAAAATATTATATGCTACTCATGAGTAAAAATTGCTGTAACATTTTGACATTATTTAGTAGTGCTGATTATCTTATACACTTGACCCAGAAATTTTATGCACTAGAGATACACTTGCACAGATTTCCTGAGAGACATGCATAAGAATGTTCTTATTAGAGTTGTAGATAACAGCAAAAACTAGAAACAACCCAATGTCATTAACAGATAATGGCTAAGTAAATTTCTGTATATTCACACAAGGAATAATATGGAACAATGAAAATGAATGAATTGTGGCTATACATATCAATATAGATGAATGCAGAGAATGTTGAGAAAAAAAACGAGTGGCTAAATAATACATATAGTGCGATTTCATTTATATGAAGTTCAAACTTAACGATATAATATTGAGGTGCAAAAAATTTTAAAGCATGGGAATGATTAACACAGCATTTAAATAAGTGGTTACTTCTTTTGGAGAGGAAGGGAATACTATTTAGCAGGGTCACCCAGTATATCACAAGTATTGATAATGTTCTATTTCTTGTTTTGGGAGTGTTCATGAGTGATCATTTAATTTTTCCTGACATTCATTTTTCAAAAATATTCTTATGTGTTTTATACACTCTTCTGTGTGTCTGATATAATTCATAATATAAAATGTTTTTTAAAGTTCAGTTTCTATAGTCAAATTGCCTGGCCTTAAATTCCTGCTCTGCCACTCACTGGCTTTGCAGCCTTATGCAAGTTAACTGACCTTTCTGTCAATCTGTTTCCTCATCTGTAAAATGGAGAAAATAAAATCACTAGGTATTGAGGACTAAAGAAATTAATCAGGGAAAGCCTGTACTATGTCTGATACATAGTAAATATTCAATAAATGGCAAGAGCTATATTATTCAATTGTCATATTACATACCTCAGAGCTGGAAGGACTCTGCTGTTTTGTGGATAAAAATACTAAGATTTTGGGACTGTAAAATGACTTGCCCAAAGCTCTACAAGTTGGTGGCAGACCCCAGCTACCCCATTCTTCCTACCATCTTTTTGAATGCTCTTTTCTCTAAGCTTCGGAGGTTTTTTTTTTTTTACTTGTTCACTTTTCATAAGTTTGCTTTTTCATTTCAGGTTTCATGTACTTGATAATTTGTTGTAGAGTTTCTTAGCACAAAGCAAGTGCCTTTCAGTATTTTCCAGAAGCGATCAACAGAGGCTTGGTTCCTTAAGTGGAAACAGATCTCTACCCACTTATTTTTTTATTGATCATTTATAAAGCTCCTTAGATTCTCTATGGGGGTGAGTCAAAGAAAGTAGAGGACCTTTCACTAAAGAGATAATGATTACCTGGGCATGTCTTCATCACTGGATTCATCATGAAGTTTCATAATTATGTGTTTGTTTCCATTCCCCCATTGGACATGACCTAAGCTCCAAGATTGCAAATAGCCAAAGTTCCTGCTTTTGTGGAGTTTAGAATCTAGTTAGGTAGGGGTCGGTGTATATGTGCAGATAATAATTATGTAAATGAATCTGATAAATGTGGATGAGCGATGAGTGCTATGTAAAAGAAATAAATTAGGAGAAGAGAGAGATAATATTTGGTAGTTTATTCTCTTAATTGAGGAGAGGCCTGGATGATGTATAGACAGAGCTCATCATTTGAAAATAAGCCACCCCTCTGAAAAAGATAGCAGGCTTAACTTTTTCTTTGCTGGCCCCAAGAGAAGGATACACATGCTTTTTACAATAATCAATGTCCAATACCCAGTTTCCTTCAGAAGTGACCGACTTCACTGCAGATTCCAACCCACCTACCTGTTGAGTTAGGGCTATTCCAAGGAATGGACTAGTAAATAGACTGGAACAGAGAAGTGACATGATTAACAGAAGCAGAGTGTCACTGGAGGCTTACACAGACAAGTGGTTTCCAGTGGATTCTGAAAACAAGGAAGGAAATGACTAGAACTCAAGTTCTAGATGGCGACCAAAGTAGAGCCAAGAGCTTGCCCGCTGGGCCCTGTGGAGTGATTCTAAGAATCTGTGGATATATGTGGCAGCACAGCCTTGAGAAATAGCAAGGTTATGGCATCTAGAGCCCATTTGCTGATGCAGTTAGATGTGCTTGCCCTTTATAGCAGTGTTGTTTAACTAGAACATAGTAAGATGCCCCAATCTGTCTGTGGAACTTTCACACTGATGGAAACAGGAAGGGGTGCAATTTTCAAGTGAGTCACCAGAATGAACCTATGGGCAGCTGTTGGATGGTAAAGCCATCATCTCAGGGAACGGAAGATTTACTGAGGATTTTGACTGAAGGTATTTTTTTTAAATCTTTAGAATGCCCCAAATAAATCACTGTATGCATGTATTTCTCAAATACATCTCCTGCCCCTTCTTTTTCTCCTCTCCTCTTTATGATTTCTCTCTGCAGCATGGTACCTCTCTCATCCATCTTTGATTGTTCCAGTATCTGAAATGGTGCCATAGTAGATGCTGAAATCTATTTGTTGAGCGAATCAATACTCATTATCATCATCTCACACATGTATTCATACAGCACTTTAAAAGTGTCCAACATGCTTTTCCATATCTTATGGTAACAACTGCCAGTATTTGCTTAGCATCTAGGCTATCAAGTACTTCATGTACATTGTTGCACATTACCTCACAAGAATGCTGTGTATTATTATTATCTGGCTCATGTTATAGGCAAGGAAGCTAAGGCTCTGGAAAGCTGAATGACTTATCGATGTGCACCTAACTATGCTTGGCAGAACCAGGATCATACTTTGATCTCTTGGCTCAAAACTCCCCTTTGTCTGCTTTACCATGCTTTCACCTGAGGCTCAAGATGACCCTGTGAAGTAGAATTGAGAAGGATAAGGCCCACAAAGGCAATGTGATGTGTCCTGGCCCCACACAAACAGTTACTGACCAGAAGTGAGGTGTCCATTCCAAGCTATTATCATCTTTATTATCAGAACACATTTTAGGTCCCTCTCAGTGTCTTTTTCTGGGTTCCTCTTACTGCCTTTACTCTCAGTATCTTTACTCTGTCTTTCTCACTGTTCTTATCTCTATTGTCTCTATCCCCCTGAGTCTCTCTTAGGCTTTCTCATTCTTTGCCTCTGAAAGGAGACCATGCTCTCTCTATGGAGTGTTACTGCCTCTCCAATAAACTTTCTTTTGACTCTAAAAAAAAAAATGAATATATTTTAAAAAAAATTTGACCCACCACTGTGTGATTGTCTGCTAAGCACTCATTAGGTAAATCAAATAGACATAGATTATATCTCTGTTTAATAAATAAAAATGTCTGAAAGAGGAAATTATCTGCTAATCCAGGACCCATCCCATATTTACAATAATTCTCTGGATACTGCATGCAAACTCACACTATTTTTTTTCTCCTCTCTGTTAGTGTATGTATATACTTCCATTGAGGGTCTAATTTCTGAATCAACATGGCCAGAACATTTGCTTCTGCTTTTTTATTATTTTAATTATATTATTTCTATTATTATACTATCTGGTATTACTACCTGTGTTCTGTAATTTATATTATTATATTATATTATTACATTATATTATATTATATTATAATCATATATTTTTACTACACTCACTCTTTTGGAACTAGAAGAGACTTCAGGGAGGATTTAGCCTAACCTCATCACATCACAGTTGAGGAAACTGACTCTCCAAGTTGCCCAAGAACACAAAACTGGCTTCGGACAAAGCTGGAACTTGAGAGCCAGGTCTTGGCTCCCAAGTGCTCTCTCCTCTTCCTTCAAGCCTCAGGCTTTCCTGCCTCCACCTTTGAGCTATGGACTCTGTGTCTATTTGTTTCAGATATCAGAGGCAAAGGCCAGCATGTGAAATCAGCAACAGTACTGGAGCAGGAACATTCAGTCCTAGAAAGAAAAATCTTAGTATAACAGGTGGAAATCCAGAGATTTCTTAACTTTCCTATCAAGTCACCTGTAAGTTCATTATACAGTTCAATGACCATCCATCTAGCTCTTTTACTCTGGTCTCCTCTACCTTTTCCCTACTGTCCTCTCATCTTTTTCTACATTTTCTGTCCTTGCCACAGGGTTGGACTCCATGTAGAACATCCTTGGAGGAGGCTTAAGCCCTTCAGAGTGAAACAGCTACGAAAAAACACACCTTTCTTTTGTTACTTATTGACACCTGCCAGACAGAACAGTCACTGTCCTCCATTTTACCAGACTTCCTCCCAGGAAGGGCTGGCAGGGGGCCTGGGGAGTTAGGAAAGGAGGGGGGAAGGGGGGAAGAAAACCCCCATCCTGCCACAACACAGAGCTCCGGATTTTGCTCTGCTTTGATGCTAACGTCTCTGATTCTCCCTGGTTTGTTCTGAAGTTTGGGGGTGGAGTAGGGAGCAGAGTGTGAGAGATGCTGGGCCTCCAACTATGGCATGGTTCTAAGAACCTGTAGGTGAAGAGCCTTGAATGGTCACCTCATTTTCCCTCCCCTTCAAAAAAATGATTAGTCATCTTAGGTGAGGCTCTCATTACAACTGACTGGCTGAAAGTTTGTGTAGAGCAGACTCAAGTCTCTTTCTCTGCTAGGATATCTCTTCTAAATGTAATTTCTCATGTGATAAAGTTATCTGGCTCTTCCAATGGGTCTGAGATCATCCGATTAAACTAATGAAGTAGAAGATCCAGTCATTGCAGGCTAATACTGTTTCAAAGCACAACAAATTCATAGAAGGAGAGGAGAAGAAGAGAATAAGAAAAAAAAGAATGTTTATTCATTCTCTGAATAAACATTTACTGAGCATCTGCTATAGGCCAGGCATATAGGTAACACTAGCATTTTCCATACTTTCGAAGCTCCTTTTAAGGTAGAGAGCGGGGAATTAAACTAGAATGAGTTTGGGGCTGATTCTGGCTTACAGACTTATACTGAGCCTGGGCTGCAGCAGGTTTGTAATCTGGAACCCAGCCAAACCCATGTTCAGCCCACAGCTGTGGGAGAAGGCAGAGCTCTCCTGTGGTTTCAATTCTGTGGCTGTTACTCGGATACTGTTTATGGGCTGTCTTTTTTCACAACTTTTCTCTTAGCTTGAGGCTTGGACTGAGGGGCAAAGGGAGGCTGTTGTATTCTGTCTGGTTCTGTTTTCTTCTTTCTGCTCTTGGTAGAAGAAGTACATTTGTTATATAGTGAGTAATTTTTCTCTTTCACTCTTAATCTACTTTTTCTGATAAAGTGAAGTCTGGGAGAGGTGTGAGGGAGAGATGGGGATGAGTGAAGGGAGAGAGCAGAGGGGAAATGGGAGTCTGGCCAATGTTCCCAGTCCACATTATATTGTGGAGACTTACACACTAAAAAATCCTCTGCCACGGTCTCCTACAGTAAGGGAAGAAGAGGAGGCAGAAGAGAAAGAGCAGATTGCTAGGTAGTTGATACCTTCATGAGAATTAGAAAATGGCTCCTGTGCTGGGTGCACATGGCCCCATGCCAGCCCACAGAGCTTGGCAGGAGCAGCACAAACTGGGTTTCAGTCTCCACTGTCCCCTCTGCCTAGAGCTTTGTTCAGTGAAGAGCTTCCACGACTGTGACCAGCAGCCCTGAATGAGAGAAGACAAGTCCCATATACCGTGGAAGATGAGAGCTCACGAGGTACTGAGATAAGTGAAGAGGTAAAACCTGTCCTTGGTTATGGCTACAATGTCTGATGAGTGTAAAGGTACAGTCCATTTCCAGAAAGAAAGCCTTATTACTAGGCAATCACTCTTACTCAGCAAGTACAGCTCTGTACTTTCTCCATTGTGGCACCGGTCAAACCCTGCATAATTTAGTTCATCCTGTCTTCTGTCCCTGCTCTCTGTACTCTGTCCCTGTTTCTTCCTCTGCACTGCTTTTTTTGGGCTCCCCAGAAGCAGCTTCCTGAACTTCAGAGTGAAATTTCTACCCCTAACCTTTCTGCTGCTAATATCCACTACTTATAGAAAAACTTTGATGTCTTATTCTTTTTTCCTCCTCTTATCAAATGATACCTCTTTTAGAAAAAGAGGAAGAAGAAGATGTGAGGGTAAGAGAATATGAGAGTAGAGAAAATCCTGCCTAGTCACACATAACTTTTTGCTTTAATTCACTTTTTACCTCCTTTGGGGAGAATGTCTAAAACTTTCATGAGATTCTCAAAAGAGTCCATGACCCTAAAATTTCAAGTGCTGCTGCTATAAAATGATTCAGGAAATTCAAACAAAAATAGACTAGAAAGTTCAGGGAGAGTTTATTAAATTTATTTTATCCCACTGTCTGATTTTCAGTGGATTATCTAGTTTCTTTTAGACCCTAGGCATGAATGTTGCTGCTATCGTGGCTTAGATGGCTTCCAGACTCATATTATTGCCAACTAGCAAGTGTTCCATTCTTCAGCTCCCCCACCCTGCCTCTCTTCATTATGTCACAAGAGTTATAATCCTAAAGCATGCCTTTCATCATATCTCCACCAAACTGTAAGCAGCTCACTCATTGGGGTTAAATTCCTCCATCGTCTGACCCACCCAGTCTGTCTGACCTTATCTTGCTCTGTTCTCTAGCCAGCCCTCCATGTTAGCCAGACTAGTCAACATACTGCCCTCCATGTGGGTAATATGACCATCTGCCTCCAGGTCATCACTCATAATACCCTGTCACCTCTTTCTAAAGATCATTGCCTTTGTTTAAGGCCAGCTCTTCTGAAGCAGGATGCCTTCTTCTGTGTTCCTGCAGCACTCCATTTTCCCCATGAGGGACTCCGTGCCTGTGTGCTGTAACTCTTGCCTGCTCTGTCCATCTTACTCAGTGGTCTGTGAATTTCTTCAGAACAAGGCCTGTGTCTGGCCAATGTTCTCAATGTTGCTTTGAACTTAGCATGTGATTGATAAATGTTGGATAAATGAAGCTTCCTCTGACAATGGTAGTGCATTTTGATCCCGTATTTCCCCAAGCTTTTATTATATTTATTGTTTCTACCAGTGACTGATGATTGGAATTATTGGGAGAGTTCTTATAAAATACAAATTCTCAGAGCTCTATTACAGCTCTACCGAATCAGAATCTATGTTTACAAAGTTCCCTAGGTGATTCTGGTAATCTAGTTTGCTTTATAGCTGCAGTTTTCAAATTTTTGGTTCTAGGACCACTTTATACTCTTAAAAATCATTGAAAAACCTAAAGTTTTTGTTGATGTCAGTTGTAGCTATTAACACTGACCTAATTAAAATCATAATGGATAGTTCATGACAAAATATTTAGATATTAATTTATTTAAAGTAACAATGATAAGTTCATTAAATAGCAACAAAAATAACACATTCTTAAATGAAAAATAACTGTATTTTCCTAAACAAAAATTTTTAGTGAATGAAGCGTTTTTTTTTTTTTTTTAATATTTTTGCAAGTTGCTTTAATGTCTACCAATAAATGATAGCTGGATCTCATATCTGCTTCTTCATTCAGTCTGGTGTGATTTGCAATGTGTAGTTTTAGATACAATATATTTAAAAAAAATTGTCTTCATGCATATATGTAGTTAGAACAAAAAGAAGCATTTTAATAGACTTTTCAGATAATTGTGGATATTTTCTTTGATAGTACTCAAAAACTTGATGTTATAGTTTCTTACAGGGTAGTTGCAATATGGAATCTGAAACTCCATCAATGAGCTTTCTAAACTCTGTATATTTGTAGAGAATGAGTGAAATAGACAAGTAAGGCTTTAGTATTATTGTGAAAATAGTTTTGACCTCGTCCCCTAAAAGAGTCTTGGAGAACCCCAGGGGTTCCTGGATCACACTAAGAAACAGTGCTATATTCCACAACATTCAGCACTTATATCTTGTTCTCAGATTGTTTCTATTCGTTCATTCAACAAATGTTTGTTGACTGCTATGTGCAGACAGTACTCTGGGCACTGAGAGTCTAAATGTAACTGATCCCACAACCAAATTGTATTGAAGACTGTGGTCCCAATTTCAGGGTTGCCTCCTAAGAACCTAATTTCAGGGTTGCTGCTAGGCCACTTGGCACTTTCGTGTAAATTAGAAAAGTCACTTCTTCTGAAGAGACACATCTCATGGGCATACATCTCTGCAAGCAGAGCCGCACCGCCCTCCTCAGGTAAACATAACCAAGCACTGGACACAGAACTTGATGAGAGGAGTGTGGGCAAAATTGTGGCTACCACTCACTGATTGGCTGAGCACTTTTACGCCATAAAAGATTTATTCAACTGCTCATGGTAGACTTACATGTTTTATATTTTTCTTGTTCTCTAAGCTCGTAAGCTTCAGAGGCAGAATTTGAACACTGGCAGAGAGGCTTCAGAAGGCCCTAGAAAATCCGTGACCTTAACCACTGAACTGTGCAATTCCTGACACAGTGGACTCTCACCAAGTGGCAGAGTTGTGGGTGGTAGTTGATAATGTTACATCCTCTTAGGCTTAACAGATTTATATAGACTCGATAAACTTGGTGTTTCCTAAAGGCAACAAAAAAGCTAAGTTGAAAAGAACTGAACTTATTTCACAGAGGGACCTATACACAGTTAACTTAAGCACAAATATATATTTAACAACTACAAAGAATGCTGGTCCACTTTGGTGTTAACTACCAAACCTCTGTCACTGGGGCATTAATGGACCTCTTAGTGAAGTGATATCATTATCTAGACATTGACCCTGTCTTCAACCGTGTCAAATTCTACTGATATATAAGTAGATGAGAACTAAGAATTGTCCACTGGATTTATTGATGTAGTAGTGACCGTATCATGAGCAGTTTTAACCTAAGGGTGTTGGAGAAAACTTGATTGGAGTATTTCATAAAGAATTTTCAGTTTGGATGTAATTGGATGTTAAAGAATGGGGCTGTCATCAACTGTATGTCTATAGATTTCTTTATTTCATTTAGTTATATTTTATTCTTTTGCTACTGCATGAATCTGTACAAAAGTTTGAGATGCAGTTCTACAGATATCTCAGCTGCAGTTGCCTTCAAGTTGGAGGCAGGGCATACTCTCTGCAATAGAGTGAAGGTACTACCCGGAGTGTGGTGAGTTGAGAATAGCTGGGATCTAGGGGGGAGTTTCTCATTATTTAATCAAAGTTCACACATGCAGCCCTACTTGCAGCTCTTCTTGCACCCATACGCAGAACTCTGTGAGAGCAGGCAACCCAGCAAGTACAGACAGCTTGACCATGACCCCAGGTCCCAAGGATGTGGTTACTGGGAGGTAGGGGAGGGAGTGAGGCAGAAAGGGAAAGGTAGGTGGATTTTTCAATACTTCCAAGAATCATCTGAACAGAGATTAAAGCTCTGAGGAAAGGATCGGGAGGGAACTAAAGGAAGCCTGGGAGAATCAGGCTGGCACTGGAGCTCCATGTGGCCTTGTCATGACCCTCTGCTCTCCCTGGCACAGTATCTTCAATTATAAAAGGGGGCGACTGGTCTTTGTGACCATGAAGGCCCCTTCTGATGCCCTGAGCTGATATTACAGCACAGCAAGCTCCTTGGATTGAGAGCAATTAAAACAACAACAATAACAACTCTTTTTTGTTTTTCTTCTCAACAAGTAGGGAAGAGTATTTCAAAAATGATGTTTATTTTGGAATCCAATACTTCAATAATATGATAAAACTGTCTTTTTAATTACTTTTCTAGTATGTATTTTCTAGCCTTTTTATATATTTAACATGCTTTTCTATGATGTTTTATAAATTTGCATCAAAGGCATATAGTATAAAGATTAAAAGCCCAGTTTTAGCATCATCAGTTGGATCTGAGTTTAAGTTCTTTCATGGCTATTTGTTAGTTGTATGAACGAAAACAAATTATGTAGCTTCTTCAAAACACTGTTTTCTTAAATATAAATTGGTGATAACACAAATAACTTTCTCATGGGTTTTTGTGGGGACTGAGTGAGATAAATGAGTGTTAATAGTTTAGCATTAACACTGGCACATAGTTGGCATTCTTTAGCTACTCTCACCACCGTCACCATCACCTCCATCACTTATGAAGTAGGAAAAGGTAAAAAGAATTACCCCATTTTACAGACAAGAAAACCAGAGTCCATATTCAACTGGCAAGATACAGAAGAAAACTGAGCCCCATCTAGCTCATCGATTAAGCTGACTTCATTCAGTAGCCCCCTCCCTCCATTGTAAATATAAACCATAAAAGTATCTAAAAACTCTTTTAGAAGAATGTCAGAGTGGATGAAGGGGCTTCTACTAAGTGCTAGCATACAAGAGGAGGGAGATGCTCTTTTTCTACATGCAACCAGAGGCAGACATGCTGAAAGCTGAATGTGACTGTAACACACTGGGTACAAATGTTCCATCAGACTACATAGAGCTGGGGCGAACCAAGATTATGCTGTTCTACCTGGTTGGCTGAACACAATATCTTGCCCTCAGTGCAGAGTAATTGGTGAAGATGAAACCTTTGTTTATTCCCCCTGATGTAGACTGATCTGGGACTAGAAGCATTGGAATTATGTTTTGTTCTGTTTGGTTTTTAACAAGAAGGAATGAATGTGGGTTTAGGAGCGGCAGTGAGGGAAAGATTCAGTGTAAGTACTCAGATTGCAGGTTTTAAGAGAAGAAATTTTTTGCTTATGTGATAGTTTGTTCTTATGTTTACCAATAAAACAATGCTCAATTAAACTTATTAATACCAATATAATAATATACTGTGATTCACTTTGAGTAATGCCCTAAAATAAATACTCTTTTTCTGTTAGTGTGGTATAATGATCTACATTTTGCAAATTTTAAAATTATAATATACAATATACTTATTAATAATACTATTAAAATGGCAACTATTCATATTATCTAACATTTTCTCCCAATCATTTTCGATGTGTATTTATAGTTTTGTAGAACCACAATTGATGTATACATTTTTTTCACTTGCTATTATTTTCTAAACAAATTTCCATGTTTCCCATGGTGATATTGATTTTATTGCTAAATATTCCTTTGCATGAATGGACGCCATACATATCTACGTAATTTTTGCCTTTATATTATTTCTCTGGCTATCTTCAGAAGGTGTTCCTACCTTGATTGGAAAGTATAAATATTTTATAATTCTTATAAAAGTTATTGAATACTGAGCAAATTGACATTGTTTTGGTTCCTCTCAATTCTTAGAATATTTCTAGAATAATATTTTCCTTTAAAATTAGCTTTGATAATTTACTAGAACAATGTAAAAGATTAGAAATAATTCTTACAGAGGAAAAAGACTAAAGTAGCCTTACTGAACATCTGTCAAGAGCAGTTTGCATCTATTTAGGCCCTATGCATGGTTGTAGTTAGTAAATGAGAAATATGGGATTTAAACTTTGGCAATCTAGCTCCAGAGTTTATGCATCAATCCACAATGCTGTTCTGCTAAACCTAACTCAATTCCTAAATAATCCTCTGAGGCATGGGGACTTAACCCATTTTACAGAGATAACAGGCTGAGAGGGGTTAAAACAAGAGTTCAAACTGAAGTACATAGAGTCATTGTAAGAAATTTTTTTCTCCACTCTCTCATTTTGTTTAAAATATATAGCTCTCTTAATCTCTACTGATAATCATGGTTATAAGACCTATTTTGATTTACTCTTAACCCAATGATGAGAAAAACAACAGCTCAAGAATGATAGTTAATGTCAACTGTCACTGATCTACCGTGTCAGAGAAACAATGGAGAACAGTGGCAGGAACAGTGGGGCACTGTGAAATTTGTGCTTCATCTCAAGGGGTTGCTCACCCCAGCTAAGTATTGCCATTAGGGATAGCAGGCCCAGCATGGCCAGGTGTATAAGTTAGCTATTGCTATGTAACAAACTATCCCAAAACTCATAAGCATTTATTATTGCCCATAATCTGTGGATCAGGTAGGTGGTTCTCCTAGTCTTGGCTGGATTCACTCTTGTATGTATGATCAGCTGGTGGGATAGTTGTGGGTTAGCTTTGATATTGACTAGGCTCTTTCACATGTCATAGGCCTTGGCTAGGACAACTGAAACAACTTGTCTTTGTTTGATATGGTCTTTCATCCTCCAGCAATCTAGTCCAAGCTTATTAACATGGGGTCCTGCAATGTTTTCAAGAAAGAAAGAGAAGTGTACAAGGTCGTTTAGGTAAGACTGACCCAGAGATTTGTCTGATGAGATCCTTTATGAGAAGAACTGTAGTGTAACATTGCAAAGCGTGTGTACAAAGGGAGGGTGAAGAATTGAGGCCATTTTTGTAATCAATCTACCACATCATCCTCCAAGTTTTTAGGAGAAGACAGAAATCCAGACCTTTATGTGAAATCTCCTGAGTTTTAAGTATTGTCAACTAATTTACAAACTTTAAGACAGTAATGGGCCAGCACTCTGTGGGCCAAACAGACCACGTCTTAGCTGGATGTGGTTTGTGGGCCATCCATTTGCAACCCGTGGGTAAGTAATTTGTTCATGTCTCCATAATTATTGGTCAAAGAGATTTGAACTTAGGGCTATCTGGACTCTGGATCCATATTCATTCAGCAAATGTTTGCATGCCTTCCAAGTACATGGCTTTGACAAAGATAAAGTACAATTCCTACCCTCAAGGAGTTTCCAATCATAAGTGGAAAATAATATGTAAACATTTAATTCATGTGCTTTAATGCTACAGATGTTCCCACTAGGGGAAACATTTCTTTTTTATTCCTGATGCTTCCTTCCTGTGAAGAGAATTTGATTAATACAACTATGGGTCTTTCTCTCTGCCCTTTTATACATTCCACACCTTGAAGTGGAGTGACTGATCCATTGGTAAATTGGGGAAAACAACTGGATATGTTCAGCTCAGTTCTTTTCTGCATTCTCTTGGGCCAGACCTGGCCAGGGAGAACACGTGTTCTCTGATCCTTCATGCTGAAGTCCTCCCAGAGCCAGTCCCTCCATGCTGGCCTCTCCCTACCCCCTGCCCCTGGTGAGCACTGCTAACAATGGGTGGAAAATCCACCTGATTCTGGGTTCGGAAAGCAAGTTCATTTAGCAGTCACACAAAGCTATGTCTTCCCGCTAGCTTTATCAGTAACAGGGGTGATATCTTGATCTCCAGCTTTACTTCTACTTTATTTCTTAACTTGTTCAGGACCTGGACAAGGAAGAGAAATGTTAATTATTGGAGGACAGCTTCAGAGGCCTCAATGGCATTCTGATTATAATTAGAGTACACACACACATACATTCTATAGGCTTATCTGGATATATGTAGGCTTATATACATATATACACACATACATATATGGTACTATGAGGGCTCTGACCACTTGTATCCTTCAACAGGCTGCCTCCCAGAACTCATTCTTGAGTTTGAGTGTACCTAGGTGGGAATGTAAGCAAAAAAAACAGAAATGTTCTTACCCCAAATAAACACCGGCATTGAAAACATGGAGCAGCACTTTCTACCACATTATAAAATTTCCTCTTATATTTTGATACATATTTTTTCTTTTAGGAGTCTTTGTAGCTATCATCTACTCTGGTCCCACTCTAGCTTCTGTTTCCAAGTTGTAGCATCTGTACTTTCATAAGCTAAGGGCCTGTTTCCCAGGAGAAAACAGGTTTGATTTCAAAGGACTTTTTAGGCTGCTTTCTGGGTCTCAAAATTTCATGAGTTTATTCACTGAAAAGGTCCTGGCACTACCTGGTGGGCTCTGTGCTCAGTGCTGGGGAAATAGTGGAACATGAAGCTGCATTTCTGCCCTCAGGAGCTACCATCTCTGAAGGAAATATGAAGCCAAGGGAGGAAAGTGAGTGCCCTAATTATGCTAGGGCCCAGGGCCATGGGAGGTCTTAGTTCCTAGGGTTCAAAGTAAGAGGCTGAGAAAAAAAGCTCAATGAGTGGTGCCCTCACTTCTGCTGACAAGGTTCTTATTTTAAAGCATTTGTTTTTTTTCCTAGTAGTGCTCAGGGTCTGTTGTGCTGTGAAGACAGCTTGAGAGCAACTATCTAACACTTTGCATATTTTCCACCTGTCAAATATGAGTGGCAGGTTGTCAGATTTAATAGGTAGGGGAACCGATCTTCCTTATGAGCTGCAACCAGAAGGTCACCCACTTGTTCTCTTTATTTCTCTTTGCTTTTCCTCCTCCCTATGTGCTGCAGCCAAGAGGAGTAGGAATTTAGTCCAATGGAAGGAATTTTATTCCTCTCTAGTAGTTTGGCAAGATAAGCTTGAGAGGGAAGCCACATCAAAAAAGGAGGCTGCTGCCACCATTAGGTATCTGCAGCACATATGAGTCAGTCAGAGCCCTTGTTTCCATGAGGCACCTGTAGCAAGTTTAGGAACAGTTAATATTTTCCATTCACGAAGGCATCTGTGACCATTTTACGGTATATGTGTAAGAGTCCCCATGACATAACATTACCCATGTCATCTCATGTTGACAAATCAATTCTGGGCCCAATATAAACTTTGGTCTAGTCACCACTGTAAGGATCTAGATGGGGGGACAACATCTGGGGAAATAAAAGCCATGGAGTCAGATGGCCTGAGTTTAAAAACTCGAATGACCTTCAGAAAGTTATTATACTTTGTAAATATTAGTTTCCTGCTCTGTAAAATAATAATTTTTTATTAGATGAGATAGTAATAGTACCCACCTCATAATATAATTAAGTTTAAATGTGGTAATGCACTTAGCACATAGGTGGGCCATATGGAGACTCAGTAAAAAGTTTACCTCTGTCATTTCTGAGGCATCCTCAGTCTTGCTGGTGATGGTGAAATAAAAGGTGTGGGAAGACACACCACTGGTCCGGCGCCCACAGTGCACGGAAAGCATTTCGCCCTCTGGGCATTGGAACATTTTCCAATCCAGTAAGGTCTTAGTAAATTGGATGGACGCCTAAAACAAACCCAGGCACATTGCTGCTGATGTCTTTTCTTGTCCTGGAGGCAGCAGGTGAAGGCAGGGCTCCTATTGCCCAGATATACCTGCATGGAATAGGAAGAACCTGGGCAGGTATCTCCTACTTTTTGAAAGTTTGCATTCCATCACTTCGCATTTACAAAAGACCTACATTAGTACCTGTTTTCACTAACCAAAAGAAATCCAAAGGAGATTTTTGCTTTTTTTGAAAAAAGGCAAAAAGCGAAAATAACCTTCAGCAATTGTTTGACAACCAGCTGTTATAAAGGCTGCAATACCTGGAACAGCAAGAGTGGCACCTCCAAGCTCCTTCCCCAGGGACTACACTCAACATCTCAGCATCAAGCCACCAGGGCTTTGAACTGTGTCTGTGAGCATCTGTGCTTTAGCTGGTTTATTTTGTGCATCCCTTAGCAAGATGTGTCCTAAGGCTTCTTTGCTTTATGCCATTTTGACTTAAGAAAGTTTTCATAGGAATGCTCTACTTTCAGATAGTGGAGGAAACCCATATTTCAAATACTTCAGGCTGAAGCTCCAAAAGGAAGGAGATACCCAGAGGCATCTTGAGGGGAAGGCTCTGAGAGTAAGTTGTTGGAGAAATGGCGAGAAGCAGAGAGAACCAAGAGTTAGAGTGGAAATGGAGAAGGCACCCATTCTCCCCTTTCTTCTTATCTCCTTGAAACTGGGCAGGAAATGCTACCTGGCTAGGTTGAGGCTGTTTTAGCAGGTGAGTAGAGCACACATCTGACCCTTCATTAGATCCTTATCTACTTGGGGAGATAACCTTCTCTCAGGAAGGGAATGGGTCCAAGAGTTCACAGAAGTACTCACTGGAGCGTCTGCTCTTACAAAAGGATGAGGAATTTCTTGTGGACTTGGAGATTCCCTTGTTGGGGGTGAGACTGGGGGGCTGCTTTTAGTACCTCAGGGTGCTGGGGAAGGATGGAACCAGCTTCCCTTGATAGAATGGAACATCTCTCCTCCTTACGTTGATGTAGGCTGGTTTTCACTGTTGGACTCTAATAAAAGCCCTGAAAGTGGGTTGCCATGGTTATGCTGGTTTTAACAGAAAATTAGGGCTAAGTGGCTTCCCTCAGGCCCTGCAGCTTTTAGTGGCTGTTTGGATTGTTTAACTTCTGGGAGACTGCTCTGCAAGGGGGAAAGGACCACAGACAGGAGTGTCTTAAAGGGACATTGGAAAGTGGGCAAAATTAATTCAAAAGAATTTATACTTTATCCATAAACAAGAGGTAGAAAAGGACGGTAGTCAAGTGAAAGGGCTTTAGAGTCAGAAAGCTTCATCTGAATCCCAGCTTTGTCATATACCACCTATGTAACCCTAAGCAAATGACTTAACCAACCCCTCAGAGAAATGAGACCTAACAGTATCAACTTCACAGGACAACAGCGTGCACTCATAGTGTTGAATGAGGTGATGTGTGGCTGATGGGAATCTCCTAGGGTATCTTGGTTCACCAGGTCCTTTCACTCACATTATCCCAAGAGCTCCTAGAATAAAGCCTGGGATACCAGTGTCAATGTCATTCTAATTTTAAAGGGGAAGTAACTGAAACAGGAGCTCAAGGACTTCCTATGCTGAACTTTAATACCAACATGTGCCTGCTTCTCTGACTTTCACTGCCAAGCGTTGGCCTGCCTTCCCTCTCTTTGTGACATGCTTCCCTGTCTTTTCATGAGACCAGCTGCTTCTCTTCTTTTGAGTTTCAGCTGAGGCCTCGGGTGGCCTCTCTAATTATCCTAATCAACTACCCTAGTTACTAGCTAATCTCTATTACTTTATTTATTTTCTTTAAATGATTTACTATAATCTGAAATGATCTTGTTTAGTGTCTTAAAACAACTTACCATGATCCGAAGTTATTGTGTTTATTATCAGTCTTTCCTAACAAGAACATAAGCTCCTGTGTTTCCTACTATATTTCCCAGATTTAGCCTAATTTGGTGGGACCTTCTGGAATCTGTGGATAGAATTCGGGCTCTACAAATTTGGATTAAAAAAATTACATCTTTATTTTTACTAATTTGGCATTTTCTTCCATTGTAAATGTAGACAACAAACCACAGTTATGTGAACTGTATGAAATGTGTGCTTTGTCACACACTACCATTTAAAAAATATCTTGAAATATTTACGCTGATCACTAATGTGAAGTTACAGTATTTTTTAGGCCCACTTCTAGATCTTGTGATTTAATGTAATAATAAAGAATCACATTTTACTATATCACAATTTAAAAATGTTTTGGTAACTATTTCTTTTATAATTTTCTGTATTCATTTTATGCATTTAAAAAGCATTAGCCTGGGACACAATTCAGCCTGTAACAGCCCTCTCCCTCCATTTTCAAACTCAGAAATAACATGTCAAGTCCCTCTCATTTTTCAAATCTCTCCTACCTCTTTTGCCATCTTCTCTCTCTCTGCTGCCTCCTTTCGTCTTCCACTTTCCTTTCCTCTTCCATGTGATTATACTGGACTCATCTGAATAATCCAGGATAATCGCTCTATATTAAAGTCCTTAATTCTGTTTGTAAAGTATTTTTTGACATATTACATAGCATATGCACAAGTTCCAGGGGTTAAAGTATGAACAACTTTGGGGAGGGGTGTTATACCAGTGTTCACTGTAATATTCTTTTCAATCTTGTTTATAATATTTTGGGAGGGAAAGGAGGTACAATAATATCTATATTGTCTAAAATGACATGAGTGGAGCCATATTAAAATAGAGCTGGAGTAGCCATTTCGGAGGAACTGCTCTGCATGTGGCTTGTTGTGAATTTCAAGTGAAATAAGTAAACAATGATATAAAATATATTTAAATAAAATTCATCATCCTAAAATAAAGTTATTAGCCTGAGAAAGAGGCCCATAGGTTTTACCAGGTTGCCAATAGGGTTCATGGCCCAAAAGTTTGTTTACCTGTGTGGCCTAGAACAGGGTTTGGCATATAATAGGAGTTTGATAAAATAGTTTTTGAATGAATGAATTAGTTAGGAAGGGAGGTAGAGAAGGAAGCAGTGTCCTAGGCAGAGGAAACAACATTCAAAGGCTGGGAGCTCTTCTAGGAACAGAAAAACTGTCTGGTGAGGTTTGAGCTCCAAGAGCCAAGGGAAATGTTACAAGCTGACATCAACAAGAGAAACTAGTTGAACTTCATCTTGGGGCAGTGGAAAGCCAATGGGAGATATTATGCAGGGACAGAAATAATTATATTTGGGTTTTAAAAAATTTCTATGGCCACTGAGAAGAGAACAAAATAAAGAAAGCAAGTATAATTGCCAATTAAGAGGCAACTGTGGATGATTTGCAGTAGACATAGAAAGAAATGGACAGATTTGAGAGCAATTTTGAAGATGAAATAGACACCACAGGAGGACTGATTAGAAGTAGGGGTGAGGGAAAGTAGGAAGTACAGAACAACTTTAGCTTTCCTGCCTGAGTTCCTGAGTGATGGTGGTTGCTTACTGAGGAGAGAAAATAGTGAGAAGGAAGAGAGAGGTATAGGGACAAGCCACAGGACATCTGAAACTGCCTGGCTTTGCTAAAATGCATTGGAACTCAAATGATGATTTGAGACCCTAGTTTTAGTCCTAGTTCTGCTACTAACTTACTTCAGGCAACTTTCTCAACTTCTGTTTTCTCATCTGGACAATAGAGCCACTGCTACTTGGTTCAGTACACCTCACGTGCAGAGTGACATTCTTTTCCAACCCATTTTTTTTAGGTCAAGTCAGAAACACTTGAGCCTATGACTTTGCCAAAGGTAGTGGTTTTTCTTTAAAACTTGGGTCTCGTATTAATGCTATAATGAAATTAATACATACTACTATTAATAGTAAAGCTATTTTATATTAATCCCTCATCACATGTCACACATTCTGTTGAATTTTTAATGTACCTTATTCCTTTTAATTCTCTATAATAACACTATGAAGTAGATATTATTACTATACCCTATTCATAGATAAGTAACCTGAGGCTTAAATTTGAAGTAACTTCCCTAAAATTACATAGTTGTAGGTAGTAGAAATAGAAATTCACATGTTCTATCTCTGGAATCTGTACTCTTCATCACAACTTACTCCTGCTTTCTTGGATTAATCACTGTTTTGGTCCAGGTGTTCATTGGAGTTATCCTGACCCCTAAAATCTAGATTGAATTGAATCATCCCTCCATTTCATATTCTGTGCAAAGTCCAGCTCTTCTTGAAAATTCTGTGAATTCAGAGTCATGTGATCTTGCATTGTCATGACAATCTTTGGCTCCAAACTCCTGCTTCTCTAGAATTATTATGGTTTATGGACTGACAACCTAAAAATCTAGGAGGCAATAATTGAACAAAATTTTTAAAATTTAAAGAATTGTAATTCTTAAACTACAAATTTAGGCAAAGCTCAAATAGTGTCACTCCCTGCAAGAGAGAGTCTTAGAATTTTTAAGGGAAAAAGAGAAGAAGATGGGGTAAGTTGTATTAAAGCAAAGTTCATTGGTGCTAGATGAGGTAAGGTTAGATTTGTACTTCATAGATTGGCTTAAGATTTAGTAATCAAGCCAAAGGCTAAATTTGTACTTCATTGGTTGGATAGTGATTTTTTCATCAGCAAAGTCCAATTTCATCAGTCCTTACAAACAGGATGTTCTCATTCTTATTGACTTCTTAGAATGTTGGTGGTTTGGTCTAATTTGAAAAATAAAGAAAACAAGACATGCAGGGCAATTCTTCTGAAATGGCTACTCCACCTCTATTTTAATATTTTAATATGGCTCATTCATGTCATTTTACATGTATTCTTTCCCTTGTCTGTGCTCTGTAGGTCCAGCTATGGACCCAATTACTCTCTCTGATTTCTACCAACCCTGTTAATCACATAGGCCTTTATGTTTGTAACACCTTTTGCTATAAGTCAAAAGATGGAGAGTTTACAGCACAGGAAAATACAAAATTCAAAAACCAAATAATAGTTATCTATATTTTTCAAAAGTGTGATTTTGCCATTGAAATAGTTGAAATTTAATCTAAGCTGCTAAAACAATGAGATCCTTCCCTTGGCCCCCTATTTAAAAACTACTGAGATTTTATATCTCTCTCTCAGTTCAAAGATGAGACGTCCAGGCTAAATGGCAGCTTTGCTCCTTACCATCATTCCAACCAATGCTTCTTCTATCTTGTTGCTTTGCCATCCTCTGGGAATGGTTGTGTCTTCATCTGCATGATCAAAGCTGGGTCAAATCATGTCCACAAAAGCCCATTGAAAAGGGGGAAAAGGAGGGAATGGAGACCAAGTATTTCCTTCTAAGCAATTTATTGCACACATCACTTTATTCTCATTCCATTGACAAAAATGTAGTCATGTGACCACTCTGGTTGCAATGAAACCTGAGAAATGTAGTCTTTAACAGGACAGTCATATGCCCTGCTGGAACTCTATTACTATACAAGAAAAGGAGAACAGATTTTCGAGGACAACCGGAGGTGTCTGCTTCAATCAACCTGGTTTCCAGCCTCTTGCCCTTTGATTAATTTTTTGTTCTCTCTTCTCTCTTTCCGCTCTCCTTTAATCTCAGCTCTCCCCCTCAGACTCCCCCCTCTATCTCCATTATTATTTATTTCTAAAGCAGAACAGTTTAGCCATTTCTTATTTTCTTCACAACTGTTCTCCCATGTCTCAGGGTCTCACTTTCTATCATGAATGACCTGTAAAGCTATTGTCCAAAACAAAGACATTTTGTATTTAGATTGGGAGTCTGGCATAAGTTGTGAAGATATTTTTTCCTCCTCTGATACAAGGTAAAAATAAAATAAGACATAATTTTAAGACAATTTTTCAGAAAATATTGAGTTAAGATTCAAAGAAACCTGTTGGTCTGTAATGTAAATATTCCAAATCACAAATTACTTAAATTCTCAAGAAACAGTTTGCTCAAAATGAAACAATTTCACATTATAGCAGAGCATTAAGATCTGGATTTCCATGAAATATTTCAGAAAGGGCGGCTGTTACTCTTATTACTTAAAAAGTAAAATGATCTTGATGAGAGAATTCTACACATTTCTTCCCCATATTCCTAGAAGCCACCAGCCCTCAGTTCAGCCAAACCACATAAGCATTTGAAGTTTCTGCTAGGATGGGTAGATGTCACATCTGATTACATTCCATTGGGCAAAGCAAGTGATGTGGACAAGCCCCAAATCAATGGAACATGAATCTATACTCTTTCAATGGGCAGACTATAAATCACAAGGCAAAGAATATGGATATACAATCTTATTAAGGGAAGGAGGGAATAGTGGTATACAATAATCAATTTATCAGTCATAAAAGGTAGCCTGGGACTAAATATTGAACCCAGGGCACAGAGACTCCTGAACATTAGACCCTATCATTGGGGCTTTATTAGAAGGCCATAGAGAAATTTTTAAGCAGGCTGGTGATATTATCAGAGCCATGCCTTAGAAATACCAATTAAGAGCATGACTTGCTCCACCTTCTGAACTCACCATTGTGGGAGGAAGTATAATGAAGTTGAATTAATAAATTGCTACAAAACAACATTTTATTCCTGCCTCTATCCCCAGCTAACTGGACAATGAATTAAGTCATTGTATTTGTCAGAATTCTTCAGATAAATAGAATCACTCTCCTTTCCAAAGCACAAATCTGAGCAAACAATTCTCAGACAAAAACCCCTCAGTGTTGCCTCATTGCATTCCTACAAAGGCTGAGTACATTAGTTTGTCCAAAATCTGACCCCAACTTGCTGCTCCAGCAAATACATCCCCCCTGTCCTCTGTGCTGCAGGAGCTCCAGTCTTACCCCCCTACACTAGCCTTGGAGCCTTAGGTCTCATGAGGATATGCCTCGGGGGCCACCTCTAAGGAGAGGTGTCCCTACACAACCAACCTGTTTTATCTACTGAGTTTCTACATATGATTTTTTGTTTGAGGAAAGGATTCTGTGGGTGGGAAAAAGGTTTAAGAGTACTCTTTTAGTAATACCAAACCATCCATAGTTTACTGCTCATGCCAAGTCATTTCATACTTCTCTTCCTTTGTTTATGCTGTTTCTGCTTCTGGGAATGCCCAACTTCTATGCTTGGGATTGACTATTCCTTTACTATGGACAGAATATTTTCCCCCCAAATTCATATATTGAAGCCATAATTCCCAATGTGATGGTATTAGGAGATGGGGCTTTGGGGAGATAATTAGGTTTAGATGAAGTCATGAGAGTAGTGCCCCCATGATTGGTTTAGTGCCCTTATAAGAAGGAGAAGAAACCAGAGCTCCCTCTCTGTCTCCACCATGTGAGGATACAGGAAGAAGTCAGCCGTGTTCAAGCCAAAAATAGATCTCTCACCAGACACTGCATTGGCCAACACCTTGATCTTGGACCTCAGTTTCTAGAACTGTGAGAAATAAATGTCCGTTGTTTAAGCCACTCAGTCTATGGTATTTTGTTATTGCAGCCCAAGCTAATATATTTCTTAAACCTTAGCTCTAGAGACTCTGCTTCCAAGAAACTGATCTGAACCCCAGGGTGGGCTAATATGGTTTGTCTTCCCATGACACCTATGCATATAGCTATGTTAGTATTTACTATATTAAATTGAAAGTTTACTTGTTTATGTGTATAATTTCACCATTAGGCAGTAAACTCTTGAAAATAAGAATCGTTTATTTATTCCCTCACCACCTGGTATAGTTGGAGCTCAAAGCAGTGTGTGTGTGTGTGTGTGTGTGTGTGTGTGTGTGTGTGTGTAAAAGGAACCAGTCCTCTGAAAAAGATCCCCATTCTCTTATGTCTACTTTGAGCCCCACCTCTTCAAGAAGCCTTTCATAACTATAGCATTCCTTTGTGATCTCCATCTAACCATCTAATAAAATTCTGACGCATAATGACATCTTGTATTCGTATTACATAGCCGAGCATAAATTCAGCCTCTGTCATCATTGTCCTAGCCCTAAAATATCTGATTAAGTCAATTTAATAAAATTGAAACAATGAAAAATAAATTCAAAACATTAAAAAGTTATCCATAATCCCACCATCTTTGCAGTAACTACTTCCATTTTTTGTTTTAGATTTTCCTTATAATCTCTAGTGAAATACTTTTAAAAATTAGTGAGGACCAGCAATTTACGTGTTGGAACAGGTGAAAGCTGTGTTTGCTTCTTCTCACGACCACAACAAAATTACAACTAAACTACAGAACAGCCATTATTGGGAGTTGCCTGAAGTCTAGCTGAACAGAAGTCTTACAACTGAGAATATACAGAAGAGTCCACCTCAAGACTGGTAGGAGAAGCGGAGGCACCGAACGGGTTTGTCCCATTGGGAATCAGGAGGGATGTCTTTTTTTTTTTTAACTTTTTAACTTTTTAAAATTTTTAATTTTTAAATTAAGTTTATTGAGGTAACATTGGTTAATACAATGATATAATTTTCAGGTTACATTATAATTTGACATCTAGTTTCCTTCAGCAACCATATATTTGATCCCCTTTACCCACTTTGCCCTCCCCCTAACCCCCTATATTTGACCCCGTTTAACCGTCTACCTACCCCCTCCTCTCCCACACCCTACCCTCTGGTAATCGCTAGTCTATAGTCCATGTCCATGAATCTCTGTTTGTTTGTCCTATTCATTTGTTGCTTTTAGGTTTATATAAGTGATACCACATATAAGTGATATCATGTGATTTTGAACTTTTTCTGTCTAGCTTATTTTGCTTAGCATGATTATCTCGAGGTCCATCCACATAGTCACAAATGGAAGTATTTCATCTCTTATGGCTGAGTAATATTCCATCGTACATATGTACCACTGCTTCTTTAGCCAATCATCTATCGTAGGACACTTTGGTTGCTTCCATGTCCTGGCCACTGCAAATAATGCTGCTATGAACATCGATGTGCAAATATCTTTTAAGATATGAGTTTTCAAGTCTTTGAGGTAAATACCCAGTAAAGAGATTGTTGGATCATACAGTAGTTCAATTCTTAGTTTTTGTGGCATCTCCATACTGTTTCCCATAGTGGCTGTACCAATTTGCAGTCCCAGTGTAAGTGGGTTCCTTTTTAGGAGGAATATCTTAACTGCAGAGGTACCTCCAGATGTGCGAGGGGCCCTGGCCTCACACTGGGCTCCCAAGCCCAGGGTTCCAGTGCCAGAAATAAAACTCTCCATAATTTGTGGCTGTGGAAGTCAGCAGAGATTGTGGCTGAGTGAGACAGAGGGCAGCTGGAGTCAGAGACGTTTCTCTTGAGAGGCCCACACATGGACTTACTTGCTGATGGACTCATGTGCTCTGAGCTCCAGCTCTGAGTCAGCAGATTGAAAGGTACCAGGTACGTATGGGGAGGAACTGAGTTTTCTGGCTTCAGGGTGAGAGCTGGAGGGGCAGCTTTCTTCCTGAAAGAAGCACTGGCAAAATCCACTGTTCCTTTGTGGCACTCTCCCCTCTCCTGGTGTGCGGATGCAGGTGGTCACCAAATTTGAGTCTACATCAATCTGGCTGACACAAGTTGCCCCACCCAGGTGATTGCCTGAGACTCTGCCCATCCCACCTTGCAGACCCACCTCAGCCACCTCTAGTGGCTTTTCCATACAAATGTCCTGTATTGGCTCATGCTGTGGATTTTTCTAAAATCTCTCAAAGGTTCTCAAACCCCAAACAGGCAGCATCTGGCTTCATACCTCTTGCTGGGCAGCCCCAAGTCCGGCACTAGCAGCAGCCCGCCTCAGTTTGTGGCTTGGCCACTCAAGACACCTCTAAACCCAGTGCAGATGGTGACCATATGCAGGTAACTTGGTGACTCTTGCCAGGTGGCCCTGGGCAAGGGATAGGCTGTGGCTAAACTTGGCCTCTGGCAGGGCCCCTTTCAGGAGGCCTTTGGGCTAGGACACCTGGTGGCCAACTTCAGACCAAGCTGAAGCTCCATCCAGGGCTGCATCTGAAAACAACACACCCAAAAAGTATACTCAACAGGCATCAGAGCCCTGCTAAAGCAAATCCTGCATCATAGCATTAACCCCTCACTGGTCAAGCCTCACAATCAATAAGCCCGAGGGTCAATCCTTCCCATTGACATGCAAACAGCAACCAAAGCTCAACTACAACAGAAGAGCAAGCACAACTCATACAAAAGACACACCTGGAGCACCTGGTCAGGTGACCAGGGAAGACTGCTCCACTGGGCCCCACAGTACACCTACTACATAAGGCCACTCTACTAATACTGGGAGACACAGGAGCCCTACCTAATACATAGAAACAAACAAAGGGAGGCAGCCAAAATGGGGAGACAAAGAAAAATATTCCCAATGAAAGAACAGAACGAAGCTCCAGAAAAAACTAAACAAAATAGAAACAAGCAATCTACCAGACGCAGAGTTCAAAACACTGGATATAAATGAACTCAGAACTTTAACAAAGAAATAGAAAACATAAAAATGTATTTAGAAAACATTTTTAAAACAGTCAGAAATGAAGAATACAATAACTGAAATAAAGACTACATTACAAGGAATCGACAGTAGATTAGATGAAGCAGAAGATCAAATCAGCATTTGGAATACAAGGTAGCAGAAAACACCCAATTAGAATAGCAAAAAGAATTCTAAAAAATTGAGGATAGCTTAAGGGACCCCTGGGACAACATTGAGTATAACAACATTTGAATTATAGGGGTGCCAGAAAAAGAAGAGAGAGAGAGAGAGAGAGAGAGAGAGATTGAGAGAGCAAGGACTTGAAAACCTATTTCAAGAAATAATGATGGAAAACTTCCCTAACCTGGCGAACAAAATAGACATATAAACCCAGGAATTGCAGAGAATCCCAAACAAGATGAACTCAAAGAGAGCCACACTAAGACTCATCATAATTGAAATGTCAAAGGTCAAAGACAAAGAGGGAATCTTAAAAGCAGCAAGATAAAAGCATCTAGTTATCTATAAGGGAACTCCTATAAGACTGTGAGCTGATATCTCAACAGAAACTTGGCAGGGCAAAAGGGAATGGCATGAAATATTCAAAGCAATGAAAAGTAAGAACCTACAACCAAGATTACTCTACCCAGCAAAGTTATCATTCAGAATCAAAGGACAGATAAAGAGCTTCCCAGATAAGGAAAAGCTAAAGGAGTTTATCAACAACAAACCATTATTACAAGAAATGTTAGCGGTACTTCTAGAACAAGAAGAAGAAAGAGAAGGAGGAGGAGGAGGAGGAGGAGGAGGAGGAGGAGGAGGAGGAGGAGGAAGAAGAAGAAGAAGAAGAAGAAGAAGAAGAAGAAGAAGAAGAATGAAATGAAAGGAGGGGAGGTGGAGGGAGTAGGAGAAGAGGGGGAGGAGAGGGAGAAAGAGAAAATATATGAATACTAAAATGGCAATCTACATATCTATCAACAATTACTTTAAATGTAAATGGATTAAATGCTCCAATCAAAAGACATGAAGAGACTGAATGGATAAAAAAACAAGACCCATATATATGTTGCTTACAAGAGACACACTTCAAGTCAAAAGACATACAGACTAAAAGTAAAGGGATAGAAAAAGATGTTTTATGAAAATGGAAATGAAAAAAATCTGGGGTAGTAATACTTATACCAGACAAAATAGACTTAAAAGAAAGGCTATAAGAACTCAGTAATTCCACTTTTGCATATTTATCCAAAGAAACCCAAACACTACTTTAAAGGGACATGTACATCTATATGATCACTGATGCACTATTTACAGTATCCAAGATATTGAGGCAATCTGGGTGTTCATCAACGGAAAATAAAGATGAGGCGCTACATGTATATAATCAAATATTACTCATCCATAAAAAAGAATGAAATCTTGCCATCTGCAACAACATGGATAGACTTAGGGGATATTGTGATGTGTGGAGTAAGTCAGACAAAGAAAAATGCCATGTGATTTCACTTACATGTGGAATCTAAAGAACAAAATAAGCAAACAGAACAGAAACAAACTCATAGAGAACATTTTGATGCTTGCCAGATGTGAGGAGTGTTGTGGGGGCATGGGTGCAAAAGGAGAAGGAATTAAGAAGTACAAATTGGTAGCTACAAAAGAGTCATGGGGAGGTAAAGTACAGTATAAGGAATATAGTCAATAATATAGAAATAACTATGTATGGTGTCGGTTGGGTACTAGATTTATTGGGGTAATCACTTCGTAAATTATATAAATGTCTAATCATTATGTTGTACTCCTGGAACTAATATAATATTGCATGCCAACTGTAAATGAAAAGTAAAAAAAATTAAATTAATGAAAGAAATACAGATTCATTGTAAGATGTTTTGCAAATATAAGAGAGTATAAAGAAGAAAACAAAAAACATTCAAGATCTTTTTTGCCAAAGATAACCACAGTAACCTTTGGTGTAATTTATTTCAGTCTTTTCTATGCATGTTTGTATATGTATGCCTTGTTATAATTACTAATATTCATTGAGCATTCTCTATTCTAGCACTCTAAGTATTCTAACTGACTTTTCAATTATCTGTGAAGAAAGTATTATTATTATCTCCACTCTAGAGAAAATAGAGAGGTTAAGTAATTTGTTCAAGACACACAGTGGGTAAAATAATGGAGCCTTGTATATGTATGTCTGTTTGTGTGTGTAGACATGTATTAACGTTCATATAGGTACTCACTATTTTTTTGTAGCTCCTGAGGGTTGGAATTTTTATATCCACACATATCAAAGACAAAGTTAGCGCCTAGAAAACACTTGAAGTTGGCCGATGGTTTGCAGACAACCTCTGCATTATTATTTCACAGCCTGACATGCTGAGGCTGCCAAGGGATCATGGCTCTGCTTGTCTGTTGGCTCCAGTCTTGCTTCAAAAAGGACTTCAAGGGTCAATTCATTCTAAATCTTCCTCATTTTTGATGCCTTAGGGAGCTAAAGAATCCTTCTCAGGTTTATTCCAAGGAAAGGCTATCTAGATATCAAGTGATTCATATTTCCAGTTCTTATTATGAAGTCATTTTTAAATAAACTGATGAAAATACTCATTCTTGATCATAAAAATATTCAATAAGTACCTAACAAATATTAATTATATGTCATGGAAATAAGTGCTAAACTGACAGTTTCTATGAAAAAATAATCAAGAGTAACATAAAGCTCATGGTAGCTAATGGTAGCTATTATTTGTGAAATATATTGTAGTGTTCCAGTTATTTATTTGCAGTATAATAAACCATTCCAAACTTGGCAGCATAAAACAACTATCATTTATTGTTGTCTGGGCTAAGGAGCATTTTCACTTGGAGTCTCTTATGAGATGGTGGTCGGATGGTGACTGGGGCTGAAGTCGTCACAAAGGCTGTCTGTTCTCTAGGACTTACTTGGAACAGAGGACTGGGACACTTATACTTGTCCTCTCCATTGTCTCTTGAGCTTCTTCATACCATGGCAGCCAGGTTTGAAGAGCAAGCATCCTAAGAGAGAGATAGGCTAAAACATCTTTTATAACTTTGACTTGAAAGTCACATAGTGTCTCTAGGTCCAGCCCATATTCAAGAATAAGTGTATTAGACTCCATCTTTTGATGTGGGGTGTCAAAGAATTCACAGACATATTTAAAAAATATGTCTACCATATGTAGAAATTCTGCAAACTTTATGGTTCTCCTCAAAGAAAGGTCATTCCTTGGTTCACTCCTCACAGTAGACCTATCCTCTGAAGTGCCCTGAGGCACACACAGATCTTCAACACATTGACTTCTCAGAGGCTCCCATATTAAATACATTGCCTTCTATAGCAAACAGCTCTATGATGCTATCTATCCCCTGGATTTTGTCACTACCTTTAAAAATCCTTGATGGTTCTGAAAGTGCTTTGTGGGACCTGCCATGACTGTATGCAGCTCCAAAAGGGAAAGGTTGTATTAGAAGGATGGACGAGTTTTTCTCTGTCTTATGGCTTCTCTTCTCCAAATCACCATATGGGGTGGCTGAGTAAAATGGAAGTCTCTGCTTTGATCAATAGCTGGGAGTAATTGGAAAGAAGGCAGACACTAGAGGAATGAAGAGGAAGTGGATCAATCCTTTGGGCCACCACTATGTTGCTAATGACACTCTGCATTTATTGAATTCTACCAGCCTTGAGTAGTAAGTGTTATTTTCATTCTTACTTTATAGATAAGGAAACAGTGATCAGAGTGAGCAAGTGATTTGTCCAAGGTTGCACAGCAGCTAGCAGTTAGAATCTGGATTTGAACTTGGGTATGCCTGACTTAAATGGCAGCATAATGGTTATGAGTTCAACCATTGGGGTCAGACTACTTGGGCTTGAATCTTTGCTTTGAGTGATCTTTGATAATTAATGGCAATGACAACTTTCTCATTGGCAGAGAGGGAACAATCAATTAATTATCAATCAATCGATTGATTAATCTCATAGGAGTTTTAGCATTAAATCGGATGAGGAATTTAGGTGTTTAGCACCTAAATGTTAATTATTTCTCCTACTCTTCTACTACTTACATCTTCTAGGGATGGTGATTTTTTCAAAAGAATAATATGCTAAAGATTCAGAAGTCTGAGGAAATAAAAGATGAGGAGTCTGCCACAGATCACTGTTAGACCTCAGCATTCGGCCACCTACTTCAGTTTCTACTGATTCAGAGTTCCCTTCTGCAAAGTAGACACAAGACGAATTTTGTAACAATGAATGGAGGACCTGAAACACTTCTTTACTATGGCATTCTAGTCCTTTCTCTATTTCCAAGTCAAACTAAATTTGCCAATTACTTACCAAGGCAAATACAAATGATACATAATGAAAATTGATTCAGGAACTCAGAGTGAGAAGGAAGGGCTGGTGACAAGCCTTCTCCACCTCATTGCTGGGATCAGAGTACAGTCCAAGTCACAGAATGGCCAGACACTGGTCTCTTCTTTTTTGGTTAAACCCTGGAGAATGAGGGTATGATTTCCTGAAATGTGTTTATACTGCAGCAAACCTGTGCAGTCTGTTGCAACAGGATCTCATCTGTTTTCTCTGAGAGTAACATAGAGTATTACTCTATGTTGTGGAGTATTGGGCTGGAAAGGTTCTGATGCAGAGCCCAGCAGGTGGTGGTCTGCCTTTTCCCATCAATATTGCTCAGCTCTGGATCAGTGCTGTCTTCCAAAGCCAAAGAGGCTGGGAAGTTTTTACCCAGACCCTACGTTGTCAGTGTGTGGTTTGGGCCCCTCCCAGGCAGGATGATTTGTGAATGTGCTGAACTTCAGTGCACTAAGCGGCCTAACCACAGAGCTGTGTTTTGTTTCTCTACCGGATACACCTGCCCAAAAAGCAGGGCTCTCTCATGCTGCATGCTCAGGTTTGTTTGACTTTTGGAAGATTGTACCCTCCAGATAAACCAACGAGTACAATTGTGTGTATTGAGAACCTGCGGAAGTTGAAAAGTAACAAAATTAATTTTCTTTTCTTTGGGGACAGGGGACAATTGTATAAAATTGTTTTTCTATCCAAATGAGCATTCTCCGTTTTCACAACCGTCATTATTTCTCAGAGCATACCACCCAGGATGATTTTAGGGATACAGCATTAAAGAGCATTGAGTAACAGACTGAAAAAGTTAGTCCCTTTTTATTTTTTTCAATTTTTCTGATTTTGTCAAGAAAAAAAATCTTCATTTGAAGCTAGTACTTCTTTAACATCTAACACTTATTAATCTCCCTTAAAAAAAATATGACATGAGTGCAGACCTCAGATTTGAAGTTTTCAATTAGATATAACACCTACATAAATGTTACAATATCATCTAGATAAATGATATATTCTAGGTGAGGCAACCTTTGGTTGACCTTACAGATTGCAAGGACCTTTGTCAGTTTACAATCTCTTATTTTTTTATTTTTTATGCCTACAGCACCTGGTCTTCCTAGGTGGTCTCCCATCCAAGTACTAACCAGGCTCGACCCTACTTAGCTTCTGAGATCAGGCAGGATTGGGTTTGTTCAGGGTAGCATGACCATAGACAATATTGTCTTGTTTTTATTGTCAGTATTTTTAGAATTATCTTTAATTTATGGAAATTTATCATTTATTTTAAGGCTATTATGTTTCTTTTTAAAATGAATTATTTAAGTTTTAAAATAAGAAGTTAATTTAAATAAAATATAAAGTAAATAATTGTACAGGTGTTTTAAATAAATAATATAAGTGAGTGTAGTATGTGGTGATATTTGAATATGGTAGAAATTAGGAAAGGATTACACAAATATCTGACAGGAACGACTAAGCTTTAGAGTGGGACAAACTTGGGTTTGAATCAGTCACCTACTAGATGCATAACTTAAGCAAGTTATTTAACATCATTACATCTGTAACATCAGGAGAATAAAAGTTCACTACCCATTTTAGTCTTCTTGTGAAGACAATGCATGTAAGGCTGTAATGCATGGTCCAACCTAGAACATATCATAGTAAGTAATCAATAAAGTTAGTTATTATTATTATTGCCAAAAAATCTATTTCTATTTCTCAGAACTGTGCTTGTGTAAACACAATGCCTGGCACATGGCACACAGTAAATTATAACCACTCCTATAATTGCTATTGTTATCATTAGCATCATGTGTTAGTTCATGTCTGCTTTGAAGCAGATGTCAAGATGGGAATAAATATGCAAGGGATTTATGGAGGGGAAAGAGAAAAGAGAAGGGAGCAGGAGAAAGCGGGTTTGTAATATTCGTGAAAGGAAGGTGGCTTAGACTGGAGGAGTCTCTGACTGCAGCACAGTTACAAGAAAGTTTTGGCCAGGCCAATGAAGAGTACTGGAGCCAAAGTCAACCACTGGAGAAGTTACCATTGTGTGCTTAATCATGGGTTGGCAGCAACTCATGGGAAATGTGGCCTTCATGTGAACATGGTGGTGGATCTAGGACAACATCTAGGGCAACAGTTAATTATGCTACAGCAGGAGATCTAAGTGATACATTTCGTGGCTGCTGCATATATTGTCTTCATCTTACATGTGAAAAATGAAGCTTGAGTGTTTCCTTCATTTCATTTATTTGGTTAACTACCTTGTTATTGCAACCCAGAGAGAAATCACAATTATTTCACACCTAAAAGTAAAATACGTTTGAAAGATGAAATTCATGGCCAAGTCATGATTTTCTTGTCTCAATGCCCAACCAACAAGCCCAATGTATTATTTACTTAATAGTTTATCTTGATCACAACTCTTTATTAGCCCTGTTTATCTTTTAGCTCTAATTTTGAATTTCAAAAGTTTTACATTTCAGGCAGAAGTTAAGCACAATTGACACTTGCATGCAAATCAAATCTAACATAGGGCCAAAAATGCCAGTCCACAGATACGTTTGGCCCATACAGTGTTTAAAAATATTTTCTGAACTAACATTTTAAAATTGGGAGATATCTTTTTTTAACTTCTGGCTTCTCTTGAAAACCAGCGGATCTGGAACACTGAGCATGAATTTCTGCATGACAGTATTACCTAGAGTAAAAGTGGCTGCCCCTCAAAGTGGGGCTCTCCTGTTTGTTTTAGGCTCTACCACCCACACAAAATATGCATATGTCCTTATACCCAGCAGGCTTCACTGGTCTATATTTTTGTCTGGTCCTTTGTGCAGAGAGTGCTAACTGTCTCCCAATACTACATTTTCCATGACACATTTCCCAGTTTCTTTTGCAGCTAAGTGTTGTCATGTGCCTATGTTCTGGCCAATGGTATGAAAGTAGAATTGATGTTTGGAACTTCCAGACTATGCTTTTAAAGTAAATCAGGATATCTACTTTTGCTACTTTTCTTCTTCTTGCCAGCTGGAATAAGGACATAATGGTGGGAGCTAGAGCAGCCATCTGATATCACAAGATGGAAGTTATACATTGAGAATAGCTGAGCAAAAAAATAAGAGGAAACTGGATCTCTAAGAAGGAGCCACATACCAGCTCTGGAAAGCTTATGCTCAGATTGTTACATCAGAAAAATGAACTTTCACTTTCATATAGCAGCCTCAACTGTATATTAACTGATACATCCCTATTTGCAATTGAGTCTGTGGCCCCTGGCTTAATTGGAACTGAGGTATAAAGGAAAAAATGATTTTTTAAGTTGCTTTTTCTTGTAAATGGGACTCATACGAGCAGCATCAAATCAAATTGCACTGAGAGCTGAGATGAGGCATGATCTTCTTTATGGTAAAAGCATCATTGGAAAACCATGTCTTTGTTTCACAGGATTCATTTACAGGTGGTACTGTTTTCTGCTGTGGATGGGTTTGTACACATGGCTCCTTAGGGGCCGCTATTCCCCACAGCTATGTGTCTCAGGTTCACAGGCCACAGTACCACATTTTAATCTCCACCTTGTCTTTGAAGTCCACACTTGAGCAGGCAGCCCTCCCACCTTTTCTCAGCAGTGCCCTCTGAGTGCAAGAGAAGTAAAAAGTTCTCAGTTGGTAATGTTCTGGTCCCCAAGGGCCCAACAGAGGCTTCCTGGTGCTAAGTGTGAAACCACTGAGCATCCTCACAGTTTCAAACTGAGCAGGCCCTGCTGTATTATTTGAGGCTAAAAGACCAGTTATGGAAATGATCTATGACAAAAAAAAAAAAAAAGAGGTTACTACCTTCCCAGAGGCAGGTGCAAAGATGACATGTTATCATGTTCCTCAGAATGATGAATGAAAATCTTGAATGAAATTTGGGTAATAATAATGCCAAACTCTTTAGTGTAGCCTGTGACAAAGTCCTCTAAATGAGGAACATTTTGGGAAAAGACTATGCACCTGCATCAGATCATCCTAAGGCCCCACAGTTTGCAGAAGGTATCAGGATGAATACAATTCTCTGATCCTTGAGGGAAATTGTAGAAGAGGCAGATGGCGTGGAGAGGGCTGACCTGGCAGTAAGATGAAATAAATCAAAAAAACAATAAATTTTAATATGCTCTTTACATTGAAGGATATTGTTGAGTCATTGGTTGGTATGACATGGACGGAGAAGGAATTATAACTTAATAGCCAGAGGAGTTGATGTTTCTGTTTGTTTAAATATGTGTGCTTTTTCCTTTCCTGAAAAATTATTTTGTTTTGCCATATGTATCCAAGTTATTTTTTTTATATGGATGGCTACTACGTCTCTTCATACTGTTTTTAAGATGAAAGGGGAAAATAATTCCTAAAGCATTGTTCTGGGGCACTAATGTCATCAAATATCAAACAAAATTCTGTCAACATTCTTTTTGTTATCATCTCTTCTGCTTCTTCAGAGAAAATCTTTATTTTCATTTAGTGGTAAAATATTTTCTAACAGCATCAGCGAAGCCCCACTGATCACTTTTTGGACATAAGACAAATGTGAGCTCTGTCTGGCACAAAGTGATCACTAACATCTTTTAATACATTTCTTTCTCTCTCAGCTATGGATGGGTGTCTGACAGCTCCAACTCCCTCAAGATTAAGCTGATTTGTTAGATAAAATCTTCAGAAATGGAGAAGTTGTCTAAGATGTAACTGTTTAAACTTCAGTGATGGTGACGGCGGGGGGAGAACAGGCTGGCGTCCCAGATGTCTAAACTCAGGCTATAACAGAACGTGTCCTCTCCCCTTTGGTCAATCAAGCTCTCTCTACAGAATGAGTCTCAGATAATTGAATACCATTCTCCAGACAAGAGCAAGAAAGGATATAAATAGAAACATTGATGAGGCAAAGAGAATGATTCTTCCAAGGTTATCTAGTAGTTCTACAAGCTTACATTTGTGCTGGCATTCAAGCAGCCCAAGGTTGGAGATGAGGCTTGCAGAGATCTATAGGGATGATAGTGGTCTCAAGAAGGACAGGGACATCTGGTTTTCAGAAGGCTTTTTGATGATATCATCATGCATAAGCTTTCCTGATCTGATATGTGGCTCCATGATGTTGGGGACTAGTTCTATCTTTTTTCTCTGCTGTCAATACATAGCTCCCCTCTATTGAGTCAGATGTTGACTAGGTAGTAGACTAATGTTGTTTCACTCATCATTCTTTCTCAATGGTGCTAATAGGTGTCTTTGTTAATGAGAACATGGATGCCTGACAGATTTGGGGTAAGAAAGGAAAACCAAGAAATGTGATGCTATACTAGTGGAGTTAGCAGCTGGAAAATTCATTGTATCATCAAGTTCTCTGAATCTCTTGTCTGCTTGCATCGATAAAAACAGAAATGCAGCCCTCAGCACTGTGAAAACAGTTCTCCATCACTGCGACCCTGGCCTGGTTATGAGGAAGTGAAACTAGTTTGGGCAAAGACATGTGCTGTCTTGTCTATTCTTCCTATGGATCCCCTGGGTAGTAGCAAAGGGTTATGAGTGATGGCCTGGAGTATTAGGAAAAGAGGAAACAATGTCGGAAGTGGAGCTTTGGGTCAGGGATAGGTCAAAATTTTACAATTTCCTTTTGCTTTAGGAGTTGCTCTTTCACCTTTTTTAAAACTCAAGTTTCCAAGTAGAAAAGGCAAGTACTACAATTTACTTTAAACTGATTAGATTCTTAACATGAAAGGCCTTTTTAAATCCATGATAATTTAAAATAATAATAATAGTAGCATGTTTTAGCACTAACTTATAGCTTCCTCATTTAATGCTACTATAACTCTCTGAGACAGTAATTGCTACCCTCTCTTAGGGATAGGAAAAGCGAAGCTGAGAGAGGATAAGTGGCTTGCCCAAGGTCACACAGCTGGTAAGTGGCAGAGTCTAGGGTTTTCTCTTTTTACCAAACTTGTTGCCATAATTCTCAGGTATGAACAGTCACTTCACATAAATGTTAACCTTTCTATTCCCAGCAGTCCTCTGAGTATATGATAAGTCACTTTACTTAGCTTCCCACAGGTGTGTTGTGAGACCAGAAATTTCCATTCTTCCTTTCCTACTGCATCCAGAACTACAAATAGTTGAATTTCTTTATCATCATTTTAGAAGTGGTGAAATTCCCACTTTTATTACTGACGTGGTATTGGCAGGCTTTATTCTTCAGGAGTGCATCCTGGAATATTCTGTTTTGTTAGAGGGAGACATTCTTAAAAATTGAAGACAAAAAGGGAGGAGGTGAGAAGAAGCTGAAGGGAAGATGTTCACATCACATTGAGAGTCTTTACTCTTTTTCCTCCTCTTCTTTAACTTTGGGGTCTCCGCCTTCCTTCTCCTTGGGAGGCCACTACCTTTTGAGTCAAATAGAGCTTGGTTGAAATCCCAGCTCTGGTGAAAACCCTTGAGGAACTATTTAACCTCTCTGAACCTCGGTTATCTCATCTATAAAATCAGGATGATATTATTACCTTTTTCATTGTTTCTCCAAGCATGATATGTGTACCATTTGTGATAGCAAGATGACTTTGTGGTGATACAGACATTTAAAAATGTAATATTCTCCCTCTCTCTGTCTCTCTGTCTCTCTGTCTCTCTGTCTCTGTCTCTGTCTCTCTCTCTCTCTCTCTCTCTCTCTTTATATATATATGTATATATATATATATATAATGTAAATATATATATATATAAATATACATATAAATAAAATTTAAAACATATTTGTGGCCCAAGATTGATGCTCCAGCTCCAGACCTTGGGTCAGCATTCCAGTCACTGGTCAGGAGGAAGGGCCAGAGAAGGATACAGTCTAGACCCAAAAAGTACTCATCACTTTCCTTTGCATCCTATTGATCAGGACTTGGATGTGAGTTCATTGTAAGACATGATAGAAAATGTGACTTTTTTTCTGAGCAGTCATGTGCCCTACTAACTTTGGCATTTTATTACTGAAGGATGGGAGAATGTATTTTGGAGACAATTAGCATCTCCTCCATGAGACTATTTCTGGGGTTGTGAGGAATGTGCAGAATCAAGCAGGACTTGCTTCTAGGACTAAAATCAGACTCTCACATTTCTCTTCTGGCATTGTGAAAGTGTCACTGGTGGTGCAGGGAATAATGCTTTAGACTTGCAGCCAGGATATTGGGGTTCTAGTTTTGGCTCTGCTGTTAGCCAATGTCATGGCCTTGAGAGAAAAGTCTAAAATTCCAGGGTCTCAGTTTCTCTAAAATAAGGAATTTGATCTCCAGGGTCCCCTCCTGCTCTAACACTATGAACTTATTTATATAACACTATTTTGGCATCTAAAATTAAGTACTGAAATAGAAAATGAATGTATTCTTTTTCCTTTTCATTACGTGCTGTGGATAATTTAGAATAGATAACTGATTGCTGACCTCCATTTATCCTTTTAACCTTGTCATTTTTCGGTAGGGCTCCTTCCTGCAGGAACTGGCTCAAAATGAGGTTGTTGGCCCAGAGACCCACTTTATTTTCCCATGAGCTTTGGAAGTGGGAGAGTTAAAACGACAGACAAGGAAACTCGTGGCTGTAAAGTCTGTTTGTATCTGGCAGTTGTGGCTGCAATCGCCCATCTCAAACCACTGTGACAGGAAGCATATGCATCCAATTGATAAAGAGGGTATCTGCTGTGAACACTCTAATCTCGAGGAAATAGAGATCCCAAAGGCACCTGGATTAGCCACAGACCAGAAAGGAGCCCTTCTAGAGTTCTTTTCAGTAGATAAGATGCACTATTTTTAAAAACACCTCTACCCTCACCCAGCGGAGGAAAAATATAAGCTGCTATTATTGCTCAGCTTACTTACAAATAGCCAACAAACAGTAACTTCTGTGCCTTAATAAGTGGCTAATCTGCAAACAAAAATGCTGCCTTGTCAGCTTCTTGGGGCCAGGTAGGAACCAGTTTGCTGGTTGGTCACCATGGCTTTGAGATTTTTCTTATCTAGCTCTATGTGACACAGTGGATGAGCTCTATGGTGTCAGCAAAAGAACAAAATAAGACATCCGACCAGGAAATGAAGCACCAGCCCGCATGCCAGTTGTCCCTCAGCTCCTGAGGCTTGCTCCTCATTTGAGAGAGGCTCCCCAGAGACTGGCCCATCTGATAAGGGTAGGCACTTCCAGGTGTAGCCCTGGGGTAACATCTTCCTTTTGACTAGGATGACTCCTGAGAATTGGAAGACCAAGGCTGGAAACAAAGGAGAAGGAATACAGAAAGTTTTAGAGCAAGGCAGATTTTATCTGACACTCTGCTAAAAGCTGTCTGGCTTCAGTTAAGTGAGATTAATTATTTCCTGGGGCCGGCTGATGTTGTGACCGCCTTTTGCTAACTAGTAGCCCAGACTCTCCATGTCAGCTTTGGTGATTGCCCACTTTGGCCTAAGCCCCTAACACACCTCTTTTTTCAGTGCTACACAGCTGATACTGATAACTAATATTTACTGAGTTCTCATTATGTGCCAGACATTTTTCTAACATGTATTATGTAATTTAATCTTACAACTGCTATTATGCCTACTTTAAAGATAAAGTGACTGAAGCACAGAGGGTTTAAGTAATTTTCTGAAGGCCACACAGCCAGTTCATGGCATAGCTAGGACTTCAGCCCAATGCCATATAGCTCTAGAATCCATACTTCCCACCATGCTGTCTCTTTATTTAAAAAGTTTTATTGAGCACCTATTATGTTCAGTGCCATATATAACACTAGTTTTGATACCTACTATTCCTGCTCTCACTTTGAGTAGGGAAGAGGTAGCAACTTGGGCACCAGATTGGTAGATCCAGAGTCTTGGCTATGGATGGGTTTGGTTTGCCCTCAGCGTAGGGCTATCATTCAGCTGATCTGCACCTAGTTGTTTATGCTGCTATCTATCTGTTCTGATGGGTTGATGCCTATGTGATACTACTAATTGTTAATTACTTTTAATATCATCCTTGCCTGCACAGTGTTTTCAAAGAAATGAATGTGAATGCTTGAGTGGTCATGAGATCACCTGTTCCTACAGCCCCCAGTACTCCCTATTACCTTTTCACACTAGGCTACTTTCTTACATTTGAGTTTATGACTCTTGCCCCATTCCTTCATCATTCCAAGCCAGACCCTGGACTGGGTCCCTAACTTCCCAATGTGTAGGCCTAGAAAAAAGTCAGAACAGGCCTGATGAGGACATTTAGAGCCTGGGGAGGTAGCATCAGAGATGCAATCCTGACTCAGATGCAGCGATGTTGAACATTGTGAAATGCTGTCAATATGTCATAGGATATGGTATATATTTGCAAGTTTGTTCATTGCTTTATATAATAAGGAAAATAAGAACTTGGAGGTGAGGGGAGACACAAAAGCAAAACACAAAATGTGTAAATAAGAAATAGTCATTGAATGAATGAAATGCTGCTTTTATGACCAGACCCCCTCCCACCCAGTCTGCCTGGGAGTCCTTCTTTTCCTCCTTCTAGTCTAGCTCACTTATTACTTCTTGCAAAATTCTGAGGTTGGATATATCTTCTTCTTTTTGTATGATACACCTGCTTACTATATTTTATTTTAACAACAGCCAACACTTATTGAGAGCTAACTGGTTTAAGTACTTTACATGTACTAACTCATTTAGTTGTTACAGCAGTGCTATGAGATAGAGGTACCACAACAATGCCATGTTTATAGGTAGAGAAAACTGAAGCATAGCCATGTTAAGTAAGTTGTCAGAGTAATACAGCTATGAGGTGGAAGAAAGAGCTTTCAATTCTGCCAGTCTGGCTCAGGAGTCTTGCTCTTAAACACTATACAACATTGTCTCTCTTTTCTTTATCCATTTAGACATCAGTCTCCTGGACTCATCTACGTGTTTCCTTAGCTCTGTCTTCCTGGGGTTTCCATGTCCATTGCATAGCACCTGGCCCTCAGTATGGTTCAGCAATTGAGCCAGTGCATACATAAGTACCATGTTATCTTTAACAGAGACCTTTTCATTAGAGGTTTTCAGGGCGAATCTTTCCTTATATCCTAGGACTGCCCAGGGCAACGTGTTATTTCTTTGAGTGAGGGCTCTAAAACTAGGGCTAGGAATGGCTCCTTCGTTTGGAGAGGTGTCAGGGTTGGCCATTACAGTAGAGGAGTTACATAATCTGATTTTACAACAAGGGCACAGGAACCAGTATGAAGGGGCACTGCTGCCCAAATTTGGAGCAATTTGCATGCCCAAATAATTAAGGATAGCAATGGGTCAAAAACTATTGAAAAATAGGAATCCACACATCCACACTGATAGTAAATAGATAAGGGAGGAAATGCAGAGTGCTGAGTGGTAAAATTGCAAGGTGTGCTAGAGTTTGGAGATCATCATTCACAATCATCTAATTAAAGACTCGCTCAGGCAAGAATCATCAATGGTTGCTAAAGTGGAAATTTAATGAAGAATAGGATATTTTCAGGGTCTTAAGATACCTATTCAAAGATTGTCTATCAAAACAAACAAACAAACAAGCAAACAAACAAACAAAGCTTGCCTATCAGTCATGGGAAAAAACAGTAGCTATACATTGAAATCAGACCACACCTTGTCTGCATGATTTAAATTAATATTGCCAGTAAGGGGCAAATGGACCTTGTTTGTTTCCAGATGTGATACCCTAAGAAGGTCACAGCATCACTTACGTAATGTTCTGGCTAGTAATTCATAACCTGAATTTAATGATAAGAAAAAAACACCAAAAAATCAAAAATGAGAAAATTCTATTTAAAAATAGAGGGAACTATTATTCTTCAAAAATGTCAGTATCATAAAAGACAAGGAGACTAAAGAGTCCTGACAACTAAATACTATACCTGACCCTGATCTCAGACCAGATCTTGTACTAAAGGGAATAAAGTGTCAAACAGGACATCAATGAGTCAATTGACAAACTAGGAAGACAGATGGTAAGTTAGGTAAAATTAGTGTGTCAGTGTTATATTTACTAAGGTTGGTAACTATAATATGCTTATGTAAGAGAATATATTTATTCTTAGAAAATACACACTGCACTGTTTAGGAGTAAAGGGTCACAATATATGCCCTTTACATAGGTACATGATAGATAGAAGGATGATAGATAACAGATGGACAAAATGTTAACTATAGGTAAATACTGGATAAGGTAAAAGGTGTTCTTTAATACTCTTTCTATTCTTGCAACTTTTCTGTAAGTTTGAAATTTTTCCAAATTAAAAAAATAATGCAACTTTTAAAAGGCTCACACATGCTGCTATGGTGCAGAGATTGTGGAGGGGAAAGCACAGAAGCAGAGCAAATGGTCAAGGTGTAGTTGTAACAGTTGTAGGTAAGAGAAGATGGGGGCTTAGACAAGGACAATAACAGGCGGAGACAGGAAGTGCTCAGGCTCTGGATATGTCTTGAAGGTAGAGCTAATAGAATTTGCTGATGAATTCCATGTGAAGCTGAGAGAAGGAAAGGAGGCAATGAAGAGACACAGGTTTCTGCTGGACTTGGGGGATTGGGTTGTCAGGAACTGAGACAGGGAAGATGGTGAGAGGAGCTGGTTTGAAGTGGAAGATTAAAAGTTCAGTTTTGGACATGTGCCTGGTTAAATGGATTTATGGAATACACTATCTAATTTTAATTAAGCAAAATTTATGAAATAGATAACTAGCTTTAAAACATATCTCCAAAGTAACCATGAATCAAAGATCATCTTAACAATGCAAGCACAAGTAAATTTCCAAAACAATTTTGCATTTTTGGTGGGCAGGACTATAAAAGGAGCCATTTGTATTTGTGAGGGTTCTCTTCCTGTGATGTCAACCCTTAAAATCAGCTATTGAAATCAGTTGAACTTAGAATCAGACCTCAAAATAACTGTAATGCAAGATTTTAAACTAATAATTTTATATATGATAAACATATTATACATATTATTATATATAATAAAGCATATTTAATCATATTGCTCTATCACAATGAGTAAAATAATTTTATTATTTATTTTTACATTATATTTTATTTTTATACAGAAACATTTATGATATAAAATATATAAAATAATTATATATTATATCATATATAAATAATTTTTATATAACAAAACTATATAGAGAAATAAATAAATTTAATTCTAATTCATCTTTAACTCAACTTATTAAAGTGTCTACTTTTTGTGTATGTTCTATCATGTAAATAGTATATTTATAAATTAATATATGTATATAATTTATGAATAAAATAACATCCATAAATAGCAGGGCATACATGCTCAAAATTTTAGTCAAAGGTGTGGAGATCAGAAAATTTTGAAGATGCAAAGGCAAGGCAACAAAAGCCAAAATAAACAAGTGAGACTACATCAAACTAAAAAGCTTCTGAACAGCAAAGGAAACGATTGACAAAATGAAAAGGCAACCTATACAATGGTAGGAAATATTTACAAACTATATATCTGATAAGGGGCAAATATCCAAAATATATAAGGAATTCATACAACTCAATAGCAAAAAAAATTAAATAACCCGGTTTAAAAATGGGCAATGGACCTGAACAGACATTTTTCCAAAGAAGACATATGTAGGGCCAACACATATATGAAAAGGTGGTCAGCATCACTAATCATCAGGGAAGTGCAAATCAAAATCACAATGAAATACCACTTCACATCTGTTATAATGTCTATTATCAAAATAGTAGATAACAAAGTTTGAAAAGGATGTGGAGAAAAGGGAACTCATACACGGTTGGTGGGAATGTAAATTAGTGCAGCCACTATGGAAAACAGTATGAAGGAGCCTGAAAAATTAAAAATGAAACTACCATATGATCCAGCAAACCCACTTGTGGGTTTATATATTCAAAGGAAACAAAATTATTAGCTCGAAAAGATAGCAGTACAGCCATGTTTATTGAATCATTGATGATAGCCAGGTATGGAAACAAGCTAAGTGTCTATTGATGGATAAATAGATAAGCAAAATGTTTTGCACACACATGAATATTATCCATTCTTAAAAAAGAAGGAAATTGTGTCATTTGAAAAAATATAGATGACCTGGAGGGCATTATGCTAAGTGAAACAAGCCAGACAGAAAAAGACAAATACTGTATATGTGGAGGAAATGGGAGATGTTAGTAAAAATATAAACTTTCAGTTAAACAGAAAAAAAAAAAGGAAAAGGAAAAGTTTAGAGACCTCTGTAGACCACAATACTGAGTAATTCCAGCCAGGTAAAACTTTTACCTTTGCCACCATCTATCCCCTCTTTTAGCAAAGGTATGGTGTAGATGGAGCAGTGTAGATTCAGAACCACTGCTGGGAACCCAGTTCAATGAATATGTATTGAGTGCATTAAGAAGTTCTGTCCAGGGCAATAAGTGATAGTACATGATTTTATGTAATAGAACATTGTGCAACCTCTAAAAATAATAGATCAATTTGAATTGATGTGGAAAGCTGTCCAAGATCCAATAAATGAAAAAGGCAAGTGGGGTAGAACAATGTATAGTGTCAAATAAACCAACAATTTATATATGCTTCTATATTTATAAAAAACTTCTTGTAGAAGGTTACCTCTAGGAAATGGTACCAGATAAAAAAGAGAGGAAAATTTACTTTTTAATGTACTGTTTATATTTTTAAACAAATCATAAACATGTATTAGTTGAATTTTTTAAAACATTGATCTAAAATGTTCAGGCTTTTTGAAACTTTTTTTTATGATTTTATCCTGATGAACTGGAGATATAAATATCTCTACTTATATATAAATTTGTACTAAGGTGATCATGACAACATTTATTAAAATGGTATAAGGTTGGAAATAACCAAAATGTCTAGCATTAAAAGAATAGTTAAGTAAATATGGGAAAGTGGACCATAATATAATGCAGTCATTTTTTAAAAATCAGATTTCTGAAAATTTTAGTCAGATGAGTAAATACTGACAATATGCTAAGTGGAAAAAGCATAATCTATGTAAATTCAGTATTATTATCAGTGATGTTAAAAATAGAAAAAAAAAGTTTAGAAGAAAATATCCCCAAATGACAATACTGGCTGCCTCACATGGTAAGGTTATAGAAGATTTTTCTCTTTCTAGACCTTTATATTTTTGTATTCTTTTCCATTTTTCTTCAATAAGCATGCCTTATTTTGTAATGTGAAATAAAGAGAGTACAATACTGAGAAAACCATGACATACATTTCTGGCATGAGTCAGGAGCTGACTTTTCATGTTTAAATTAGTTTCAGAAACATGGGAGTGGTTTCTAGGCAACCTGCTTGGGAAATCATGTTCATTTCCATTGTTGCTGCAGTATGCCTGAGTGTCTCAAAGAAAATATAAGAGATGAACCCTTGTGAAAGCAGACTACTGCTAAGGAAAAACAAGCTTTGCCACTCAGTTTTAGTCATGGAGACTTAAGTTATCATGTCAGAGGCACACGGAGGCCTGAAATATATATGTATATATGACATACATATATATATCATATATATATATCTTGCAAATGAGTAATCGACTTTAATGAAGATTGCCATAAAAATGTAAAGTACGATAGATATTCATGTCTCTGCTGATGGGCGGGGGGTGGGGGCGGGACTGGGTGGGGGTGGGAGTGGGCCTGAGGAATAAGAGCCCAAACCAATAACCCCAGGTGGATGGTTTTGCTGAGAACCCAGGGTTGTGAATTCAGAGAGTGGACAGATGAATTGCAGCTCCAGATGTGAAAAAATTGCGTTATCATCAAGTGAGCCATTTACTATCAGTATAGATAATCTTGCTGAGCCAAAGGGCTTTTAATCAGGAGGAAACACTGAAAAATGGAATCAGAGCTAAGAAACCTTTGGCCCAGACTGATGGGCTGTGGAAGATGGGCTGAATTAAGAATGCTTTTTAGCCTCCAGGGAACTGTGTTCTTTACAAAGAGTTTGCAGAAGGTGCAGAAAGTATTTTTCTTGGCCCACAATATATGTTTTGTTGACCTCGACTACTACTTTTTCCAAGAAGGAAAGGCATTCTGCCTGATAAATAATGGGATCAGAGCCCAACTCTCACTCCTCATAAGCCCCCTAGTGGTGGCCTTTTGCAATTAAAAAATTAAGTGAGGAGGTAAACAGCAGGCATTTTGCACAAAGATAGCAGTTGACCAAGGGTTACTGTCTTTGACCTTGGCTTCTCCCAGCCTTCATCACAACTCAGGGGAGAGCCTGAATATCAGGCAGCCTCAGGAAGTAACCTAGATGAATGCAGGAAAATTGCAGGAAAATTGACTATACATGAAAATATACAGGTCCAGAAAGAAAATCTCCTATAATCTCACTACCAGAGGCAGCCATTATTGTCATTTTGGGATATATCACTCTGGCCTCAGGAATTACATACCCACTTTCTAATAGAAAGTGGTACAGGAAGGCAGGAATCTTCCAAAGTGGAGGGTGAAGAGCTTATTCTGTCTCCAAACTTTTGAACCTACATCTTGCATTCCACTTAGTAATAGTCTCCTGGGTCTGGTCAACCCTCCTTTAAAGTGACCGACAGACACCTGGAGAGTAAAGGAAGAGGAAGATGAATATTTACTGACTCCTTCCTCATATGGTAGCTCTTGGGGGTTTAACACATATGTCTGTGCTAAATGCTTATGGTCTGGAGTGATATGTGGAGCACATAAAGTAGATAACATTACTCTTATTTTTCTGATGAGAAAATTGAGGGGCAGAGAGGTTTAAAAATGCCTGAGATCTCTAGCTAATAAATGGCAGAATGGAAATTCCAATCCCAAATTCCAAAGAATCTACTCTTTCCTTTCTACCAAGATGCCCCACCCCCAATGCCCTCCATCTTGCTGGTCCAAACTATAAGGAGAGAGCTCCACTGTCTCTGTGTCCTTTGAAACAGTCCACCCTGGGAGCCATACATAGCATGGCTATTACAACACAGCATAGGGTCAAAGGTGGAATCTAATTCACTTAGCTCCTTCTGTTCTTACTGGAATCTGTTGGTTCCCAGACCAAACACAGCACACCCCTTCTGAAATGGTGTTCTGCTCTGATCACCTAGGACCCTAATGGACCTGGGAACAAGTAGCTGGCTTCTCTGCCAGAAGCATTTACATCTAGGTTTGTTTCATCTTTCTCTTAAGGCTGCCCTCTAGAGGGCCACACTTGGCACGGGTACATACACAGTAAAGTTAAAGACCCAAAACACTCAGCTCCCACAATCCTCTCCCAGTGGTCATCAAACAGTGCCATTTTTCAGGGAAGGCCAGCCACAATTGCCTGGGGAACTGTGGTGTGGGAGGGGGTCCACTGACAGGAGACCTCCTGACAGGCTTTTGCCACCATTATCATGTATCTCATGAGCATTTTGGTATATGGTATACCAAGACAAATACAGTATATGGGAGGTGTTCAGTCTACTCGAAAAGACAAATATACAAACAAGTAAACAATAGGATAGACATTTTAATAGAAGCATGTATGAGAAACCTCAAGAACGCAGAGGAGGAAGTATAGAATTCTGCCCAGGGAAGTTGAGAAAAAGCTTTATAGATTAGGTGACTTTCAAAATAAGTCTAATAAGAGGAAAAATTATTCACTGATTGTGTTACCCTTGTGGCGATTTGCATTTTGATGTTGCCCCAACAGTGGGGGGTGGATAACGCACAGAAGTGTAGTTAGCATTTTTCCTCAGTTATTCCTCATTGATGCAGTGAGAAACCACAGGTCAGTGAGATTTAGATAAGATTTATTAAAAGTATGTTTAAAAAGACAAAGCCCATCCCAAAGAGGCACATGATTTCAGCGAAGAGCTGTGACTGAATGCTGTAACAAAAACCAACAACCACAAAGACCCTAGAAGTGGGAAAGTCTGCCTTATATTTGGGCTGTGATGGGTGGTTTCAAAGGCATTCCTGGGTTACTGGCACATGAGGTCATTTTGATTGACACCTGGCTGTTGCATAACTCTCTGCCTAGTGCACGTGTGCATACCCAGAATTCTACTACCATTGGGGTGTTCTTTGGGCAGTCTCTTGGCTGAGCCCTATTCCTTTGTTCCCCTGTTGCTCATGTCTGACTAGCAACCTAACAATTGGGCATGGTGGAATGAGTTTTCCAGGCTGAAGGAACAACATGTACAATAGAATAGAGGCATGAAGGAGTGCAGCAAGTCCACCATGTTATTAAAGCTATGTGGGGATTGCAGGAAATGAGTCTGGTAGAGAAGGCAGAGCTGAGATTATGAAGGGCCTTACATACTTTGTCTTAGAGTATGACTCTATTGTATGGATGATGAAGAACATGGAAGGATTTCAAACAGGGAGTGTCATGTGACATGGTCAGATTTCAAAAGGTCTATGTAATGACAGTGCAAAAGAAGGACTAGAGGAGGAAGAGATTAAAGTAGAGGGACCAGCTCTGAGGTGATTTGCAATAGTACAGGTCAGACTGTGCATCAGCGAAGATGAGAGGAGTGGTGTGGGATTAGGTGATGGGACTGAGGAAGCCTAGTGAGAGATGGAATGTGGTGATATGTGAGGGGAGTGCATGCAGGACAACTCCCAGTTTGGGCATGGGAAATAAGAATGGTGAGTCCATTCAACAAAATCAGGAAGAAATGGGAGTGCAAAGGGGAGAAGATCAGTGGGGAGGGTGAGTTAAGTTTTGGCCATGTCTAAGGTGCGTGTGGGCCATCCAAGTAGAGCTATCTGATAAGTGGTTGGTATATGGAAGTTTGAGCTCAGGAAAGATGCTGGTTTCTGATGGAAGAAGGCTGTATCAGGCTTCTCTCTCTGTAGACATTCAATAAACGTTGTTTTGAGTAGCAAATTGATGATTACAAGGCACTGGGAAAACAGAATGATGTTGCAGTGTGAATAGATGCTCTCATAGTAATGAACTGATGATTGTAGAAAAGCTCTAGCTAAAGAACACTGATTTTTTCAAGCTATAAATAACCTTTCTTCTGCAGTTGGGTTTTCAATTACACAATGAAAATAAATGCAGCAGTGGAAATGAGGAAGAGGGTCATATGGAGGGCATATTGCGCCTGCAGGGTAAAAATGTTAGCAAGTTCCAGCCAAAATGGATAAGGCCTTGATATGATCTGGTGGGAAAGAGATGAAAGTATAATGCTCTGGGTTCAAGTGCTGATTCCTTAGCTAACTAGTCGGACGTCTGTAATAGGTTATCAGATCCAAGTAAATGTTTGCTACTACTTTTAGAGATACAGAAAAACAGTTTTGAACCCTTTATATGTATTACTTCATTCAATCCTCCAAACAACCTCATGGTAGGTTCTTTATTATGCCTTCTTTATGATGAGCAAACTGAACACAGTTTAAGTAACCTACCCAAGGCCACTCAGCTAAAAAGTGGCAGTTACAAGATTTGAACCCAAACAGTTTGGACCTAGAATCCTCTTAGAGGCAATTAACTATTGTACTATGCTGCCTCACTATGTAAAAAAGGAAATATCATTTTGAATGGCTTTTGATGTTTTATCAAAGTGTGAATTTTATAAATAGCAAGTGGTATAATTTCTATTAAGGCCTAAATTATAGCTGTATATATTCACTGTGTTCTCCCACGATTGGTTCTTCAAGGAAGCAGTGTTTAAAGATTTGTCCCCAGTTGTCTTTTCGGTGAAAGCTCTGGGAGTTTCTGTAACTGTGTAACTTCATGTTTGCAGACCACAGCAGACAACTTGAGTAGCATTATCATTCAGCATTAGAGATCCTGGTTTTTGAATTCAGCATAATAATAATGATCACAGGCCTGTGAGTAAGAGAGGTCTTTATTCCATCCCAGCTCTGCCACCTGGACATGTTACTTAAAACTCTCAAGCCACATCCTTATTCATACATTGGATAATACGAGTAACTTTGCAGGGCTATGAGGATTACAGTGGGTGAGAGTTCTCAATCCAGGGTAAGAGAGTCATTAAGTGCTCTAAGACACAAATAGACATGTGAATATTGGGGGAAACTCTTTCTAGGAAAAAGAAATTGTAGAAGTCTTGCTTTGGCAGGAAACTTGGAAAGTTTGATACACTAAAAGAAGGTCAGTGGGATGATCTCTTAAATTTATTAGGCAATTAGCATTCTTTTAAATATTCAACAGTCAGCATTTCTGTCTCTATGTAGCATATATGTATAGCTAATAAAGCAAAACTTATGACTTTGAAAAAATTTCTCCAGACTTTTAGACATTGATTGCAAACCTAAATAAAGTTCTTTATTCATCTAATTAAAATCAAAACATGAACACAATGGATTTTCTTAAACACCATATAAAGCTGACAAAACACACATTAATTATCACAATGATTACAGAAATTATTATAAAAAGTTTATTTTAAAATTGTTACTACCGGAGTGGCTCCATAGTATAGTGGTTAGCACATCCGCTTTACACGCAAAAAGTCCTGGGTTTGCACCTCAGGTGAAGCCACGGACCATACCCCAGGTGCGCCAGGCCCCCTGAGTGCGCGGGGGGATTCCAGGCCCTGGAGCACGCCATGAGCATGTGGGAGGAGACACCCCACCTTCAGAGATCCATTTATTAAGGGAAACAGCAACATCCATAGGTCAGGGGTGGAAGTGGAACGGGGGATTAAAGAGGGGGAATATAATTTTAAAAAAATAAATAAAAATAAAAATAAAATTAAAAAAATGAAAATGTTACTACCATGGACTTAAGGTTATTGGTTCATCATCTTCATTGTTATCCATATTTTAATTCTTATTTTATTTTGTATCTTCCTGAGATTCCTATTTCAATATCAATTTATGGTTGTAGTAATCATACAGATCACTCACACCCACAAAAATATTTTCAGGTTATTCAAAGTTGCAGATTCTGAGTTACCAAATCATTGATTCTTGGTGGAGATACTGACCTAGCAATTCAAACCTGTACAGTTAGCTTTTAGATTGAGCCTTTTAAAAATAACCAAGCCTTGGCGCGGACTCAGACGTGGCAGGAGCCATCTGCAGTGGGGTCCTGGCAATAGCTTCCTGCCTCTGGAGCCATGCGGGCTGGGGGACCAGCTTGCATGGAGGTGCTACAGTCCCTTACCTGAAACCCATGAAAGGAAATATGGTGGCATGAGAGACATCCCCAGATCTCTCCCCTTAAAACAATAATAAGCTGAACATGTAAAACTCAACAACAAAAAAAACACCCAAACTGCACACCAGAATGTCTGAGCATGGGATCTGCACATAAGAGCTACCAGAGGTCAGAAGCATGGATGTCGGGTGGTGGACTGGGAAAAATAAAGAAGCTGCCTCTCAAAGCTGGAGCTTCCTGTAGAAGGAGGGGGAGGGAAGAAGGAGTGGCGAGTTTCCTGAACAGCCCTGCCTGGAAAAGCTGTGAGCTCTCTGTGGCCAAATCCTCAGGGCAGAAAGCAGAGAAGGGAGAAGGCAGAGAAACAACAGTTGATTTTTACAGCTGCAGTTGCAAAACCAAGGCTGAACTACAGCCTCCAATCCAAAAGACCCCTTCCCCCATACCCTCCGAGACCCATCACCACGGAGCTCTAGGGGAATCTGAGCAAACCCTACCGAAACTGTTGCTAACACTGACAGGGACTGAAAATGATGATTAAGTATCTATGAGAAAATAAAGGCATTATATAAAGGCATTATTAAGGCTTTATATAAAGCAGGGATCCAAGAGGCTTAGACGCCACCTACTGGAAACCTAAAGAAAAGCACCTTCTTTGCAGCAGGCTAAAGAGAGACCTTTATATAACAAATCTTCTTTCTGGAAAAACAGCAGAATACATTTCTATTAATGCCCAGGTGGAGAAATAGTCCATTAAACACCATGAACAACCAAGGTGACAAGACATCTCAGAAAGAAAGAGAAAAATCTCCAGAAAATAAGTTTACAGACATAGAAATATGCAACTTAAATGGCAGAGAATTCAGGATGGTACTTCTGAAAAAACTCAGTGAGTTCTGAAACGAGTCATATCAAAAATTTCAGGAATTGAAAAAACAAGTAGATGAGCAGAGCAAGGAGATTGAAACCCTCAAAAATAACCAAATAGAACTTCTGGAGATAAAAAACACACTGTAAAAGTTGATAAATGAAATAGCAAGCTTGGAAAATAGAGTCAACCAAATGGAGGAAAGGATCAGTAATATCGAAGACAGAAATCTAGAAATGAATCAGAAGGAAGAAGAGAGAAACTGAAGAATAAAAAAGAATGAAAGAGAAATACAAGAACTAGCTGATACTATCAGGAGAAGAAACATAAGAATAATGGGAATTACTGAAGGTAAGGCAAAGGAGCAGGGACTAGGAAGCATTTTCAGACAAATCGTGGATGAGAATTTCTCAAATCTAAGGAATGAGCTAGAGCTTAGAATTCAAGAAGTCAACAGAATTATCTCAACCCAAAAAGGCCTTCACCAAGACACATTGTATTAAAGTTATCAAAAATCAATGACAAAGATAGAATTCTCAAGGCAGCCAGGGAAAAGAAAATGGTAACGTATAAAGGAAAACCCATTAGAATATCATTGGACTTCTCAGCACAGACCTTACAAGACAGAAAGGAATGGAACCAAATATTTAAACTATTAAGTGAAAGGAACTACCAGCCAAGAATAATGTATCCAGCTAAGCTCTTCTTTAGATATAAAGAAATCAAGACCTTTCCAGACATACAAAAATTGAAGGAATTCTCCACTACGAGGTCTGCACTACAGGAAATACTGAAAGGGATCAGCTAAAACAAAATAACAACAACAACAAAAATACATAATGAGGCATAAAGTGACTATCAGGCAAATAGAAGCAGAAGAGTGCAACTTTTATTAAGAGCAGGGCATTATACTTAAATAATAAGAAGTGAATTGTTATAACAAGACAGTAATGAATGTTCAGCATACATAGGGACATATTGAGAGAACAATGACTGAAAAAGGGAGGGTTCAAAGATCCAAATTCACAAAGGGTAATGGAGATAAGGCACACGTAGAAGAAAATAGATGAAAAAAATATATATATATACTTTACATATTCGTAATGATAACCACACACCAAAGATTCAGAACTGAAATATATAACATGAAACAAGAACCAGAGGCAAAATCCACAAAAGCCAACCAAAATAAATAAACAGAAACACATGGACAAGGAAGCAATGGAAACACCAAGCTACCAGAAAGCAAAAGATAAAATGATTATAAGAAGACCTCATATTTTAATAATCACCCTAAATGTAAATGGACTGAACTCACCAATAAAAAGGCACAGAGTTGCAGAATGGATCAAAAAACAAAACCCAACCATATGCTGCCTTCCAGAGACACATCTCAACTCCAAAGACAAATATAGACTCAAAATGAAAAGGTGGAAAATGATATTTCAAGCAAATGGCATTGAGAGAAAAGTGGGAGTAGCGGTACTAATATTGGACAAAATAGACTTTGAGATAAAAAAGGTAAAGAAAGATACTGAGGGACACTTCATAATGATAAAGGGAATCATGCACCAAGAAGACATAACGCTTATTAATATCTATGCTCCCAATCATGGAGCCCTGAAATATGTAAAGCAACTACTAACAGAACTAAAGGGAGAAACAGACCAAAACACTATTGTAGTAGGGGACCTAAATATACCACTGTCAGATATGGACAGATCATTCAAACAGAAAATCAGTAAGGAAATAACATCCTTAAATGACACATTAGACCAACTAGACATAATTAACATTTACAGAGCCTTCCATCCCAAAATAACTGCGTATATATTCTTCTCTAGTGCACATGGAAATTCTCAAGAATCGACCAGATACTGGGACACAAAGATAGCCTCAACAAATATAAGAGGGTTGAAATCATAGCAACGATATGCTCTGATCATAATGCTTTGAAACTAGAGATCAACTGCAAAAAGAAATCAAGAAGAACCACAAAAACATGAAGATTAAACAACATGCTACTGAAGAATAACTGGGTCAAGGAAGAAATAAAAAGAGAGACCAAAAGATACATAGAAACGAATGATAATGATAGTACAACATATCAAAACTTTTCGGACATGGCAAAAGCGGTCATAAGAGGCAAGTTCATATCATTACAGGCCTATTTCCAAAAACAAGAAGAAGCCCAAATAAACAACCCAATGCTTCATCTTAAAAAACTAGAAAAGGAAGAACAAATGAAGCCTAAAGCCAACAGAAGGAAAGAAATAATCAAAATTAGAGCAGAAATAAATGAAATTAAAAACAAAAGAACAATAGAAAAAATAAATGCAACAAAGAGCTGGTTCTATCACAAAGTTAATAAAATTGACAAACCCCTGGCTAGACTCACTAAAGAAAAAAGAGAAAAAACACGAATAAACAAAATCAGGGATGAAAGGAGAAATTATGACTGATATCGCAGAAATACAAAGGATCATACAAAAATACTATGAAAAAGTATTTAACACCAAATTTAATAACTTAGAAGAAATGGACCAATACTTAGAAAAATACAACCTTCCTAGACTGAATCAAGAAGAACTGGAAAATCTAAGTAGACTGATTAGCAGTATAGAAATTGACACAATCACCAAAAACCTACCAAAAGTAAAAGTCCAGGACCAGATGGATTCACCAGTGAATTCTACCAAACATTCAAAGATAATACCTATTCTCCTCAAACTCTTCTAAAAAATTGAAGAGGAGGCAATGCTTCCCAACTCATTTTATGAGGCCAATATTACTCTGATACCAAAACCTGCTAAGGATAACATACAAAAAAGAAAACTACAGACCAATATCTCTCATGAACACAGATGCAAAAATCCTAAATAAGATACTAGTGAACCGAATACAGAAACATATTAAAAATATTATAAACCATGATTAAATGGGCTTCATCCCAGGGGTACAGAGATGGTTTAACATAGGCAAATCAATTAATGTGATACACCACATAAACAAATTAAAAAATAAGAATCATACGATCATATTAATAGATGCAGAAAAAGCCTTTAACAAGATACAGCATCCATTTATGGTCAAAACACTTAACAAAAATCGATATAGAAGGAAAGTACCTTAACATAATAAAGGCCATCTATGACAAGCCCTCAGCCAACATTACACTTAATGGTGAAAAACTAAAAACCTTCCCTCTAAGATCAGGAACGAGGCAAGGCTGTCCGCTATCGCCACTGTTATTCAATAAAACATTGGAGGTCCTAGCAAGTGCAATCAGCCAAGAGAAAGATATAAAAGGCTTCCAAATAGGAAATGAAGAAGTCAAACTGTCACTATTTGCAGATGACATGATTCTCTATATAGAAAACCCTAAAGACTCCACAAGAACACTAGTAGAAACAATAAGCAAATACAGTTAAGTCTGGATACAAAATCAATGTTCAAAAATCCATAGTGTTCTTGTACTTTAATAATGAAGTGCCAGAAAAAGAAATAGAAAAAATCATTCCTTTTGCAATTGCAACAAAAATAATAAAATACCTAGGAATAAATTTAACAAAACATGTGAAGGACTTACATAACGAAAACTACAAAATCCTATTAAAAGAAATTGAAGAAGATACAAAGAAACGGAAAGATGTTCCATGTTCTTGGATTGGAAGAATAAACATAGTTAAAATGACCTTATTACCTAAAGCATTATACAGATTTAATGCAATCCTCATCAAAATCCCATCAGCACTTTTTAAAGAAATAGAACAAAAAATCATGAGATTTGTATGGAAGCACAAAAGACCTCAAATTGCCAAAGCCATCCTGAGAAAAAAGAATGAGGCTGGAGGCAGCACTCTGCCAGACTTCAAATTATACTACAAAGAGACGGTAACAAGAGTCCAGAAGTAAACCCATATTTATATGGGCAAATAATTTTCAACGAAAAAGCTAAAGATATACAGTGGAGAAAGGAAAGCCTCTTCAATAAATGGTTCTGGGAAAACTGGAAAGCCACCTGCAAAAGAATGAAACTAGACTGCTGTCTATCACCGCACACCAAAATTAAATTAAAATGGATTAAGAACCTGAATATAGGACCTGAAACAATAAAATGCATAGAAGAAAACATAATAATATGAATGATCTCAAGAACCTTGGACTTAAAGACAGTTTTATGAATTTGACCTCAAAAGCAAGGGAAGTAAAAACTAAAATGAATGGGACTACATCAAACTAAAAAGCTTCTGCTCAGCAAAAGAAATTGTCAACAAGGTAGAGACAATATCATCCGAATGGGAAAATATATTTGCAAGCAACACCTCCGATAAGGGCCTAATATGCAAAATATGCAAAGAACTCATACAACTCAATAACAACAATAAAAACAAATGATCCAATCAAAAAATGGGCAGAGGACCTGAACAGACACTTCTCCCTAGAGGACATACAAATGGCCAACAAATATTTGAAAAGATGCTCAACATCGCTAGCTATTAGGGAAATGCAAATCAAAACCACAATGAGATATCATCTCACACCTGTTAGAATAGCTATAATCAACAGGGCAAATAATAACAAATGTTGGAGATGATGTGGAGAACTAGGAACCCTCATACACTGCTGGTGGGACTGCAAAGTGATACAGCCACTATGGAAAACAGTTTGGAGATTCCTCAAAAAAGTAGGGCTTGATCTACCATATAAACCAGCAATCCCTCTACTGGGTATTCACCCCAAAAACTTGAAAACCCATAATAGAAAAGATATTCGTACACCGATGTTCATAGGAGCATTATTCACGGTGGCCAGGACATGGAAGTAACCGGAGTGTCCTACGATAGATGATTGGCTAAAGAAGCTGTGGTACATATATACAATGGAATGTTACTCAGCCATAAGGAGAGATGAAATATTGCCATTCATGACAACATGGATGGACCTCAAGATAATCATGCTAAGTGAAATAAATCAGACAGGAAAAGTTGAAAATCACATGTTATCACTTATATGTGGGATATAAACCTAAAAGTAACAAATGAACAGGACAGAGACTCATGGACATGGACTATAGACTAGTGGTTACCAGGGGGTAGGAGATGAGGGAGGAGGAGGGAGGTAGATGAGATAAAGGGGGTCAAATATATGGAGTAGAGTGAGGGTGAAGTGGGTAAAGGGGATCAAATATATAATAGCTGAAGGAAATTGTACTTTGGGTGGTAAACACAAAATAGAATATACATATGTCAAATGATAATGTACACCTGAAAATTATATATTAACCAATGTTATTCCAATAAACTTAATTTAAAAAAATAATCAAGCCTAATTTCTGATGTCACAGAATTTTTAAGACCCTTTTAAGTTCAAATAGATTTTGAGTTTTGGAAATCAAAAACATGTCTTCCTTAATTTTTTCACAAACTATATTCCCATGCCACAATTCAACCATCATTACAATTGATCTGGCCTACTGGTATAATTGTCAAGTTACATATGCTTCATTAGTACCTCATTATAATTAGAGCATCCTCTAGAGCCTTCTTACTCCAAGTGTAGTCCATAGACCAGCAGCATCAACATAATATAGGGTGAAGAATATCTCACTTCAGGCAAAATTGACTCAGATCTCGCATTTTAATAAGACATTCTCTCCACTCCCCCCACTCCCGTGATTTTATTGCACTTTAAAGTTGAGACACACTAATACAGAGGATTCATCTACCTGGAGAGGAGGGATCAAGCCTGCAGCTGGCACTGCTCTTCGGGACATGCAATTGATTTATCATCTGGCAAGCCACTATGGCTTCCTCTTATCTTATAGCTTGAGACTTTATTTTAAGTTAAGATTTTCTGCTACATTGACCAAAAGGAGAGAGCCTGGAATGAATCTGAGAAATTCAATACTGAAGGAGGGAGTAGATGAGGAAACGTTGCCCAGAAAACTAGGAGAAAACCAGGTGAGCTTGACAGTCATGGAAGCCCAGAGCAAAGACCTTTCAAGAATGTACTATTTGTCAGGTTCTCTGATTACACTGCCAAGCACATAGTGAGAACTCCATAAATGTTAGCCATTGTTCCTGTTGCAATTACTATTAGTAGTAATTTAAAAATGAAGAACAGATGCTGTTTTGGACTAGCTAGAGTAACTCAAGAAGCCTCATCACAGGGGATTCCCAGAAGAGTCGTTTTCCCAGATCTTTGGAGGAAGTATATATAGTCCCTCTGGGGTACTGAATGGAAAACAGCTGATTTGCAAAATGAACTCAGAAAAAAATAAGGTCAGAGGAAATAGTGTGCTCACTGTTTATATTTCCTTCTGAAAGCAGGATGAGGAGGTGTGAAGAAAGAGGATGATAACATGCCTAAGTAAACTTATTTTAAAGAACAGTACAACTTTCTACTACTTTGTTTTCTGGACCTTGACCATTGTGTTTCATGCATTTTTTTTAACATAAGCAAATGGTTTGAATATTGTTTTTAAAATCCCCTGCCCTAAAGGAGTGACTGAGATATCTAGTCCTACAAACCAAGTGGAGCTAGTTCCTCCAAAATCCTGCTGGAATACTCTGTTTTGGTCCTTCAGGGTTGTGTGCTGTTAGAAATTAATTTGGCTATTGGATAAGAAAAGAATAATGCCGGAACATTTTAGAAAGTATATTGATTAGGACAAACTGACTCTAATAATCTATTTTATAGCTTAAATCTGTTAATAGAATTATTATTATAAACATTTAGCTAGTAGCCAGAAACCCTGGATAAATTGATGAATCTGTAGATTTGGTATTTGAGTCAATTACACTTCAAACTGATTTTTTGTGCACATCTTTAGGGCTGATTTCACTTATGATGTCATCCTCAGCAACTTGTGCAGGGACCTGCAGGGAGTTTACAGAGACACCTTGTGGCTCATAGGGTGAAGTATCCTGGCTTTGTTAGAAAATAAAGGATTTGAATTGTATCTAAAATTTGGTTTATTTTCATGGTTGAGAATTTCATTCTTTCCTCCAATTCTTTACGTAGGACTTCAGTTATGTATTTATGAAATAGACTTTGGGTCTTTTATATTATTTTTATAGTCTCTATCTTTTCTTTCTTAAAGAACCATCAACCAGGTGACCGGCACCATTATCTGGACTACATTTAATCGGGGCTAGAACTAGGGCGAGACAATTGCAAATTTAAGGACATTCCAAAATACTCGGTGAGTATGGATAACATTTTAATGCAATATTTTGAAAAGTCAAAATTAATTAAAAAAAAATCATGACAAGCAAAAATATCAAAATCATAAATACAGGGTTAGTATTACTGGTTTCCCTTTTATCTTGAACTCCAATATGGCTCTGAAAAGCCTCTGATGGCCTTCCCCCTGGCCCAGCTCACTTGTGGTTAGTGGATGCATATCCACCCCTCACCCCCATGGTTTCCCTTGTCCTTCTTGTGGCTCTCCTGATCTCCTCTCATTTGGGTCAAGTTTAATAAGCTTAGATCAAAGACAAGATAGATGAGAAGACTAGAGAACATTTTAAAGTGGCCTTGAGGGAAAAAAAAAATTAAGAATGAAATCTTCTGGTTCTCCTGCTTTACTCTTCAGGACCCTCTTTCCTTTACCTTCCTCCCAAACATTCTTTTTGTTCCCACAGAGCTGCTCTTTGCTAAGTGGGCCTGAGTTGATGAGACTTAGACACTGAAGGCAAGTGGGAATGGGAGGTGGAGGAGAACGTTGCTCTTGTGAGAAAGCCCCTTCTCACTTCTTTCCTCTTAACACGTTAGTTCCTGCTTACCAGGACGAGGGCAGGGTGGGGAGAGGGATAAGTGAAGCTCTGAGGCCACAGGGACATGCCACTTCTTAGGGGGACACATCTGTGGAGGATATTGGTAGCTTGTATATCCCAAAAGAGAGCCTGTGAAGGGTATGAGTTTGGTCTGTGTGGTGCTGTTTCTGCATCTCCTCATTCCTCTTCATGCAGATCAGCAACATGGAAGTAGTGTTATGGTTAACAGGAGAAGAGGGTCCCCCTCCTGCCTCCTCCCTAAATCTATAAGGCTTATCTTTCACCTAACTCTTGCATTGTCATCAGGGAGATGGTGACTGCAAATAGCAGGAATATATTGTGCAATTTTAACCACATAAGCTGCTATCAAAAGAGGAAGTAAAGTGGGGTGAGAACATGCTGGGGTGAGAAAGAACAAAGGAAATTTTCAGAAAAGCTGCAAGAAGCAAGTGTCCTCACCAGGAGGCCAAAAGGGTCTCACGATGAAGAAAGAACCCAGAAATAAGGAAGTCGGGAGGTACTAACCCTCTATAACTGTGTAAAATTGTATGGATTTCAAATATATTCCTTTAGGAGATTTCAGGGAGAATAGTATGCGCCCTCTGACAAAGCACAGACATTAGAGCCTGCCACAGTTTCTGGATCATTCACCTGCACACATCAGATACCCTGTATCATGTATCAGCTGTTCTCCTGACCCAGAAAATAGTATATCCCTTATCACCTGCTCATGTCTCTTCATGAACTTGGCTCATCTGTTGGCAACTAATGGGTCTCTTTTTACCAATGAAGGTTTTGCCTACTACTGAAGCCCATGTGGATCAGCAAGGAAATCATATTAACATTTATTGAGAGACTGCTATATGCCAAGTGTACGCTTGGCACTTTATCTGTTTTCTTTTTGGTCCTCACGATACCCTTTAAGTAAATATTATAATTACCATTTTTTACAAATGAGAAAATGAAGAAATTATGTCATTGCTCAAGCTCCCATAACTAGGGAGTGGTGATTCCAGGACTCAAACCTGGGCCACAGGACTCCTCCTGTATCTTTTGTTCTTTTTATTGCATTAGGTTAGTGGAAACATAGGGGAGATGCCTCCATACCTTCCTCCTGTACCCATGGCAGACGCTGCTAATTGATCTTGGTGTTTTTTTTCTCTTGAGCTAAGACTATGAACAAGGTACAGGTTACATATACAGAGTTTAAAATTATGATCCATGTTCTCAAAGAATTTTACTATGATGTAGGTTAAAATATAATACAGCAGTAGATTAGCAATGTAAAGCCATATAAATAACAGCCACGCATGAGTGCTAGAAAGATTCTGGTAAGCTTATGCATCATAGAAAATATATCCACCTTTCTTTGTCTGAAAGCTGGACTTTTCCCTAATTTTTAATTCCTAGATTTCTTTTTCTCATTCTAGATATCACTCATTTAGTCAATCAATTATTGTCTTCTCTGTATCTGAAAGTATGGCACAGAATGAAACTAAGTCCCCAGTCTAGTGGAACTTAATTTCTAGTAGGGAGATTAGATAATAAGCAAACAAGTGCACACACATGCACATACATCAGTTGATCATGAGTGAGATGAGGAAGTAAAGAAGGGAAGATGGACAGGATGGGGGTGGGGGTGCAGGTGGAGTGTTTCTTTATGTAGGGTCGCCAAGGAAGGGCCTTCTGAAAAGGTGACATTTGAGCTGAATAAAGAAGGAAGAAGGAGAGGGGTAGAGCCAACATAACATTCCCAAGGGTACTTCAAGCAGAGGGAACTGAAAGAACAAAGGCCCTGATCAGGAGAGGCGTAGTGTATTGGTGGAATCTCAAAGAGGCCATAAGCAATGGGGAGAGTGTTAGAGATGGAAAGTTAGGGGGCCTTGTAGTTACAGGTAAAGATTTGGGTTTTTACTCTGAGCAAGATGAGCATCCACTGGACAAGGCTGAACAGAGTGGTGACATGGTCAAACTTGTGCTTTAAGATGACCACCTGTCTCCTATATGGAGAATGAAATGTGAGGTATATTTGCAGTTATGAAGTAAATCCAGTGGTGCTAATGGGAGTTGGTGATGGCTTGAACCAGGATGACAGTGATGAAGAAGGTGAAAGATGGCTCGATTCCAGTTTGTTGTGAAAGTGGAGCAATTAGGATTTATTGACAGATTGAATGTGGGGTATTATGGGCTGAATCATGTCCCCCAATATCATATGTTGAAGTCCTAACCCTTGGTACTTCAGAATGTGATTGTATTTGGAGATAGGGTCTTTAAAAAGGTAACTAAAGTCAAGTGAGGTCATTAGGATGAATCCTAATCCAATATGACTGGTGTCCTTATAAACATAGGAAATCAAGACACAAATACGCACAGAACAAAGGTCATGTGAAGACACAGATAGAAAATGGCCATCTACAAGCCAAGGAGAGAGGCCTCAGAAGAAATCAATCTTGTCAACACTTTGATCTTAGACTTCTAGCCTCTAGAACTATGAGAAAATAAATTTGTTATTTATTTTATACCTAGTCTGTGATATTTTGTTATGGCAGCCCTAGAAGACTAATATATGGGGCATGTAAGAGAGAAGAGCCACAGATGATGCCTGCTCTATATCATGGTTAGATAAGTGGGGAATTGGGCATTTTCTTTACACTACTCAGAAGCACCAAGACAGGTTGTCTTGCTGGATTTTGCTATGAAGAGTTTTCTAGTGCACTGCACACCTCTGACACGGCTAGGCAATGGGGAAAGAGTGTGACACAAATGTACACAGTTACAGCAGGAGGAGCGGGCTCCAGACCAGCGTGAACGCTCTTTGGTGCCAGCGCCACACTGAGATGTGCAGCCCTCGGTTCCTGTTTTCCAGGAGGTTCTTCTTCCTTCCCTTTGGAATCTCTTTTGTTCTGATTTCACCTGTATTTCCCAGCACTAATTGGGTACAATTGAGGAATGGAAGTAACCATCCAAGAAACAAAACAGTGCTCTGGGACTAAGTAAAATTTTAGAGCCCTGTCTCGTTCATGAGGACCTGAGGAAGATTCACATGCACTTCTGAAACATCACTCCTCTCAGCCCCTTACCTGGCTGTAGCCATAGCTGCTATCATCACTGGGTATGTCACCCATATTTGGGGACTCTTGACACTGTGTGGAAGTATAGAGGCCTGCCCAGCCCCCAAACATCAAACAGGGCTACTGTATGCTTTCCAGTTCCCATATGTTTCTGGCTCTTCAGTGGAAAGGCTCCTTTTATGTATGAGAGCTCCCTCTCTCTAGAAATCTGGTATGGGGCCTCTGGAAGCCTGTGCTAGAACACAGCGTGAACATAACTAGGTAAGCTGCACTCAGTGCCAGTCTTGGCCTCACCATGCATCTGCCCACATCAAGTTTGGGACCATGATTCTTTTTCTTTCAGGCTGTGCTCTGTCTTCATCTGGGATGCAGTTTTCTTGAGCCTGGTGAGGTGGATTTAAGGATTTGATGATTTATATCAAGGGTCAGCAAACTATGGCCGCCACCTATTTTTGTAAATAGAGTTTCATTGGAACACAGCAAATGCACTCATTTACATATTGCTCATGGCTGCTTTCACAGCACAACAGCAGAGAGGAGTTGCTGCAGAGACCATATGGCATGCAAAGCTGAAAATATTTACTACCTGGCCCTTTACAGAGCTTGCCACTTTCAATGATAGATTTAGATAGGCTAACTCTTACAAAGTGGATAAGAGGATTAAAAAACTACTTATGGGTGGTGAACATACAATGCAATGTATATGCCTTACTGTTGAATTATACGCCTGAAACTTATTGGATTTCGTTAACCGATGTCACCATTAAAAAAAAAAAAAAGACTACTACAAAACTAAGTAAGTAAATGATTAAGTCCACTGTGGATTGACAATAATATTAACATTTCAATAAAAAAAAAGACAAGAAAATCTCAGGACTGCTATTCTTCCACTATAGTATAATCTGCTTGTCAGATAAAATAATTATCTTCTAATCAAGTCTTTCAAGAAGTTGGTGAGAGAGAGAGGGAGAGAACATTGGATGGGGTTGGAGGAGGGAGAGTATGCATAGGTAAGATAGATAGATAGATAGATAGATAGATATAGATAGATGATAGATGATAAAATTGTAGCTTGTTCAGTTATATGATCAATTTTTTTTAAAAAATGCTAGGTTGCATTTTTCTCCTTTAATTATCACTTATTTAGCACTTTTTATGGCCAAGTTCTGTTCTTAGGGTTTCACATATATTAACTCATTTAGTTCTCAAAACAACCCTAAGTGGCATACACTAGTACAATTGTCCTCATTGTACAAATGAAAAAACTGAGGCACAGAGAGGTTAAGTAATCTGCCCAAAGTTACACAATTAGTAAGTGGTGAGTGGGCTTGAATCCATGCAGTTTGATTCCAGAGTTTACGTTTCTAGACTTGACGTTATCTTGCTCTTCTTAACTATGAAAAAGAAAGAAACCTGAAAAAGTTCAGAGAGCTCTGCCTTAGTGGGTGGCCCTTTGGGCAGGGCTTGGCATCCCAGCTACTAGTCCTTATCCCAAACTCTGGTGCATGGTGAAAGAAATGGGAGACTACTTCTTTAAAAAAACCTTTGAATTTTGAATTTTCAGATATATGCCCAGGATGAACCCCAAAATTTAAAAAGTAGCAGTTAAATAGGTTCTTAGGCAGGGAGATCCACTGGGCACATCCTGAGATCTCACTGAGTTAGGGAGCAGTGATTATCAGTTGTCACAGCTCCAAGTGCCCAGGACAGCTCTCCTCTGCTGAGAGCTCGGGGGCTGAAAGCATTTGGGTTGGCTCTCTTTTCCATTTTACTCCCTCTCTGGGCCTCAGTTTTTCCATCTGTGAAACGAGGGAGCTCAGCTAGATGGTCTCTAAGAGCTCTTCATGGGTTAAAAATGTTCTGATTCTGGGTTTAATGAAATGGAGAAAACATTTTAGAAAATAAATTTAAAGCATATTTCTCTGGTTTTCAGTCTTATTGAACTTTAAATAGTGAATTTAATAGGTTTCTTCTTTCGTTAGTGTCCTGCAAGCTATGTGACCACTATATTAGTCTCTCTTTCCTTCTCCTCCTCCTCCTCTTGCTCCTCTTCCTCCTCTTCCTCCTCCTCCTCCTCCTCCTGCTTTTCCTCCTCCTCCTCCTCCTCCTCCTCCTCCTCCTCCTCCTCCTGCTCCTTCTTCTTCTTCTTCTTCTTCTTCTTCTTCTTCTTCTTCTTCTTCTTCTTCTTCTTCTTCTTCTTCTTCTTCTTCTTCTTCTCTCTCTCTCTCTCTCTCTCTCCCTCTCTCTCTCCCTCTCTCTCATATGGTTTGGAGCTAAGGAAGAGCTAGTGATTGGGCATCTTTGAACCTCAGTGTCCTCATGTGAAAAGGAGACGTTCAATTCAACTTCAGAAGTACCTTCAGTATACTTGAAATGAATTTAAATAAATTAATTTTTTTAAAAATTATCTTCAACCTCTGATATTCCAGAGTGGATGGTTTGTTGAAGGAGATCTGAGTGTGTACACTAGGAATTGCGCTGTTTGATGGATGAGTCAGACTAGGGCGTCAGGAAAATAATGTCTTTGCAATCAACACAAGAGCATAGGCAATTAAGAAACACATTTAGCTTATGGCTTGAGTGTCTGTTCCATTCAGAGGATATATTCCTGAGGAAAGGTAGGGTGACTCATCCGCTACTGTAACCTGATGAACTAGAGTTATCCAATTTCCTTGCTCTGATTCCAGGCAACCAAAAGATCTTAATTTGGTTTTCCAAAGCAGTTTCCTCAGGCAAGAGGAAGACAGGCTGTGACAAATTGAAAATTGACATTCTTTTGTGGGAGCAAAATTAAATTACATATGAGAAATGACTGTGAAATTATATGAAGTAGCATTCAACACAAAGGGATATCATCCTTGGTAATATCATTACGTGTGAATCATTCTCATGCTGATTTGGTTAGTAGCTAAATACAGAAATTTTGGATCCGCAAAGCTGATCAGAGGTGAAAATCACTAACATTTATATAGTGCTTTACAGTTTTCCAAGTACTTTCACATACAGTATCCCAGTAGCTCTGGGAGAGAAGATGTATTATTTTCCCAGTTTCTAGTTCAGGAAGGCTCAGAGTATTACAGAGCTAGGAAGGATTCGGGCTGGCAGCTCAACCTGGATCCAAACCACAGTGCTGCTGCTTTGGAAAGGTATAAATGCACTTCTCCCATCCAACACCCCCCTACACACACACACATAGATACACACATACTATACAGGATCCATGCCCAGTGGGATAATTGAAGCAGTGATGAGAAGTGGAAGGCAGAGAAGAAGCCTAAATGTCAATCTGATCTGGAGATCATGGAAATGCTTCTCTTTCCCTCTTCAAATGCCACTTAAAGCACAAGAGGCCTTTCCAGACTACCACACCACGGCTGGGTCTGCTTAGCCTCCCTTAGGCCCTAGCTCAGGCTGAATCTACTTGCTGCAAGTATTGGAAGCACCCATTCTGCTAAGGTTGGAAGCTTGGGGGTTACTGAGTGCCTAAAAGTTTGGTCTGGATATTCCTGCTAAGGGTGGCTAGAGACCCTCAACTGGGATGGTCCCGCGAGAACAATACTGCATGACCTAACCCACCTGGGGCTCCTGGCCTCTCAGCTGCTCGAGCTGCCAGTCTCAGATTACCAGAGGGTAGGGAGGGCGGGTCTAGATCTCAGGCCCTGGAGCCCTCCGTGTAGTGCAAGCCTGAGCTCTCGATTGGCTGCCGGAGTCAGTTGCCGGGGTCTGCAGCAGAGTGGGATTTTTTTTACTGGACCCTTCTTACTCATGGAGGAAAGTGGAAGACTGTGCTGCCTGGCTGGGAATTTATAGTGGCTCAGAAAGAAGATGAACTGGCCCCATTCCTGCATCTTCTTTTGCTGGATTTACTTTGCTACCTCCAGACTGAGGGGTAAGAGGCTGGGGAGTGGGGGTGGGTAACCATTTCCACTCATCTGGGGCTATTTTTTTGGTGGGAAAAAGAGTGGACCAGGAAACAAAACTAATGATCTAACTGCAAGGAAGTGTTCTGTGCTTCTTACTGACTGGTGCTGATCCCAGAAGGGCATGCCAGAAAAATAACTCTCATTGACCCAAAGCTGATCCTTAGCAGATGATGTATTATCCCCAATTCTAGTCCTCAGTCTGTTGTTCTTTGCCTTGAAATACACTTTACACTGAATATTGATCCAGGTCTTTCTTTTGAGCAGCTGTAGAAACAGCAGATGGAAAATATGCTCAGAAGTTATTTAATGACCTTTTTGAAGATTATTCCAATGCTCTTCGTCCAGTAGAAGATACAGATAAAGTTCTAAATGTCACACTGCAGATTACACTTTCTCAGATTAAGGATATGGTGAGTATCATAAAATGGTGACTCTTTGACGTGTTGCTTAGAAAGAAACTAAAGGGATGTTTTAACTGAGAATTTGAGAGAGAATGAGAACAGACAGCTCTGTGTGCAAGCTGGTGGGAGAAAGAGACATCAGGGGAAGGAAACTTTCTACAAAATTAATTTTAATAAATGTTACCTAATCCTGGGCATTAACAGCAAAAGTCTTAGATCATTTAAAGAAAGATTGGGTTACATATTATATGATTCGATTTCTATGAAATGTCTAAAATAAAAACCATAGAGATAGAAAGCAGAGTAGTGGTTGCCAGTGGCTATGGGAAGGATGGGGAGAATAGTGAGTAACTACTTAATGGTCATCGGATTCCTTTTTGGGGGTGACAAAAATTTTTTGGAATTAGATGGTGGTGATGATTGTGCAACACTGAGAATATACTGGAAGTCATTGACACTTTACAATGTTTCAAATGGTAAGTTTTGTGTTATGAGAATTTTGTCTCAATTTTAAAAAGAAGAAAGGTGGCATTTTCAGATGACATACATTATTAAGTGCTTATATGTGTTTAATTACACAAATGAAACTTGAAAGGCTTTTCTTCTGTCCATTGTATTTCCTGACTTTCTCATTCAACTGAATCACCAGTTGATCAATTTTCAGAGTAATTTGAGCAGTTGATCTATGCAAAGATCCGACAACCTAAATATTTGTTCATTTTACATTCCAAATACTAAATGAAGCAGAAAAAAACACATCTTTGGAAGTCAATCAAGGTGATAGACTGAAAAAGCTCTCACTTATTTATTGAAAATAAATCAGTGTTCTCGGAATTCTTGTTGCGAATAAGTATTCCAGAGATGGAGGGCATTCAGTTGAGGTGTCTACTGAACATAGTTATATCTGGGTTCACTGTGCAGGATGAAAGAAACCAAATTCTGACTGCCTATTTGTGGATCCGCCAAATCTGGCATGACGCGTATCTCACATGGGATCGAGACCAGTATGATGGACTGGACTCCATCAGGATCCCCAGTGACCTGGTGTGGAGGCCGGATATTGTCCTGTATAACAAGTAAGTGCAAATCAGTAGTTTCTCAGGAATAAACTTGTTGATTTAACAGAATTTAAACATAATGAAAAAGGAATATTTAAAACATGCATAAGTTAAGTACCCAGTCATGTTCCTAAGCCCTGAAATTATGGTCATAAAATCTTAGATGACAAAATAATAACTCATAAAAACATAGAGCTACATTTTCTTACCTTTCAGGTAAGAAACTGTATTTGTATTAGTTAAAGGCTGTTTTAATTTTCTAGGGCTGCTTTAACAGAGTACCATAAACCAGGGGGCTTAAACAACAAAAATGTGTTGGCTCACATCTGGAGACTAGAATGCAAAGTAAAGGTATTGGCAAGGTTAGTTTTTTCTGAGGACCATGAGGAAAAATCTGTTTCAGGCCTCTTCCTTAGCTTCTGGTAGTTGCTGGCTATCTTTGCTGTTCATTGACTTGTAGAAATATCACCCAATACCTGCCTTCATTTGCACATGGCATTCTCTCTCTGTGTTGTCTATGTCCGTATTTTTTCTTTTATGAGAACACTAGTGGTATTAAATTAGGTGTCCACCCTACACCAGTGTGACCTCATCTTAACTAATTACATCTCTAATGACTCTGTTCTGAATAAGGTCACATTCTAAGGTGCTTGGGGCTAAGATTTCAACATATGAATTTGTGGGGAGACATAATTCAACCCTTAATAGTAATGCTCCCTTGTCTAAGATCAGATATCAATAACTATGATACTACTGATGTCAAATCAGAATTGGCCAGCTAGAAGCTGGCCTATGGATTTTGGACTTTGTATGGAGGGAGAATGAACTAGATTATAAGATCACCAGTTGGCCTTTTCCCGGTCCCAGAGCAAAGGGCCTTAAATAAATGTGTAGGTAAGGTTTATGTTTCTCAAATTATAAAGTACACACAAATCACCTGAAGAGTTTGTTGAAATACAGATTCTGATTCAGTAGGTCTGGAGTTTGACGTTCTGCATTTCTATAAGCTCCTGATGTTAGTGCTGCTGGTCCATGGACCACAATTTGAGAAGGAACTAGATTGTTCTGCCACAGTTCAGGTTCAGTTGATTCACCTGCTTTCAAAGGGGCTTCTCTCTTCTTTCTGGAACTCAAGTTTCATTGGGTTGGGAAAATTTTCTCTTCGACTCAGAACAAGGTAAATGAGGGGCAGCTCAAGTGGGCTCTCCTGAAAGCTCAGCCTTCTAGTGGGCATGAGTTTCCCCTTCAGGAAGCAATGCTGGTGCTCTGAAACCTGACTTTAGTTTCACTCCTTATTCAGAGAGCTCCTCCAAGGGTTATGACCTCTTGAATCATAGCCGTGATCCTGCTGACCATTCCCCACTCTGAGTGGCCAGAGGAATCTCCCATATCTCTTCTCAAGCAAGGTAACATGGTAGTGATTTACTACTCTAACTCATCTGCCTCTCTCTCTCTCTCTCTCTCTCTCTCTCTCTCTCTCTTTCTCTCTCTCTCCCTCTTTCCCCGCTTCTCTCCTATGCACACAAGGTGAGAATGAAACCTGTTGTCCATTATCTCCTCTCACCCACAGGGTGCAGGGGAATAATCAGAGAATATAGTTTACAGAGATCATCTATGACATTCTATAAAACAATTTTTCCTGGAAAACAAACAAAATGCTGGTTCTTTTCTCCTTCCCACTTTGATTGGCTGAAGCAGTGACCAGTTCCTACTGAAATGCTGTTTTGCAAGTTTGCATGGTAATGTAAGTTAAGCCTACCTCAGTCTTCTCTTATCAGAGAAGCCAGTTACGTGCTTATGAGTTCACACAAACTTTGCATGGCTTTATTAAATTCTGTCCTCATCCTCTCTTCCTTCCCCCGAGATCATTGGCCTTGAGATGTGTGAGTTCTGTTCCCCATCCTTTCAACGCAGAACTTTTCACCACATTGATTAACAAATACTTTTCTGTTCTTCTGGATTAACTCTAGTTTTCCCTGATCTCCTGTCACCAACAGTTATGTTACAGATCCTCTCTTCTTCTTTATGTTCTTCTCAACAGTATCAGAGTTTTACTATTTAGAGGAAACTCTAAATGTAGCTGTGGATGGATGTCATTTGCACTTTTTCAGCCAACGTAAATGAGTATTGAAGAGAGTTATAGGATTGGGCAAAGGAGCTACCCCAGTCATAGCCATTTCCTTGACCCTAGTCCTTCTAGCTGAATCCCTGGACCCGCAGAATCTTCTGAGCCCAGATATAATGTCACTATTTCTCAGAAGCTGCTATAGAACCTTGTCGACCACAAAATTGGTTTCTTGAATGGTGGTGGGGAGAGGAAAGAGGTGATCTAGTCAGGGGTGATAAAGATAGTTTGGGCAGGATGATGCTTAATATCCAGATTCACCACTGGTGCCTGAATCTAAGACAATGAGTAGAATTTCAAGAAAAGATAAGTAATTTTTAAAAATAATAACCAATAACTTAAACAATAAATTTTCCCAAGAGGTAGATTTACTTGAAGTTACAAAACCCAACCAAGTTTTGAGTCAAAATCTCTGTGATATTTCTATAAATTTATTTCACTTTCGAAATGAGAATTAACTTTATTTATTCAACCCACTTACATAAATACCTACCCTTCTTTGTTAAATCTTTCTCCTGTGCAAGGCATTCTGTAGTGTCTTGAGGGATAAATTAGGATCTTAAAACAAAGTCTCTGGCCTCAAGGAACAGTCTAATATGAAATATACCTAAAAACTATAATACAGGGTAAAAATGTAAATCCCTTATTACGTAAAAATAGTGTCATGTTCATTTAAAGATAGAAATTTCATCTAACTGGAGAGGCAGGAAAGGATTCTCAGAGAAGATGGGTTTTGAAGGATGTATTAGATTTGTACATAAAGAATATTATAGACAGAGAAAAGAGTTTGAGTAAAAGAGAAACTCACAAGATCTGTTAGGGTTTCAGCCGTGGCTGGTGGAGTGTGAGTGAAGGAAACCAGTGGAAGTCATCAGGCTGCAAAGTGAAATGGGAGTAGATCATGGAACATCTAGAATACTAAACAAAGAAGTTGTGGAAGTATTTGGTGGACAGTGGAAAACTCTTGCAAGTTTCAAGCTGTAAAATAATATGATCGGAGAAACCAGAGCAATAAAACAGTTTGGGTCAGAAGTGAATAAATAGTAATGTCTTTAAATTCCTCTTGAGTAGCTGGGGTGATGTTTACAGACAGTGGGTTTCTGGTTGGGTTTGGCCAATGGGGAAGACCAGTGGGCAAATGGAGGAAGAAAAGAAAGTGAGGTTGGAGTATACATTCTCTTGCTCCCTTCCTACAGAGTTATCTTTGGCTGGCCGTGTCCCTTGACAGAAAATCCTAACTCCTGTCATGGTATTCTCCAAAAGAAAACAGAAATTCTGTACCCAAAAATGCCAGGCATAAATGTCAATAAAACAAAAAGAAAATTTATCCAGAATAAATTATTATCTCTCAGATTATGAGTGAAAGAATTTTTTCTATTTTTCAAATGTTCTTCAGTAAATATGTACAATTTTTCCAACAGCGACGAAAAGCTGTTTTAATGTTCTTGTGCCCAAAGTTAACAAAATCAGGTAAGCAGACTTTAGCTTTGACAGGTTTAATTTTTGCCTGGATGTATAAATCATTATATATCTACCAAGATCGTGGCATTGGGAATTAAAAGGAAAGGACACAGAGCAGAGATACTTAAAGGAAGATCCAAGAGAACTCGGCCCTGACTAGTGACAGGAGATGGAGGAAGGGAAAATTAAGAGTTGATTATAGATTTTCAAAGCAAGATGATAAGAAGAATGGTGATACATTGCCAAAGACACTAAAGTGATGGGCACAGGTTGGTAAACTGTCTGGAGCAATAGGTTGGTGAGTTCTTCTGGTAAGTTGCTTTCATTTTCCTTTCATAACCTCCAGGGCAGATGATGAATCTTCCGAGCCTGTGAACACCAATGTGGTCCTGCGGTATGATGGGCTGATCACCTGGGATGCACCAGTCATCACCAAAAGCTCCTGTGTGGTAGATGTCACATACTTCCCCTTTGATAACCAGCAGTGTAACCTGACCTTTGGTTCCTGGACTTACAATGGCAATCAGGTGGACATATTCAACTCCCTGGATAGTGGAGACCTCTCTGACTTCATTGAAGATGTAGAGTGGGAGGTTCATGGCATGCCTGCTGTGAAGAATGTGATCTCCTATGGCTGCTGCTCTGAGCCTTACCCGGATGTGACATTTACTCTCCTTTTGAAGAGAAGGTCCTCATTCTATATTGTCAACCTCCTCATTCCATGCGTCCTCATATCTTTTCTGGCTCCCTTGAGTTTTTATCTCCCAGCAGCCTCTGGGGAAAAGGTCTCCCTGGGAGTGACCATCCTTTTGGCCATGACTGTATTTCAGCTCATGGTGGCAGAGATCATGCCGGCCTCAGAAAATGTCCCTCTGATAGGTGAGTTCAAGTGTCTTACTCTTTGAGCCTAACTTTGTAGTGATCAGGGTTATGTTTGTGCCTTTAAACTCATATCAATTAGGTTAGCTTCATACTCAGCACAGGCTGTCACTTGCTTAATTTAGTGTCTTCAGTTAGAATCTTTGAATACATATGAGGCTGTTGCAAAAAAAAAAAAAAAATGGTCTTGTGGTCTCCAGGTTGACACAAAAGACTGAGAGGAAATGTAGTTTCGAGCAGTGGTTCTCAAAGTGTAGCCCTAGACCCACAACATTGTTTTAGAAGTGCAAATTCTCAGGGCCCACCCTAGACCTCCTGAATTAGAAACTCTGGGGGCAAGGGCTAGCAATGTTTTAACAAAACTTCTGGGTGATTTTGATGTACTTTCTGTTCAAATCTAAAAAAACACTGGTTATAGATGAAAGGCCTTACCTTGATTTTGAAGTCAAAGAAATCTGCATTTAAACTCTGACTTCACCATTCACTTCTTGATCAATCTTAGACTAGTTACCTAATCTTTGAGTCTCTGCTATAAATTTGAATAACTACTATCTTATGTATCATTGCTTGGCACAGAACCTGGTATACATGGTAAATACCAAGTAAACAGTGGCTAATTTCATCTTTTCACATCACCAGATATCTCTTCTTGGGAAGAGTGGCAAACATGATAGAAATGATGAACTGGATTTTTAAGCCTACCATCTACTCTTAATATAGTAATTTTCAACTTTTATTTGGTATAATAGGTGTGGGAAGTCTTGTTAAAATGAAGTTTCCTATACTGAGAGAGTTTGATTTACAATCTTAAGCAACATTTGGGAATCTGAGGTGATTCTAAACTAGAACATATTTTCAAAAATCTGTTATAAAGAAATGTCTCTTTGAGGGCAGGACTGTAAACTTAGACTATCATTTCTGTCTCCCATTTACATTCCTTATTCTGAGATCCTCCTAACACCTTCAACACCTACCCTCTGTCACAAAGGATACCATTCAGCTCCAACACCTCTTAGTGACATGCTGTTGTAATAGAAGCTTACCTGAATCAGAAGCTAGACCTAATTTTTAGTTCCTTAAAATAAGCAATGAGGAGAGATTTCACAACACTAAGAGACTTAGAGATTAATATCAAAGAGGTATTGTTCCAACTTTTTACCCTCTACTGAATCCAGTATTACCCAATATTCAGATGTTACTACATTGGTTCTTGGGAGGTTTCTTTCTTCTTATGTCTTTCCAAGCAAAACACAGACACACACACAGACAAACACACACATACAGACACACAAGCACATACCCCTTTTCAAGAAATAGACACAGAGGGTTCTCTCCCCTCCCCCTACCCCATTACTAATAAAGAAGAAGAGAGGTGTTGGCATTTTTATTACCTTTCTTGAGGCAGAAATGATTGACAGTGATAGCATCCAATCACAGCTCTATTTGAGGCAGGATCAATTGGCAGATCCCTCTCTCTTCTTTAACACTGACATTCAGTAACAAGCTGGCTCAGTTTCTGAAGAGAGATGTTTTAGGACATTTCTTAGAAATTTTGAAAGCAATACCTGTTCTGTTTCTGTGGTAGTATGAAATGTATCTTTTTAAGGAAGGGTGTACACAGGCCTTGAGAATGTTTATTAACAATCATAATTTGTTATTTGTAGCATCTATGAAATGTACTTCCAATCTTATAGAAATGTGTTTAAGTTTTCTTCTTAAGTGTAGTATTTGATCTAGGCTTCTGGCCCATAGCATTTACCATATTAAGAAAGGTCCCATTTACTTTTAGTTTAGTCAGAGCTTTTAACAAGTAATAAATAGATGACAAACATTATCAAATGTATTGTCTTCATCTGATAAAATAATCATGTAGGTTTTATTTTTTACCCCATTAATATGGAACAGCTTGCATAAGATATGATTTATCTGTTCCTTAAAAGTTTGGTAAGGACATGTTTCCATAGTGTAGTGGTTAGCACGTCTGCTTTACACATAGAAGGTCCTGGGTTCACACTCCAGTGGAGCCACAGTCCATGGTCTATGGCCACCCTGAATAAGCCCGATGTCTGATCTTAGAAGCTAAGCAGGGTCAGACCTCATTAGTACTTGGATGGGAGACCACCTAGGAAGATGATGTGCTGTAGGCATTAAAAAAAAAAAGCTTTGGTAAAACTCATCTATGAAAGCTTTTGGCCCTAGAGCATTTGTTGGGAATGAGCAGTACAAGTATTTTATTAATTTCCATTTCTATCTAGGTTTTTCAAATGTATTATTAATTATTCAGCTATTTATATTATTTTATTGTTTTCTAAACTTCTATTCTGTTATTTCCTCTTTTGCATCTTCTCTTTCTCTTTCTCTTCCCCCCACCACTCTACCTCCATTTCATGAGTAGCCTTATTGAAGGCTTATCAGTTTTATTACTCTTTTCAAATACCTTGCTTTTGGTTTTCTTCATCTTCTTGGTTTTTTGTCCTATAGATCATAAATTTATGCCCTTATCTTTATTGTCTCCTTCTTTAATTTTTCTTTTTCATGGATATTTGCTTTATGCGATCACTTGTTAATGACTAATAGGGACACAGTATCTCCTTTCTTACCCAATAGAAATGAGCTTTCATGATAATGAGATCTGAAGATAATTCTGAGAACTAGCCAAGATCATTAACTGTTTGTTTGTTTTTTTGTTGAAAGTGGAAATTTTCATATCCTGATCCAGAAAACATTTATAAACCTTTTAACACAGTGCAAGAGACAGTGCTGAGGACTTTACATGTATCATCTCAATCAAGCCTCACCATATTCCTATAAATTAGTACTATTATACCCATTTTACAAAGAAAAAAAGCTGAGCTTAGCAGAATTATATAACTTGTTTCAGGCCACAAGTCTAGTGAGTGACAGAGTTGAGAATTGAACCCAAGAAGTTTGATTCAACAGTCTATACTAGTAACCATTAGTGTACACAGCTTCCTTAGAATAGGTGGTTGTTTTTTGAGCCAAACTTGAGGACAATTTTAAGCTAACTTGGTTGATGTTATTTTCCAGGCAAATACTACATAGCCACTATGGCCTTGATCACAGCCTCCACTGCCTTGACCATTATGGTGATGAATATCCACTTCTGTGGGTCCGAGGCCCGGCCAGTGCCACACTGGGCCAGGGTGATCATCCTGAAATACATGTCCAGGATCTTGTTTGTCTACGATGTAGGTGAGAGCTGCCTTAGTCCCTACCATAACAAGGAGCAGGACCGCATCATGAAGGTTTATGGCAAACTTCCAGAGCCTAATCTGAAAACAGCCAGGTACAAACACCCTCCCAGGAAGAAGGAAATGAACAAACTCTTAAAGAATGACTTGGGGTACGAGGGTGAGAACCTGCAGGATGCTGGTAGTTACTGTGCACGGTACAAAGTGTTGACAAGGAATATTGAATACATTGCCAAATGCCTCAAAGACCATAAGGCCACCAATTCCAAGGGGGGTGAATGGAAGAAGGTTGCAAAAGTCATAGACCGATTCTTCATGTGGATATTTTTCATTATGGTGTTTGTGATGACTATTTTGATCATAGCAAGAGCAGATTAGTGGGTATTTGGTATGGGATTAATATAATTCCCTGTGATCTACTCTAATAATCTTCCAAGTCAGATATATAGATGTTATGTAGCCTTTACTGTTTATTTTTAACTTCAAATCAATATTATAGCTAACTGTCAGGTTAAATTTAAGCAGGAGATCCAAAATTTCTTGAATAGAAAGATGGAGGAAATATAGAAGGATTCTTTTATAGCCTACCAGAGTGGTAAGTAGCTGGCTTCTAGACCACACATTATTCTTCCTTTTAGCAGAGCAGCACATATTACTATTTAAAGTTTAAAACACAACAAATTTCCCTTTAGTTCGCATTAAAGCATACTTTTAAAAAAGGAAAATAGTCATATATTCCTTAATGTGATTTAAATCTTGATGCATAGTGCATTTCAAGCTATATCACAAATGACAGAATAAAAAGTTTTGTCTCATATAAAGAAAGTCTAAGGATTAGCAACTTAAGAGGGAAAAAAGCTTTCTTTGTAATGATGATGTTATATATGTTGGTTATGTTTCATGTAAACTCTAAACATGAAGTTGTTCCTACATTTTAGTCTTTGATTTAAATAAAATAATCAGCAAACAGGGCTCATTCATTCATTCATTCATTCAATTATTCACCAAACATTTATTGAGTTTTTCCTACGTGTAATAAAGATACATGATTCACATTTGCCTTGGGTGTCATAGCAAATCTTATGCATAAGACTGATCCCTTTTGATCTGCACATTCTGTGAGCTGGGCAGACAGTCTTTCTAGTCCTCTTTCTTGGAGAAAGAAACCATGTCAAAGGAAGATGGACATAAGTAACCTTCCTCCTCATCATCCAACTAGGTGTTAAGTGGAGCTAGGATTCAAACCCTCAACACTGTGACTTTTAGTTGTGGCCAGATCTGCTAAAGCCACATTGCTTTTCGCCATGACAGACCGTGATTCATAATACAAGAAACTGAGGGATTCTCACTCTTAATTCTCAATTTCTGCCCTACATTACTTACTTTCCTTCTCAATTTTTTCCTACTTCTAATCAGTCATGTTTTCAAAGTCTCCCTACTCCCACCTTAATTAAAATGGTCCAAGTACTGATACCCATACCATAACTTCCAACTCCTCAACTATTCTTTTACCAACTAAAACCAAAAGAACAGAGTGAAAAGAAGACAGGGATTAATTGATTTAAGTATATAGACATTGTTCTTCATTCTTGTGTTTACTTTTTTGAAAAACATTTATTATGCACCTACTATATACTACTACATACTTAGTGTTATGTCAGCTTTGGAGGGAAGAAATACAAAACATGGTTTTGACTCTCTAGTTTCTCATATGTTGGTTGCAGTTCAGTAGAGGAGACAATTAAGAAAATAGACGAAAACAATATTGTGTAAAAAGTGATATCATAGAAAAATAGACAAAATGCCATGGGAACAATGGTGATAAATCTGTTTGAAGAAAAGCCTCGGAAAGACTTTGTAGGGTATAACATTTGAACTCGGCTATAAAGGATGAGCAGGAGTTTGTTAGACAAAGAAAAAAATGGGGAGGTATTAGGGGAAAGAGTGTGAGAAGAGCCGAGAAGAACAGAGGCCTTGGTGTATTCATGGAATTGATGACAAGGAATTGGGAAATGAACTTGGAATAAGATAATTTTTCTTCTTTATTTTAATTATAGAAGTACTTTTTTCAGTTACAGTTGCATTTGGCTGCAAATAACAGAAAGCCCATTGAACCATGGCTTAAGCAGATAGAAGTTATTCATCTACACAGAAATAAATCCAAGGTTGCAAAGTTCAGGGATCTTTTTATCTTCTCTCTGTGTTATTTTAAGGCTTTAAATTTGTGGTATTTTGTCACAACACCAATAGGAAACTAATAGAGTACCTAATTAGCAACTCTGTGTCTATAACTTTTTCCATATTTTAGATTATTTTGGAGGATAGATTTGTCTATTGCCAGATTGAGATAATCCTATTGAGCCATGCTAAAATAATTAGAACTTTATCCTAAAAACGTTGTGGAGCCGCAAAAAAATTTTAAGCAAGGGAGTGATAGTATTAGATTTGTGTTTCAGAAATAAGACTGTGGTGGCAACTACAAAATTGTAGAGAAAAGAAAGAGGCAAAAACTCTGTTGAAATGGTTTTTTTCTTTTTTCTTTTTCTTTCTTTCTTTTTTTTTTTTTGTTACCAGTTCAGAAAATAGATAATGAAGGTTCAACTCAAGACAGTGAGAGTAAGAAAATGAGTCACAAACAATGATCTAGAATAGACAAAACTTGGTGACTGATTGGATGTGGGGTTAGAGAGAAGGTGGCATTGAAAATATTTCTGAGCTTCTGTCTCAGACAACTGAGGTGAAGAATAAAGGAGGAATAGGTTTTGGAGGGAAGAATTCTGTTTAGAACATCTTTAGTTAGAAATGCTTATAGAATATCTCAGTAGAAATACCTAGTAAGTAGTTGAATATGTGTTTGGAACTTTGGAGAAAAGTGAAAGCTTAAAAATATATATTTTACGGAGAAGAAAAAAAAATAGTGTAGATAATAGAGGCTCGGTTCATTCCTCTGGCGACCAAATCAAAGTTGTGACGGAAACGAGGAGAAGCAGCAAGGAAAAATTGCCTGGAATATAGATAAATAAGCCATACAACTAAGAAGAAATCCAAGAAATCACCCTGCAACAGCAGAAGGTAGGACAGGGTGAGGATGCAGGGCAACCCGGTCCTGAGCCGCTGAGTGAGATGAAGGTTGTAGCAGTGGCAGTGGCAAATGCTTCTTAAAGGGGCCACAAGCAGATTTTTGCAGTGACAGACCTGCTCGCTCTGAACACCAGTGTTCCTTCGGCTGTGCATAGGAGGCACGATGGACTTACAGGGAGATATTGTCAGAGTGAGGGTCGAGTGAGGGTCAAGTGAGACTCGCTCGGCACACAAGTGCTGGTGGTATCCATTGTTCCCTGTTTAGCCTTCCCCCCTCCCAGGCTCAGACACAGTGCCACCATTGCTGTAAGGTCATTAAACTGGATAACAGAGGTCACTCCATCCAGAGGATTCCCTGAAACCCCACCTATCCCAACTCAGGCCCCACCCAAGCCACATTCAGGTGTATCCTCAGTGAGTCAGATGCGCCTTGCTAAGCAGTGCCTAGACTCACACTGGAGGCAGCTGGTCTTGTTTTGGGGAGTGGTCTTTTGAGGCAACTTTAAGTACAGCATCTGTGGATTGCTTGCTGAATCTTGACAGGTGGCCCCTGAGGGGTAGAGGCTTGGGCTAAATTTGGCCTGCAGCTGAATCCCTCTCAGGATTGTTCCACTGGACACCTACTTCACAAATTGACACTAATAAGACCAGGAGACAGGAGCTTTTCTAAGAAACACCTGAAAAGGCAGCCAAAATGGGAAGATGAAGAAGCAGAAACCATATGAGAGAAGAGAACAGAGATCCAGATATAATGAAATCAAATAATCTAACAGATGGAGAGTTCAAAACACTTGTTATAAACATGCTCAATGAACTTTTGGGAAATGTAGAGAACTCCAACAAAGAGATAAAAATGGAGATGGAGATTATAAGAGGGAACCAGTCTGAAATGGAGAACACATTATCTGAGATGAGAAGCATATTAAATGGAATAAACAAAGGAATAAACAGAGTGACTAAAGAAGATCACATGCCCTATCTAGAGGACAAGAAAGCCAATCAGGACACTCAAACAGAATGGCAAGAAAAAAGAGCTCAAGACTGTAAAGATGATTTAAGGAGATATAGGACACTATTAAGGCTCCAAATATTCATCTGATCAGTGTAAGTAAAGAAAATCAAGATGTCGAACAGCCGTTTGAAGAAATAATGATGGAAAACTTCCCTAACCTGGTAAAGGAAATGGACATAAAACCCCAGGAAGCTCAGAGGATTCCAAAAATGAGGGATCCAAAGAGGCCCACACCAAGATACATCATAATTAAAATGCCAAAGTTTAAATACAAAGAAAGAATTTTAAAAGCTGCAGGAGAAAACAAATAATTACATATAAGGGAACACCCGTAAGACTGGTAGCTGATTTATCAAGAATGACTATGCAGGACAGAAGGGTTTGGCAAAAAAATATTCGACAGGATGAAGACCCAGGATATGCAACCAAAAATAATTTATCCAGAAAAACTATCATTTAGAGTTGAAAGACAGATAAAGAGCTTCCCAGACAAAAATAAGCTAAAGGAATTTATCACCACCAAGCCAGAACTACAGGAAATGTTGGAGGGACTTCTTTAAGAAGAAAAAACATGTATCGAAAACAGGAATAAAGAATAGTAACAAGTACATTCCTATCAATAAGTACCTTAAATGGAAAAGAATTAAGTGCTCCAATCAAGGGATGGAGTGGCTGAAAGGATAAGAAAACAAGACCCCTACATATGAAAAGGAAGGAAATGGGAAAAGATATTGCTATGATGAACCGAGAAGGTATTTAAGTCAGACAGAAAATGATAAACACTATATGATTTCACTTATATGTGGAATTTGAAGAATAAAATGAACAAACTAATCAAAAACAGACTCACAAATATAGTGGACAATTTGGTGATGGACAGAGAGGAGGGGGGTTTGTGGGGCTGGGAGAATGGGATGAAAGGTTAAAGAAGTACAAATTAGTAGCTGATGGATGGTCATGGGGATGGGGAGCATGTCATAAGGAATGCAGTTAACATTAATACATGGGCTAGGTGGAGGATCAAGGGAGAGAGGGAGCAATTGGGGGGATCATTTTACTAACTATATAAATGTCTAACCAATGTACTGTATACTTGAAACTAATTAAAATTTTAAAAATATAAGAAAGAACTACTGATGAATTAAAAAAAACCCTGAATTTTGATTTGTCACACTTTTACTTTATTTTCCCAATAATGTTATAATTGGCATCTCTAAAAAAAAATTACCCTCAAATTAATTGTTTAAGTATTTATTAAGTGATTTCAGTGGGTAGGACACAGTGCTACAAATTTTGAGAGATTCAAATGAATGAAAATATATTCTTTTCCAGAATTCCAGAAGCTTATCACTATCATGCATCATTACAACTTAGCCTTGTTAAGCTGTCATTTCTCCATTCACATGTCTGCATCTTTAAATATATTTAGTTCCTCTCCAGACCTAGGGCCCAGAAGCTCTGTCATTATTCTCTTCTTATTCTTTATGATAAGAATATTCTCTTTTTATCCTTTGTGTGTAATAAAAGGCCTACTACAAGGTCATTAGTCATTAAACAATTATTGAATAGATGAGTAAGTGAAAGGAAGAGCTGTAGAAGTGTCCAGCAAAGTGTTGTAGAAGTATAGACTGTGAAAGGGTACCTATCCTATACAACATACAAAAAGAAATACCAGATGGATTGAAGACTTAGATGTAAAAACAAACAAAAGACTTATAAGAAAATCTAGAAGACTTTTTAAATAAAATTTTCTACCTTAGTAAATTTTAAAATGTGACTTCTATGAAAGAGGAGCCCAGGGCTCTCTGAAGGAGAGTAACAAAGGGAGATTGTTTTAGATAGGGTGGTTGGCCTGCCGAAGAAGTGGCATTTAAGATAAGATCTGAAGGATAGAAGTTGCCAGAATAAGAGTTAAGAAAGTGTCAGGTTGCAAGCAATGAAAAGGACAGAATTCAAACTTAAGAACAGAGCAAGGCTTATTATTATTTGAGAAAGGGAAAGGAGGCCCTAGAGACAGAGAAGTGCAATGGAATCAGTGACCCCCAAGACACATGAGAGAGGAGATTGGCAAGGTGGGTGAGGTCAGGTCAGGCAGAACCTTGCAAGGTTTAATAAAACACCAATGACTTTGTTTATTGTCTGTCTTGGTGGATCAAGGTGTGCCTGGGTTTGCTGAGGTCCTGACCTTTATTCTCTCTGCTCTTCAGACTCTGTGTCTACTTTTCCATCAGCTCATTACTCATACCAACACTTGGCAACTCAGCCATGGGCAAACCTGGCAAATGGTCTGTCTTGGTCAAACTGGAAAAACAGGTTCTAGAATATCTTGAGCAACAGAGGTGAGGCTACTAGTAATGTCATCAACTCCAGAGGCCAGCAAAGAGCTTTATTCTATTTCTTCCTTCTTCCTAGATCATGCCTTTCAAATAGGCACTGGCTGTTAAAACTTCATGAACTTGTCAACATATCCAAGCCTCTCTAACACTTAAAATATAAACTCTGTGACAAAATCTCCCCTCTCTTTGTGTATTTCTATCTCTCTACTCTTTCCAGCAAAGGTTTTTCCTGCATCATTCAAGATTCCAACAGGACAAGAATGGTATGCTCAAATTAGGATGATTCCAGGAAAAGTTAATAAAGAACTCTTTATAAAGGTGTTGGAAGGATGTAGAGAAACACAAGAGTGGTAGACAACCCCAGGACTAGTAAAGCAGAGCTATTATCACTCTGAGGCCTGAGAAGAGGCTGGAGGGAGTGGTTATCCAAGCCCTACTGAAGAGAATCATGACCTTTGGTTGAGCGAATGCAGCAGACTCTGTAAGGAGGGAATTGGGGGACTATGTATCTCCACCTCACTCTCCTTCCCTCCAAACTCCTCCCAGGGCTCACTGTTGACCAAACTCAGTGGAGTCATGGGAATCTGTTGATGTTGCCTAATACCTGGGACAGAGCAGAATGGTGAAGGGTAGAGTATGGATCTGGAGGGACAAAGAGGAGACACCTGGCACATTCCCTCACTCTTTGACTTCACTCTACATTTAAGACCTGACTTCTTTTCATCCAACTCAACTGAAACTACACTAGCCAACTTCATCATTTGGTAATTGCCAAATCTACTGAATACTTTTGAAGCCCCTCTGCTGCCTTTAACAAAACTGACCGTTTCCTTATTCTTGAACCATTTCTCCTTTCTCTTCTGTGTTATCACTGTTTGCTTCTTAAATGGCTCATTCTCAGAAGCCCTGGCTGGCTCCAATTCCTCCTTTTCTGATAAAGGTTGATGTCCCTCAGTGTTCCATCCTCAGCACTCTTCCTTCATGGTTTTTAATACCCTGATGGTTCTCAAAAATATTTGTCCAGTCTTGCGCTCCCCTTAGCTCCAAACTCAATATAATCTTCATGTCAATTGAGTATCACCACTTGAATGTGCCATAGACCTTCAAATTCATCATGTTCTAAACTAAGCTCATTATCTATGTACATAAGGAGCCCAGTAGACTTACCATTCAAGTCTACTCCTCCCCCTGTGTTTCTGTGTCATTTAGCTGTACTACCATCAACTCTACCACCCAGGCTAGAAATCAGGCAGTCATTCTGGATTATTATCTAGGCCAACATCAAACCAATCACTGATTCTATCAAGTCTACCTGCTAATCTGTTCTCTTCTCTCTATAACTCTGACAATTGCCTTATTTCAGGTCTTTGTCAATTTTGCCTGGACTCTTGCAGTAGCACCTTAACTGGGCCTCCTGTCTCCAGCTATTTCCCTTTCTATTTCATCTTTTTCATTGCTGCCAAACTGACCTTGTCACTTTTAAATGGATCTCCTACTCAGATCCCCCCCTAAGCAATAATAATTTCTCAGCCATTCACAGACAAAAGTGCTTTTACAGGAACATTGTAGGATCCAGATAGAAGATTATAAAACCCTGGTGGAGCCCAAGGCCAAGCACAGTCGTTTTGAGAAGGCAAGCACATGTCCAAGTGACAAACTCACCAACTGTGGTCCTGGCTACAGACCTGGAAACAGCTCCTGTGGACTTGTCTGCAGCCCCTATTTGGCAGTGGCCCTGCCATCAGCACCATCCACCAAGGAACCCAGCAGGAGACACTCACATCCATGTTGCCAAAGGTAGGCCTGTCATTCTCAGTCTGATTGTAAATCCTGAAACGGCCCTGTCCTTGGCTCCAGCTCCTCTCTGAAATACTCCTATCTGCCTAGGGACCCACCAGGAGACACTCCTATCCATCTATGCCCCTTGAGGTAGGCCCTCTTTCTTCAGTCTGACCACAATCCTGAAGCAGGCCTATGACTTGATTCTTGTCCCTTTCAACTACAATCCAGAAGTAGTCCTGACTGTCTAGAAACCAGGTTGTCTTCCACTTGATGTCCCTAAAGGCAGACCTGCCAACCTTGGTCCGAATGAAGATTCTAAAGCAGCCCTGTGACTTGATTCCAGCTTCTCTCAGCCATGGTCTGGGATCACTCCTGTCTGCCCAACAAATTTGTACCTCAGAAACTAGAAAAAGAAGAACAAGTTAAGTGCATAGTTAGCAGAAGGAAGGAAATAACAAAGATTAAAGCAAAAATAAATGAAATAGAGACTAGAAAGACAATAGAAAATTCAACAAAACTAAGAACTGGTATTTTGAAAAGAAACAAAATTGACAGACTTTTAGATTATCCAAGAAAAAAAAGAGAGAGGACTTAAATAAATAAAATTATAAATGAAGGAGGATACATTACTACCGATACTACGGAAATAAAAAGGCTCATAAGAGACTTATACAAACAATTATATACCAACAAATTGGACAACCTATAAGAAATAGATAAATTCCTAGAAACATTCAATCTACTAAGACTGAATCCTAAAGAAATAGATAATTTGAAATGACTAATAACAGGTAAGATGATTGAATCACTAATTAAAAACCTCCCAACAAAGAAAGCCCAGGAACAGATGGTTTCACTGGTAAATTCCACCAAACATTTAAAGAAAAATTAATATCAATCCTTTTCAGACTCTTCTCAAAAAATGGAGAGAGTATTTTCAAACTTATTTTACGAGGTCAGCATTACCTTCATACCAGAGCCAGATAAGGACACTGCAAGAAAAGAAAATTACAGGCCAATATTCCTGATGAACATAGATACAAAAATCTTCAACAAAATAACTGGCAAACTGAATTCAGCAGTACATTATAAGGATCATATATCATGAACAAGTGGGGTTTATCCCTGGGATGCAAATTAATAAACGTGATATATCACATTAACAGGATGAAGAACTAAAACCTTCATATCAAGTGTTCTCACCCTCCCTCCCCTCACCAACACACACACACTGGTAACTATGTGTGGGGATGGATGTGTTAATTAACTTGATTATGATAATCATTTAACAAGGTGTACATATATTAAATCTTCACTTGGCACACCTTAAAAACCATGTTATATTACCTAAATATATATAATTTTTACTTGTTAATCATGCAATAAATAAAACTGGGGAGGGGGTAGAAAATTTAGGTGGCTATATGTAAGTGGCAGAGGGGATTATTTTAATTGAGATATAATTGACATATAACTTTATATTAGTTTCAGGTATACAACATAGTGATTCTATATTTCTATATATTACAAAATGATCACCACAATAAATCTAGTTAACATCTGTCATCATAGTTACAAACTGTTTTTTCTTGTGATGAGAACATCTAAGATCAACTCTCTTAGCAACTTTCAAATATACAATATGGTATTATTAACTGTAGTCACCATGACTTATTTATTGAGATCTTCTCAACATAACCTAGAAATCAGAAGCTATAAAAGAAAAGATAGACATATTTAATTACATAAAAACTAAAAATTTTGTATGACGAAAGTATAATAAATATAGTAAATGAAAAAATCAAATAATAAATAATGGACTTGGATGTACCATTAATACTGTGAATATTTGAAAAACACTCTTATAGACTGATCCAAATGTAAACAATCCAATCAAAACATGAACAAACAATATGAAAATACAATTAACAAATAAACAAATTGATATGATTAAAAAAGATGTAAAAACTTGATAAAATACAAGAATAGTCCAGGAAATGCAAAATTAAAGGAATGCTATGTCATTTTTTATCCAGCTGGCTGACGAATATTAAAAAAGATCTTGATATCTATGGCTGGTGATACTGTGTAGGGGAGGGGAGGCTATTCTCATACACCACAAGTGGAAATGTGAAGTGTTATAATATTTTTGGAAAACGTCCTGGCAACATTTTAAAATATTAAAAGTATACCCTTTACCACAAAATCTCACTCCTGTGAACTAGCCCACAGAAATAGAAGCAGCAGCAAGCAAAAATATATGCCAAAAGATGTCTTGCAACAATGATTATAATGCTCATCAACGGGGAAATGATTGGATAAAAAAGAATGATTTGGAGCTATATTGACTAAAGTGGAAGATTTTCTACAAGATTTTGTTGAGAAAAGAAAGATATATAAAATATCTACAATATGATCACATTTTTGTAAAATGAACAATGACAACATTTATATTTATATGAATATGATTTTTTACTTAGCTTGGAGAAAAATATGGAAAAATAAATACCAGAGTATTAATAAGATTAACTAGAGTAGAGGAGTGCTGATTGATATGGGTTGAAAAGGATGGAGAGAAAGGAGAGAGCCAAACAAAAAAGGAAGAAAAGATTCATTTAAAAAGTCCAGTTCTTTTGTATACAAAGAAAAAATTTTAAAGATTTTTAAAAATTTACATTTTTTTTGCGAAACTTCTCTCAATTTGTTATTTACTCCTTGATGTTGTCTCTATGAATATATACAACTTTCTATATTTACACTTATGATACACTGAGAATTGTCATTTAAAAATGTCCACGGCTACAGCCATGCCGCCCTGAACAAACCTGATCCCATCTGATCTTGGAAGCTCAGCAGGGTTGGGCCTGGTTAATACTTGAATGGGAAACCACCAAGGAAGACCAGATGTTGTAGCCATAAAAAATAAAAAATTGTAAGCTGACAAGGTCCTTGCAATCTGTGTGGTCAATCAAGGATTGCCTCGCCAGATACATCCATACATAAATACATACATACATACATACATACATACATACATACATAATAAAAATGTCCACAGCTGTGTTCTCTCTTAGATTGTGAGGACCTTGGTGACAAGAATTGCATCTTACTTATCTTTTCTATCTCATCATCAAGGGCTGCTATAACAAAGCATCATAAAGTGGGTGGCTTAAAACAACTGAAATTTATTGTCGCACAGTTCTAGAGTCTAGAAGTAAAAAAAATAATGTACTTGCAGGGTTATGCTTTCTCTGAAGTTTCTAGGGGAGAATCCTTCCTTTCTTTCTCCAGTTTCTGGTGGTTGGCCACAATCCCTGGCATTCCTTGCCTTGCAGCTACAATACTCCAATCTCTGCCTCTGTCTTCATATGGTGTTCTCTCTGCATGTCTCTCTCTGTATTCAAACTCCTCTCTTCCTATTATGATACCAGTCGTTGGGTTTAGGGCCCACCCTAATTCACTATGACCTCATCTTAATTTGACTGCATCTGCAAAGACCTTATACAAATAAGGTCACACTCACAGGTATGAGGGTTAAGACTTCAACATATCTTTTAAGGGAACATAATTTAACTGATGAGAGACAAGTAGTAGATACTTGATAAAATAATTTTTAAATTTAAATTTAAATGAAATCATAGATTTTCATATCATTTTTTAAAAATTTTTATTTTTCAATTAGAGTTGACATTCGATATTATTTTATATTAGTTTCAGGTATACAGCATAATGGTTAGACATTGATATAATTTACTAAGTGATCCCCCCAATTAGTCTAGTACCCACCTGGCACTATGTATAGTTATTACAAAATTATTGACTATATTCCCTTTGCTGTACTTAGAATATTCATATTAAAAGAAAAATTCATAAAACAAACAATAAAGTTTTAATGATTTAAAGGAAAGTATAATAAAAGCAAAATGTGTACTGATTTGTTGCCAATAATTCATTTGGGCGGAATAAAGTAATAATAATAAAATAAGTAAATTTGAAAGAAGTAGGATGGGGATGGGGATTTAGAGATGTAATAAAAGATCTCTTTCTTTTGTACATGTTTCCTTATCCAGGTCAGAGAAACCCAAATATAATAAAATTTCTACTCTACACAGTATGTACCTTAATCACACATAGATATAAATGACCCACCACAGGTTGCAAGTGCAAGGATTAGGATTATTCAAGACTAGAACACACATTCTCATATGGGGAAGGGCCCTACCTCCAGGAAACACAGCAAAAGGGAGAAACGTCTCTGGTTCAAAATAAATTATTCCATATAGCTATGGTTTTCATTAATTCAACTACAGGAAGCAAACCTGACTAAATCTTGGCTTGGTAGGTATATAAAAATTCCAATGTGAGAAAGCTTTGAAGAGGGCCTGATTGAAAAAAAAGTTGAGAAACACTAAGTGAGAAGAATAGATAAGAAACATAATTCAGAATCATAAACTATAAAACAATTCAGTGTTTTCATGGATGCAATGAAAGTCTGGTTCGTTAAGTTTGAAAGGAGTAGCATTTTCACAAACCTTGTCTGTGGGGTCTCCTTTCTGGCTACAAGTCGACAAAAGCTTTTCTTTGTCTTGTCTCTGGCCTAAAGACTGTGGTTGGAGCCTGCTGACTTCTGTCATTTGCAGATCAACAACTCTATTTGCAGGTTCGAAGTTTGGAAGGTTGATATATAAACCCAAAACATGAGAATTTCCTTGTTTCAAGATCTTGGAGATTAGAGTCAGGGTCTCCACACACCTCCCTGAGAGTCTTGGGCTAGGGTGAAATGGATTCCAGGCCAAAGTTGATGCTATATTACTGTTTTCTTAATTAATTCAATTAATAAGTGGCTCATGACTATAGTAGCAATTGAACAATTCCATGCAGCCTACAGGTGATCCTGTAATCCAGAAAAACAACTTATAGATGGAGATCTGTCTTGTTCTGCACCAAGTACATTGAATTCTTCTTAATGGCTGAGTTTGTGGGAATTTATTTCAGCTGTAAGACTCTCTGAGCCCTCATATATAATTTAGCTGTACAACATGTAGCAATTGAGATTTTCACATCGAATAACGGGGCCAAGGTCCAGAGACCAGCTACTAGGCAAAGAGATAGCTACAGAATTCCAGGCATCTATCCTTTCGTGGGGATCAGTTCTAACATTTCATTCAACTCTTACTAAGAGAATTAAGCAGTAACTTATACTATGCTAAAGAATGTTCTACAAATAGAACAAGTGCTATAAGAAGGATTTGCAATAAGAAAGAATTAGTAGAATAGCTTTCCCTACTTTTATCAGGAAGCAAAATCTTGCCCAGAAGTCCCAGCAGTGTTCCTTCTTTATCTCATTGGCTAGAACTTGGTCACATGTACATCCTTAGACCAATTATTGATAGAGGTTAGTTCATACTGTTGCATGACTGGTTTTACAACAATCCGATTTATTCCCTGGGATGGGCAAGGGGTCCACTTTTTCTCAACGCACTGCTGCATTCTCAATACCTGAACAACAATGGTAGGGCTCTGTTGGCAAGGAAGATTTTGGTTGGATAGCCAACAGTTTGGACCACAACAACACTGGAAAAAAATAGAAACTGGAGCATCAATTAATCCAGGTATCTACATAGTAGACAGAAACTTTGAATGAGGAGCAAAAACTCTTCTCTGGGTCCACATATGTTACGAGTAACCCAATTGCAGACTCATTCACTATGAGACCAATCAGCCAGCAATAATTAAAGCTGATTCCTAAACCCAAATGAAAGTCAGACATTAAACCCTTTACTAGTCTTTCTCAGAATTTGTCAGGTTTGATAAACTGTATAAGAACATAAAGGGAGAAAAAGAACCTTAGAAATAAAAGAAATATTATGCTGACATGAAAATCAAAAAAGAAAAAATAAGCAAATTTAATAAATACTGAACGAGACTTGAAACTAGCAATAAGTCATCCTCAATAACTGTGAATGACCAAATACTACCCAGTTATGTATAAAATGAAAGTATAAAATGAAAGACACTGCCACAGAGATTAAAATGTCGGGTTATGTTAAGTCCATTGTTGAACATAAAAGTATATGTGTGTGTGATATGTATAGTTCTATTAACAGAAAATCCATTTCTCCTGCCTCCACTAAAATAAACAGCAGACAAATATTTAATGAACATTGCTTTGAAGAGGTGCCCAACTATTATCCTTCGTACAGCACCCAGTCCAACTCTGCCAGTGAGGCAGTGGGATGTAAAAGACAGGGCTTTGGCATTCAGAAAGCTGGTTTTGAACACAATCTACAGCATTTCCACTTCTATGGACTTTAATAGGTCCTTAATCTTGTTAATTCTCAAATATTCAGTTGTAAAATGAGAACAACCTCTCATAGTGTTCTTGTAAAGTGCCCAATTCATAGTAGATGTTGATGAGATAGTAGTTACCTTTAACACCTTGTTAGGAGCAGTATGTTTCAATGTGTGGGCCCCAGACCAGCAGTATAACATTCTTAAGAATGTGTTAGAAATGCATGTTCTGGGGTTCCACCTAAGAACTACTAAATCAAAATCTCTGAGGTGGTATACACTCACATTTGAGAACCACTGGTGAAGAACAAGGGCAATGAGCCAGACTGTCTAAGTTTGAAGCCAGCTTGACTTTCTACTATCTGCGTTACCTACCTTCCCTGTGCCTTAATTTCCTCATCAGTAAATGAAGATAATTGTTATATCTATCTCATAGAGCTGCCATGAAGATTGAATGAGTTAATACACATAAAATGTTTAAAATAAGACCTAGCCCACAGTAAATGTTTAATGTAATGCAGCTGGTATAATTAATTATTAATAGTCCTATTGTAGTTCTTGTTCTGCTATGAGCATTTCCAGGTAAAGATTCATTTGGGGTAAGGTGCCAGGCACACTGTGACGACATTTTGGCATCCCTAAACCTTCCCCTTGCTCTGTAGTTTCTGCTCCACTCCTACCCAAAGTGGAGAATGGTAAGAATTTACCAAAAAATATGTCTTTGCTGAGGAATTGCTAAATCTTGTCATGTTGAGACATTTGGTAAGCTGATTAAATCATGTTTGAATTGATTATTGCTGTGAATCATGCGATTTCAATCAAGCTGAACTTGTTCTTATGAGTTCAATTTTATTTTATAAATGCTAATAGTCTTTTTCAATTTAAGGAGTAATTCAGAACACAGGGCATTGGGAAGAGCTGAAAGGCCAGTGTGGCTTAAGGTGGGGGCTGGAGGGCGGTGAGAGCTGAGGGTAGTTAAATCAAATTAGGCCTTGTAGCTCATCTTATGAGTTTTGATCTTTATCTCAAAAGTAATAAAAAGTAATTCAACAGTTTTATAGTTGTTAACATGAGAATATTTAGCTTTTTAAAAGATCACTTAGGCTTCTCTGTGGAGCATTCACTTCTCTCATTGGTTCTTAGGAGGGGAGGCAAAAAGTTGACAGTTGAACAAAATTTGCCCTGAGTCATTACTGGGGTTTATTTTCTTTGACCTCCCTTAGACCTTTCATGGTGTTAGGGACACACCTAGGTCTGTACCTAGGTCACACCCTAGGTTCTGTCTTTTCCGTGCATAATAAAGTTTTAAACAACAGAAACAACAAATATTAAATTTAAACAAAGTAGATGCTATAGTATTGACTCTTCCATGGCTTCCACTTTGTTTAGAGTTGATATTGCTCACTCATTGGGTTACTTGGAAAATAAGCCCTTCTAATCTTTTCTTTGACTGCAGTAAGCCATTTTCAGTGTTTTGTGTAAGAAACTTCTTTCTAATGTAAAAAAAGGCCCACATCTAGTTATTTATATGACAGCTAGTAGTGTGTTGCTTTCTTGTGAACATTTGGTCCTGAGGACTTTTGCTCTTACATAAAATCAACTGAATTAAGACATGCCAAGCTGTAGTGACCCCAGATTTATGCTTCAGGAAACTGGAGACTGATTGGTTTTGACAAGTTTATCTGGCATCTCCTCAGCTGTTTTTGTCCTCCCTTCCCACATTCATCCTTCCAGCCATTCGTCCCTCTAGGAATGAATATATTAAGAATTTAGAAACACTGCAATTGGATCCAAAAGGCAACTACTGCGCTAAATACATCCTGCTACACATGTCCACAAATTATGAGGAGGTAGTCACCAGGACTCTTAAAACCTTAAGCCACTCTTCCTCAGGCAGATGTCGTGAAACAGTTCTTAGGTGCCATTTTAAATCCAAAGAGTTCATGTCGGCTCCAACCTCAGATGCTACCTAATATTAAGCCTTCACTACATGCAAAAGACGGAAGCTTTGCAAAGGGCTAGAGGAAAGTATGAAATGATGAAAACACCGCAAGCCCAAACGCACCGAGCCTCCAAAATAACAATATAGGGCTAACGGGTTAAGTGAAAGGATTGTTTCAACGGTAAATGCCTTCCGGGCGGTGCTCCTACTAATCCCCTAGCTCTCTGCATCGTGCCTGGCGTTCCTTACGCGCCCAACCACTGTGAGCACAGGGAGTGAGAGGCCTCCAGCCCACGCTCACGCCTACCGCTGAGCTCAGGCCTCAAGCACCTTCCCGGCTGCCTGAGTCCAGGGCGGCTACGTGACTCTCTCAGGCCCGCGGGCTGGCGGCCTGCGGCGGGTCTCCTACAAAAGCGTCTTTCGCTGCCAACCTGCTGCCGCCGTTAGGAAGAGAACTGGCGGCGACCGACGGTGAAGAATCGCTGCCCTGCGCCACTTCATCTGCACAAGCTGAAGGGAACAATTGGACAAGATCCTTTTCGCAAGAGGAACTTACAGACTTTCTACTAAGAACGCAATCTGTGTTTTAGAGAGACAGAAAGAAATATGTGAACGAGTGAAATAACTTGTCATTCAAAACTAAGGCATACATAGTGAACCAACCTTTATTATTTCTATAGAAAAAGGACATGTACCTGTGGAAGATATTAGAATATCAGGATTTGAAGCAGTTAAGACTGTCTCTGCCAAATAGACAAACAGTTGTTGTTAACCCTTCACCAACAGAGTATAAAATGCTAAGAAAAATGGGCTATTGACAAATCAACTACAGTATTAACAAAAAGTTGTCCTGAAGGCATTATGGAAGCATAATTTTTTCCTGGCCTTTTCAACAGCCTGTGGATGCAATGAAATTCAAGTTGCCTGATTATTATGCCATTATAAGAAACCCAAGGGAGAATTGTATAATTAAGTGCTTACAACATAAATATTATATGCCGGCTTCATTCAGACTGTAAAGAAGACTTCAATATGATGCTCTCAAATTGTTACTTGTACAAACCTGGAGATGACATTGTTTTTATGGCACAAGCTCTAAAGAAGTTGTTTAGGCAGAAATTATCTCAGATGCCACAAGAAAAGCAAGCTGTGAGTGGTAAGGAAAGAATAAATTACATTCAATGGAATGTAGCAGTTTCTTCTGTTAAAGTAAAACAATCCCCTAAAGCATCAGAAAAAGTATTTCGGCAGCAAGTAATTCATTCTGTATTTCCTTAAACATCTATTTCTCCTTTAAATATGGCACAAGGTGCTCCAACCAACTGTACCTCACAAATAGTTGCTTAGGTTACCAGAGGCATGAAGAGGAAAGCAGATACAACTACAACAGTAAAGCAAGTGGTGAATATCCCCAGCACTTTCAGGAAAAAAAATCAGAGAAAATGCTACCTATAAAAGAAACTATGCCGAAGAATGCTTTGCCAGATTTTCAACAACAATATAAAATTGTAAAGAGTGTTAAATTGAACAGTTAAAGCACTGTAGTGAGATTCTTAAAGAAATGCTTGCAAAGAAACACTTTTCATATGCATGGCCTTTTTGTCATCCTATTGATGTTAATGCATCGGGACTCCGTACCTATTATGATTGTAAAAAGTCCAATGGATCTTGGAACTATTAAGAGAAAAATTGACAACCAAGAGTAGAAGGGTGCATATGAATTTACTACAGATGTTAGATTAATGTTCATGAATTGCTACAAATACAGTCCTCCAGATCATGAAGTAGTGGCAACGGCAAGAATGCTCCAGTATGTTTTTGAAATGCATTTTGCAAAGATCCCAGATGAACCCATTGAGAGTATGCCTATATGTAACATCAAAACAGACACCACAACAACTCTTAGTAGAGAAAGCAGTTGTGAGGCATCCTCTGGAGATAAATGAGCTCAGGGTCTGCAAAGCTTCAGAGGCAGCTTAAAGCTGCTCATCAACAAGCACAGACTCTGTCCCAAGAACCTTTCCATAAGCTAAAGAAAAAGAATGAGAAGTCTAAAAAGGAAAACAAAGAAGAAAAATTTAATAACAGAGATGAAAATCCAAAAAAAAAGTTTAAGCAAATGAAATGAAAATCCAAGAGCAAACAGCCAAAGAAGAGGAAACAACAGGCCTTTGCTCTGAAATCTGAAAATGAAGATAATGTTATACCTATGATGAGAAAAGGCAGTTAGATTTGGATATAAACAGACTCCCTGGAGATAACCTTCTGGAAGTTGTTCATATAACACAATCAAGAGAGCCTTCACTGAGAAATTTCAACCCTGATGAGATAGAGATAAATTCTGAAACACCAAAAGCAACAAACACTAAGAGAACTAGAAAAATATGTTGCTGCATGTCTAAGAAAAAGGTCACTAAAAGCTTACTGTAAGAAAAAAAAGTCTAAAGAACTTCATTCACAGAAATAACAGGAGTTGGAGAAGTGGTTACTAGATGTCAATAATCAGTTAAAGTCCAGAAAACATTAAACAAAATCTGAGAAAACAGAATTATCCAAGGCTATTGGAAGCGGTTTCCTATTGAGTGAAAGTGGCAGTGGCAGCAGCAGCTCATCAGAATTTGAAAGTAGTGGCAGTGATTCAGGTTCTTCAGATAGCAGTGATTTCGAATCAGAAAAGTAAATTTATTGAAGTGGAACAGAATGATTCTCCTTCTAAAGAGAAAATAAAGATACAATCTTTTATGCAAGATACAATCTCTTGTTTTACTACCCTTGTTCATCGGACTACATATTCAAGTGGTACATCACAAAATTCCTACCAGTTAGCATTTAATCAAGAATTAGAATATTTACAGAGTGTGAAAAACGTTTCACCTTTACAAATCCTGCCTTCGTCAGGTGATTCTAAGCAAAATGGCCTAACTGTGATGTATGGGTCTGGTGATGATACAGTCGTGTTAGAATCTGAATGTCAAGTTCCTGGGCAGGAGGACATAAAGATCAAGAATGCAGACTCTTTGAAAAGTTTAGGCAAACCAGTCAAAACTTCAGGTGTACTGAAATCCACAGATGAGCTCTTCAACCAATTTAGATGAGCAGTGATAGAAAAGGAAGCAAAATCTCGAACACAAGAATTGATACAGAAACATCTAGAACAGAATACAAAGGAACCAAAAGTATTTCAAGAAAATCGGGGACTTTGGCTTCACTCTAGAATCTTTTCAAATGAGATGCAGAACAAGGAGAGGAGCAGAAAGAACATCAACAATCATTGGTAGCTCAAGATAAATGTTAACTCTGGCTTCTCAAAGACTGAATTTGGCAAGAGAAAAAGAACAAGAGAGGAGGAGGAAAGAAGCCACAGCTGGTATCACTGATATGACTCTTCAAAGTGACTATGACAATAATGACAAAGTTTGAGAACAACTTTGATTAAAATTCAGTTTTTAAATTAACCATCAACTTAAAATAAATGATATAAAAGAGTAAAATGCATATGGCAAAGTGATTGCTTTCAGACACCAAGACACCACTCTCATGCTGTATTTTGACTGCTCTAAAACAAGTAAGCAATTTTTACTTACATTTCAAAAAAAAAAAGTAATTCATAAAAAGGACAAATACTTTATGATCCCACTTATATGAGATACCTGAGGTACAAATTCTTAGAGAAAGAAAGTAGAATGGTGATTGCCAGTGGCTGGAGGGAAGAGAGAAGGAACAGTTAGTGTTTAGTTGTTTCAGAGTTTTAATTTGGGAAGATGAAAAAAGTTCTGGATATGGATGATAGTGATGGTTGTACAATAATGTGAATGTACTTAATTCTACTGAGCTATGCACTTAAAATAGTTAAAATGGTAAATTTTATACTCCGCATTTTACTACAATAAAAAATGGGAAAAAATTGATAGAAATAGTGGTACATGGATTTTGTGGGTAATGTACAAAAAGGGGTTTTTAAAAAAATCTCATGATTCTGAGGTGCAGGGAATATTCTATTCTTCCACCTACTTATATAGGTATTAATTTTGTAATATTCCATCAAGCTGTTTATTTACGTATTTTTACGTTTTTGTGTTGAATTTCACAATAAAAAGATGGGACAAAGTGTGGTAATGATAAATACTTAATCACTGTCAACTTTTGTCTGGGTCATTGTGACAACCTTCTAACTAATCTCCTGACTTCTGCCCTTGGAAACCTAAAATCTATTCTTAACCCAGCATGAAAATGATGCTGCTAAAATTTAATCAGTTGCTATGGGCTGGAATTTGTGTATCCCCCTCCCCCACTAAATTCATTTGATGAAGCCCTAAACCTCAGTACCCTAGAATGTGACTATATTTGGAGACAGAAACTTTAAAGAGCTAATTAAGTTAAAACAAGAAGAGACAGAAGGGACTCATGCACACAGAGGAAAGATCATGTGAGGACATAGTGAGGAGGCAGGCATTAGCAAACCAAGGAGAGAGACCTCAGAAGAAACCAAGCCTGCTGACACCTTGATCTTGGACTTAAAGCCTCCAGAACTGTGAGAAAATAAATTTCTGTTGTGTAAGACACTCAGTTTGTGGTATTTTGTTATAACAAACTAATACAGATTATGCCATCCTCTACTACAGATTCCAATTTTATTACAAGTTAAAGCTGAAAGTTCTTACAGTGCTCTGTATAATCTGGCCTTTATCTCCTTTCTCTAACCTTACTCACTTGCTCATCCAATTGCTCATTCTGTTCTATCCACTCAGCCTCTTTGCTGTTCCTTACACACAGAAGGTACATTTTTGCCTCAGGACCTTTGCACATTTCTGGCATCTCTACTGAGAAGCCCTTTCCCCAGATACCTGGGTGGCTCCTCCCTCCTCTCTTTTGGCTACTTACTCATCCCTGGCCTCCCCATCCTTAAGGCCCTTCCTTCCCTGGCTATATTTTTCTTTGTAGCACTTATCACTATTTAACATATTATATCTTTTACACACACACACACACACACACACACATATTTTTAATTGTCTGCTTCCCGCACTGATGTAAATCTCCAGGAGGGTAGGATTTGTGTCTGCTTTGTTCACTGCTGAAGTTACAGGGTCTGAAGTGTCTTGCACATGGTATGTGCTCAATATTTATTTGTTGAATAAGTGAATGAATAAATCATTTTTATTGAGATATAACTGACAAATAACATTATATTGGTTTCAGGTATATAACATAGTGATTCAATATTTATATATAGTGAAATAATCACCACGATAAGTCAAGTTAGCATCTGTTTCCTCACATTTACAATTTTTTTCCTGCAATGGAAACATTTACAATCTATTATCATAGCAACTTTCAAATATACAATGAATATGAATGAATGATTTGACGTAAAGAATCTTTTTTAAAAATTAAAATTTGTTATCAATTATGTAAAATATTTCTTCCAAAAGGCTTTTTTTTTCATTTGTATTTACTCCTCTATTCATGTTATTTGGCCATTTAAAAAAATTAGAGTCCAGAAGACAATGTTTTCTACATATTTCTATTGTCTCTTCTCCAAACATTACCAACTGGTATATAAACCCTTTGCTGTATTTTGTAACATATATTTTTAGTTTGTGGTTAGCCTTTTAATGATATTTTAGACAAAATAATTTATATTTTTTTATATAGGTAAGTCTATTATGAGTTCTTCCTCTGATGCAAACTTAGTCTTAAAGCAGCAGCTTTTAATAATTCTGTCCATTTCCCAGGAAGTCTCCCCTTATCTTATTTCCAGTGACCCCTCTGATGCTCATTCATCTGAAACTCATTCAGCTGAGCAGGTGATGGAAAATTGTTTTCCTGCAAGGAGTTTTTATAGCAATAACCACAGATGGATTTTGCCCTCATGAAATTGTTATTGTGAGCAAACAGTTATGTGAATGTAGACTTTTTTTTATGGTGCCATCTAGGGTCCACTTGCACTAGATAGGCTTTGGGTTATGTGTCTGATGATCTATTTCAGCACCAACATATAGAGCTATCTCATTTTCTAAGATTCTTCCTTATCCATCTTTGGATGCCGATTACTGCAATAAGTCACGTTCCCTCTTCCAAGCAAAGGGATTTGTGGCCTCTGGCAAAAAGATGAAGAAACTGAGGCAGAAAAATGCGTAAGTAAAGGGCTGAAATTTACACACTGAGTAAGATGTTCAAAATGTTTAATGACTGGCATGGTGTTGATGTCAAACACTCAGAACCTACCGATTAGAACAAATACCAGCATGAATTCTAACGAATCAGAACAGAGACCACTGTAAACAACCCCAATGGCCCTACTACAGAGAACACACCTTTTTGTGGTAGGGTCAGGATCCAGAGTCTGTACTCTTGAATATGACCCACTTTACTGTCTCATAACCAGACTTCACAGCAATGAAGTCTGATAGCCAATTTCAAGCCCTCTTGTTCTGTTCCATAATCAACTCCTGTTTCCCCAGACTTTCATCAAAATTATCTATATTCAACTCTGGATGTAGTGGAGTCATAAAGAGAGAGGGCAGAGTGAAGTTGTGTGTATATTAGGAAAGAGATAGTGTTTGGAGTGTTTGGGGCAAACCACCACCTAGAGAAAAATTATGAAAAGGCAAGAACAATCCACGAAGCAGCCCAGAGCAGCTGTATATAATTAGGGTGACAGCATTCTCCATTACCTGAGATCTTTAGAAGTATTTGGAAGGGAAATAGATTTCCTGGAAACATATAGGACGATTTCAAGATACCATTCTTGTTATTCTTGTTATAATTGTTAATAAAGGAATCAATGAGTGAAAATTTGGGGAAAGCTTGGCATAGATACATTGAAAACTCAGGTGGAAGGTTTAGGAACACTGGTGTTTGGAGTCAGACATTGCTTTAGGCATGTGTCTGCCATTTACAGGTTAAGTGACCTATATCAAACCTCCTTTCCTAAATCTCCTTAATCTACAAAATGGGTGTAATAATAGTGCCCATCTGATAGGTAGAGGGTTAAATGAGGGTTAAGAGGACACATGTATCCAGTTGCTGAGCACAATGAATGGAAAGTTCAGTCAATACCAGGGATTGCTACAGAGAACAATGGTGTCATCACCTGAATCATCATCATGATTTCTGAAATATTTTGAGTTCACACACACACACACACACACACACACACACCACAAAAGATAAATCCATGGTAGAGATGCTCACGTATTTTCTCCTAATGACAGAGAAAGAGAAGACAATGCTTCAGGAATGAGAGAGGCCAAATGTGAGAGCCCTTAAGAAAACAAGGAGGGAAGGACACTGGGCTTTGAGCTCAGGAGATACCTAAGGAGTTAAAGCAGTAAAATGACAAAAAGGGAGATAAGGAAGAAGAGAAGCCCTGGGGACAGGGATTTGATTGGTGAGAAATGGAGAGGTGGTTAACAGCAGTTATAAAAGACCAAGGCAGGTAATGAAAAGCACTTTTTTTTAGAGTAAGAGAGATCTCAATCTATCAAATTTTATCTCTTGCCTTTCATTGCATCTCTGGGAAGTTTTATGTGGCCAGAGGATAATGTCAGTTGATTTCATCTTTTTATACCATGTCTTGATTCAAATGTTTCCAAGGTGATTTTGGTCAGCACTGGTGAGTTGAGGTGAAGTGAGGCCAGGTGAATACAGGTGAGGTATATATTCTCATGCCCTGCTGGAGGGAATGTAAATTAGTACAACATCTGTGGAAAGCAACTATGCAATGCATCTCAAAATGCCTTAAAAATTATCATCCATTTGGTGCAAACTTTGGAGCAGTATCCTACGGAAATGATTAGAAAGTTGGCTAACAAAAGGGAGGCTAACATGTTGTTTACATGAGTAACAAAAAACACAAAGGAAGGCAACTGTAAAAAACAAAAACAAAAACAAAAAACCTAAAAATTTGAGCAAATTTGAGCAAATGCGTAGTGGGATTATGAAAAATTGTTATTTGCTTTATTTTATTTTTAGATTTTCCTAAATTTATCCAACATGTTACTTGTAAGAAAAATATATTTAAAAATAAATGCATTAAACAAAAATTCATTTCCTCTTTTCCATTTCTCCTTTGCCTCCCTCCCTTTGCAAACCAAGATCTAGTTATTCTGGTAATGACAGGCACAGGATGACCCACTGTGGATTCTGTCCTTGATTCTCTTTTCTTCCTTTGTTGATTTTATTGTGCTTTGGACTGGGATTGTATGGCTTCCTCCAATGTGAATGGAGCTCTACAGGGTTTGTTCTCCATGACATTGGTCCATGAACACCCTCACGCATTGCTTCTCACTGAAGCCAAACTGGGTAGGACACCTTGCCTGGGAAGACACTCAGGCTTAATTCAGCATATCTTGTTTCAGAGATACTGGAGTAGGGCTAGAAAAGTGGGAGGAAGAGGGAAGAGAGAGGATGTTTTTTTCTATCCACTAATATTTCTCTTCAGCAAGTTAAAAGTCATGCCTGATGTCACCAGTTGTATATATATTGGTTGATGATAACCTGTTTCGTTTCCTACATGCACACACACACACACACACACACACACACAAATAGTGTGCTTGAACTGACGTTTTGCAAAGGAGAAATTCATTCATTCATCCATTCACATTTATTTATTAAGTTCTCCCTCTGTGTCAAGCACTGTTCTAAATGCTGGGAAGATAGCTGTGAACAAATCAGGGAAAATCACTGCCTACATGGAGCTTTCTTTCTACTGAGGGTGAGAGTCAATAGTGCAATGAAGAAAAATTAAGCAGACAGAGTAATGGAGATAGAGAATAATGGAGTGAAAAGTGTGCATGTATTGCCTTAGATAGAGTACCTGAAAAAAGTCTCTTCATAAAGAAATATTTGAACAGAGACATGAAGGAAGTGGGGGAGTGAGGAACGTGGCTATCTTGAAGAAAGACTCTCTAGGCAGAGGGAACAGCAAGTGTAAAAACACCAAGGAAGAGCTCATTTGGTGTGTTTGAGGACTAGTGAGGAAGCCCATGTAGCTGGAGATAAGGCTGGGGAGTTATGAGAGGGTCTGTGGTATAGTAATATTGTTTCATATGACTTCAAATCTACTTATTTATGACTTAAGTGAAGTTATTTCAATCCATTTGTTTATGATAAAGACAAAAAAAAAAAAGAAAAAAGTTGCTTTGATATAAGTATGAAGTAAGTTGCATCCGGATGTCATTATTCCTCATCTGTTGTCATTGATAAACACCTCAGCAGCCTAGCAGCTGGGGACTTATTGATAAGAACATGTGGAGAAGCAACTATGGCAATAGGACATTTAGACTATAAATACTGAGAGTTTATGAGGACTATTTGAAAGTTTCTGTTTGGGTAAGGTGACTTTGCAAATCAAAAACTAGGGCATTAAGCTCCCGCTGTGGACAAGAAGAGTCTTTGGTGGGCAGTGGCGAAAAGCCAAGCAGTGGCCTCATAAAGGAAGTGATCCTGTAATTGAGCCCAAGCCTGTACCACTTATCACACAACAGCAAATAAGTCAAGTGACAAGGTGTTGGGGCAAGGAAAGTGACTTTATTTGGAAAGACAGCCAGCTGAGAAGATGACAGACTAGTATCTTAAAGAACCATCCTGAGAAAGTACAGGATTCAGGCTTCTTTCAGATCAAGGGAAGGGGGGAAATAAAAGGGGCAAGAGGTGATCGACAACTACAGAAGTCTGGGAGCCAGCAGGGGTCCAAGGAAGGTTGTGAAACTTCTTTGTTCTTAGTCTGTTGACTCTAGTTGATGCAAGTCTGGTCCTGATGTTCCTGCAAATCTTTGATGAATAATCATTATTTTTGTACATACTTCCCTTATCTACTTGGGAGAGGCACTTTCTGGTAAGAGGCTTTTTTTGTAAAACTCAAGCTGCAAGCAGAATTCCTCTAATGATTGACATGTCCATATGCGAGACTAAGCAGAAGCTATTAACCTGAAGGCCATGAGAACAAAGCAGATTTGAGCAAGATGGAGTCAGAGAGGCCAAGCATATTGCTCTATTACAACTCTATGCAGAGATTTGGCCACATGGATACCTGGCTTTTATGAGTGTTATTCGATTTCAGTTTTATGTTAGGGAAACTTTTAATTTGTTCACTTTTGTTTCTCATAAGCAAACACCAATATTATTACTGTGGATACTTTAAAAAGCTATGTGGGAGATTTTACACTATGTTGAAAAATCCTTATTATCTGTTTTCAACCATCTAAAGAAGCATTCACTTCCTACAAATTTCTTCTTATTTGGCTCTGGAAAACTTTTTTCTGACTAAATTGATTTTTTTTTTTAAAGAAGAGTAAGCATTCAACCAGTCATGATAAAAAGATCACCAGATTTAATCTGTGTGTGTGTGTATGTGTGTGTATGCATGTGCTTATGTATGTGTATTCTCAAAAAAGAAACACTAGAAAAATAAATCAGAAATTAATAGAAATTATTAATAAGGGAGATAGGAGATGGGAAGAAGGGACAAGGATAGAAGTGAGGATTATAAAAATAAAATAAAATTTAAAAGAAGAGCACCTGATATAGAATTAGACAGACTTTGGTTCAAATTCCAATTCTGTCGCTAACTACCAATTGATCTTGGAAAAGTTACTTAATCTTTCTCAGCTTCAGTCCCATTAATATAATGCATAGGATTCTTAGGAATATAAAGTGAGCTAACACCTGCTGAAACACTTAGCCCAATGCCTGGGGAATGTTAGCTATGGTTAGTATTGTCTTGGTTCAACGTGCAAGAACTGGGACTATGGGAACCTTGTAAGATTCTTAAGTTTTGTAACTATCATTTGGTATTTTTGTGGTCCATTGTTTGTCAGAAATGCTTAGGAAGAAAATTCTTAAGAAAATATAAATGTATATTTGTCTTGGGGGGCTGGGAAGCTGGAATGAGATGTTCTTACTCCGTAGCCATTTTGGAGCGGGATGGAGGAGTGATAAAAACTCTGGGAGCAGCTTTAGAGAGGAAATAGAAAACAGGCATTAAAAAAAACAAAAATTAAACAAATAAAGTTGACTATCTAATTGGTTTTATTAAGCAATTCATGAATCAGGTAGCATCTCATCTAGGTAGCTCTGGGGGTTGTACAAAATGGAAAGTTTTTATAAAAAGAAATATGTGGAAGGGGGACGATTAGTTACACTGCGGCATCTCTTATTTATTTATTTATTTATTTATTTATTTATTTATTTATTTTGCGGAGAAGAAGGGAATTCAAGAGTTTTATCATAGAGATTGCCTCTTCTTATAGAGGACAGAGGAAGCCTACATGAGAGATTACTTTACTGGTGCTTGCCCAGTAAATTCCAGACTGGTTGATTAAGACTGTATTTCTGGGAGAGGTTGAAACTGCAATTAAATCCGCTATTAAATCTAGGTTTAGTATCATGGGATTTTAGTCATTCGTGAATAACGCCATTCTGAGTCTGCAGTGTTTTTTGTTTGTTTGTTTTTAATGCAGGGTGAGTTTCTGGGACTTGTTGCAAAGAAGGAGCCCAGGACCTGGACTTAAAAGATAGAGCCCAACAGAAGATCAGAGGGTACTTCCCATATCTACCATGGATTTCTTCTTCTTTCTTCCTCTTTCATGATCAGCACAGAAAAGCAGGGAGACAGTACAGCTATGTTACTTTCTCAGCTCAACTTAAAAACCCTAGTGTTGTCTTCTTTGTTCCAATCAGGAAACAGCTCTCAACTCCCTCTCTTCTTCAATCAATGCCTCATTGTTTATGGAGCTGAGGAAGTCTGTGGTACAGGTTGCATAATCTAGACCAGACCTTTAGCACCTAATGCTTCTTTATAAAAGGAACCAAAGCCTCTTTTTTTTCTGACATTTCAAAGCTCATTTGAACCCAGTAGCTTCTAAGCATTCTGCCACTTGGCCACCTGTGTGACCCTGGGCAAGTTTCTAAACCTCCAACTTGAATGTGGGTCTGTCTCTAATGGAGGGCAGCACTGGCAAGGCTGTCTGGCCCAATCTCTCCCCCAGCATCATATACGTAGTTTTAGCAAGTACAACAGATGGTTTCACCAGTTTGTTTCCTCAGTGTGTGATTCCACTGTGAAGCTTTTTATCTTCCATCATGCTTTTACATTTTCTGCCTTTGTAAGATTTCACAACTGAGCTGAGCCATAGCCTTCTAAAACTTCTTCTGTTGCAGGTGAGGAATGGTGCCTGTGTTAGCCAGGTATCTCTAGTTGGATGCTGGCCAAGAATGGCAGAAAACAAATTAATGAAATGCAACCAGGATGCCACCATTATTTACAACCATGGTTACTATCCATGGACATTGATTTTAATAATAAACTACCTCAGCTGCCACCATGGATCCAACATCACTGTTTCTATGACTTTGCATAGTTCAGAATCCTCGGTGGTAGTGACTTAGAACCTGTGTGGTCTCTGGCAGTTGAGGACAAGAAGGGCAAGGATTTCTGCCTTTTTGCCTCTGTGCTATGCAGGCATTGGCTAACAGTCAGAAGATACAGCATAGTTACCCTAGATGCATATCCTCTGGTTAACTCTTTAGATGCTGGCGCCAGAAGAATGCTCTGACTCACAATGGGGATTTTTCAACATTAGGGAGGGGGATTTAGATGTTGGGAAGCAAGGGAAAAGAAAAAAAGAGTATCCACTGACATGCCAGAATTTTGGATAGTGTTGTAAAGTGAGTTTTTTTAACCAAGCCCTTTGTTCTGCCCTCCTGCAGCTTCTCTCCTGTTGGGGTAGGGCCTGCCTAAGTCCTGTCATGCTTCAATACCTGAACAGAAGCATTTGTTTCCTTCTGGTGCCTGGAGTTCTGGCCACAGTTCCTGGAGTTAAGTTTCTTTGCATGAAGCTGCAAGCTGCCAGCTAACCAATTATAAATCTTGGGACTTGGATAGAAATGACCTTTTTTTGTTGTTCATTTTTTCTTGGCTCTTCCCTCTAATCTATGGATATGGAAAGAGGGCTAAATGGAAGCCGGGAGACCCAGATTTGTTAACTGTGGATTTGGGCAAGTAATCTGACTTTATGAGTCTCAGTTTCCTTATCTGGAAAATCAGTGGAGGTGGGAGCAGGGGGAGTTGCTGCAAAGATTTCTTGAGCTGCTGAATCACAATGATTATGGTTCTAGCTCCAGTGTCTTTTTCTCAATTATATTTCCTAGGTCCCTGACTTCCCTGGATCTCCCATCCCTAATTCTAGTCTGCATTATTTCTATCCCTTTCATTCATTTTAAACACACCAGTTATGGAGCCATGATAAAAATGGTAATTTTCTATTCTTCGTTCAACCCACAGTCCTCTCACTCAGTATCATGTATCTATTGCCCCAAATCACTCAGCCTAAGGATTCTCACTTTTCTGTGGTCACAAGAGAAAAGTAGAGGGGCTGAGCTCTCAGCATTTGACCCTACAGAGTAGGGTCAAATATCCTTGTCATCTTCTTGACAGAAACCCAGACGATTCTGGTTGCATTATGCTCCTCTTTGACAACATGAACCACAACTTTAGAATCACATCTTTGTTCCTTGGTTTTACGCAGAAGGAGAGGAAAAAAACATACAAAGAAATCTTTTGTTTATTTTATATGCCAGAGGATCCTCTTGCAGGTTTTTTTACTCTGCCTTCCCTATCTTGTTTCTTTTGGGGTTTCACTAAAAATAATGGCAGTTATAAAAACTGCTATCACTTACTGATATCTTGCTATGTGGCAGGCCTTGTGCTGGGTGCTGGATCTATGTAATCTCATGTAACCCGCTCGATAAATATAGGAGGTAGACACCAATAACCTCTTTCTACAGATGAGGAAACCAAGGCTTGGAGAAGCCAAGTGATCTCTTTCTCTGGAGCCCTGTCTAGCAGCCCCATAGAGTCACCAAACAGGCCTTCTGGTGAAATTGGTTCACTTTCCTCCAAATCCCCCCAGCTTCCCAATCTCCGTAGGTAAAACAAATCTCTGCAGCTTTTCTGATTTCCTTCTTCTCAGAAGCTTCTGAGTCTCCTGATGTTTACTGAGCTTCAGTTGCCTTGCAGGGAAGGATTTCACAGATGCTCTGCAAAGCCACAAACTTCTTGGCCTTACAACGTTCCCACCTACCATGCTGGGTGTGGCCTCTTTGACTACACACGTACACTGGACTTCCAAAAAGATGGCTCTAAAATCACCTCTGAGCCATCTTGGGATTAGGAGGGGAGTGTAGTCCAGAAGAGATTTGTAGAAGTCATTTAGTTCATCTCTTCATCTTTGGTGCAATTACTCTTCCTTACTCCAATTCCCAAGTATGGTTACATGCTCAGCCTCTCAAACTGCTCAAAATAGTTCCTATTTTGATTCAATCCAAATTTTTCTTGTTGTTTCAATCAGGGGACAATTAGTAATAACCTTCAAAATATTAATTTCTGTACCTCTTTCCCTTCCCCTTCCCTAAAAAATAACAATTACCACGTGCTTTGGGGAATTGCTTGTGCCTTTAAGAAGTACACACTGTTGTAATGGGAGGAGGGAATTATGTGCTTTTCTTTTTTGCTTTTCTCCTACTGGCTGCATGAATCCTTTTACCTGGAGAAAGAATTCAAAGAGAAAGAATGTTAGTATTCAGTTTCTGATATTCAAAATAGGGTTTCACAGCAAGACAATAACTTGAATGCTAAGCTTAGGGTGAGAAGAGGGGTTTTTCTAAATAATCTTAGCTCTCAGTTGGTCTAGATCATAGAGTTTCTCCTATAGGACTGAGAAGATAACTTTGTTTACAATTTAAGTTTAGCCAGGAGTCTGTAGATTATATTTAGGTTAGAGCCAGGAAGCTATGAAGCAGAGGAAGTAAATGAATTTACTGTTTCTCCTTGTCCAAGGGTATTGTGGGAAGAAGAGGCCATGAATGGAGGCTCTTTAGGAGGGTAAGTGGTGAGATATATGCTCTGATTTCCCTTTAAAAGGCATGTTCAACAAGCCTAGAAGTATATAGAAGATAGGCCTCTTCCCTACTCCTTGTTTAAGACTCTGAGGAGAACTCTGGTAGCAGTCTCTGCTCTGGGACAGGGGTCAAGGGTAGAGTGGTCAGTCCCACTTGGCACAAAAGGTAGGCTGCTTATCAGGCAGAGAGAGGTGTTCTACTCTACAGTCCGAAACCTTCTTCCATTCCCATTGGAGAACCAGTGAGCCAGCCTTGATACCCACTGTACCAGGATGGCAGAGGGAGCCTGGAACAGAGCTCTGAATGGTCCACAGCTTCAGAAGGAGCTGAGGTGAGGTGAGGAGCCAAGAAACAAGTGATAAGAAGCCCAGACCAGGAGCTATGCCAGTTGCAGACAGAAGTGGGGGCCAACTGAACCCCTAAGAGATAAGGATTCACATAGGCCCTGCATAAAGCTGAGGTACGTTGTTTTCTCTAATGACGCCATGGGCCAAAGGCTCAGACACTCCCCTAGGGAGAATCAGGGAGCAGCCTGCAGAAATAGAAGGCCTTGAGCAGGACCCAAAAGGAGCAAATTAAATGATTGATTTGGACTAAGGTTGAAGCTGAATTGTGCATTCAGTTATATTTCTCCCCTTTATCTAGCAAATAATAACAAATGAGATGAAAACACCAAGAAAATATTTCCCCTGCACATCCAAGTTTTATGGTGAGCATATTTAAGCCTACCACCCTGCGTTTCAATAAAAGAAAATCAGCCTTTTCTATCAGGCCCAGTGATATGAGTTCTTTTAACTTTTCTTTTTATTTTACAGTCTTGGTTCTAGTTGCTAACCTCTGGATAGTTTCTGAATGTTTGTGTTCCTCTGAAATTTTAGAGTATGTTCTTCTCTTCCTCCTCCCCTCAGCAGTAACAAAAAGAAAGTAGGAGAACTCACTTTATGGGCTGAAATGTGTCCCCTTAAAATTCATATGGTGAAGCCGTAGCTCTCAGTACCTCAGAATGTGATTGTATTTGGAGGTCGGGCCTTTAAAGAGGTGATTAAGTTAAAGTGAGACATTAAGTTGGGCCTAAATACAATTTGACTGATATCCTTATAAGACAAAATTTGGACACACCAGAAAACACTAGGGATGCACGAGTACAGCAGAAAAGCCATGTGAGGACACAGCAAGAAGATGGTCTTCTACAAGGAGAGAGCCCACAGGAGAAACTGACCAACTAACACCTTGATCGTGAACTTCTAGTCTCCAGAACTGTGAGAAATAAATTCTGTTGTTTATACCACTCAGTCTATGACAGCCTTAGCAAACCAATACACTCGCCTTTCTTTGTTTTTGCCCAAATAACAGAATTGTGCAAGTGATGATCCCATGGTTAAAGAGAGTACCACCCATCCTGGAGCTCACTGTGGGTACACTTTTTAAAAAATTAAATTTATTGGAGTAACATTGGTTAATATTACAGAATTTTCAGGTATGGCACACTTTTTTAAGTGGAAGGGCGTTCTGCAAAGCCGATTGTGTTGTGTGAGGCTATGCTGCATTTATTGCCATTATTCAGCATAAAAGTGTGACTGTGGCATGCTGCATCAGTGGACAGACTGGTATTAAATGAGAACACATGCTCTCTAAGGTCCATTGCAGCTCTGAGTCCAGGCAGGAGACAGAGTGACAAAGGCACTCAAAGATGGCAGCTGCATTGAGGCTAGGTGGGGGATGGTCCTTGAAAATTCAAGCCATTTTTTTGTGACAGATATTTCTTTCATACTGACAGGAAGGCATGGAATTAGTGGTACAAAATGAGATAAAGTATAAAAAACTGAAACGTGATCTTGAAAGTTTATCACAGTATAAGACATGTAGGAAAAAACTTCTGTGTCCAAGTACTCAATCCTCCTCCCACTGTATGCCTGGGTTAAGGACATTAAGACAGTTTGAAATATTAGGCAGGGATAGTAGCTTTTACAGGGTTCTACCTGCCTTCAACCTATTCCTCTGTTTCCTCCAACCCAGAGATGTAGGCTTTGACTTCATCCACCCATCTCTCTTTCTCACTTTATTATAATCATTCACAGGGTTTCATTTGGGAGTGGGGGGTGGGGGAGGGGTGGAGCGGGTGGGGAGCTTTTACCTCATTCAACCAGAGTCCAGAGGAAAACTTTTTTCTGAAAGTGGAGAGGTCTCATCTACCCTCCACCACCACTTATTTTAGGAGTAGAGTCCCAGAAGATGGCACTAGATCCCTAAGCAAATGTTGACATACCTGTCATGAACTCGGCCAGAGTTCAAATCTATTTCCTCCTCTAGGCAGCATTTTGAGGGCGTTGTTTTCATTATACCTAGGTCCTGCTGCCTAGCACCTTGTCCTCTCTTCTAATCCTGTGTTTAGAGAAACGCCCTAGTTTGCTCTTTGTCCCAGAACCTTAGAGCTCTGTTCAAGAGGAGGAGAGAACAAGCTTTCTCAGCTGTCAAAGGTGTTTGATTTCTGAGCATTGCAACAGCAAAAGCAAATGGCCTAATCTCTTGCTGTAGATAGGCAGGGCCAGAGCTGAGGCAAGAATCTTGTTTGTCATGAAATGATAGAATGCTAGAGCCAGAGATGCTTCCAAGGTCTTCTGGCCCACAATATACAAATGAGGAAAATAAGACCCAGAAAGATAACTTGTCTAAGTTCACACAGGCAGTAGTAATAACACCCATTGCTACAATTTATTGAGCACCTACTACATTATTTACCACTGGGCAAAGCATTTAACTTGCATCATGTCTCCCCATAACAACCCTGCAAGGTAAGTACTATTATCTCTGATTTACAGAAAGGATATGAAAGTCTAGAGAAGTCAGGTGACTTGCCCAGGGACCCCCAGCTGAGCACAAAGCCAGGTTTCCCAACATACTTTTGGCCACCACTCTCCAAAGTAAGACCTTGTTTTTGGGGTTGTTAGAATGCTGGATGTTCCATACCTAAAACATCCATGACAGGTTGCAACTGCTCTTTCATAAGTGACCAGCACCTGGCCTCCCCAAGGTGAAAGGATTATACCTCTCAGTTCATCTTTTCACAGGCCTCTCCAAAGAGGCTTTGAAATGTTGACAAACGAGTTGAAGGTGGGTCAGGTGCCAGCCACTTGGATTTACTTCCTGATTAACTGTATGGCTGGCACTTGCAGTTGAGGACACAGAAAAGTCAAGAGGATGTTAGCTTTCTCATGGGGTTGGTGTGAAATCAGAGGCCCCAGCAGCTCTGGGAGGTGGGGTAGAACCGGTTTTGTGCCTCTTCTTGACCTTTTCCACTCAGGCTGCTTGGCATTTTTTCCTTCCTCCATGTCCCAACAGCCTCCAGCAAAGCCATACTCCAAGCCAGAACCTTTGCCCCATCCTCTCTTCTATAATGACATATGCGCCTTATGTGATGTTTCCCTGGGGCCCTGCTCTCTGCCCTGAAAGCTGACTGATAAGCTGACTCTTGTAATATGCTCAGGGCAAACCCTCGCTCCCTTTAGGCAATACATTTGAAATGTAAAGGGTAGAACTGTCAAGATTCTGAGCAGTCTGTCAGGAATATATTTGGGGAATCAGGAAGGGCTCTTAGGGGTTTTCATGTAATTGCAGTCTGATTCCCCATTTTCTAGGGTTGCCTTGCTGTACTTCTCCTCCAGGGCAAGATTTCCAAGGCTCTGCCTATGCGAAGTGTATAATTCATAAAACTTACTTGAATCTGTGTCTTCACACAAGTGATATACCTAATGTTGGATTAGTAACTCCCAATTGTACCCTGGGTGACTCTCAAGTGTCTTTATGTGTACAAAAAAAAATTGAAGCTTATGCTTAAAGCTGTGGAAAAATAATATTAAACTAGAATTTGACTATATATTTATCTTTAATTTTTATAACAACCTTGGGAAATAACTATTATCATCCCACTTATTTGATGAAGAAACTCTGAGATTCAGTGATTTGCCCAAATTCTCATAAGAAGTCAGTTTGAGAAAGATCTGTCTGACCTCACTGCCCATGCTCTTCTGTTTGTGCAAGGATGTGTGTCCCTTAGTTCAAAGTGTGCTTCTAGCCCAGGATGTAGCTGACTTGTGTTAACTTCTGAGAGCTGATTGTTTAATTTTCAGTTTTGTGAACCAATTATTAAGCATAGACATTGTTAAAAGTCAAATTATATAAAGTTATAATGAAATAAATTATATTAAAAACAAAAGTAAAAATACTCAAAACCTGCAACTATTATTTATGCTGTTAAGGTTATTTACACTTATTTTATCTAAATGGTGGAAATACTAAATAAAGCTGGACTATTGCACACTTCCCAACTCTGCATTTGGTGTTAGCTTCTTGGTACCTTGAAATCGGCCAGTGGTGGGACTATTTATACCACAGAAATTGGCAAAGGTTACAAATAGGGGTGTTTTTTTGTTTTTGTTTTTGTTTTGCTGGAGAGCCAGTTGTTAAGCATTTACTAGCAAACTACTGCCCTAGCCTATTACTTCCTCATCACAGACACCAAATCTTTAAATCTTTGGATTAAAAGAACACATCAATATAATTTAGATTTATTTTATATTAGGCAAAACTATTTTGTCAAATACCAGGCAGATGCCTAGTACTTGAAACAAAGAAAAGCAGAGATGTCTTAGTTGTTGTTTTAAGCCTTTAAGCTTTGTAGTAGACTTTGACATAGCAACAAGTAAGGAAACAGTTTCCCTCCTGCTTCTCTGACTGTGGCTTTCTGAGACCCCTGCATGGTGCCGCTTCTTATATATATATAACTGCCCTAATCACTGGTGTTCGCCAAAGCCATTCCTAACCACTTCCTTTTCATTGTATGTATCTTCCTGCCTGATTTTCATTTCATGTCCTCAGCTACCAAATATATGTATATCAAGTGTGAGTTTCTGAAAGGGTCCCAATAAATAGCAACTCTTTTTCCTTCCATGTTCTGAATAAACTGAGAAATGAAACAAGGTGATAAAACAAATGCTAAAAACATACTAAAACCAGATATATTTTCATAAAATGAACAATCCAAAAATTAAACAAACAATTCCATTTATGATAGCATTAAAAAGTATAACCTACTGAGGAATAAATTTAACTAAAACTTGTACACTGAAAACAATAAAACACTGCTTAAATAAATGAAAAAATATCCTGTGTTCATGAATTGGAAGACTTAATTTTGTTAATATGACAATACTCTACAAAGTGATCTACAGATCCAATGCAATACTTACCAAAATCACAATAGCTTTTTTTTTTTTGGTAGAAATAGAAAAAGTTGATCTTAAAATTAATACAGAATTGCAAGGAACCCAACTGTTAAAATCATCTTAAAAAGCAGAACAAAGTTTAAGGACTCACTCTTCCCAATTTTAAACTTAGCACAAAACTATAGTAAGCAAGACAGTATGGTACTGACATTAGGATAAACATATATATCAATGGAATGAAACTGAGAATTTAGAAACAAACCCATACATATATGGCCAATTGATTTTGACAAGTGTACCAAGACTATTCAATAGGGAAGGAAAAGTCTTTGCAATAAATTATGCTGGGACAATAAAATATCCAAAAGAATGAAGTTGAACCCCAACCTCAGAACATACGCAAAAATTAACTAAAAATGGATCAAAAACCTAAATGTAAGAGCTAAACTAAAAAACTCTTAGGAAAAAATATCAGGAAAAATCTCATGACCCTAGATTTAGCAATGTATTCTTAGATATGACACCAAAAGCACAAGCAACAAAAGAAAAAATAAGTAAATTAGACTTTATCAAAATTTAAAACTTTTATTATCAAAGGATACTTACTATCAAGAAAGTGAAAAGACAACCCATATAATGGGAGAAAATATTTGCAAACCATGTGTCTGAAATGGGTTTAATATCAAAAATATATAAAAAAACTTTTACAATTCAACAAGAAAAAGACAATCTAATTAAAAATGAGCAAAGGACTTGATTAGATATTTTTCCAAAGAAGATATAAAAATGGTCAATAAGCACATAAAAATATTCTCAACATCATTAGTCATTAGGGAAATGCAAATCAAAACCACAATGACATATCACTTCATATCCACTAAGATGGCTATAATAAAAAAAGAAAAGAAAACAAATGTCGAGAAGGATATGGAGAATTTAGTACCCTCATACATTGTTAGTGAGACATAAAGTGGTGCTGCTGTGGTGCAAAACAGTTCGGTGGTCTTTCAAAAATTAAACATAGAATTACTACATGACCCAGCAATTGCACTCCTAAGTAGTACATACTCCTAAGTAGTACATAATATTCGTAACATTATCCATAATAGCCAAAAAGTAGAAACAATACAAATGTCCATCAGCTGTTGAATGGACGAATAAAATGTGGTATGTTCATACGATGGAGTATGATTCAGGTATAAAAAGAAATAAAGTACTGATACATGTAATAACATGGATTAACCTTGAAAACATGCTAAGCGAAAACATGTTATTCCATTTATAGTAAATGCACAGAATAGGCAAGTCCATAGAGACAGAAAGTAGAACAGTTGTTGCCCAGAACTGAAGGTAGAGGGTATAGATAGTGACCTCTTAATGGGCACGGGTTTTTTTTTGGGGGGGGGGGTAGGGCGGGGATAAAAATGTTCTGGAATTATATAGTGGTGACAGTTACACAATATTGTAAATGTAAAAGCCATTGATTGTGTACTTTAAAATAAAGCGTTGAATTTATATTATGTTAATTTTATCCTCAATTTTTAAAATGGATGTGAAAATATCATGTTTATTACTGAGGAGAGACATTGGAGGATGTTGGAGGACTTAGCTTGGCATGAGGGCAAATGGGCCTCCCTTCTGGGAAGATTCAGGAAAGGGAAGAACAGAGGGAAACTCATTTACTGTTAGGCTCCCTCCCAAGAGAAAGAAAAAGTACTTAGCTACAAAGTCCAGTTATTTCTATATTTATCAATCAGGTGTGAAATTATTGTTCCAGGAGTGAAAAGAAAATAGGGCAGAGAGAGGCCAGGTGTCATGTCCACTGAATTCACTACACATAAAAGGAAACATCAGGAGAAGGGATATTTTTCTCACTAATAATATGCACTCAGATGTAAAAACAGTTTTCTTTGTTTTATATAATAGTTTGCACCTTTGTTTTCTTGGCTAGCCAGAATGACAGCAACACTTGGTCATGAAATTCAAAGTACCTCAGGCTTTTTTGGTTTACATTAATCTCTTTTATATTAAGAAGTCTCTTTTAAGTAAATGTTCAATCAATTCAAAGTTCACCTTCCTGCCAGAGCTTTCTCCGGTCTCACTCCTCCTACTTCAAAATAGCTCTGTATTTGCAGGGAGCTCATACAACATTATGACAGGAGTTGAGATCTTCTTGCTGGTCAATGACTCTGTTAGTTTCTGATGCAGTGAGCTCATTTAATCTGAGTGTTTGGTCCTGGTGCCGATCAGTTAAGTCTGTGGCCAGTGAAGCTGTGCTTGATTTTCTTGGCTATGAACAGAAAACTGGGCTATGTCTAGTTCACCAGAGCATTCGATGATGCTGGAGCTGCAGACCCTTAGAGTGTCGGTCACATCCTCTACCAGCCCCCGACTTGAGTGTCCATAGCAACCTTTGCTGTGGGTCACCTGATTATGTTTCCTTCCCAATTGGGCAGGTAGGGCATGGCAGGGTGGTGCTGGAGCATGTGGAAACACATCATGATTGTGGAGAACCCAGAACCAGCAGCAGTATCTCAGGCATATCTACCCAGTCATCTGCCTTCAACATACACTGCCTCTCTGTGCATGTTGGATGTCACAGGAAAGCGGAGCACTGGTTACGATGTCCTTTGACTCTCTTTGAACATTTATCTCATTCTGCTCCTCTGCACCAAAATATTTTAACAATCGTGCTCACCCGGACCTCTGCCACTGACTTCCTATCCTTTCTCCTACATCTTGCCACCTCCTTCTCCTTTCCTGTTGGGCATGACACAGAATTCACCAATCAGAATGGATTCTGATCAATTAGAGTGACTATTGCCTTGTGCTCTTAGCTACATAATCATGACAATCCTCAATGGTCTGACTTGACAAAACTGGCCCTTGAAAGGGTTGCTGCCACAATTCAGAAATTCCATTGTCTTTTGATAAGATGTGACTTTGAAAACTTTGTTTCACTATGGACTGAAAAGAAACCGATAGTCAAAGTTGAGGGATGACTTGGACACCTGGATGGCAATCCACTCTTTCCTGAAGTATTGAATGCCATTGACCTCATATATGGGAAGTCTCAGAACACCATGATTGAAGGCAAATGAAAAATGCATCCATTGACATTTTCCAAAAGTAATTCTTTGTTATAAAGGGTCATGCTTTTAAAACCCATAATTTTACCTCACCTCCATATATCCAACTACCTTCTGGACCTTGCCTGGATCCTCTAAAGGCATCTCAAGCTCAGTATGTCCCAAACTGGGCTTGTCTTATGCTCAACCAAATCTGCAACATCCTCTGTACTCTACATTTTAATAAATTTCAATCCAGTGGTACCAGTTAAGCATGTGGATTCTGCGCTCAGATTGCCTTAGTCTAAATCCTGATCATGTCATTTACTAGCTGTGTGACCTTGGGCAACTTACAATCTCTGTTCCTCGGGTTCTTTGTCTATAAAATGGGATAAGAATACTATCTCATGGAGTTGTTAAGAGGATTAAATGGGTTCATTAATGTAAAATGCCTAGAACAGTGACATATGATGTTAGCTATATAAAACTACACCACTATTCATCCAATTATCCAGGCCAGATACTTAGGAGTTATTCTTTATTTCCCTTGCCCCATCACTAACTAGACACCAGCATATACTGACTTTAACTTAACACCTCTTGAGTCCATTCTATCAGTAACCTTTTGCTAGTGCCTTAGTCTAGCCCACTATCATCTCTTACCTGTTTCCTGCAACAGCCTTCAAACTGGTCTTCCTTTTATTCTTCCATTCCTTCCTCTATGCTCTGGCCAGAACATTCTCTCTAAAATGCCATTCTGATCAAGTCGCTTACCAGATGAAAATCAATTATTGACTCCCTACTGTGTCAGGATGGAATCTCACACCTGAGTGACCAGCTCTGCACTGCGTGAACCTCCTACTCAAAACACACACGTGCACACATGCACGCACGCACACCTCTCTCCTCAATCTCATCTCACTAGCCCCAGCCCCACCTCCCATTTTAGGCTTTACTTCCTTTGTACTATTTACAGATCCATCACTTCCTTTATCAAGATTCTTTCTGCCCTTTCTCGGCCTTCAGAACATCACTCTGGCTATAGTGTGGAGGGTAAATGGAAGGGGAGCAAGAATGGAGGCAGGGAGACCCATGAAGAGGGTGACATGTCGCAACATGGTACTACATGCTGCTGGCACACCACAGAGAAAGTAGGGGTGCTATCTTTTCTCTCTGGATCCCCAAAACAAAAGGAACCAGATACTCCTTGTGTGATTGCCCCATGGTGGTACTAACTTTGGGGGGAAAGGGAGGTACAGAAACACTCAGGTTACCAGGGGGAACATTCCAAAAAGTGGGAGTGAAGCCTTCAATGGCCAATCTCCCTTCCATCTCTGGGGTATCCCAGCTCTATTCAGAGAATTGAAATTAAGACATCAATCTATTGTGGTGTGTTATTTAAAACTTCAAATTTCAAGGGCTCTATTTCCAGTTCTGTTTGAATAGACATATTTAACATTTGAGTGAAAAAGCTGTTTTGTAAGAGATGCTCTGAAAGGTTTATTTAACCCAACAAGTAAGGCTTATGCTGAGCCAATCTAGTCATTTTACAGACTCCCACAGAACCAGAGTATCATTTACGTTGCAGATGGGCCAATGATATCCTCAGTTGTTGAATCTATAAGGTAATACTTAAGCTCTAATTTCTGGAGTCAAACCAATGAGGGTCCAAATGCTGGCTCTTCCATTTACACAGAAGGAGCAGTCAAATAACCTTTCTCTGAACTTAAGTTTCTTCATTTGTAAAATGGGAGTTAAAATAATAGTAACTGCCTCATAGAATTGTGAGGGTTTAATGAGATACTGCCCAGGGAAAACAGATACACAATATCATTTTATTTAGAGTATCAGTGTATTCTTGGGCAAGTCATTTATCCTTTTGGGCCTCAAATTCTTCCTTGATAAAATGGGGTAAGGCTCATCATTGTTACTTTAGGCCCCACCACAAAGTTTGGCACACAGTAGATGCTCAGAAAAACATTTGTTAAATAAACAAATGAATGAATGAATGAGGAGGAGGAGAAGAATGTCTTCTATAATAATCTTAAGGATTGTCATGAGGCTCAAGTGAGACCGAGCTGAAGAAAACCTTCTGTGGACAGTGAAAGGCTACTCAAAGGTAGGCTAATAATATGATCAGTATTTTAGAATAAAGGAAGTTCCTTGATTAAAGTGTCCTTCCAGGATTTTATTCAGTATGTCTCACGGTTGGGACACTGGTTGTTAACATTGTTCATTTCTCTACAGAGGGTCTAATTATTTGGCCCCTGCTAACTTGGAATACCTAAGCTGAGCTCCCCAGACTGGGCTGTCCTTGTGGTACAATGCCATGGACAAGTGGAGGACCTCCTGAACTCTGAAGTGGTTCCCTTTATTTGACTTGCTCTGGCCTTAAATTCCAAAATTAGGGCTTTATTCCTCAATTTATTGAACAAGGGATTTCCCCTTAGTGAAAAAATGCATTATTTGCCTCCGTGTGAGTTAGTTTATTCCTTCTCTTCCTGAGAGCAAAGTTTGATAAAGGGCACATTAGAGCGTGAGATTTGGAAGCCACCAGAAAAAAAGAATATAGGAAGATAATCCTATAGGGCTTGGAGACTCTAGGTTTTGCACCCCATATTGCGCCATACATGCAGATTTTCTTTCCCTTCCAATGACTTTTATGGTAATGTGACTCCTTTAGGAGATCAGTGCTTCTAGAATAAATAAATGACTTTAAACCCTTACAAAATGGGTAGATTATAATTACTCCACATCATCTCTAGCTCTGGAATTAGATAATCCAGGTTCAAATCTAGGCTCTGCCTCCTTGCTTTTTATCTGTAAAATGGGGGTAATAGTAGTAGCTTTCTCACGTATGAAAAAAACGACCTATGAAAAACAAATCTATGCTCCCAGAAGTCAGTGGTGGTTACCTTTGGTGAGAAGCAAATGACTGAAAAGGGCCATAGGGAAACTTCTGGAATGCTGGTCATGCTCGTTACAAGGATGTGTTACTTTGTGAAAATTCATCAAGTTGGATGTGATATGTGTATAATTCTGTCTGTATTATTTGTTCATAAAAAGCTTTAGAAGTCCATGCAAACTACTTGATACATATAGTGAGTATTCAATTGGCACATAGTAAGTTACTATTGCACATTGTTTTTATGTCCTGCTGAGTGATCACCCTCTAATGTTAATGACTTTAACATTATCCCCAGACATAAGGAAAATTAGGAACAAGAAAATGAAATACTCACTGAAGGTAGGCTTGACTGGGCACTCTATGGTTTGGATATTTGTACTTAAGGGTTGGAAAATTATGCTGAATGGATTATTTTTGTTATTGTCGCCTATGCTCAGAATGCTTCCTTCTATAAACATTAGAGCACATTTAGAATCAGTTGTATTTCCAAAATTTCCCTTCTTAGGGGAGCATCTTATTTAGAAAGGGGAGCTTAGAGGCTTGTCAGGAAGCTGAATTTGCATAACACTTTGCATAAGATTGAAAAAGTATCAAATGACTATATTTGAATTGGGGTGGGGGTGAGGCCACTAAGGCCGATAGAAATCCCATTCCCAGGTGCCACCACTGTTTGGAATAAAAGGGCCTGGAAAAGGAGAGGAAAAATCCCAGCAAAACCGAATTGGCAAGCACCCCTAGCAAGGTCATCTCAGAAACAATTGAGCTTCAGCAACTTGTCTTACCTGCCTCAGAATGACTAAGGCCTATTTTAATCTTGTGGCTGGTTAATAATTAATGAAGATTTTTGACAAACAAAGTAGAGCAAGCCAAGAAAGAAGGGTGGCTAAAAATTAGTTCAGGAAAGGTCATATTTCTTGCAAATGCAGGATTTGGTGTTGCTTTTGATTGTGGGTATAATTATGTGGAATGAAGTTGCAAGGAAATATAATCTCACTGAGGGCCAGTGCACCTCTGGGACCCCCTTCCGCTCTCACAGTCATCTGGAGCACTTATAGGTTTCCATCAGCTTTGCTGAGAAGCCTGCATTCCTGTAGGGTTACCAGAGTGAGGACACACTGACCAACAACACTGCAGTATGACTCGACAGAGGAAAGGGTTGACGGTACCAGAGAATGCAACCTGGATCTTGAGGGAAGGGGTGGGAAATCTTCCCACTTGCAAACTCTCCCCGGGAAGATCAGGGTTGGTAAGCGTCACCTGGGGCCAGCAATGCCAAAGGCAGGGAGTTGTTCACTAGGGGGAGCACTCAGATGCACCTCGCTGTTGATCGTCAGATAATCCCTCAGATTCAGCAGTTGAGGTAAATGCTGGCCTTCACCATTTTCTGAAAGAAATGCTTAGTTCTAAGGAGGAATGATTTAGGTTTCTTCCCAGGTCCCTGTTACAGGGACTAATTTTCTTTCACTGTTAACACAGGCCCATGGACAATGTTTAATGTTGAACGGAACAAAGGTTGAGCTTCTTTACTCCACACCTTTTCTCTCTCTCTTTTGGAGCAGCCACACTTCTTTCAAGTATTTGAATATACCACGTGCTTCCTCTTGAACCTGGCACTTCCTGTTTCCTCTTCTCCCTGTTCATCTGCACTAACTCCTGCTCATCCTGTATATCTTTTCTCAGATGTCACTTCTTCCCCAAATCCTTCTTAACCTCCTGCCGAGCCTGTATTGCATTTCGTAATACTTGCAACATTGTCGTATTTCTGGGAGTTTCTGGAGGGCAGAGATGGATTTTGTTGATTATTGTCTCTCCAGTGCCTCATGCTGTGCTGGCACATATTTGACATTCAACAAATTGAATGAATGGAAACAAAAGAAATAAAACACAGAATGGAAAGACTTAATGAAGTTAACATAGCAGAATGAAGTCACACTATAGTTTATAAAGGGGAAGGAAAAAAAAATAGTTGAGTGCCTACAACATACCAAGCTTTTTAAAGATTAACGCATCTGATTTTTACAATAATCTTATGCAGTCAGGATTATCTGTTTTACTGTTAAGAAAGTTGTACTCAGAGAGGTGAGGCGTCTTTTCCAACATTGCACAGCTGATAAGAAGCAAAGCAGGGTTTCACTTCCCAGGCTTTCTGACTGCAAACCCAACCTTGTTCCACTAGGTCACAGTGCTTGCTCACTGTGGTATTTGGGCAATCACATTTTTTCCAGGTGTGGTGAGTTAGGAAACAGAAGAATGCTTGGTACCTAGAAAGGTTAAACTAATGAGGGAAGAGGAGAGAAAGGCTATCCTCAGTCTAATATCTTAGAACTTGGAATTAGCAAAACACTTTGTGGATGTCTTCTGAGTCTTATTCTGTATTTAAACTTAATCCTGCCTTTGATCTTGGGTGGTCAGAGATGGGAAACTTATCAAGGAAGTGGTATGGCAAGGATAAAGTGGGTGCACCTTATCATCCTACCCAGTAATTTTTTTTAAAACTGATTTTTTTTTTTAGGGTCATGGCCTCAAAATGTCATTTCATGAAGACAGCCATGCACATTTCATATTTTTTTAAAAAATTCTGATATAAAGGCCGAGTGCCCAGAAGACTATAATAAAGACAACATCTCATAATACTTGAGCTAATATACCATACATTTCTTAAATGGTCAAGTACCCTAATGCCCTTAAAACAGAGTCTGGTAAGCCAGTAAATTATAGCTAACAAAATACACCTTGCACAATGCATGTCACGTAACAGCACCTGATGGATGTTGGACTGTCCATAGAATTATCTTTCACTAGAAAAGAAAAATCAGAACTTTTCTAATTGTTCTAACTTTCGACTAAGTGCTTAAGCATATTGTCATGACAGGTATTTTTTGGAATAAAAATATAGGCATTAGCGAAGAATCAGAGAGTATAGCTGACTTTCTTTGATAGCTCTTTAGCCTCCTCCATCATCTCTGGATCAGCCATGTAGATAGAACTCCCTAAATCTACCAGGGCATACATTTTTAGCTTCACTTATAGTTGCTGTCTTCCATGTTGAGAGTAGTTCCCATCCCAAAGAAAGAAGTTACATATGAAAGCACACTTTTTAGCCAACAGAAAAGTGACTACACTTGGAGGAAAGGTTTTTGCTTTTTTTTTTTTCTTTTTCTGGGCCCTGAAGTAGGTTGTTGGCATGACTGGTTTTATCCATTTCCAGGGTGAGTGTGCTGTGAGAAAGCATCTGAGACTTGGGAGACTGAGCAGAGATTTCAGTCCAGGTTTTACCAGCTGTGTGACCTTGTCCAGTCATATTATCTGCCCTGCCTACTATACTGAGTTACTGTGAGGTTTACCTGAGATATGGGAGCCAAAAAGCTGAACAAATCACATAATAATCACTACATTTATCCCCATCCAACATGCCGTTTACCTGTACCTTTTGTCTGTGTCCTCTCACTGAAAGTGAGCTATACACATGCAAGATTTTGTTGGTTTTGTTCATGCTGTAGCCACTATAGCACCCATGACAAAGCCTGGCACCTAGTAGAGTGCAATACACATTTCGTATGATTGTTAATTCTTTTGCTAAAGAGAGCAATTTAACTGTGTGTGTGATTTAGCAAACTGAAGGGCATCTGTAGTTTCCTTCTAGAACAAGAAGGAATCAGCAGATCTTGTTGCCCTTGAAAATACTGCCTAATTAATGATTTGTCATACTGGCAAGTTTCCCAGCCTCTTCTGCCTCGAAAAGACCTTTATCTTTTTAAGAGAAGGCAGAAGTTAGTATTCCATGAAATGTGGGTTAGGAGTCAGCTCAAGACTAAAAAGGTAAAATTGTTAATCAATGGCAAAACCACATGGGGCAATTTTTAGAAGTAATTCCATTGAAAACCCATCACTTTCCCTTAAATCATTTGATTGGCTTTGTTGATGGACACTCTTGAAAGTTAGTGATGATTTTTAGAGAAAAGGGAAGAAAGTGTTCTGCTGTATACTGTGAAAAGGAGAAACAGAAGGCTTTGGTTTCCGATGAAGTGACCAATATTCAGGTCACCCCAACACTTTCATGAAACCACCAAACAATTCAATGTCACATCAACTGCCTCCATTTAGAGTTCTGAGTGTAAAGCTGGGTTTTCCAGCTGAAAATATTGAATTAGTCCATTCCTTCTACGCTTTAAAGGTTTTTCTAATTTTGTTAGGGGAAAAAAAGCCGGTTTAAAAAAAAAAACACAATTTAAAATACGGTCTTGAAATTGCTTTAAAGAAAGCTTTATTTGCTACATACATCCTAAGAATGTACTGTGAATGGAGCAAGATCTAAATTCAAAAGCTTTCAAATACAAAGTAACTAAAGATAACTAAACTGCTAGCATATTTGAAAACAGAGAACTCTAAAGCTTTTTTTTTTTTTAACATTTATATAGTTTGTTCTTAAACCTAAAAAAAAAGTTCACATTTCAAGTTATAAACTTATCTCAGTAGTGTATGTGAAATGGTTTTGAAACAGAAAATAAGAGGCTCACTGATACTTAACTGGCTAAGTCACCAACATTTGTCTTTAAGGTAGTTTGGTGTTTGCCATGTTAAGATATCATTTTTTTTATTACTTTTTTTCCCCCTAATAATTTACAGGCACATGTAAAATACAGTAAGACCACTGGGTCAGAGTCTTATCCAGTGAACCTGTGTGACAGTCCTACACTGGAAGGAAAGTACCTCTTTCACACAGTTAAGGGATGAAGATCTGATCCAAATTGCATTTTGTTGGATTACTCATTCCAACAGATTCGAGTTTGGATGAAGCTTGCTGGGTACGTCATCAAGAACATTGCACAATTACTTTATGTCACGTAAGAATGATGGAAAGGAATGTTAGGAATGTTTAAAGGCCTTTGCAGGCACTCAGTAATTTTACAAAATAAATAAATATTGCTTATATATAAAAAATTCATACCACCCTAAGATGAGGGGGTGAAAAAGGCATTTGGGAGTCTCTTAATTTAAAATTTAAAACAATATAAAATATTTGCTAATGGCATGATACTATTATTTACCCACAAATAAGAATTCCGCTATCAGCAAAAATTCAGTGAGTGGAAAGATTTTATGGATTTCAAATATGACATAAAAACACAACTGTGTTACTTGCTACATATTGCACACTTCACTTCCTTGATAGAGCCTTTAAAAAATTCCACAGTGATGTATTTCATAAAGTAGATGACAATCTTAACATTTTACTGTATTTTACATTCACTCTGCTAAACAAAAGCTTTTAAAAAGGCACAAAACACTGCAACAATATATTTACTTCCTAATAAAACAAAACTTTTTAATAACATTGAAATAAAATGGTTTCATTTTGCATTAAACTATATACCATGCACTTCTGCAACATAACTAAAAAGGAGCATTAGGAGATATTTACAAACTATCTTTTAACTCCTGCAGGTCTCTCCTCCTGCTGCAAAGGAGGAAAGCCTTGATCAATAAACATAATATTTCCAACACCCCTGACAACCAGACATTTTGCAAGAAACATGATAAGGTACCTAGAAGCATAACTTTCTGCAACAAGAGTCTTTGGGGGCCTTGTCTACAATAATGTTCACTATCTCTACAAACTCACTTCAAAAATGAATGAAATATAAGCATTAGAAAAAGAATTGAAGTTTTATATTGGACAATTAAATAGCTATGCAAAGATGTCTTATGCAAACTATTAAAATCTTGCACTTATATATACTGCTATTGAAAATACCTACCCAACCAAAACCAACAACAACAACAACAACAACAAAAAACCAACAAAAACCCAGGAAGAAGTATAAAAGTCATCAATGTTTTCTCTATTAGAGTCATTCTTTGCCCTAGACTTGCTTTAAAGGAAGGTGGGATTGGAGATGGGAGGAGAGGATGAGTAGGGGAGTGAGGAGGGAACATGTTTAAGAGCAAAGACACATAGAAAATGACCAGAGGCCCCAGGTAATTGTGGCAGGTGAGGGCTTTCCAGTGTTTGGACTTAGAAGTGTGACAAGTCTTTCCAATGTTGGCTTAAGGAGAGATCAAGTGTTTACTTTCTTTAAAAATAGAACCATCATGGATAACACATGGTAATACCCGTCAACCCTTAATGCCAGCAGAAAATTTAAAATTGCACTTTCCAGTATAACTTTTAAAATAACGTTTTATGTAGTATTTTTAAAGCACTAGTATCTTTAAATATTGAATATATTTTTCAAAATAGTTCCCTAGCTGCTCAAGTGTGCTTTTAATATATAGTTGAAATATTATTGAAGTTACTACAAAATAGAAATCTCTGGAGTGCAGAAGTTAAGAAAATAACCTTCATACTGAAAATATATCCTTAAAAATATAAAAACAAAACTCTATACAAACGTACTACAGCATACAAATTTTTAAGAGATGGTATTAAGGCAAGAACCATTGCAAGTCTCTTAGAAATGTATGAACACAGGCCTGCTAAATTGAAAATAGTCTTAAAAAACTAGTGAAAACTTCATGTATATAAAATATTTCAGTATGATATTTGATTACATTCTTCACTTTCAGGTTTCATGTGTGTGCTAATCCACCATGTTCTTTCTTCATAAATAGTAAAGTGTTCCTTCAGTGGTAGTTTTATGGTCTGCCTCCGCTCTCATCATCAGAATCAGTATGTCTGGTAGACGTCATGAATGGGAACCTGAATAGCAGCAGCAGGGAAGGCCTGAGGTATATAGCCTGCATATCCTCCATAAACAGCGGCAGCAGCTGCCGCATTCTTTTGTAGTGTGGTGATCGTCGCTGTGGCTGGAGCAGCAAATGGGACATAACTGGCCCCATAGATCCCAGCAGCGGGAACTCTCTGAACATTTGGAGCCATTGTGTATACTGGAGTTATTGGGCGGCCCTGAGGAGGAGAGAAAAAAAGATTCTTTATTGATCACTTATAGGTACCTATCCCATTTAGTCATCCATTTATTTAACAACTTCATTCATTCAACTCCCAGAAGTAAAAACAAAGGTTTCCACTGGGGGTGGCGGGGCAGGGGGGGTGGTGATGGGAGAAAGGGGTAGAGGGGTAAGCAAATAACAATTATTGTAAGGGCCTGTGAAAGGAGCCATTAAGCCAAGATGGGGTTGCATCCTCAAGGCTCATTCAAACTCAAATTCAACTAGTGTAAGAGAACTGGAATGCTAAGGGAAAATTTAGGTACTCTAGAATTTCTACCCACCATTTCACTCAATCAGCATATACCCTAGAAGGATCTAGAGAAGGGAGTTAAGAATTTACTTTTTACACAGTTTATATCATTGTAATTAAAAATAAGTATTTTTCCTAAAATATAGCCCTAAAATACATACCAGCTATCTCAAATCATATGTAACTGAAGGAACATAATATTTCAAAAATGAAGAGAACAGACTGACAACTTTATGGAACAAAGTGTATAGATCTTCAAAGGGGCAGTCCCAGTCTGTGTCTTTAAAAAATTGTGGCCATGCACTATTTTCAACAAATCTGATGGTTTCAACCATCTCCCATCTAAGATATAGCACTACTATATCGACAAATTGTTGTAGAAGCTTAGGGAAGGAACCAACTAACTTGGGGTGTCGGAGAAAGCATCTCAGAAGCAGAGACATTTGAGCTAGGTTTTGAAAGATAAGGAGTTTTCACATGAGGAGGAAGTGGGGAAGGCAAGCTAACTATGGCTGCCTTACTGCAGATGCCACCACTGACTATAAAAGTCCCTGCTACTTCCTTCTCTCTACTTCAAAGTGTAGCATACTATGTTTTTTGGAGCAAATAGGCATAGAGAGGGAAGACTGTGGTTCAGTATTTCCCAAAGTGTTTACTATGGAAAAGGAGATTTTTGGTAAAATAAAACATGACTTAACAAAATATCTGGTGCACTTTATCTTCCACAGAATGACCTGTAGCAAATGCCGCTATGGTCTCTATGTCTTAATGCATCTTCAAATAAGAAATTCAGGATATATAAAATGGAGAATTAGATTTCAAAAAAATATTTCCTCCTAGATTTTTATAAAGGAATAAGTTATCATTCCTTTACAAAATTTGCAGATCAGAGTCATAAAATCATGTTCAAAGGAACTTCATAATCTGAGTCATTTTTTCAATTGTAACCAAAATAATAATTATACTAATAATGATAGATATTATGGTCTACCAGGCACTATTCTAAGTGCTTTATTTTTATGAGATTATCAAATCATCACAATTACCAATGAAGCTGATACTTTTGTTTGGTGGCTAGTCAGACATGAGAGACAGGGAACAAAGGAATAGAGGTCCAGCCCAGAGACTGTCCAAAGAACACCCTTTTGGTAGTTAAAGAATCCCTCCTGCAACCCCAGGAACAAAGGAGAGGAGGGCCATAACCTATAGCTGGTTTAATCCAGACACTGACACCTGTGCAGAAGGTATTATCCTAACCTTCCCACAACCTAAGTCTCATTTTACCATCGTAATACCATGTTTATGCCCGGAAGTTAATGAATCTGATAACAGACTGAATTCTGGGTAAGCACATACACATTAGGCAGAGTTACATAGCAGCCAAGTGTCAATCAAAATGACCTCACATACCAATCACTAGGAATACCTCTGTAAACATCCACCACTGCCCAAACATAATTCAGACCCTCCTACTTCTGTATCGTTACAGCTCTCTTAGCTGAAACCCTGTTCCTCCCTTGGAGTATGCTCTGTCTTTCTAAAATATACTTTTAATAATTTTTTTCTAAATCTCACTGACCTGTGATTCGTTACTGTGTCAGTGGGGAAGAACAAAGGAAGATGCTAATTAGACTTCTATGTTGTTTCCCCGCCGCCCCCCACCCCCCACGTGCTGCTGGGGTGACACTGAAGTTCAAATCAACCCCAAACAGTAACACATTTATTATATGGAGAGGTTTGGATGTGTTAAATGACTTGCTCAAGGTGATACAGCTTTTAAACAGTGAGACTTTGGAACCTGCACTTTTAGCTTACATTATCTTGCCTCCTACAACCTAGAACAATGAATATCTCACTGGCAACACTTTACAACCAGGGAGAAAAACTTCAGAACTGGGAAGACTGTGGCTTATAGCAAGACACAATCATTTCCCAATGTGTGGGCATGTATTTATGACGATGAATGCAAAAGGGAGGAAGCTGCAGGGAGGACATCTGAAAGAAACTTTTCCATATGTTACAGTCCAGCCCAACACTGGGCTCAGGTGGGTGAGATGGAGTGAGGTTGAGTGTGGGAATTTGAGGGTGAGGGAGAGAAAAAGACCTGTGTTCCCTCCCCTCAAAGAGGAATAAGTTATTCTTGCTTTGCTTATACCATTTTGTTGTGAAGATTGAGAGAAACTTTGAGAAATCAATTTGAAAAAATGACATTCTATACCAATAAATATATTCTGTATTACTTATAAAGGCTATATGAAATTTTGGATATAAAATGGCTAAGTAGGAACATCCTTGAGCACCTGCAGGACAGGATGATAGAAGGTGTTCCACAGGAAGGTTCTGAAAGTTGTGCTGGAAACTGATTTCCCTTCTGTGGCTCCACTCAGAAAGATGTTTCATTCAGCAACCAGTAGTGCTTAAAACGCTCCTATTGTGGCTCCCATCTGGCAGAGAATATAGAGGGGGCAGAGGACTGAATATGGCAGAGAACCCAGGTCAAAGAATTCAGAGGCAGGACACAGAGCACTTAGATTTGAGAGAGAGCACCAAGGCCAGACACACTCAAAGAAACCATTCGCAGGTAAAAAAGTAAGCAGTGCCAGACAATCTGCAGAATATATTGAAGGAAAAATCTCCAAAGAAATCAACTGATAATGACTGTATATTGAAAAACTCATAAGCAAAGCCTTTGAATAAAGACGCTTATGGTGACATCCAGTACAGACTGATGCAAGGTAGAAATAGTTTGCTATTCAGAACATGATTATGAGGCCTGGAATTTAGGCCTGACCAGAACTGAAGCTACATGCCAAAGACAAAAGTTCACAAGTTTCTCAGCCAAGAGGAATTAGAAATTATTACCAGAATTCTACCAAGTATTGCTTGTAGGTAACTATAGATATTTACAGTCCACAAGTAACACTTATACTTAGCTGTTACTCTATAGTATGAATTACTTACAACCTATTCCTTTTTTTTTCTTGGCTTTAGGAAGCCCCAAGTTAAAGAATATTTGATGACCTATTAATAGATGAATAAACTTTAACCTTTCAGAATAATGCAGTCAAGACTGGTATTCAACTGGGCAAATGCAAGTAACAGCACCCTATCATGCCTGGCTCTGTTTCAGCATTATAAAGGAGCTTGTGTGAAATATGGATTCTAGAATCCCAGATCAGTTCTGTGAATTGGAATCTTCTGGGGTTTCAGTCTAAGAATCTGTTTTTAAACAGGTTCCCTGAGTAATTCTTATTCAATTAGATAAGAGACCCTGGGCCTGAGTATTTGTGCTTGTTGAATAATAAGGTATTTGAGATTCACTACTTCACAAAGAATAGCTTTAACGAGATTTTTCTTCTGTTTGGATGAATGACTTGTCACTCATAGGTATTTCCTCTGTGCTATGCACTGAAGATACTAAGAAATGTAAGACGTAGCTCTTGGTCTAGAGGAACTTCATTTTAATTAAGGTGATAAAATATATTGGCAGTTATGTGCCAAGTAATATTGTAGATAATGATAAGTGCAGGGGAGATGACTTACAAGGCTAAGTGGGTGGGAAACAATCAACAGAAGAGATGAGACTGAAGAAACCATAGATAAAAGAACATGATGAGCAAAGGTAGGGATGGAGGCTGGAATAGTGAGACTGCACTGGGAGATTTAGGAATGATGGATATGACTGAAGAAGGGCATTTAGTGTAGATTTTTATAAAGTCTCATGCATCCATATCTCTACAAATATTTCTCTCCCCATGTACACATATACTTATATATGTATACAATATACACATATGTATATATTCACACACACACACATGCATATGCAAAAGGAGGAAGGGAAGGAGAGGGAGAGGGAGAACTTAAAAAAAAAAAACTTTACTGAACTGCAATTTGGAATGCAAAAATGGGAACTATCTTCCTGGACTTTGTGTGTCAGTGCCTTAATAAGAACATGAGTTAAAAATTATCCAGTGCCATAAAAAAAAGTATGTACAATACTATGACACTGAGAAAGTATAGGTCATTTTTGCATATTCTCATCTTTATTACAGTGATAATATTACGGCAGTAAAATTATTATTTAAAATTTTTCTGTCATGTCTTAATTTATATTAAAAAATTTTCGGTCACCCAAAGCTATAGTTCTAATGGAGAGCTAGGTACTGCGTAAATTCTCCTGCTGAATATTAAATGAATCCATGATAAAGAGAGGCCTCAAAAACAAATTACAAAGACTGTGGCATAAACTCTACCTGGAAAGGTGGTGGCGTTGACCCAGCAGGAATGACGGCGGCGGCGGCGGCGGCGGCAGCAGCAGCAGCAGCAGCAGCGCTGGCTGGGTCTGGCTGCACAGCGATGGGGCTGATCATGTGCTCCATTGCATGGATTTTACCATCTTCAATGATTTTAGGAGCCGGAGCTGCCTGAAACATGGAATACTGGGCTCCAATGGCAGGGATGGCCACTGCAACAGAAGTAAGAAGGAAACACAGGTCAGTCACTTTCAGTCACTGAGGAAGGTCCATCACTTTCTCAATGGTATTTTTAAAAACCAAGTTTGGCAGTCATGGGCTTTTCCCCTGCTAACTTATGCTCTCTCAGTACAGGTAAGGAGGTTCTACTCAAGAGGAAGAGAGGGAAGGTGGCAGGTAGTCCCCCGACTATCTTTCAAAAGGGATCACGTGAGTCTGATGGAGGCTCCCAACAGATCATCATGGAAGGAAAGTCGAGAGTTAGGTTTCTGCATCAACATTTCCTACTGCTTCTATGGAAAAATCTTACTTTTGATGTCTTACAGAGCAAGAAAGAGCCTTCTGAAAAAACATTTTCAGACTAAGACGTGAGATCAGGGGCTTTAGGCCCAAGAATGCAAGAGTGAGCCTACTGGCTCCTTCCTCCTCATTTCCCTCACTCGTCACCAGCCCTGCTGCCCTTTTCACTTTCGGCATGTTTTAAGAAGCAGGTGCTGTTGAGGGTTTCATTCTGAGTTCTCAGAGGTCTGTGTACATCTTCCTCACCCTGTTTCATATTTCAACATTACCGATTCACAGAAAAATACATAATAAAAAGTGGAAAATTCCCTAATTCTCTAATGTCCACTCATAACAGTGAAGCAGTACTGACTGGTTTTTGATGGAAACCTGCCAATTCAAAGAGATATTTCTGTGAGTAAAGTCCAAAGCACTCATTTTAACCAGAGATTCAAATGGATGACAGTTATTGAATGTTAATATATGATAGAGATAAAAAGGAAAAAATACTAACCCTGATTTAGGGGAGTTTGTGTTAGTGCATGTTGTGTATGTATGTGTGTGTTGAAAGGATAAGCAAGAATATGAAATGTATACACAAGATTATGATACTCAAAAATCTTTTCATTTATGTTTTTCCTCCAACTGTATGTATATTTATTCTAATAAAAGCTGACTTAATATAAGGTAAAGAGACAAATTTGACTGTAGGCTAAGAAATGGCACGACCTTTCAATAAAATATACCTAAAACCTTAACCAAATCTTTTACCCGCCTTTCCAACCATATGGTCTTACACTCAGTTCACTTCACCATTGCAGTTTCTCCTACAATAAAAAGTTCTAATTTTCTGGATGAATCAGAAATAGAAGCCAAGGGGATGGGACCCAGAGAGGGTTATGAGTTTTGGCTACACTGAGGTTGTACTAAGTAAGTGGATTCTTCTGGCTATTAGCCCACAGAAATTTCTACCTCAGGCCACAAGACACCACCATATGCTTAAAGATGGTTTATGAATTCTTTTCTCTAGTTAAACCTTAAGCTACTGCAACTTGAAAAGAGGAGTCCCTTTCCCAACAAGTAGAAGTGACAGCTCCCATCTCCAGGCTCTGTTTCATGGATTTACAGAGAGACACGGGATCAGTTTTACATTGCTTATAATGCCAATGGCATTTATAAGGAAATCCAGTCTAAGGAGTCACTTAACTGCAGAAATTGTAGAATTTTTTCTCAGGCAAAAACCCCAAAATAAAACAAAAACAACCCATTATCACTGGATTAATTCAAAAGAAAGCTCTACTGGGAAGATGCTTTTAAGCCCTATGTGGCCAATGCAAACCTATGCCCCAAATGCACAGATTCCTAGACTCTGCTTTACCTAGAAGGAGCTAACCAGGAGAAAATTAGAGTAGCTAGAATTCAAAGTGAGGGCTCTTTCAAAAAGTTCTTCAATCTACCCTCCATGAAACCAGGAAGAGGTCTGGAGGAGGCTCACTCTACTATCCATAACTGGATTTTCCATGTGTTTGGATTCCTGTGTGGTGTGGGCTGTTAGGGAGTTTGTGCTACACTCACACAGTGATGTTAAGTAAAGTTCCTTGCAGGATCAGAAAGAACACCTGTTTCACCAACAGGCACTAACAAATGTTGGCAAATGGGTTTGTGAAGCCTAGAAGTGAAAGCAAAGTTCAAAAAGTCTCAGGCATGAATTACTTGAGCACCCCTACTCCCAATCTACTGATCCAGCAAGAGGAGGAAATGAGTGCTGAGAATTAGAATCCAGGTAATTAGCAGCTACAAAAAATTTCACCACTGCCTTGTTCCCAGGTGTTCTGGTTTGTTAAGACCATGACTAGGAACAAGTAGTGCTACTGGCTCCTGAAAGGGAAATTTTGACAACTCTCGTAACGGCAATAAGCTGCACCCTCTGGTTTCTGATGGCTGGGGTAGAAATAAGCTTAGGTAAGGAAAAGACAGTTTTTAACTGGTAGGAGATACAGAAGAGCCTCATATTCTCCCCCACTCTCCCAACTCTGCATACTAATAGAAGAATCCACTGCAGATGAAAGAGCCCAAGATAGGGATCACTTCAAAGAGAGGGTTGGGGTTTAGGCTGAATGGATGTGTTCTGGCTCTGGTTTATACTGACCTGTACCAGGTTTAATGGCAACTGGATTGACAGTAGAGATTTCCAAATTCGGTACAAGTTCATATCCTTTTTCTTGCTGCTTTCCTTTCCCTTCATGATATCGGCTATATATACCACGGCCGGCAGAATATCCCCCGAGGTAGGAACCCCTGGGCCCTGGGGCTCTGTTGCCAGCTGCACCTCGACCCCGGCCTCTTAAGCTGCCTGCTTATAATAACAACACAAAAAAAGATGAGCAACCAACAGTGACAGTACAAGAGGCAGACCTAACTAAAGGTTTGTAGCATTTAGGTGTTTGCTCCAAGTCTTAAATTGCAGGGGGCTACACCTTTGCTCTTCAAATGAGCTGGTAAAGATGCTTCAAACATTCTATTCCAGCCTAGATTCACATCTTAAGTATGTCTACTTGATGCAAGAGATGAACTTGCAGGGTGAGTTCTTAGGATTGCAACTGCATTTCAATTAAAGAAAAACGTTCAGATTGTAAAAAAGAACCGAAAGAGGATCTGTTGGTTCACCTTCCTCATTTTATGCATGAGAAAACAGGCCTAGGGAGGTTAAAGAGATTGAGTAAAGTCACGAGCCAGTTAATCCTAGAGCAGGCCCCAGAATCTGGGTATTTGGTTTCCCAGGGTAATGCTTGGTTTTATTGTATTCTAGCCAATGATTTTAAAATGAACAACAACAGCAACAACAAAAACCAACAGTATGCCCCCTACTCTCCAACATTCTAAAGCTGTGATTTCACAAGTAGGTTTGAACCTAAGTACATAGAGACTAGCCCCCAACTGCGTAAACCCTGGAAAGGCACTATGCAAGAGACTGAACATTCCCATGATTTTACCGCTCAACCCATGCATAGGACTGATCTGTGTTTCTCTCAGTGCTATAGAAGTGAATCCTTTAAGTGCCAGGAAAGAACTGTACCCAGAACTGACACCCAAAGAGGAGTGAAAGGGGGTTAGCGTCCACCACTCGTCAATTACAGCCACAAAGCCACTGTCACTGCCCGCCTAGTAGATGTGGCTCTTGGGGTACCTACTCAGAAGAGCCCTCACTAACCTTTCACGAAGTAGTCCCTGTTGGGCCCGACCAGCGCGTTGTAGGGGTAGCCATAGTAGGCCAGCGTGTAGGGATCACAGGAGTACACGTAGCTGGGCTGCTGTGCTGCCGCCGCTGCTGCCGCCTCGGCCGCGCCGCCGCCTTTGGCCGCCTTCTGGTAGCGGGAGTACTGCTCCTTGTCCACGGGCTTGGCCAGCGTCACCTCGAGGCACGAACCCTCCAGCTCAGTGCCGTTGAGGTTGTTCATGGCGTGAACGGCGTCCTCGCGGCTGGCAAAGTGCACGAAGGCATAGTCGCGGATCTTCTTGACACGCTCCACGCAGCCTGGGTTGAACTGGCCGAATATCTTCTTGATGGTGTCCTCTGTGGTCTCGATCATGAGGTTCCGCACGTAGAGGATCTTCACCGTCTCCATCACGTCTTCGTCCACGTCGATCTCAGGCTCGGCCCAGTCCACGGCGATCTGATGACCCCACAACTGGATGCGGCCGGGCATGAGCTTGCGGCGCGCCATGGCGGCGGCGCGGTGGCTCTCATACTCCACGAAGGCGAAGCCGCGGTTCTTCATCTTGTCGGCCGCGCTGGCGTAGACGATCACGTCGAGCACACCCTCGGTGACCTTGGCGATCTCCTCCAGGATCTCCTCGCGCTTCTTCATTTTGGGGATGCCGCCGATGAAGAGGCGACAGTTGTCCACGCTGCAGCACACGCCGAGCAGGCGGCCGGGGCGGATCTCGTAGTTGTTGAGCTCGCGCACGGCGCGCTTGGCCTCGTTCTTGTGGCAGTACATGACGAAGGCGTATCCGCGGTTTTTGCCGTCGAAGTCCATCATGAGACGCAGCTCGTAGATGCGGCCCACGGCCTCGAACACGGGCACCAACTCGTCCTCGTACACGTCTCGCGGGATCTTGCCCACGAAGACCTCGCAGCCGCGCTGTGGGTGTGCGCCCTCCCAGCCGGGCGGCGGGCCGCCGTACTTGCGCTGCCCGTTCTCCTGCACCATGCTGTAGCCGGTGCGCTCCAGCAGCGCCAGCAGTGCCGCCTCGTTGGGCGCGCCGGCCACGCCCTCGGGCACCTTGGTGGAGGACGCGGCGGCGGAGTCGCTGCTCATGGCTGTGGTGGAATCCTCTGCGGTCATAATGTCAAAGGCATCCACGGCTGGTGGGAACCTGGGGGATGAGGGGGAGGGTGAGTGTGGAATCTGCACCGAGTTGCGCCAGATCTTGACTCCCTCCACCCGCTTTTTGTTGAAGACATCCAAGACTCATGCTTAACCATCAGGTGGTTAAATGAGAAAGAAGATGGAGACTGCTCTGGAAACGCAACAGCTCTAAAATAGTCTAAATTAGTCAAATTGTTTTGCAGGAAAAACCAGAAGTGACTCGGAAAAAGTCGGAACGAGCGAGTACTTCCGCTTAACCAACAACTCTGAAGCATAGAGAACCTGCTGCTGATGTCGGTGAAAAACTCATGTTCTTGTAGCAAATGGCAATATCTTTCGCTCAATACCCGCACCCTCAACTCAAACTAATTTCCTTTTATAGCATTTTACCCCATTTATTTCTTTGGCAGACAAAGCCTCTTCCTTTCTTTTTTTTTTTTTTTTTAAAGACAGTCTTTTTCATTTAGTAATGAAAATAGAGCAATGTTATTTACACTGTTAAGGAAAACTTTCAAGTGTTATTATACAAGATAGATACAAGGAAGAAATGGTACATCCACACTGCCCAGGACTTGGCCTAGGAGCTGTGGTAAAGAGTGGCTTAGTCGGACTTTCATGGTGCCATTCAAGCAAAATTCTTGATATGAACCAGTCGTGGCTTTAGAATCAGTCCACAAGAGATTAAGTTCAAACAGGGGACTTTTGAAGCAGCCACTACCTGGTAAATCACACTATAGTTCTCAGAGAAGTGTCATATGTGATGATATCACTAGTTCCAATTTGTCTATGGGGAAGTAGGCTCAGAGAAATTGGATAAATTGTCCGTTTCACACAGCAAGTATCAGCTCCTACCAGGACTTTATTCTAATTTGTCTGGCTCCAGATTCTCTGTTATTCTAAACCGGTGCTGTGCAATAGAACTTTCTATGACTAGTCACTTGTGGCTACTGAGCACTTGAAATGGGTGCTAATATGAATGATAAACTGAGTTTTTTATTTTACTTAAGCTAATTTAAAATTAAATAGCCACATATGACAGTGCAGGTCTAAATCGTACCACCCTCACTCATATAGCTCAGGATTCTGTGGAAATGATTTTAAAGCATACAATATGATTATCACTAAGAGCAGCATACTGTGCTTTTGTAATGAAAGACTCTGATTGCCTTTTAAAAAAATGAAGTTTATTTCACTTTTTGGACTATAAAAGCATTCAAGTAAATTTTATGGACAATTAAGAAAAGTAAATAAGAAATTATTCCTAATTCTGCTACCCAGTTATAACCAAAATTAAACCTTCCTATCTTTTTTTTTAATAAGTTTTTTTGGGGTGGGAGGAGTAGAGAGCTTGGCTTCTAACAAATTTATATACTGCTGCTTTACTTCATTTTATAAGCATTCTTCCTGGTCTTAAAACTTTTTGTAAAAACAATTTTTAATGGCGGCATAAGTTTTCATCATTTAACTAGAACCTGGAGCATTATTTATTTTTAAAAATTTACCACTAGGAACTATATACAAGAGTATTAAGGAAAATTTGAAGGTTAGTTAAATTCATCTAAACAAAAAAAAAACAAGACAAAACAAATTATTGCCAGCCGGCCAAGCCAATCTTCCTCTGATTTACTTGCTGTAACATCGGGAGGCAGTATAGTGTAGTGGGCAAGTGTGGCCTCTGAAGCCAGACTGCCTGGTTGTGTGGGAATCCTAGCTTTAACACTTCCTAGTTGTATGACCCGGAGCAAGGATACTTAGCTGCTCCATGCCTCAGTTTCTTCATCCAAAGAATAGGAGCGATGATGACAATGTTAATACAAGTTGAGAGGAATGAGTTAATACATGCACAGCACTTTGAACTGTGCCTAGAAGATGGTAAATGCTCAGGAAATGTCAGTTAATATCTTTCATCCAAACTTGTGGGTAAAACTTCAGACCAAGTCTTTCAATTTTAGAGTAATGTGACATTTTCTCAGTTCTTTAAAAAGATCCGTTTGATATGGCTTCTACTCTTATTTTTTATTTTCTTTGCTTTTCAAATGCTTGAAAACTGGGTTGACAACACATCCAGTTATGAAGTTTTTTTTCTAGTATAAATTTGAAAATGATATATTAGTTCCTATAATTTCAAGTTGAAACAAAAATTTCAATATCACATTTGAACATGAAGATCTTTTTCTCCTTCCAAGTGAAAGATAAGGATACATTCTTAACATTGTACAAATACATACGTTTTTATAATCTGTGCCTGGGAAGGCAATGCTAGGTAGATAATATGTAAGTATGTATGAGGTAATTCAAGATCTTACATACTGTACTACATTAAACATTGACTGAAGTCCAAAGGAATAGACCTTATCGCTCTGCTTGAGATATGTGTAGCTGATTTTGTTTTTGTAATTGTACTTTGAAACTACCATTTTACACACAAAGTCATAATGGTCAGGCTATGGGAGTCAATTCCAACTCCGTTAAATTCCTCAAAAATTCTGTTTGCTTTCAGTCCAAAATCTGCTGGTATCAGTAACACAATTCTCATTTAAAATAGTTATAGCTTATTTCTTATATCTATGAACCAAGAAAAGCCCTTTTTCCTGAGCTTTTGCCATCAGGAATACATGAAATCATGTTACCAGCCCTCTTTCCCTTTTTGTTTTGGCTATTAGGAAGTTTGGGATTGAATGTTAGTAACTGTATAAGACATTACAACACAATCTCAAGTTCATCTAATTTTGGTTTATAGTTTCATTTTTTTAGTCTTCCATATTTCCAATGCCATGAGTTTAGCTATTTGTATTATTAATCTTATTGTTTACATATTCTTAGAAGCCATCTCACATAATTTGAGCTAGGAGAGGAATAAATGCACACACGCACACACACATGCACATACACATGCATATATAAAGCTAATTTGCACCAGATATTGATTGATTAATGTAGTATCTAAACTATCTTTTACATTAACCATAACATTGACATAAAAACAAATGAGAACCACAATGAGATACCGCTGCACATGGCTATTATTTAAAAAAATAAATAAGTGTTGGCGAGAATGTGGATAAATTGGACCAGCTGCACATTGCTGGTGGGAATGTAAAATTGTGCAGCCACTGTGGAAAATAGTATGGTGGTTCCTTGAAAACTTATTTATAGAATTATCATATGACTTATGAATTCCAATACTGGGTTTATACCTCAAAGAACTGGAAACTGGGTCTCAGATAACATTATTCACAATTGCAAAAAAGTTGGAAACAAACCAAATGTCCATTGACACATGAATAGATAAATAAAAAAATGTAGTATGTATACACAATGGAATATTATTAGCCTTAAAAAGGAAGGAAATTCTGACACATACAACAACTTGAATGAACCACAAAGACATTATGTTCAGTGAAATAAGCCAGACAGAAAAGGACAGATACTGTACGATCCCATGTATATGAAGTACCCATAATAGTCAAATTCAGAGAGACAGAAAGAATGGTGGTTGCCAGGAACTGAGGAAAGGGAGGATGGGGAATTAGTGTTTATTGGGTTTTAAGAAAAAGAACAAGTGTGAATATACTTAATGCCACTGAACTGCACACTTAATAATGGCAAAAATAGTTAATTTTGTTATGTATTTTACCACAATAAGAACAAAAACAAAACAAAACAAAAAACAAAAGCGGGAAGGCTCAGAGGTGCAAAAAGGACAAAAATAAGATTCCATAAAATTAGGATTTCTTTGGAGGCCATTTAAAAAATGGCACATGGAGTCAGTTTAACACATTCAAGAAAATCTTATGGTCTACAAACTCTATTCTCTCCTTATCTTCATAGCTAATATAACAAAGTTAAATAAATTCTATGGTGTGTTACACAATGAATCTGAGGCCAAAAGCTTAGATACATAAAAGATAATTTTTAATGCCTTAAAAAGGGAAACTAAACAGTTAATACATTTCTCTTAGAGATGTTACAGAATGTGTAACTTATTACAGTTAGACTGCTTTAGACCAGGCCTTTGCCTACTATGGCCATGGACCAAAAACACCTTGTCATTTGTTTTTGTAAGTAAAGTTTTATTGGAACACAGACATACCCTTTTATAAAAAAATGCATCATCTATGGCTGCTTTTGCACCACAACGGCAGCATTGAATAGGTCAGACAGAGACTGTATGGCCCACAAAACCTAAAACAATTACTATCCGGCCAGGTATAGAAAAAGTTTGCTGACTTCTACTCTAGGAGATATGCAGAGAACATCACTGAGGATAAATAATGTAGCTTCCTACTGCTGAAGATTACAGTCACTTTTTCCTATTTCCTATGCTAAGTGATGACTTAATTTCAGAATCAATTTTTAAATTCTAATATGTTTTAAAGATGGCCTTCTTGAGCTGCTTTTTCTCCCTCATTCTTAGCTGTTTTCCATTTAACTGCATGGTCCAAAGAAAAGATATCTATCTGGTGAAGGTTGTTGGCTCAGCTCCTAACACATAAGTGAACAATTTCTTAAGGTTTCGGAAGAGACACAACACACAGAATTTGTGTCCATTTATTCATTCATTCAACAAATATTTATTGAACACCTACTATGTGACAGGCACTAGTGTACCTTGTCCTCATGGAACTTAGAGTTAACAGAACTAAGAAATTATGCTTCAAATTTAAGAGTTAAGAATTAAGGCATATTATACTCATGCTCAATGACCAGGATCTGCTTCAAAACAGCTGTACCTCAATTTTATTAACAATTCATTTCTCATTAGGCTATACTTTCCCAAGTTAAAACCCAGAGCCATTGGAATTGTGCTTTAAAAACCCTCCTTAGGAAGGTGAGAGTGTAAATATGCATATGATGTTTTGGGGGGTGCCTGAAGAGTAGTGAAAAATACTATCTTTTGAATGACAGTATTCTCCTTGGGGTAGAGGTATGGACACAATGAATAAGCAGAAGACTTCATAAACTGAAACTTGTCTATGAAAAATAATAATAAAAAAAATCTGGATAAATGGCACAGACTTACCCAATTTCATCCATTTAACATATGGCAGTTTTTATATGGACTGGATAGTCTGACTTCAGCTTCCTAGTCTGTTGAATAAATGCAGTCCCAAGAGTCAGAGAGGCATAGGTCTAAATCTTGGTTCTTTGTTTGCTAGCCGTGAAACTTTGGGGAAAGCCATTTAACCACATTAAGCCTCGATATTCTCATCTTTAAAATGGTGTTAATAGCTAACAATTATTGAATGCCTATTATGTGTATTTAATTCTCTTTAATCCTCACAATGTCTATATGGGATATTAGGATCTTTACCTCATAAAGAAACTGAGGTGCAGAGATATTCAGCAGATTTTCAGTTCATGAGTATCAAAGCTGGTATTTGAACCCCAATAGTAAGGCTTATCGTCCATTCCATAGCTGCCCCTAGTGATTTTTACAGGCCTGTGGTGATGGGTAAATAAAATCATTCATGTAAAGCTCTTAGTGTAGAACCTGGTGCTAAGTGCTCAAGAAATGTTAGCATAAGAAATATGAAATAAACTAAAAAAATTTTAACAAGAAAATATATTTGACCTGGAGGTAAGAATCTTGCCCCTATGTAGGATTCTTGTATTTACAGGGAAACAGGCAAGAGATCATTCTAGCATGCTTTAAACCAGTCAGTATTGGAAGCTAAGCCTGTGAGTTCTGGTGTAGACTGAAGTACCAGGCTCTGAGATTCCATTCATAAGCTATCTGGCAATGTGATTCTCCACTAGTGATGTGGCTCAGGCATCCAAGTGTAAGCCTGTTTTTCACTTAATCCTTGGCCATAGCAGTTTGCAGAGGCTCTTCCAGAAAGAACCTGAAGAGACTTGCTGCACTGGATGCAAAAGGCCCAATCGATCATCCACATGGATGCCAAATCCCCTGAGGCAGGACCCTCCCAACACACAGCCATCCTCCAACACACTAAATGCATTAGTGTTCACCGAAGGCAGCTGGCATTAAACAAACATGGCAATATATTTGAAACAAGTCACTTATTCATGGTTTGGCATACAAAACAGAAGAATATCCTTTTAAATAAAGCTATTATTATTCTGAACTATTAGCTAGAATTTTTGTGTCTTTGAGGTTCAGGGTAAAGCTTGTCAGGGTAAAGCAAAATGTCAGGGTTAACTCAGACTTAAAGCAGAAATCAAGGATTTGAATTCACTTCTTAGTACTGGTCCAGAGTATCTTTTAGTGACTTTAACTTTGAACCGAGATGTTTTAGAGGGCAAGGGATACCACTGTACTGGGAAATATTTCTGATGTTTACCAATCAGTCATTACCAGGATCCAAAACAAGCACACATTTACTCTAGAATTATCCAAACTACCTGTTAACTGTGTGTGTGTGTGAGAGAGAGAGTAAGATGCAATTTGGAATTCTCGGGAGAGTTTTATTTGCTAACCAACAGACACACTGCAATTTGAAGATATACTCAGTGGGGAGCAGCATTTTCTGGCACTATCAGGAGTTTAATTCAGTGGAAGGTTTTAAAATGTATTTATTCAAGAGGTACTTCTATCTTTGTTTATGGTTAGATTTCTATTTTGATGTCCTTTATTCATACCATCAAATTTTTGTCTTTATTAATAGTCACTTCTTAGGTATGACCTGACATACAAAATGTACAGACATAATAAAATACATATCATACTGGTTTAAAAGCGAAGACTTTATTGGTTAAATAAATTTAAGTTCAAATCATGACTGTGCCAATTCTTACCAGTGTCATACAAGGCAAATTACCTCAGTTCCATTTCCACATTTCTAAATGGTTCCAGTAATAGTACCCGTTTCAGATGATTTGTTCCAGCATTAAAAGACATTTAATTCCTTTCAGGGGATAAAACTGAAGACCAGCTTTTGCAAAGTTTCCAAGATTCTGCCTCACCCTGAGTGGTTATCTCACTGCCTTGGGCCAAGTTGCTACCACCCATTAGAATAAATATCCCAGAGGGCACTCCCACCAGCAGGCAGGCCTTGGGCACCCGGACATTTCTGTTACCTTTGTGTTGGAAAGTGTAGAAGCAGTTCTCTCAAAATGGAGGCAGAATACTTGGAATTTACCTGCTGGCCCAAATAATAAAGGGAAGACTGAAGCTCAGGCTTTCTTTTCCTGTCTCATCTGGCAACCTTATTCTTATGTGAGGCCATGGCCCTTGGGACACATAAAATCCTCTTATGACTCTCGTATTTAGGTATAATCCTGAGAGGATAGAGGCAAAGGAATAATGACATTCTGGGCCATATTTTCTGTCCACTCCTGGCTAATCTGAGAAGAGTTAATTCATACTGGTTCTTAAAATGTTTATGTCTGTACAGATTTCGTTATGGCAAAGTGCATCATTCAATGAATGACTGTGTTCGATAAACAGATGCAAAGCAAGGGGCTAACTTTTCCCAGGCATTTCTATCAACACATTCCAGAAAATGAAGCATTTTGCTGTGAGTTCCCAGGGATAAAAATCACCCACTGAAAGGGGTGGAGTGGGTTGTCTGCGGGTATCTGGCAGTATACCAATACCCAATAAGATTCTGTTACCTTGTTTCCTTTAAATAAGCATTACATGTTTATACTTCTTTTTCTCAACAGGTTGATGGGGTAATGCTGAAATTAATAAAACCCGTAAATTCAGCACACAACTGCCTCCTTTCCTGAACTCTGAACAAGCAGTAAGAGGGACTTCTAGTTTGGCCCTTTATCTTGGCTCCTTTGACCTAAACCTTTAAGGATGGCAAGAACAGAAAGACTGACCAGCAGACAGATACCAGAAAGGAGAAGGAAGGAGAAGCAGCAATGTATATTGCATATTACGTAATAGTAGCTTAATTTTATAGATAGTGTTTTGCAATTTATAAAATTATTTCACATATACTATCCAATTTCATAAAATCCCAGAATTTGAGCTGCAAAGGGAGTTTAGGCATCATTTAATCCAGGGTTTCTCAACCTCGTTCCCTATTGGCAATTCTGGTGTGATAATTCTACGTTGCAGGGGCTGTCTTGTGCACTGTAGGATGTTTCATAGCACCCTTGCCCTCTACCCTAGATGCCAGAACATCCATCTCCACCCCTCCATGTTTTTACAACCAAAAATTGCTCACTGTTGAGAATTCCTGATCGAGTCTTGGAGCTATAAACAGATCACATACTTGCACGTGGCAGTATTAAATGGAGAAGTTGTTACTTTATACTCTCTATCCCCAATGTCTTGAGGTTCAATGTCTTGATCTGACTCTCACTGTCAAGGTTGTCAAAACTGAGAAATGCACAACACTTTTCAAAGGTCCAAGGCAGTGTCCATGATGCCAAACTACTCAACTTAATTTGGTTGAAAACCTATCAATTTAATTTTTAAAATCAAACAACTACCACCATAAAGCCCTATCAGACTGATTCTGGTGTCGAATTGATTTGTCATTATAGACAAACTGACAAGCTTGGGTCATACACACACCATTTCTGAAAACAGGCTAAGAATCTGCCAAGCTATAGAAGTACTTCATTTACATTCATACCCCTTTGTTTCATGGACACATGAAAACTGCTGACAATCTGATTGTTAAGACTTGGACTTTTCTCAAATATCACTGCTGGTTTCTTCAATAATATAGAAAGCCTCCCTTAAGATTCAGTTTGTGTTTTGTTTTGTTTGTTTTTTAAGATATACTATGAATAATCACTAAAAATGTGTTACTGGAACACAGTCAATTCACTGGTACTAAAATCAACCTCTCTTACCTCTTAGGCAAAACAATCTGATAAGAATAGATAACTAAACAATATTTATGTATGTATTCATGTATTCGCTCATTCATTCAAACACTGATTGAACATCTGCTGTATGCCAGGCGGTACTAGGTGCCTGGGGATAGAGTAGTGACTACTGCACAGTCCTTTGGGTTCCTAGTCTACCAAGGGTGGACAAAGAAGGAGGGAGAGGAAGAGAGAGCAGAGGGACCACCAAAAGCAAAGACGGGCAGCCACATAAGATTATTCATCCCTAGGAGGTCACATATATTCTTTCAAAAAACATTCTATTGAGTGCCAAAGCTACAACAGTAGCTTAGTAAAGAGTATAAACAACAGTGGACCATGGTCAAAACAAGGACTAACCCAGCTAAAATAGGCAGGCAAAGACTGAAAATCTGCACATGTCTGGTTCTATTATATTTAGAGATGGAAACTCTGCAAGAGTGGAGCCCTTCTTGTCCTTCTACACTTCAGGACTAATTATGTTACATGTCACATTATTGCAAATATAATACACAAGCAATTATGTTGTAACTGAATTAATTTAAATCATGAAAATCAAAATTCATTTTATTGAATATCTCTATGAGCCACTCTGCTTATTGCCATCATTTAGCACAGTGTGGTTACTTCAGAGAACACTGTTTCATGGAATGTCTACTATTTCTGGAAGAGTGGCTGCAGAGTATATTTCACTCATATGCTAAGAAGAGAGTGGGTCTTAAAGAGTATAGTGACTTAAATGCAATCCTTAATGATAGCTACCATTTTTGAGTGCTTATTATCTATATAAGACACCTTACGGAAGTTACTTGATTTATATTATATCCCTATGAGTTAAAATTTAAATTATGGACCCTAGAGTAGGGGATCAGCTGCTAGCCAGTGGGCCAAAGCTGACCCTCTAGATATTCATATAAAGTTTTATTGGAACATTGCCATGCCCATTTGTTTACAGATTATCTATGGATGGTTTCATGCTACAATGGCAGAGTTGAGTTGTTACAGCAGACAGTATGACCTACAAAACCTAAAATATTTACTGTCTGGCCCTTTACAGCAAAAGACCCCTGCTTTAAGGTCAGAATTCCTGGATTTGAACCCCAGCTCTTCAACTATGTAGCTGTATGATTTGGTAAGTTACTCAAAGTCTTAGTTCCTCATCATCCTCATCTGCAAAATGAGAACAGTGGTACTAATAATCACTATCTCAAGGTGTCACTATGAGGAATAAGTGAGATAACATATGTCAAGAGCTTAGAATAAAACCAAGTACAGCAGGTCTTTGAATAATGTCATTTTGTTCAAAGTCATCTTGTTATAATGTTGATGAGATGAGTAGAAACTTAACTCTTGTTTATAGCAATTAGCCTATAGTAAATCAGTTTTGTTATACATCATTTTGCTTAAAATTGCAGAACATATGGATGATGACATTAAGCGAGGACTTATTATATAAAGTAAGAGTTTAGTAAATGCTAGCTCTTATTGCCCCCTTTTCAAGATCAGAAGGTTGAGGCTAAGAGAGAGCAAATAACACCCAAGATCACTCAAATTGAAACTTAGCTGATGATGAAGACTAAGCTCTTTTTTCACCATGGTACTCTGTCTTTGCTATTTTTTAGTGATAACAGGGTTAGCTATAGCCACTGTTAATAGAATAAAACCATTATCAGTGAGTAATGGACACTGGTTGATATAGTTGAAGGAAATGCAAGCACAGATCCACAAGTGCAGTTGTTAGGAAATCATTTCTTTTTACCATAAGCTTCAGTGCATCCCCAACCTCACCACCGTTCTTCTAAGCTTTCAGAGAGTTCCATAGCCTATTTCTGGCCCTTATAAAGTAGTTAACATGCTTGCATTATCTTTTTTAGACTTAAAAATTTATTGAATTCTTAAATGGAAATAAGTGTTTAAGGACTAGAATTCACATAATTCAAATGTTTAAGAATATAGGACTACAATAAGACAGTGGGGATGGTGGTTACAAATCTGGGCTCTGGAGACGGCCTGCTTTCAAATCCCGGCTCCTCCACTTGAGAAACAAGTGCTATCACATGTCACTTAATCTCCGTGAGCCTGTTTCACCATTTATAAAGCGGTGATAATATACTTCATGATGTGAGGACTAAATGAGATCATATATATAAAACATACAGAAAAGTACTTGGCTACAGTAAATACTCAAATCCCATCATCATCATCATCATCATCATCATCAATCATCATCATTTCAATTCATCAAAACAGTAGATGTTTTTCAAGGATCTTCTCTGTAGAGAACTATATAGTCACAGTTCAGAATCACAAAATTTCTGCCTGACAATGCAATTTCAAAAGTTAAAGAATCTTAGGAATTTACTTCAAAACATTTGTGGATGAACTGAAAGGAACTTATACAGCTATTACCTTTTAAATTTATATGGAAAAATGTTTTAAGATTGTACATGTGAAACGGGTGATTATGATGATTCATTTTTAAACTAATGATTATACAAAAAGCAAATACTATGTTCTTTTTTATATTTGTCCAATTGTGTATTATATTCTTTTTATACTACTTACTACACCTACTCTGATGTTTTGTGCCTACCCGCTGAATGTAGTAGGTCCCAAATATTATTTAACAATGAGATGTTAATATTACTAACCCAAATTCAAGAAAGAAGCCTGGGCATAATATTCTCAGAAAAACTTTACGGGCTAGCATTTGAATATATGAACTGGCAGTTTCACAGATGATTATTTTTATTATAAAAATGGTCTTTAATTTATAAAGGGATTCATAATAGAGTTCTTTTAGATAGGAAGTCCCCCATGTCATTAAGAATATGAATCAAGTTATCTCTATATCTATCTATCTATCTATCTATCTATCTATCTATCTATCTATCTATCTATCATCTTTCTTGTATATACTATCCCTGTGTATTTATACATACCTACAATACTATGTAGAAGTATCAGTCCCATTTTATTAATGGAGAAACTGAGAACAAAGGTGATTATGTGTTTAGCTCAAAATCACAACAAGATAATGGCGAATTTGGGATTATAATTTTAAAAAAGGTCTTATCTTTGGGGTGACAGTCTCTAGTTTAACTTCTATTTGACAGTAGAGTCTGTTTATATTAGAAACAAAACAAAACCCAGCCAGTCCGTAGAGATGCACATATAAATAAATAGCTTTTTAAAAATTTTAAAATTTGTGTGTAAAGGGTATTTTTTCATTCATTTGATTCCTTGAATTTATGCCAAAACAGCTTTAGAAAATGAACTTTCTCAAATATAAGCTTTTGCAGTTCTTTATGATGTGTCAATGTTATTCTTTTTTTTTTTTTTTTCAATTTCAAACTAGTACTCAAGTAGTAGTTATGTAGTAATAGTAAGGTTTATTGTTACTATGTCATATTATACATGAGTATATACTCTACAGGATATGTTCTTTTATTACCTTCTGGCAGTATGCCAAATAGTAGTATACAAGAATATCATAGATCTCTTTGTAAGAATGGCTAGGCCAGTTTGGTTTGGGAGCTGGCACTCCTAATACATAGCTCAGGCACCAACAGTGTCAAGGGAAAAAGCTACAACAACCATTGATGGACTGTACTGAATGCAAATGTTAACCTCCTTAGAACTTCCTTGGTAAAGTAGGCACAAGCAGGCAGCTGTAGAACTTCCATGACTTCCTTTCTGCTTTAGTTGACATGCTGAGCTTCTATTACATTGTCTTGAGGATTTGGTGGAGATTTTATGCCACAAGGAAATAGGCACAAAGATGGTCCCTGACCAAAGGCCGTTTCCAAATGTTCTTTTATGTGCAGGTATCTTGAGAAGCTGGGTATTACAGTGCTTGAGCTCACGTACACTAGCACTGAGTAGGATCCTTTTCTCCCTGGTATTTCTCTGCTCCGGCACAGTTCTCTACCATGTAGTGTTGGATCTTGATGAATTAGATAGTAGATCACAAATTAATCTGATACTAACAACATAACACCGAAAAATTCAAAGTTCTCAATCCAATAGTGTTACTCACTTATCTACCTTTCCACTTTCCATGGGAGTATACCACACAGGGAAACAACGACCTCTTGTTGCAGAGGGAAAAAGGTGGGGGAGCAGCACAGGGACCTCTGGTTTTAGTGGGAAACAATCATTACTACCTGTCATCTTTCCTCCTTATTCACATTTCCATCATTTTTTTTCTTAATTATTTTTTCTCTTTCTCATCTTAAATTCTCATTAATATCCCTGGTTTTTTTTTTTTAATGTAATCACCTTGGTTAATAAGTATCCCAGAGTAATACATAGGAATAGAGCAACATTACTGTCTGATTAGCTGTTTGCTTTAATCACTGTTTAAATAAAACATGCACACACACCAGTTTTTAACAGGCATTCACCATTTGAACAAAATGTTGTAATATATGGTTTAAAACTAAGGAAGGAAAAAGAGCTCGACAATTACAAATTATTTAAATGTTAAATTTATAAATTTTTTCAGGTAGAATTTGCAGATATTTGGAAGAAAACAAAGTTCTCTTTTGAGGAAAGATACTTTAAAAAGGAGAAGAAAGGGTGGGAGGGGGAAGGAGAACCAGTTTTACCAGTCTCTATAATTTAACTAGACAGTTAAAGTTAGTTGGAAATTTACATAAAAGTCACATAGAATATAAAAGTTACATAGAAAGCAGAACTATTAATGAAAGAAACTCATGAAATGTAGAGTTAAAGTTTAAGAATGAAAATGAACAGAAAATATATATCCAGAGTTCTGCTGAGCCTAGAGCATTTAAAATGAAACATTCACGTGTCAGGAAGCTCCTATCTTCCAGGTATATTGAACTCCTGGGACTAGCGTTGCAGTATAATTGCCATTCGTGTCTCACATACTCTGTGCTTTCACTGTGTACAGTTAAGCTAATATTTCGGTTGAAAAACTAACGTACCAGTAAAAATGTCCTTAATTTGAGCTAGTCATTTATTCCTAGTCTCACAGAGAAAGAGAAATACTGGATATTCTTTGAGTTAATAAAGTGTGAAATAACTTTAATGCTTCAAGGGAAATATAGTATACCAATCTTGCAAACTGTTTTTAGAAAGCATGGCTTATCTTATCCTACCCTAAGAAAATTTAATTGGCTTAGTTATTTCCTCTTTCTCCTAATCCCCTTTTATAGCAAAGAGAAATGAGGACCTCCAACAGAAAACAGTTTATCGCTCATACGGCAGTCCCCATGAAAACAGAGTGGGCGGATTGGGTCAGTTTGTTTCTCATAGGGCCTGAAACCACAGTCTTAGTAGATTTAACATTAATTTATTTGGGATTTGGACACTCAACTGCCAACATCATGTTCTAATGTTGAGACTCTAATTCATGTGCAGAATTCTGTGACTATGAAGTTATATTTGTGTGGGCTGTTATCTCCAAACCTGTTAGAGAGCAGCCAGTCAGGCACAGACCTTTGGTCCCGATACCAGGCAAGGCAGCTTACACAGCCTGGTAGTTTCTTCTTACTTCTCAAGATTCTACAAGTGAAGGCTAGGCAGACCCTACCATTTTACAATGTAAGCACATCTAGGTTCTGTCCACAATAAAACAGAGCTGGGACAACTGTTTTGGAAAACTGTTTAGAAACATAATTCTGGCTAATCTAGCTTTGTTTCTTTAAAGCAGCATGAGAAATTTATTTTTGTATAAAAAAATAAGTATTGACTGTAGCCCACAATTCACAGCCACATTCAGTGTGAAGTGTCCTCTCTTTCTCTGCTGCTAAATATATGTACGTATATATGTACATATATAACACATACACTTTTCTTTTTAGCCTAAAATGCTATCTATCTCTGCTGTCCTTTTGTTGGGATTTTATCAAGCATGTTGACATCAAAATGTTTCCTGATCCCAGCCACCACCTCACTGCTGTATCCTAGTTACAAGAGCTGAGCCAGCCGATCTGTTAGTTCCCAAGTTGCTTCAGTTTGCTCTCATCTGTCTGATGGGAAATAACCAAAGCTACACTAGAAAAATAAGTGAGGATGAGCATCAGATGTCAATATGTGTGTGTGCCACTTCCTTAACTGGCTGAAACACATCTTCACTGACACTTAGTGGGACTGAAAAGTACCTCTTTAAAGAGAATCTTGGCCCTTACCATACACCATATACAAAAATTGACTCAAAACAGACCTAAATGTAAGAGTTAAAACTATAAAACTCTTAGAAGAATATATAGATGAAAAGCTTCATAACATTGGATTTGGCAGTGATTTCTTGGATATGACCCCAAAAGCACAGACAATAAAAGAAAAAATAGATAAATTTGACTACATCAACATGAAGAACTTTTGTGAACCAAAGGACACTATCAGCAGAGTGAAAAGGTAACTCACAGAATGGGAGAAACTAAGCCTTAAAATATTAAAAATTCATATCCAGAATATATAAGGAACTCCCACAATGCAGCAACAAAATAAACCAACCAATTTAAAATTGGGCAAAAGTCTAAACAGGTATTTCTCCAAAGATGATACACAAATAGGGAACAAGTATATGAAAAGATGATTAACACCACTTATCATTCAAGAAATCCAATCAAAGCCACAATGATATACCAATTTATACCTATTAGGATGGCTATTATTAAAAACTAAAACAAAAAAAAAAATACCCTCCCCCCACACACAAAGAAAGTAACAAGTGTTGCCAAGGATGTGGAGAAATTGGAACCCGTGGGCATTGCTGGTGGGAATGTCAAATGGTGCAGCTGCTGTGGAAAAGTTTGGTGGTTCCTCAAGAACTTAAACACAAAATTATTATATGTTCCCAAATGTTCATCAATGCATGAATGGATAAACAAAATGTGGTCTATATACAAAATGGAATACTATTCAGTCTTGAAAAGGAAGGAAATTCTGGCACATGCTACAGCATGGATGAACCATGAAGACATTATGCTAGTGAAATTAAGCCAGACACAAAAAGACAAATATTATGTAATTCCACTTATATGAGATACCTGGACTAGTCAAAATCATAGAGACAGAAAGTAGAATCTGGGGGAGGAAGAAATGGGGAGTTATTGTTTAATGGGTACAAAGTTTCAGTTTGGGAAGATGAGAAGGTTCTGGAGATGAATGGTGGTGTACTTACACAGAAACATGAATGTATGCAATGTCTCTCTATTGTATACCTAAAATTGGTTAAAATGGTAAAAATTTTATGTTATGCATATTTTATCACAATTAAAAAAGAGAGAGAGTCATGGAGCACCAGTAGAGTTAATATATGGAATCAAAAGGAGGAAGGAATGCAGATTTTTAGGAAAAAATACAAAAATGATTAGAAAAATAATGTTCTAAGTTATGCAGCTTTTTTCCTTAATGTTTGGGATTCAAACTGCAAAGAGAGACACATGACCACTATATTAACAAATGAGACATTTTAACTGTGTGAAATCTAGTCCAAAAGCATCCATGTTCTTCTAAAATTAGAGCCAGTTTCAAGAACTATTATAATTCTTTCATGCTTTTAGATTTTGGAAGTTGTCCCAACATATATATAAATATATATTTTCTAAAGTACAAAACAAACCAGTATTACAAAGTGGCACAAAATCTGAGTAGAGAGGAATCCAAAAATATTTTTGAAATATCTACTCTATGTTAATATGCAAGGGACAATCTACCTCAGAGAGAAAGATAAGTTGGCCAGTGGCAGGCTTTCTTGCCAAAGTTTGACTGTCTCCCTGAAATTGCTCAGTACAGTTGAGCAGTTAAGTCACACAAATATTAACACTTCTGGCAAATGTAGTTGGTAATGGTAGAGGGTATCTAAATATTCATGAACTAATTTATCCTTTAAACCTATTTGGTGTGTTCCAAAATTTGAAAATCCAATAAAAATCCATGAACAGTACAAGTGTAGACTTTCAGTATGTGTTGTGTTTTCAAATGTAACCAATGCCAGGGTGAGGATGAAAATTAGAACTAATCTGTAGAATTGGTCACCCTTAAAATTCTAGTTATGATTCTGCAAACCTCTCCTTGAAGCCCACTGACGATTTCTTCGCTTTGGGAGTCCTCAGCCTTTGGTATTTTACCTGTTGCTTATGAATTAAAGGTGTTAGAACTAAAAGGAACCTTAGAGGCCATCTTGAAGGATTTTCCTATTACATTATTTTTACATTAAAAAAAAGATTGACTTGAAAATGTTTTCTAATATTTAATGCAGGGAAACTTTTCTCTCCTAAAAAATTGATGTGCTTTCATTGGCAGACAATGGAGGTTATATAACACATCATATTCACAGTTTAGATGTCTACACAATGACATTTATTTATGTTTTCAATGTCTTGTATACTCATATCTTTCTACTAAAAACTACTTCAGGTATTCTTTAGATATAGGCAAACTGAGCCTCTCGCTTTAAAGAAAAAGAAATAGGCCTTGAGAAGTTAAGCGACCTATCCAAGGTTAAGTATTTTTGAGTTTGTTGTTTGTCTGGACTCATCAACTGAATTAAGCTTCTAATAGATATGAAAAGATCTTCTTTTGTTCTCTTGAAGCACATAGTACAAAAATGAACAAAAGCAGTAATAATAAATATCAAGTGAATAAATGCAAACCTCATGATCCCCATCAACAGATCGGAGAGATTGATATTGATACACAATGTCAATCAGACAATTCTGTCTTCTGCTTTAGAGACTTGATATGGGTTAGGGCTTGGATGGGCCAGGGGAAGGGAATAGGTATTTATTCTTAAGCTTCTATAGAAATATTTATGATTTCAAAACTTAAAGTGATAGAACTCAATCTTTACTTGTGTGCAGTGAAATTAACACTGTCATATGGCATTGATGAGATAGATGGAAGGCAAGTATAATTTGGTACATTTCTGGAGGATAGTTTGACAATATCAAGACCTTTACAACGTTCATTAAAAATAATTCATTCTCATTGGCCCAATGAATCCAGTTATAGAAATCACCCCAAGAAAATAATCAGAGACACAGGTAAAATTTATAGTGAAATATGTTCACTACAGTGGTATTTATAACAACACAATGAACGTAACAGTATATATTTATATGCGATATAACAAACACAACGTTTAACACTATGGAAATGGCTAAATTATGGCATAATAATAGGCTGGAATACTTATTTCATGTTGTCAACTATGTTAACCTTGTTAAATATTTTAGAATACATATATATAATATATGGGAAATATTTAGAAAAGCAAAAAAATATATATATGTATATATGTGTGTGTGTGTGTGTGTGTGTGTGTGTGTGTACCATGTTAATTGTGGTTTCTTCGAATTGTTGGAGTATAACTAATTTTATATTTTTCTTTAATTTCCAGATTTCCTTTAATGAATATACTTTTATAAAAAGAAAAAAGGTATAATTAAAAAACAATTAGCTCTCTGAGTCTCTGAATTCAGTGGACTAAATCTAGAACCTTTTGGGAGAGGACAGTGGGGAGTTGTGGGGAGGGACATCGGTGTTACCAGAAGCCTCTCCTTGACATACAAAGAGCTACTACCTCTCCCTTTCGGAGCTGTGTGAGAGCTGTGGCTGCAGCTGGGGAGGGCTGGCCTGCAAGGTTCCGGGTGCCTTTCTTTTATGCTTTTATGCTTCTCGTCCCTGCCATAGCATACATAAAATTATCACCCACAGAATAATAATACCTTCTATCTGTAGATTATATAGTTGTCAAAGTGTATTTATATATGTTATATGTTAAAGTGTATTTACTGGATTGACACAATTTAGAAAGTCTGACATGATGGTTACTTTTACCTTATATGACAGGTAAAGAAACAAATTAGAGAAGGTATGAAGATTGTTCAAGAACATACAAGTATCTTCTCTAGCTTATACAGAGGACCCTTCCTTGTGTCCAACACTTTTGAAAGATAGTGTTGACTGAAATATCCATGACCCATTTTCTTTTTTTGATAAAAGATTATAAGCAATTACTCCTCGTTTCTTAACTCCTTAGATGCTCACACATGCATACAGTAGCAGTAGTTTTTTCTTTTGAGCCACAAAGATGTAAACTAAATAACAAAATAAGAATTTATGTTGTGGTTTCAAAATGACATCATTTTGCATAACCACTAGTGTTGCCACATTAACACACACCAAGTATACATTGTCTAAGCAGTAGATATCTTTGGTAATAGGAATGAAAATTTATGGTTTTCCTTAACAAGAGGACACCAGCTGGTGTACTCACGAAAAAACACCCGTTTGATTTGTCCGTTCCTTTATAGGATGTAGAACAAGAATATATAGGAAAATTCAAGCAGCTTGCTTGGGATCTCTCAGTTTGATTTTTGGAGTGTCCTTTGAGTCAAATCCTGAGGGGTAAAAAAAGGTATTGCCAGAAATGTTTTCTATTTCAATATAAAATTTTCATATACGCATTACTAATTTGGGGCCACTTTCCTTAAAAAAAAAAAAAAAAAAAAAAAAGGACTACCATTACTCTATCATGTTCTTTACAAACCAAGAAATGCAACCCTTTATTCCTCTTTCTATCCTTGAACAGGAAACAGCAATAAGAAAATAACCAATTGTTTCAATTTCTTGTGTTTTTTCTCTCTGCCTTTCTTAGAGCGGCCATAACTTCAAGATGAACACCACAATGTTTAGAAAGGAATACAGATATAGCCTATAATTTATACTTATAGACCCTTAAAAAAAAGAGGTGGTACCTTTACAGGGATGGTAATATCTAGTTCATGGACTGCCTCTCCCCATTTGGGGGCTTATGCTACACATTACAAATAGATCATCACACTCTTTCCTGCTTAATCCAGAGAGGGTCTCAGAAACCACTGAAAAAAGAACCACCATCCACTAACAAATGATTAGAGTTGTTATCAAAGTGACTGATATTCTGCCCTAAATATGTAGTTAAGAATCTCCTGAGGATCTTCTTTGCATGGTGAGTCCTACAAAAGTAGGATTTGGGGTCCTAGGATAATATTTAAAGTCATGAAATAAAAAATATTCAAATTTGGGGGGCTTAAGTTCAAGTTAAGGGTATTTTAGATGATACATTAAAATATATCCTAAGCACAAAACTCTTACCTTTATTTCACATCTGGATATAGAATCTGCCCAATTTTAAGAATATTCTCTCCCAGCTACTGAGAGCCCTCATCAAACCATCTAAGAATCAATATAGTGGCTACAACACTGAACTAGGGGCTAGAAGACTAGTTTTAATTCTAGCTCTGCTGCGCATTGTTCTGTATTCTTAGGCAAATCATTTCACCTAGTTGAGGCAGAGTTTGCTCCTCTGGAGTTAAATTACCAGTAGTTTTGAAACTGTTTTTGATTTTTGTTTTGTTTTGCTCCATTTTTTTTTTTTTTAGGTATATCACCCTTTCTTCCACCAAAAATTTACCTAGATGCAGAAACAAATAAAACTGATAAAATATGAATTGGCTTAAGTGGAGGTGGGGGATGATATAGAGAGTTACCGCCAGCTCGACACTCATTCTGCTCCATCATCCACTGGGGCTGTGTGGGTGCCCTCTAAGATCTAAGATTACAGAGAGCAGGTTGGAACCTGATGATTAAAATAACCTAAAAAGTCAGTGCAGCTCCAAAATTATTCTGCCGTAACTATCTTTGTATTGCAATGACTGATAAAGCATTCGATGGGGTCCATAACCTGATGGGAACAATGCAGTAAAACTAAACCATGAGCTGAGTTTAATCCTTATTATTGATAATTTGCTGGGGGAAAAAAGTGTCCCACCATCAAATAAATCAGAGTACCAGCTGTTAAACAATTTATTCTCCAAGTAAATAATTCACACCCAAGTCTGTGAGAATGATTTTTTACATGCTGTATCCCAGATAACACTGAATGATCCATATCACAGTGTTTGATAGATGAAAATAATTGTTCAAATCACAAGGTGTGTCTTGAAATTAATTCTACCCTGTCAAGGCAATAGAATAAAATTTAGACTCCTGCACTATTATTCATTTACTAGCTAAATGAACCCATACAAATTATTTCAACTCTTCTGAGCCTCAGTTTCTATATCCATAAAGTGGAGATAGTTCCTTGCAGAATTATATGGAGAACAGAGGAAATATTTATAAAGCACCATTCCCATCATGCATTATTTGTGCAGAATTGTGAGTGTCCTCTTTGCATAATAGCAAAATTTCTCCTTTTAAAAATATCATGGTAATAGAAATGTAAACTCAATGAAATGAAAGCCAATTATTAATATATAAATGAAATTAAAAGTTTTATATAGTTTTATTACATCTTCATGGAAAAAAGAATTATTGATATATCTCTCACAGCTATTTAAGTAACGGAAAATTTCCCTAAAATGAAACAGGTTCAATTGTTTGTCTCCAGAATGACACCAAACACATTTCATAAAAATTTTAATATTGTTTTGTCATAAAAATCTTTCAGTAAAACCCATGCCACTTTTGTCCTGTGGCTTCACATTCCTCCTGACACAATATTAGGTACCTGAGGACACCCAGTTTGAGTCCAACCCCTTGGTTTTACTGTGGAGAAAACTGCCTTTCTGAAGGTCACATAACTAGGTATACTAGTAAGACGTGCGGAGAAATTCCTAGAGAAAATAAATGGTTTCCAGGCATTACTGGAAATTTATTCACTCCAATTCCCTCACCCACTCATTCTGTAAAACAGCTACGTATGTTGCTCACTACATCATGGAGTCTTTATGAAGACTAAATGGGGAACTTTTCCTAGATTCCAGTAGAAGGAAAAGCTATTCTAAGCAGAACACTTGGTTTGTTTTTATGTTTTTCCTGCATGATCTTAGGAGTTGCTTATGAGTCCCTCTTCGACAAATGGTGGGATCTGAGAGCAAACGTTTGTTGGACTTAGGATGCCTGTGGCATCATCTTAATTTGCCTACACTGATTTTCTACCCTGTCTTCTTGTCATACTATATATAGTTTTGAAAACTGTTCCAAATCTATGTTTGGAATGAGGCAGGGTACAAATAAATACATGAAATTAATAAATGTATTTTTTCCAAAAAAGATGATCCAGTCTAATATCAAGTTCCATGTTATGCTCTGCTTGCTTCCTTCAACTCTCAGTCATAAACCTAGTCTTAAAGTAACTTTCTCACCCCCACCCTTGACCACTAAGAAATAAGAATTCTATTTCTTAAAAGCAATTCCTTTCTTAAGAGAAACCAACTGCCCACTCCCAGGGCCTAAAGCTACCAAGACACCACAGGGCAAGAGAGTCAGGTAATAGCGTTCTAGTCCTCATTGCCAGCAGCACCATATGACCATGGGCATGCCACTTAACTGAAGCTGGTATTAACACCTCATGTAAGAGTTGTTATAAGGATAAAATAAGATACCACAATTGAAAGCATCTTGTAAACTGCCAACCACCAGTTCCTGCCTGGATGCCTGCAAGAGCCTCCCAACTCACTTTATCCCATCCACTGTTACGCACTGTAATCAATCTAGCTCTCATGGCAGGCAAAATGACCTTTTAAAAACACAATTTGATTGTATCACCCTCCTGCTAAAGCTTCTAAACAATCTTCCCACTACCCTAGGATGAAGTCAATATCCATAGAAAGTCCTATAAGGAAGACTTTATCTCCTTTTGTCAGCCTCATTTTGTGTCGCTTTCCCCTTAAACATGCTATTCCCAATACTTCAAACCCTCACCAGCCTAGCCAGCTTATACACATCCTTAAACTTCACTCCTTCTCAGAAGCCATCCCTGGAGCCCCCTGCGATATGTTCCCACAGTGTCACATACTTTGTAGCGCTCCTCACAACAGTAGGTTCAATCATATGAAATTGCAATTTTGTAGGATAAAACCAGTAGACTATTGGCAATTTTATATCATTTGACCTAATAATAACTGATATAATAGTGGTCATCTCCAGTCAATTGTAAACTTTACCAGAGCAAAATATAGCTCTGCCTGAATAGTATAATTCCACTGCCTCACCGAATCCCAGCACACAGTGGGTGCTTGTTGAACTAATGGGAGGTATTGTTTCTACCTTTTTAATGCTAAATACATAATTTTTGTCATTGGTAGTAAAAATTGTTTTTATTCAAATGATACTCCTTTGTTTCATAGGAATAAAATGAAATGGAATGAAAAAAATTACTTTGTAAGATCTTCATTTCTGGTGTTTCTGGAAAGCATGAATTCTAGTAAGTATAACAGATAGCATCAAGGATAGAATTTAACCCACCGATGTTGTATCATTTTTGATTTTTTTAACTCAAATTTTTCTCACCAAGGGCAGAATGAAAACAACTCTCAAAGGCAACCAAATGATTTTGATTTATCTTTTTACAGCTTTTGCACATGACAGCTAATCTGATAGGAGCAAAAAAAAAAAAAAAAAAAAAAAGAGAGAGAGAGAGAGAGAGAGAGAGACAGCATCTAAAAGCATGCTAGACCTGAAACACGAATTTTAAAATATACTTCCCCATAACATTCAAAAGGAATGCATCCTAAAAGTTTCCCAAATCGCTTTATCCAACTATGCCATATCTTGTGTCCCTCATGAAATGAACAGAGCAAAGACCAAGTCTAACCCAAGTTGGGATATGTATGGGGTAGGTCAGCCTTATTCACAAGCTATGTAACTTAAAATTACTGATGTTAATTATAGCTGACATTCATCAAGTGCCTATTACACACCAGGCACTGTACTAAGCATTTCTTATACATTGTCTTTATTTAGTCATTACCATAACCCCATGAAGCAAATTCTATGGTTATTCTCATTCTGGAGACATAGGAACTAAGGCACAGGGGGAGGCTGCCCATTGGCTAAGGTTGAAGTGATGAAGCTGAGATTTCAATCCAGGAGGTCTGAGAATTTGTGCTCTTAATTATTCTGCTTCATGGAAGAATATAATTGTATTTGTGCCCCTATTTGGAAGAGTAGAAAATTAAAAGTTTTGCTATAACAAAAATGACAAATGACAAATTATATGTATTTATATAGAAGCTTCAGAGTCATTTATAAGGAGGAGTCAAACTGTGATTGGCAAATCCATTAATTGTCAAGGCCCACCATCTAAGAATTTTTTCAAGAGTCCTAATATTCAGCTTTTAACAGCAAAAGATATTCTCTACCTGGGTTAGAAATATAGGAGTTTAGCTTTTTGGTTAAAGAGTAGAGAATGTTAGAAACTCATAAATATCCTGGGCTCAGAAATCCCTGGTTATCCAATTGGTTCCCTAGCTTCTTAAAAAGTTATCACATTTTGGAAAGTTTTTGAGAAATAAGAGATCCCATGAAAGGAGTAAGCAGAGTCTGCAATTTCACTTTCTACCACTGAGTCAATAATTTCTAATTAGACAGTTTGTTCTTGCTAACATTAAAAAAAATTATCTACCTCTTTTAGTAGAAAAAAAAATGAACATACTAACATTTATGCCATAGAAATAGGATTTTAAAAATAAACACAAATTACTAATTCTTTATATACGATTCATAGGTGGTGGTTATTGAGATATCACTCCCCACCCTCTCCGTCTTTGTACATTAACATTTGACCCTTTTTATAATATGCACCTTGTACCAGTGAAACCTAAGGCATCAGTTAGTTACTCATTAAACTCAGGTGCCAAGGGCTGACTTGTACAAATTACACTGTTAACTGCCCGACCAGGCCTATGTGCAGAAGTGGAAAAAAGCAATCATCATAGCTGTGAAATTCTGTCATATCGGCAGAATTGAACTACAAATTGCAGCAATTCGTGCCTGACCTCTGATCTGTGAAGTTAATCTAAACCTTTGAACCTAACCTCAGCTTGGAATCGAGAAACAGTATTTACTTGTACTGGAGAAGATGGCTACCAAGAATTCTCTGCTGTGAATAGTTAACTCAGTGACTGTTGGTCAACCACATCTACCTCCCGAAGGAGTCAACCACAGTAAGAGACTATGAAGGAGACTTAAGAGTGACTTCTCATAAAATGGCATTTTGAACAAATCTAATAAAATTAGGTTTCAGGATGGAAATCTTTTAAATAGTAAAATAAAAATAATATGAGGAGGAATCTGAGATAAATTATCGGTCATTTACACTTAGTAATACATACGCTAAAAAAATTCTCTTTACAAATTAGACAAAAATAATTTTAACTAAATACTTTAAAATTTTTAACAAATAGTAGGTATCATCGCTCATGTAATTTTTTAAATAAAAATATATTATCTAATTTCTGTTATAAAATACAAACTCATTTTAAGCCTTCTCTGGGGAAAAGCGGTCATGGAAAACCAGTTCTACTTTTCTTCAGACCCCAATTTACCTTCTAATGCTAAACATTAGATGTCAGCCAATGAATAAGTACAACAATATATGTTTCTTATATATACATTTTGTCACAACATTGATTTATCATATTTTATTCACAATGAGAAAGGTTTTTCTTTTGAGGATAAGCTTCAAATGCTATTCAAATTTCTCCATTTCCAGGTAGAAAGAAGCAAAGATCCTATTTTTCTGGTTTCTTTGAGTCAATGTTAGGATAAAACTCAAATAGGACATAAAATATAATTAAACTATTCTTTATAATGAAAGTAAAACTAATTTTTGGTATTTAAAGTATATAACCTACATTTAACTAATTTCGCTTAATAAATTACTATTGATTTGAAAAAAATGATTAATGCAAGAGCCTTCTTATACCAGAACTTTTCTCAGAGATAAAATGTCATTACTGCTAACCTTTATGTGGTAATTATCATAATACTAATTCAATAAATTTTTCTTATTTTTCATTATCTCATCTCTGAAAATCACAAATTTCTTCTTTAAAGACTGAAATGACTTTGGAAGACGAATGTGAACATTATTGATAAATTCCTGCTTTTTATCCCATAGTTTATTTTAAATAGCAACGTTTTATGATAAAATGACTTTGTGAAGACCTAGTTTTTTAAAATGCATAAAGTGAAGAGCTGCTAATGAACTGATTTAAAAAAAATGTTCATAACTTAAGGATTTTGGTTTTGCAGCTGGTGAGGTAAACTGTGCAGTATTTGAAATTCTTGCAAACAACCTTTTTTTTGCCTTCAATTATAAAAAACAAAACAGATCGTTTGTTTATTCAACCTGATATAAATTACTTTAACCAAACACAACCATCTCCTCTTTTCATACAATTAAAACAAATAAGGTGTTCCCTACCTTTCCAGTCTTGAAATCTGGGTGCAACAGGCTAACAGTCACAAAAGCTTTGCTTAAGCAACCTTCTCTCCTGATCCCAGGAACTGCGTAACTCTGTTATACAGGGCACAAGTCTCCTCATTGGTCAATGAGCTTTGGCCACTTAAATGCCTTGGGAGTCATTTGCTAAGGGCACCTGGAATGAGCTTTGAGTGGGTGGTACAGAAAGAAGGGAGGTGTTGAAATTGCCAGATACAAAACGCTCAACAGCGGTCTGAAAGCTTCACGGAAAACCCACTGTAACAAATGGATTTGGGGAAGGCCCAAGAAAACAGAAGCTCTGGCATTTGACAAAGAAGGAAATATAACTATTTTATTCAAATGCCAATATTGACTAAAAGGAAACAAACGATTTTTCAAATCCCCCTTCCTAAAATAAGATTGGTATCCACTACTTTGTAATGTTTGATGCAGACAAGTAATTCTTACTTCAACCAGGTTGCTGTAGAGATTATATGAATTATTAAATATAGAGTGCTTAGAAAATTTCTTGGCATGTAGAAAGTACTCAAAAAACGTTTTTCTGATTTCTTAGAAATGTTATGTTTTTAGCAAACATTGCATTTTTTCTTATTATTTCTGGGGTAAATGATGTGGATTAAGTACCCTTTATCTTTTCTCCTAATCACTACCAATAATCATGTTTATGATAGCCTGGCAAAAAAAAAAAAAAAAAAAAAAGATACAGGCAAAAATTACACATGACTATACCCTCATTTTATTTTTCTTTATCAATTTGGAGCTGGACATGGATTACTGATAAGAAATGGAGAAAAATAGAAGGGGCATAAAAAGGAAAAGAAGGGAGTGGTAAAACATGATTCATTGATAATAAAAACAGTCTGTACATAACAACGGATCAGGAGGATCCAAGGCACTTACGCAGGGTAAATATACTCCTTTTCAAGCAGTTAGGAGATAGAACCTCATCTAGAGGTTGAGTTTGTCAGTTCAGCAGTTGAGAGAACAGGGAAATGGGGAGCAGAAGAAGGACTCCAGGAGGACTCCTGAAAGCAGTGTGACATCCAGGACAGGAGATCTCCTGAACCAGGATTAAAACGAGCTCCACGGCATATAAAGAGAAAAAAATCCGTAACTCTTCCTAAAACAAAGTTGTGGTCTCCAGTTTTGTTTTGTTTTTTTTTTGGGGGGGGGGCGTTATTCTGTAATTGTTAATCTTATTAAATTCATTAAACTGTAGCAATTTGAAGTAAAAAGGTCAGATTAAACGAGAAAGTTTTAAATCTATTCTTCTACCTAACATTTTTTTGAGAGGCAGTTCTATTGCTCTTAATATAATCTAAAGCTATCAATAGTGACTAGAAAATCAGCAGGTTAGTAAAGAGTCAAAATCAAGACCAAGTCTAATATTGAATATCATATAAAATGAAATTTTTAGGTTTAAGTGAAGGAAAATTGAAGCAATCCTTCAATGACACTAAAGCAGTGTTTCCAAAAAACTACCGATTTTAGATTAAATTCCTCTTGGCTACAAACGGGACCCAGAAAATCTGCTTTTTAAAAGAATAATTGAGTATACTGTATGAGAATATTTATAAATTCTGGGTGCATGGCATGCTTTATGCATTAGTTAGGGAGTATTTTTTGTCTGGGGGTTTGGTGAGTGAGTGGGTATTTGTATGCATGTGTATGTGTATGCATTCTTATACCAAACATCAAGAATGCAAAAACTTAGGAAACAAACCATCTCAAGATGATAAATTTTAAGAGTAAAGTATCAAACACAGGTAGCTTTTCACTGAATACCTGAAAGCAATAATTACAATCACAACCTACCCTAAACAAAAATAAGCAATTTTTTCCTGCCTTTGCTTTGAATAAAGTTAATTTTAATAATACATGCACACAGGCACACAGATATCTATATGGTCTTTGTAAAAAAAAAAAAATGCATACTAGTTATAACGAATTCAAGAGAAGTGCAAAAGTGAAAGTCACCCTTTCTCCTACTGCCATTGACATTGCCTCCCACTACATAGCCTTTGAAGGAGGAAATGTATAAAACTACATCAGTGGCATCACAGTAGATGTGTTGTATCATGCTACATTTGCTGTGCTAACTTCTGATAAACCTGACTTACAACAAGCTTAAGTCATCCCCAGAAAAGTGAGCATTTGTCTTAACAAATTTATCTCTGTTTTAGAGAGATAACAGACAAATCTGGGGTCTAAGACTGCAGAGAAAAAAGAAATACAGACTCAAATAGAAACTTGAGACCAGATAAGCTCTAAGGTAGATTTGAAAAAAAAGAACAAGAAACAAGACTCAGGCGGTCTGGGAGAGGGGGAAATGGAGCACTGGTGAAGACATAATATGAAAGCAGGAAATTGTTATGTGGGCTATTTTGAATATAAATAATATCTAGTAAGGTCACCTTTACATCCTACTAAAAGAGCATTATTATTATTATTATTAGCAGTAGTAGTAGTAGTAGTAGTAGTAGTAGTAGTAGTAGTATTTGTATTTGTATTTTAACTTATCTAAAGGCTAAGATATAGACGATGGAAAGATTAAGGGAATGTGTGTTTGCTTTCTATATAATAGTAGTATATAATTTGCCAGAAGTAGATTTTACATTATTTAGAACTTCAAAACCTTTGCTAAAATTATCTATTTTACTAATGCATGACTAAAATATAAGGAGAAGAAATTGTACACACATACACACTGAGGCACTAGCTTCCAGCTGTAAAGGTATTGATTATTTGTTCTGAAGCCACCATGTAACTGTACTGTTGGTTTCAGCAATAATAGTTGGCCATATTGGAAAAGTGAGCTCAAAGAAATGAGGGCATGCATGCATATAAAGGAGAGTCCTCCTAAAGAAGGTATGTGACACACAAAACTCACCAGTAGAATGGTGATATTATAACAAAGATTAATGGTTCCAAGACAGCTTTTGGTTTACAAACACCCAACGTACACAAGGGCTTGGCTCAGCTGTATGCATTGTAAACATCCCTCCACCTGCCTTCTTCTATCACCACTTCACACCAAAAAGTCTTTGTTTTTATGAAGCAGTATCTACAAAAATGTATGATTAAAACCACCATAGTATTCTCTCCTGGTAAATCTGTTAAATATCCCATTAATACTATCAACAGGAAGAATTAAGTAATGGACACTGCCATACTTGGGATGAAAAGTTTATCCTATCTGAACATTAGGAAAGGATCTCGGGACTTTCATTTTAAAATTTAAAATGGTATCCTCTCAGTTGGTACAATCGCTTTAAAGAGTAAAATTAGTATAAAGTATAACATTAGTGTATTTCATTAACTTAATATTATCAGATACCTTTTAAGTGTCAAACACTATTCTAGGTACTATGGCTACAGCAGTGAGCAAAACAGACAAAAATCCCTGCCTTCATGAACCCTAGAGACTCGCTAGGGAGAAGACATTAAATGAATAAACCAGTAAAATATGTAGTATGTTAAACTGTTAAAGAACTAAGGAGGAAAAACAGCAGGGAAGGAAAAGAGGAATATGTGTGTGTGTGTGTGTGTGTGTGTGTGTGTGTGTGTGTGTGTTGGGGAGAGTCTGCATGGTGTTTGACTTACAAGGGAAAATATACTTATTTATTACTTATAAAAATAAAGCTTGTGAATCCATTCAGTTTCTAGTGAGATATTCTTTTAATTTAAGCATGTATTAAACTCATTTAAAGTGTATGTCAAGTACCTCCTGTTTATATATTAGTACTTATTTAATTTGGACATAGGCAAGGCAGTAGACATCTTAAATACAGTAGTAGGAGCCAGGTACATGATATTGTGGAAAGAAATCAAAGAGAAAATGTAATGCTTTTGGAGTATTGTTTTGCAGTAAAACTAAGTTTGCATTCCTTTTTCAGGTTAGCAGGAACGTCAGGGTTTAAATTGGCCAGAGATGCTCTGGGATCTCCAGGCACCCTCACTCTAGCTCATTCCCACCACCTTTACCACCTTTTAATCATAGCCTTTAGGCCCACCCTGATTGCAGATATGAATGAGTTCCTGACCCTTAGAAATGTTCACCTTGACAGGAAACACCAACTCAGAGAGAGAAAGAAGATAGAAGTAGTAGTGGATCAGGATGACTAACTTTTCTTCAGAGTCTAGGGTTCCAGAATCCACTACTGGATGAGTTAATCCAAAAACTTTGTCATATTATATGTCATTATGCTTACTGTAGAGGCTGTCTGTAACTTCTTAGACAAAATGAATGACAGAATTACCCAATAAATTAGAAGTACAACCCAACCCCATCTCTAATCAACCCCTTCCCTCCCATGCTTTACTCAAAAAAGAAATACTATTTTAAAATTTAAATGTCACAAAAGAAATGTCATTCTCATGTTCTCTACTCTCCTGTGAAATGGGCAGTCATGAAGAACCCACAAACTTCAAGCATCCGTGTTTATTACATACATTGAAAGAGCAGCCAATGAAGAGGAACAAGTCTGAACTTTCACCTAAGTTTCCTGTCTAACTTTCACTTAAAATCACCTCAATCTGTAATAAAACATTAGCTAACCTCTACAGCCCTTGTCAGATACAAGACACAGTTTCTAAGTTCTTCCCTTTTATTAACACAGGCAATCCTCATTAATACATTTTGAGGTAGGTATTAGTATTGTCCCAATTTTACAGATGAGAAAAGTAAGGCACAATAAATAAAGTAACATATCTAAGACAAACAAATTAACAAATAGTGGAGTAAGGATTTGAACCCAGGGATGCTGGCTCATAGAGGTCACACTTTACCACCTCTAGGTAAGTAGATTGTCTTCCTCTCTTCTTTCTTTCTTTCTAATCACCTGACTCTCTATGTATCTACCCAACCTTCACCTAGCTGGTCTGACCCTGCCAGTGACAGGCATTTCTGTACTAACAGGAAAAGCTTAGCAACTTCGAAAATGGTGTCTTTGGAGCCAGATAAGGAAATCTTTAATTTGTTGAGTGAAACTATCACTTTAAAAGGCCACAAAATCTAATTGAAATCTAAAGACAATTCTAATTCTCTTTGCATTTTCTCCCTAAACTCTTCCTCTAGGCAGCATTGTTTATTAATTCTTATAAACCTGTTAGATTTTACAGTGATTCCTTTCTGCCCTTCTAACATAGCAAACTGTAGTATGTCACAAACTAAGCAATTACCAGTCTTTATACATCCTGTGGTAGTTTTAACAGACTTTTTATTTTTAAAAAGGAAGTTCCAAATAAATATTGAATGTGGATGGAGAGGAGATACATATTACAAAGTCATAATAATATGTAAAAAGTCCAAGCCCTGTGTTCCACTTTGGCTAGAGAAAGTCAAATGTCATAATGTAAAAAGTAGACCCCCTCTACCCCCAATTAAAATGGGTGGTCAGGTTAACGAGAGCTCAGGAAGCATGTGGTTTAGTCAAGAATTATGTGAGTTTTGCTCTTTAATGATTAAATGGTGTTTTATTAATTTCCTTAAAATTGCCACAGAAATCCTCTAGCATTCTGGGTTTACTGAGTGTTGTGCTTTTCCATTTCAATTGATGTTGAGCACTTTCAATGCTGAGGTATAGTCAAGCACTGGGCGTGGAGGGTGGGAGGTGGGAAATGTAGTCAAAGATCTGGATCCTGATGTAGTCTCTATTAACTCGGAGCTAATAATCTTTTTGGAGAGACAGTTAAATATCCAACAGTAAGAACATATCAAATGCAAGGCGAAAGGAAGCACCAGATGCTATGTAGGCAGGAAGAGCTACAGTCAGGCAGAGAGCATTGTCAAGGTGACCAGAGCCCATGTGGAAAGCTTCCGGAAAGAGATGTCAGTAATCCGCACTCTGATTTACAGTCATATTAGGTTACAAACAGGTGCAATCGCAAACCCCACAATGTTAAAATATGCACTATTCTGTATCTGTTTACTCTGATTTAAAAAAAAAACAACAACTTTTTTCCTGAAGAACTTTTTTTATTTCAAGAATTGCGTATTATCGATATTGGCATTAAACTTAACCATAATATATTTTATAAATATAATACCTTAATCAACCAGGAAATTAAATCTTGTTAGAGGCTTGAATAGCTTGCAAAGTACAAAATATGTTATGTTGTCTTTGAAAGACTGTGAACACATTTTTCCTTAAGATTTTTGGGTTCAGTTCTTGTTTAAGCTTAATTATCTCTTAGACCACTTTCTAAAAGGAGATCTTACTTTTTGAAAACATAATAGTAGATATTTCTAAAAAAATTTTTTTTTAAATATGGAAATAATAGAAATGATGCCAAAAAGAATATAACACATTAAATACTCACTAAGCCATTAATTAGAAACATGAGGATATCTTTAAAAGACCAATTGCAAGGCTGATCAATTTAGATGGGTGCTAAAATTAGCAATGAGTGTGTGTTCAAAAAAAAAAGAACATAAAATAGTACTAAAGCAAATAATTTAGACATAATAAACCTAATTTACTGTGGGCAAATGGTAACTTTGCAAGATACTCAATTTTTTATTTATCTTATTATTTAATGTGTTGGGTTGACATTGGTTAATAAGATTATGTAAGTTTCGAATGTACAATTCTGTAACACATCAACTGTATATTGCATTGTATGCTTACCACCCAAAGTTTAGTTTCCTTCTGTCACCATATATTTGACCCCTTTTACCCTCTTCAACCACTCTGTACCCACCTTCCCTCTAGTAACCACTATACTGTTGTCTTAAGACACTTGATTTCGAATTGGTCACATGAGTTCTCATTCATTCAATAAATGGTTACCGATCATCTACTGTGTGTGGGTTTGTTCTAAACCCGGGAGATAAAGTGGTGACCAAGAAAGACAAGGTCCTTCCCATCATGTTATGGAAACATAATAAACAGTGTGTGTGTGTGTGTGTGGGCGGGGGGGGGGGGAACAGTGATAAATGCTATGAGGAAGAATAAAGCAAGTTTAGGAGAAAAAAATGGGGGCTGTTTTGGTTGGGGTGGTCAGGAAAATCTTTTCTCTCTGGAACAGAGATCTGATGAAGTCAAGAACAAGGAGTTTGGAGGCCCAGAGAAAAAGCAATCCAGAAGAAGGAAGGAGAGACACCAGCAGGGGAACGAGCTTGGGGTATCTGAAGAATAGCCAGAAAGGGGAGATGTGTCAGTACAGTGAGCAAAGCAGGCAGGGTTCTGATGAGGACCTTATTCTAAGGACTTTGGGTTCTATTGGGCTCATTGGAGGCTTCTGAACAGAGAAGTGATGTGACCTAATTTTCTTTTTTAAAAATTTGGTATGGAGAAGAAATCACAGGTATGAGAAAAGGAAGCAGAAGGATAGTTTGGGAAGTTGTTTTGGTCATTGAGGGGATGAGGTGATGGTGGCTTACATAAGAATGGTAACAAAGTTGAGAAGTTGGTGGTGAGAAGTTGACTTTAAGTTGTATTTTAAAGGCAGCATTGACAGAGCTTGTTAATGGACAGCATGTAGGATGGCAGTGTCTAGGAGGAACAATATTTTCAGCCAGAGCATTGGCAAAAGTATAGTGCCATAACACCATGTCAGTATTATGGGGTAAAACTCTTTCTTATGGCATGGCATTCAGTCATAAGCAGTGAAAACAAAAATACATAGTTTGAGTGTTAAGCATCAGGTAGCATATTAAAATGTTATTTTTAAAAATCTAGGTTTTAGGTAACCAATGCCCTCAGTCCTTAACTTCATTGCCAAATACGTTGTGCATGAACTCTGCAGTCCTATCCATTTCTAGTTTTCTCTGGTAATTTTTAATCATTCTTTAATTCAAAAGAATGATACACTAAGACCAACTTATTTCAGGGCCAAGAAACAACAACAACAAAATACCAACATATAGTCACAGGAACCTACATTATTAAAAGGGATGAACCACAAATTTAAGAGATGTGCCAGGTGGGTAGGTAGGGGGAGGGGTTATACAAAAGATCTGTACTTTCCACACTGCCAAATTTGAGGAAACAGAGTTGCATAAACAAGAGCCTGCCTGGAAAACTCTTGAGAAGCTCTCAAGGCCTTGTGGAAAGTGGAGTTGGAGGGGACTATAATGAGTGGGCACCTCCCCCATTCTCCATTCTACTAGACTCTTTCACTTGCACCCACTTTCTGGCCTTTAGCTCCATCTGGCTCCCTTTAGTTTGTTGCTCTTTGTCTAACATGTACTCTTTCCATTTTGGGTTATAAAACTTTGTTCTTACTTAGTTTCCCTCATTACTATGATCTGTTTTTGCATATTTTCTGTTATTGACCTCCCTTCTCTCTGTCCTCTAAAACTGACTGTGGTCTAGGACCTTATTCCCTTGCCTCTTTATGTAGCTCTTCACAGCTACATCACTCGGCCCTTATTTTCCATTCTTCCATTGAAAAAAATATTCTATGATCTATTTAGATGTCCTGTTAACTAATAACATGAAGTACGTCAATTAATTTATACATCATGTATGTATGGTATTTATGTTTTAATGTCTCTCTTCTAGGAATTACAAATGACCCTCAGATCCAACAAAATGTTCAATCTCACGTTGGTAAGCAAATAATGTATATTAAAGTAAAAAATTATGAACAATATCACTCTTAACCAATAAAATTAGCTAATATTTTTAATGAATAATGCTAAAATGTTACTCTTCAGTAAGACAAGTATAAATTGAACAAAAACAAACTTTAAAAAATAAACTTTATAATATATATGAAGAGCCTTGGAAAATGTTCATTGCCTTCACTTAGCAATTAGGTCATTAAGAACCTATCCTAAAGAAATAATAAAACTAAAGTTTATATACAAAGATGTTTATCCCAGAATTCTTTATAAAAAATTTAGAAACTACCCAAATGCTTGACCTTAAAGGAATAATTAAATAAATGGTGGTTCATAAGGTATGAAAAATTATGTAAATTGTATGGCCACTAAAAATTACATTTATGAAAAATGTTAATGTCATGAGTGAAGGTTTATATGTGAGATTAATAAAATAGTACAGAAACTGTATGTACAGTGTGAGCACATCTGATACTATGGAAATAAAAACTAGAAATGTAACAAAATATTGACAGTGATTGTCTCTGGGTGGTCAGAAAATTGAATACAGGTGATTTAAAGTTTTCTTTTTATGTACTTCTGTATCCTAACTTTATACACACATACATTTATGTTATACATCTTTAACATATATAACTCTGATCATCAGAAAAATTGAAATGATTTGATAAATAAATCTTTGTTGTAGCCCCATTCTCTCCTTTTTGGCCCATCACTAAGTTCTGCCAATTCTTTTCCTTTCCTTTCTCATTGGCTTAGTTCAGCACTAACCATGCAAAACCTCCCTCTCCACCTCTCTGCTTTCATCCCTAATAGCTACTTTCCTTGAAATATTCTGAGAGCAGTAGGAAGACTTTATGTATGGTTGGGATCATGTTACCCCCATGAAGGGAATTTGATGTGATCCTTGGTCATCCATAACACGACTAGCTTTTGATCATGAACTGCAAATCTTTGGTTATATTTTACTACAAACTATGGCTTAATTTCCCTTTGTTCCTCTCAACCGCAATAGATACACACCTACACAAAAAATTCCCAAGACTAACTTTCTATTTTCTGTATCTAAACAGATCCTTATTTTCCTTCCTAACTCTCCCCTAGAATCATCTTCTGAAAGGCTTCCTATCCGGGTATCTACCTTTCTACAAGCAAATTTACTGCCACATTGCTTCAGTGTTCCTTCTTTTTTTATATTTGGCAATTGTGTGCTTGTCATTTGCAATCAGACTTGCAAAAAGGATGGCAATTCCTATTTCATCACAACATTGACTAAATAGCAAATGCCTCTAGTATAAATAACTGTAAGTTCACATTTGAAAATGAAAACTTATACACAAAGTTTAAGATCATCTTGTAATAAATGAGATACACCAGCAGTTAAGTCTTTGTTCATAGTTGTCATTGCTTGCATAATAAGATGACAGTTCTTTTTGAAGTATACCCAAGACACTTGGTTTCAATCTCTCCCCCCTGCCCAGTAAATTCACACAGAAATTCACCAGATTGGGTGCTCAATAATTGTTCAACAAGAATTTCAAACTATTGGTAAAATATCTTTGACTTAGAAAACGAAGCCATAAATGCTAATAAGAAATTTTAGCTTATTAAGAATCATTGTGAAACAACACCTCAATCTCTTTATCTATTTGGTGAACAACAATGGATATGGCTAGAAAGAAGGAAAGTCATATAACAGTTGCTATCTCTGACTAGTAAGAATATGATTGGGTGTGCCTCCTCAGTCCTACTATATTGGTTTCAGAGTTTTTATTTGAATCCATATGTGCCTCTGACACCTCAGTGCTTTGCCAAGACCTTCATTTCTCCACTTTGTTTTATAGACAAGGAAACGAAGAAATGGCCATGGAGCAGCTTATTAACAGTATATTTTCTAGAAATGCCAACACTGAAATTATCAGTCCCAGAGTTCCAAGTGAAACTATGAAAAGATCTATATGAAAATCACTGTGATCTGAAGTGTTAATGAAAATAATAGTGTCAGTCATGACTCCTTTTAATTACTAAAATGGACAATTTTTTTAAATGAGAAAAACACATTACTGTGAAAATGTACTTTTGTAAAGAGAAAGTTACACCCCTCAAACTTACAAGCATATGATTAACAGCAACTGCTTATTAAATTTATTTTGAGTGGTTGTCACTAATGCATTTTTTAGAAGTAAAACTACAAAGAAAAATCATGATTGATTGAAGAAATAGAATACTATTAACAGTACACTTATTTCCCTTACAGAAGTAACTTTTTCTTCTTCAGAAAAAATATTACATAAAAAAATCTCCATTTCATACTTTTTATTTGTACATACATATGTGCCGGAAGACGCATCAGTTAATAATTGAACTTAGGTTGGAGAATTAAACAACTAAACATAGTAGATAAGGTTGAAACTAAAAATTTAAGTTCCAAATTAAACTAAAAATTTATCCCAATCATTACTTTTCCTTCTATTAAGAACTGAGCACTAAATGGAATTTAGAAATATTTATTAAAATAAAATCAAAGACAAACTACAAATGGGATGGATTCCAAAACATATAATGAGGAGTCAATTTTCTTAATATGCAAAAGCTCTTACAAATCAGTAAGAAAAATATAACCCAATAAATATGAGCAAAGATATGAACAGGAAGCTTGCAGAAAAAGAAAATTCTATGGCCAATAACATAAAAATGTGTTTAATTGTATCAAACTGAACTTTATTCAATTATATAAATAGAAATATAAATAACAAACAAGGATTTGGGTTCATTTTGGATACCAGAAGTCAATGCCAGTACTTTAAGCACTCACTGGAGTGCTTAAAATAAGGGTTCCTTATGGTTAGTGATTTCTCCTCTACATCACCTATTTCTTTCTTATTAAAAACCAGTGTCTAGATATAATGTATAATACACACGCACACCCTTTTACACCTGCCTCAGTGTATGTGGCTTAACTTGATGTCTTGGCATTCTTTAAAAATAATCTAAAATACTAGTGGTCTCTTATTCTGGCTGGCTTATAAATTTGGAAAATAGTAGATAGCCAATAAAATTTTCTGATTAATTATATAGAGCTACAAATCTAGAGAGATATCTGTGCTGCTGATCTCAGGCCACTCTAATTGTCTAATCTAGAATCCATGGCCCAGCAGTCTCCTCAGCACGTCGTGTGCCCCATCTTTCACGTCCTTACATAATTATTTGTAAGCAGGACTACACAAAGAACAAAAATGGCATGCTGCTCCATGTATGAAGGAATAAATAAAATCTAACTGCTATTAATATATCTTACTAATGAATAAAACTATTCATACTAAATTCAGTCTTCTAAAAAAATCAAATCTACTTTTCACCTATCCTTGGAAAAATTCATCTTCTTGATTTATATACCAAAGAAAGCTGACTATCAATTCATAGAATGAATTCTTTTCTTTACCTTTTCCCTGGTATTTTCCAATTTCTCTGCACCTTTGGGGCCAGAAAAAAGAAAGGGAATTCAGATCCTTTCTGCTACTTAGTGATGCTTTTGATAAAAAGGTTTAATAGGAAAAGAAAGAGAAAGGGAGAAAGGAATAGAGGAATAGAGAAAGTTAGGGTGGGAGGGAGAATAATTGAGTAGTTGAATACTGACTGTACTTATTCTTCTAAATAGAAGATCTTGGGGAAAATCTCTTTAGAATATTTTCTTTCTTTCTATAGGTAAAATGGAAATAATTATAATAAACGTCAGAGATGTTGTGAAGAGAAAAATATACAGTATATATGAAAATGTTCTGCATTTTCAGAAAGAGAAGCCGTATATTATTATTTAAATGTCTGCTTATTATTTTAATATTAAATGTTAATATTTATATTCAAATGGTAATAACATAAAAATATCATCTTGCTACAGCTAATAAAATATTACTTTGCTTGACGGTTTGAATATTATCTTAGTTAATGCCATTCATAAGTAACTAGGGGTGGCTATAATTACATTTTAAAAGAGGCTAACTGAAGGTTCCAGAATAGGATTGATCCATACCTTCTTTCTTCTTGTAAAAGTAATGGTCATCCCTTGGTTGAAGTATGAGAATAACAATGTATATACTTTTTTTTATCTGTGCAAAATGCCCATCAGGCCCATAACAGCAGCCACGTGCCTTGACATTGCAGTGGGAAAATATGTTGCCCATGGAGCCTCAGCCAACAGGACTTTAATGCTGGCTCCTCTAATGAGTTCAGAGAAGGACATTTTACTCCTACCTCAAGAGGAGAATTTGGGGTACTATAAAACTTAAATTAGAATTTTTTAATGATACCATTTTCATAATTTATGGTATTCCCATCCTGAGTTTGTTTCAAATTTGTTTAGGAAAACGTATTTCCTGCCTTTGTTCTTATATCGTCATTATAATATGGATGGATGATTAAATAAGTAAGGCTTGTGATACTTCTGAGAAAAGATCTCGTTTCAGAGTAACATCCAGGGCTGCCACACCCCAATAGGAAAAGTGTCTCAGTGCCTGGTAGCAAATGCAGGTGAGCTCCATCCTGAAAGCCTATGAGGGTGAGGTGACGGATAGTCAGCAAAGAAGTACAAACGAATGGAAACAACTCCATGCTCTGTAGCTACTTGACATGGAGTTGGCTCAGCATAAGTCCATCTGACCTAACCACAACAACAAGGAAATAAGAATAGTTAATCCTTATTGAGCATTTGCCATGTACCAACTTTGGGCCAAGTCCTTCACATTTTTTCCTCACAACACTATGAGATAGTAACTATCTTTATGTTAATTTTATAAATGTGTAAACTGAGGCTTAAAGAACTTAAAGAAGTTGCCCCAAGTCTCACAGCTATTAAGTGGCAGAGACAGAATTCACGCCCAGGCAGCCAGATTCCAGAGCCCATGTTTTAACGCCAGAATCACAGTGCCACAGGATCCCCAACATAATAAGAAGCTAGTGCATCATCAATTATTCTCCGTATACCTGCCTCATGTATTAGGTTCCCTTGTCACTCTGTCCCCCAAAAAGAAAGTCTGAATTCACTGACTCAGATTCAGCATTGGTCATTCACACTTACAAATTATTTTGTGAAAAAGGGAAAAGATACAACAATTAAAATGCAGTAAACAACCTAACCTTCTACTTTAGGAAACTAGAAAAAGAAGAGCAAACTAAACTTGAAACAGCAGAAGAAAGAAATGGAAATAAGTAAAAGGATTTGAATAGAAATAAAGGAAATGGAGAATAGAAAAACAATAAAGAAAATTAATGAAACCAAAAGTTGGTTTTTGAAAAGATCAACAATGTTGACAAACCTTTGGCTACAACGACCAAAAAAATAAGAGAGAAGACTCAACGTATTAAACTCAGGAATAAAAGAGGAAACATTACTACTGACCTCACAGAAATAAAAAAACAAAAACAAAAACAAACAAACAAAAAAAAACACAGAAAATCTGAATAGATTTATAACAAGTAAGGAGATTGTACTTGTAATAAAAAATTTTCCACAAGGAAAAGCCCAGGAACAGTTGGCTTTGCTAGTGAACTCACCAAGTGTTTTGAGCATGATTACCACCAATCCTTCACAAACTCTTCCAAAAATTAAGAGAGTATGGAACACTTCTTTTGTCAATGAGGCCAAAGACATCACAAGAAAACTATAAGTCAGTTTCTCTTATGAATATATATACAAAGTCCTCAATAAAATACTATTAAATTCAGCAACATATAAAGGATTACATATTGTGGCCAAGTGTGATTTATGCCAGGAATGCTAAGTTTTAGGAAAATCAATCAATGCAATACACCATATTAATAAAGGATAAAAATTATGCAATCATTTCAATAGACATCAAAAAAATTTTGATAAAATGCAACATTTCAAAATTAAAATATTCAACATACTAAGAACCAAAGCAACTTCATCAACCTGAAAAACAGCATCTATGAAAAACTCACAGTTAACATCATATTTCATAGTGAAAGATTGACTGCTTTCCCCCTAAGATCAGGAGCAAGACAGGAATGCCCACTTTGTCACATCTATTCAACGATTTTACTGGAGATTTTAGCCAGGACAATTAGGCAAGGAAAATAAATAAGGGGCATCCCTATTAGAAAGGAATAGGTAAAACTACATATATTCATTGGCTACATGATCTTGTATCTAGAAAATCCTAAGGAATCCACTATAACACTATTAGAACTAATGAACAAGTTCGGCAAGATTACAAGACACAACCTGCATATGAAATAGAAAAATATACAAAAATCAATTGTATTTCTATATGTTATCAATGAAAAATCCAAAAAATAAAATTAACAAAATAATTTCATTTAAAATAGCATCAAAAAGTTACATATATACAATGGAATATTACTCAGCTATTAAAAAAAAGAATGAAATCTTGCCATCTGCAACAACATGGATGGACCTAGAGGGTAATGTGCTGAGTGGAGTAAGTCAGACAGAGAAAGACAAATGCCATGTGATTTCACATCCATGTCGAATCTAAAGAACAAATAAACAAACAAACAAAACAGAAACAAACTCATAGATATGGGGAACATTTTCAGGGTTGCCAGATGGGAGGGGTTTTGCGGAAGGTAGGTCAAAAAGGGGAAGGGATTAAGAAGTATAAATTGGTAGTTATAAAATAGTCATGGGGATATAAAGTATATCATAAAGAATATAGTCAGTAATATTGTAATAACTATGTATGGTGTGAGACGGGTACTAGATTTATCAGAGTGATTACTTTGTAAGTTATATAAATTTCTTATCACTATGTTGTACACTTGAAACTCATATAATATTGTATGTGAACTGTAATTGAAAAATAAAAAAATTTTTTCAAATAGCACAAAAAAGAATAAAATAGGAAAACCACAAAATATTTGACAAAAGAAATTAAAGCAGACCTAAATAAATGGAAGAACATCTCATGTTCACGGATCAAAGATGCAATATTGTTAATATGGCAGTACTCTACAAACTAATCTGCAGATTCCACACAATCCCTTCAATATTCCAGCTAGCTTCTTTGAAGTTGTTAAGCTGATCCCTAAATTTATATGAAAATTAAAGGGGGCAAAAATAGCCAAAACACTGAAAAAGAAGAACAAAGTTGGAGGATTCACATTTCCCAATTTCAAAACTTACTACAAAGCTAAGTAATTAAGACAGTCTAGTACTGGCATAAGGATAGACATATAGATCAATGTAATGGAATTGAGAGTCCAGAAAAAAACATACATCTATGGTTAACTGATTTTTGACAAAGGTGTTAAGTCCATTCGGTGGGAAAAGAATAGCCTTTTAAGGAAATGGTGCTAGAATGACTGAATATCCACACACAAGAAAATGAAGTCGAACCCCTAATTCATACCATATGCAAAAGTTAAATCATAATGGATCAATCACCCAAATCTAAGAGTGAAACTGTATAAGTCTTAGAAAAAAAACGTAGGTGTAAATCTTCATGACCTTAGATCAGGCAATGGCCTTTTAGATATGATGCTAAAAGCACAAGCAACAAAAGAAAAATAATAATTAAATTGGACTTTACCAAATGAACAGTTTTTGTGCCTTAAAGAACACCATTAAGAAAGTAAAAGGATAGCCCACAAAATAGGAGAAAATATTTATAAATTATATACCAATAAGGAATTTATATCTAAAGTACTACAACTCAATAAAAAAAAAGACAAATACAGGCAAAGGATTTGAAGAGACATTTCTTCAAAAAAGATATACAAATGGCCAAAAAGCACATGAAAAAATACTCAACATAATTAGTCATCAGGGAAATGCAAATTAAAACTACAATGAAATACCACTTCACACCCATTATAAGATAGCTATAATCAAAAAGACTGATAATAACAAGTGTTGGCAAGGATGTGAAGAAACTGGAACCCTTATACACTGCTTGTGGGAATGTAAAATCGTACAGCTACTTTGGAAAACTGTCTGGTAGTTGTTCAAAAGGTTAAACACACAGTTACCACATGACCCTGCAATTCTACTCCTAAGTATATACCCAAGAGAAATGAATACTTATGACCAGACAAAAATTTGTACATAAATGTCATAGCGGCATTATAATAGTCCCAAAGTAGAGACAACCCAAATGCCCATCATCTGACGAATACAAAGGTAAATACAATATGGCATATTGATACAATAGAATGCTATTCCGTAATAAAAAGAACAAAGTACTGATAGGGGAGCTCAGAAGCATAGTAGATACCTACTTTTTCCTGCCCATCCATCTTCCCACGTAGCACACCCCTCCACGTCCCAGAACTCAGGTGCGGCATCATGCAGTGACTCTGGGTCTTTCTAGGGATGAGAAAACTGTAGGGTTTTCCTTGGAATGAGAGTTCTATGAACTATATAAGCCTGAAGTTGCCAAAAAATAAAACCAATACAGAAGTCAACAGTCTAAGAGATATATATAGAAAAAAATACTCAGCTTCTTTTGAATCCTTTGATACAGTCATGTTCCACCCTTTGGAACTGTGCGCGCGCACACACACACACACACACACACACACACACACGTATATATCTATATGTCAAATTAAATTTTATACATAAAACATATCAAATTAAATATGCATAATTTTATGTATGGAATTTAATTTGATATGTTTGCTTGTTGATTGATTCCTTAAACTATTTGGGATTAGGTCTCTGAAACTTGCAACCAGGAGTCCTAATTAACAAAGGGTCTCACTGCACTGCCCTCTTTTCTTTGGTATATATTTTTTTATGGGGATGAGGTACCCAGGTCACACAGTAATCTCACTTGACTCAATCATTCTTCCTACTCTTTTTTCTCGTTTAACAAACATACTCTCCAGGTCTCATAAAAGCTGCCATTTTCCCCTCCTAGTAGTAAAATGTCCCTCCTAGTAAAATTTTACTTTTTGCCTCTGTCTTTATTGAAAAGAATATTTCATTGTTTTTGGTATAACAGAAAAGTGGTGCTAACTGATGTATCTTTGAAGATAAGTGCTAGCATTCCAACAGAAAATTGACAAAGGACAGTCAATGAAAGAAAGCTCCTCCTTATATTTAACTTTTCAAAAGTGATCAGATCTCTCCACGCCCCACTGCCCTGCCCTGTAGTTTACAGAAAAGCCTTGCGTTCATGGAGAGAGCCTTTTTGCATTCATTACAGCCTAATGCCACTCAAGTGCAACCTCTACATGGCCCTGCCGCAGTCAATCCCGTGTCTCCTGTCCTGCGTGGTGTTGACTGAGATTTCTCAAAGGACTCACAAACAACTAACTACCCTAATTTTTCTACTTCCTTTTATTTTTTATGACTTTTCCTTCTTCCCTTTTAGAAAAGACAGAAAGAGCAGATAAGAATAAACAAAAAACCTACTGGGAGGCAACTTTTACAGGAAACTATGGCAAATCCGTAAGAATTTTTTATCAGGGTCGAACCAGATCAGCATCTGCGTGGGTTAAGCAGTAGCAGGAATGATGGCTTCCAAACTGTCACTCAGTCTAAACTATTATGTATCAACCTTGGCTGAACAACCTTAGCTGGAGAACTTAAAAAAAAAACAAAACATCCTAGAATTTTTGTAGGGTCCTCAGCCTTGGACCTAAAGCTTCTCTAGGCAATTCTAATATGTAGCCAAGGTCAAAAACCACTACCTATACAGATCCTAAACAAACTTTTTATCCCACCATCTCAATTGTTCTGGGTAGTTTGGGCTATAACCAAAATGGCCACTAACAATGTCAATGTCTCTTTCCTTCTCCACAAGCAGATGATTATAGTTACCGGTTATGAAGTCTTGACTACATAGCAGCCGAAGTGCATTACATACATCATCTCTAATCTTTACAATCACCTTGAAAAGTAGTACCATTTCCATTTTCAGCATAAGAAATGAAGAAATATAGAGTAAAGGAATTTACCCAAGACTGTACAGCAAATGCGTGGCACAGTGAGATCATAATCCAAGCTTGCCTTCTCTCTGCTGTAAAGATGGCCCCTTATCTCTGTGTGTCTTTACTCTTGGCTTTACTGTTTTTCACTTTTGACAAAATTCAAGGTTGGTATCCTTCTAATATCCTACCACCTTTGCAAATATATGATTATCTATTTCAAAACTAGTGGAAAAGAGAAATACTTACAAATTCAAGTTTCCTTCATTTTATATTATGAACTATACATGTTCATTATTAAAAAAAAAAATTCTCTAATTCTAGAAAGCAGAGGTGTCTATGGCCATGCTACCCTGAACAAGCCCGATCCTGTCTGATCTCAGAAGCTAAGCAGGGTTGGGCCTGGTTAGTACTCGAATGGGAGACCACCTAGGAAGACCAGGTGCTACAGGCATAAAAAAAATATATATATATATATATATGGGATTGTAAGCTGACAAAGTCCTTGCAATCTGCGAAGTCAACCAAGGGTTGCCTTGCCTAAAAAATAAAAAAATTAAAATAAATAGAAAGCAGAGATAAATGTTAATCAAGAACTGTTATCAGCCCACCTTCAAAACTCTTATATCCATTTTCAATTGGAACTTAGTTCATTGAGCAAGCTGGTTTTGCTTAGTCTGTTGAATATACACTTGGTTTGGACATATAATCAGAAGTGAACCTTCTAGTAATACATATCTCAGGACACCAGTTACCTAAGATTGATGCTTCTTTAAATTCTCTTTCCATGAAGATATGTAAATTATTGGTAACTCTGGAAATTCTCCTTAAGAATTCTTGGAAAGCAAATTATACAGTATAGCATTATATGACAGTTGATATAACATCTTGTGATTGCTAGGAAACCAGCATGCATACACACACAGAGGTTTTCCTTTCTAATAAAATGTATAAATGTGACTGTGACTGGTACCTTTACAAACTGGAGAAGATAAAATTACAGTTAGCTTCAGATAAATCCTATTCAAGTTAGTTTATACCTCTCTATGGCATTACCATCTCAAACTTTGTGTTAATAATAGGTACTCAATAAATACTTGTTAAATGAGTACAAAAATATGGAGGAGGCACTGCAAAAAAAATTAGGGGGAAAGTCTACCTCAAATAGAAAAACAAACCCCACAGTCACTAAAAAAAAAAAAAAATCAAAGAGAGTAAAATTTAAGATCCACAGCTTATGGATCTTATACATTAACAAGGACTTTGAATTCTAAATATGTTATTTATTTAAATTTTCAGGTGCATGGAAATAGCACGAAGTTTTCCTACATCAGAAATTGTGACTTCACTACCATCAATGAAACAAAAAGGCAACCAACTGAAGGAGAGAAAATATTTTCAAACCATATATCCAATAACAATAACAGGTTAATATCCAAAAACTATAAAGAACTCAATAGCAAACAAACAAATAAACTGACTATAAAATAAGCAGATGATCTAAATAGACATTTTTCCAAAAAAGACATATAGATGGTCAACAGGCACATGTGATGTTCAGCAACACCAATTATCAGAGAAATGCAAATCAAAATAACAGTAAGACATCACCTCACACTCACTAGAATAGCTATTATAAAAAAGACCCAAAATAACAAGTGTTGGAGAGGATGTAGAGAAAAAAGAAACTTCATACATTATTGGTGTTAATGTAAGTTGGTGCAGCCATTAAGGAAAACAGTATGGACATTCCTTAAAAAATTAAAAACAGAACTACCATATGATCCAGGAATTCTACCTCTAGGTATTTATTCAATGAAAAAAAACACTAATTTGAAAAGATATATGCACCCCTATGTTCATTGTATTATTATTCTCAATAGCCTAGATATGGAAGTAACCAAGGTGTCCCTTAATAGACAAATAGATAAAGATGTAATACACACACACACACACACACACACACACACACACACACACACACACAGAGGAATACTAGTTGGCCATAAAAAAAAAAGGCAATCTTGCCATTCGTGACAACATAGATGGACCTAGAGAGTATTACACTAAATCAAATAAGTCATATAGAAAAAGACAAATACCAAAATACCATATGATTTCACTTATATGTGGAATCTAAAAACAAATCAAAATAAAACTCATAGATACAGAGAACAGATCAGTGGTTAACAGAAGAAAAGGAGGTTGCAGAGTGGGCAAAATGGGTGATAGATGGTAATGACTTATTTGGTGATCACTTTATATTGCATACAAAGATCAAATTATTAGGTTGTATACCTAAAACATATTATTTTATATACTAATTTTGCCTCAATTAAAAAAAAAGAAATGAGATTTTACTGTTTATTTAGACTCTTTTCTCCTTAAAAACTCTATGAGGAAGCAGTAACAACTTCAGAATCACATCTTATTCAATCATTTCCCTCCACTGTGCCCTAGGCACACTGAATCTTTATTACAGCAGATAGCATAGTGTGTTTACATTACAGCTTGTTATAGACACATTGGTGACCACAGACATAATGTTCTTGATTTCACTTCCTTCCTTCCAATCATCCATCCATCCATCCATCCATCCATCCATCCATCCATCCATCCATCCGACTATCTTGTGCTTTGCCCAATGGGAAGTACATAATAAATCAGCAGTATAACAGACACTATATAGCTGGAGAACACCATCTAGCACTCCTATGTTATAAACACTATGAGGACCAAAAGATATGTCTTATTCCTATCTGTGTTCTCAATGTTTAGCATAAATTTGAGAACTGGTTGATGAACCATGCTTTAGAGATCATCTAGCTCATTTCCTGGTGGTGAAATAATCAAGGTCACAAAGCTACTAGTTAGTGGTAGGGCTAAGACTAAAGGTCAGATTTTCTTTCTCCCAATCCAAAGTTCATGTAAAATTCATTTTATGATTGACTCCAAATCAATTTACAAGTCAAGTGGCGCAGTGAAAGTTTTCTTTTAGCTCAAAAGTATACTAATGTCTTTAGAACCAAGTCTCTTTAACGCTCCAATTTATTGATGAAACACTGCATTTTCATGGGCATGTTTTTCACAACTGGGTGTTGTGAGTTTTGTAAGTTAGGTGAAGTTTTAAACATTATAATAATAAAGATTAAGAATTAATTATGCTGTATGTTAATGTTCTGGTTAAAGACTTTAAACATCTGTCTGTATACCTAGGTATTTATCCAAGAGAAATAAAAACATGTTTACAAACTCTTATACCAGAATGTTTATAGCAGTGTTATTTATAATAGCCTAAAACTCAAAACATCAAACTGTAATATAGTCATACAATGAAATACTGCTCAGTAACAGAAGGAAATGAGTTATTGATACATGCAACATCATGGCTTACCAGTTTATTAGCATAAAACATTGTGAGTAAAAGGAGTCTTACACAAAAAAGTATATACTGAGTGAATTCCATTTATATGAAATTCTAAAACAGGAAAAACTAATACATAGTGGGAAAAAGTTCATATCAGTGCTTGACTGAGAGGTAGTGGGTAGGGGCAGGGACCAAATTGGAGGACACATGAAAAGAAGTTTCTAGGGTAATTGTAATGCCCTTTACCATGATGGGGGTTTGGGTGCACAACAGTATGCCTTTGTTAAAGCTCAGTAAATGGGTACCTAAGACCTGTGCATTTCATCATATGCAAATTTTACCTTTAAAAAACTATAAAGAAATACTGAATTTAGTTAATTAAGTGTTTTAGGGGAAGTGTCCAAGTTCAGCCATTTATTTTTAAGGGCATCAAAAAAATACGATGAATTCATGGGTAGAGAAATGGACTGATGGGTAGATATATGTTAAATTAAGTACAGCAAAATGTTAATGGCAGAATCTAGCTTTTGTGTGAGTGTTCATTGTAAAATTCAAATTTGCTGTATGTTTGAAATTAAAATAAGGAAATGTTGGTGAAAGAGAGACTTTAAACAAGCATTCTCTCAGGGTCTTATTCAGAGCCTTTATGAAGACAACAATTATAAAAAGAAATTATTAAGACGACTAGGAAAAGAGTATGTGAACTGGGTATTAGATGATAGATAATAAGGCATTACTGCTAAATTTTGTTAGGTATGATCATAACATTGTGGTTATATAAAAAAATCATATTTTTAAAGATGCATATTAAAATATTAGAAATAAAAATAGTATGCTGTCTTTGATTTATTTAAAAAAACTTAAATAAGAAGAAAGGGAATGATGCCACTGTAGCAAAATTTTAATAGCTATTAAATCTGTGTAATGGGTGTATTGGAATTTATTATATTTATTCCCTCTGCACTTCAATGTATATTTGCAAATTTTTAATTTTCCTTTGAAATCAATCAGTATACTTATATTAAGAGTGCAAAAATCAAATGGCTAGCCCTAAAATTTTGAAATTATAACATTCTGTGATTGATGCTATATCACACCTCTTTCATTAAAATTACTATTATAATTGGTTTCATTTTAAAATTAAAGTGAATCTAAATTCAATCTGTTATTAGAATTTTAAAAATTCTTATGATGGCTTTGAATGAATTAGAAACACCCAGATCATAACTGCAGGTCTTAAAAATCAGTAGGTTAGTCATAGTAAATTAGAGATAGCATTCATTCATTCAGTCATTAAATAATTGTCATTTTTGCGAACTCCATAGTAATACTTGTAACCATCAATAAACACTTTTTAATATAAAGATGGCACTATACCCTAAAACACTTTTAGGGAAAAACCTCCACAGCTACTATCTATGCCTAAGTAATTCTAGCACATATGGTTGTGATATAAAGAAATATAACCAACAAAATTTTCATCTGCTTGACCCTAAACAACTGGAATTAATTTTGTATTTAATGAACTTAGCCTTACGAAGCTAATCACACAACACATGAGCTTCTGAGTTTACCAAACAGATGAATTGGAAGATGGTTTTGGTCATATAACAAAATAATCCTTCTCTTTACAAAATGATCTACTCAGTATTCTCTTATGCTTCCTTAATACATTTAAAACTTGACTGATTTACTAGGTTTCCCTTTAACCACTATTTTCCAGGAACAAATTCATCACAGAAAACACAGACTATGGTCCTTGACATTCTTTGGTTCTATTTAACGTTTCTTATTCAGGTTTCACTTGTTTCTGAATTTCAAGTTCTAAGTTTTGAAGAAATGTCTGCCAGGTCAATATTTACACTGGACTCTGGTAACAATTATGTTCTTCACTGAATTCCACAATGTCAAAAAATAACAGTAATATATTGAACAAGAGATCCCAGAGGGACTGAAGTTTTAACTTGGGAGTCCAAACGTACATACAAGATCTGCTAATGGTTTCGTTTATCATGAAGAGTGAAATGAACACAGGGAAACACTCTCAGTCTTAATTCGAGCATAATCTAAACTCGAACTTGACCATTGCAACTTGAGGCCATATTTTATGTAAAAACATGAAGATAAAGTTATAATGAAGGTGATATGACAAAGAAGATGCAGAAATCAGAAAGAAGGGTGGTATGTGAAACAGATCCATGTTCTGCTGCTTACAGTTCTGATCTCAGAGAGTAGAGGGAGGCATAGCCCATATTTCATATTGTCAGATCCTGAAAATGGGTGTCTAGATCAGTGTTGTCCAACAGAATATTCTGTGATGAGAGAAACATTTCATATCTGCACCATCCAATACAGTATCTACTAGACAAGTACAACTGAGCATTTGAAATGTGCTGAGTGTAAACAATGAACTAAATTATTTATTTCATTTCACATTAATTAATTAAAATATTGCCCTGCATGTGACTATTGGCTACCATGTCAGAAAACACAGGTGTATCAAGATTCATAGAGTAGTTCTTGGACAGAAGAACAAGAGATTTTTGGCAGAAATAGATTAGTAAGTCTGAGAAATGTATCTAAGGGGCTAATTTAATCAATGCATTTTGTATTTAATGCATTATTAAAAATTTTGCTCACCTTTTTCAAGATTCAATAAAGGCTCAGACAACAGTAAAATGAAGCTTGGTAGCTCAAGTTATTATTTTCTTCCAGTCTTTTAGTTCCTTTCCAGAGGCAGAATTCCCTTCTTGACACCAACATCAAGTACCCACAAAACCAACTCCAACAACCACATACATGCCTCCACCACAAGCCCAGCATACACACAAACTCTTCCACCCAGTTCAAAAGTTTCCATCCAGGCAGTCTTAAACACTAATAGGATCTACAGCCAAACCCCCTATTATGGCCATTCTGCTCATTAGAATGAATATATGTAAAGGTCAAGTTTGGGCATTTTAAACTTTTTTGATGTAAGTTCGAAGCAAGTTTGCCTGCTTAGCTTCTTAGGTGGAGATGTCAAGTTAGACAAATTATTTGTTGTATTGTAACTATGCTGACATATTTCCAAAAGCATATTTGTTTGCTGTGTCCTTATTACTCTGTTCAGAAAAAGGAGTACAGAACTTCATTCGATGAATTGAGCCTGGTCTAAACAGAGGGGAAGTCAAGCATGAAGGAGGAAGTACACTAGACTCCCCAAGAGTTGCTGGTAAGTGTGTTCCCCAGCTAAGATAATATTTTCCTATCTCTCGTGGGGATGAGGAAGAGCGGTGGGGAGAGAGGCTAAATGGCTGCATGTGAGTTGATCAGTGTTCAATTATACAGAACTTGAAAACAGTCGAATTTTTTAAGCTTTAAAAGATATACCAGTGACTAAAATCTGACATTTATGTCTTCCCTCTTCTTTCACTCCTTGTCTTTTGAAACAAGAACTACAAACACTAGAAGAAATTAGAGCCTAAAGGTGAGAGAGCAGAATAAGTGTAATAGAAGTATGATGAGTCCACACTGAGCAGGGGAAGCTTCCTTGCAAGGTGCTCTCAACATGGAAATGGCTAGAGAGAGAAGAGGTCTGGAGAGACTTCTGGTGGTGCTGATAGCCAGCAGCAGGTGACAGGAACTGGGAGGAGAAGGTGTACTCCAGATCATGGGTGAGTATTACTCATTACAGGTGAACTGCAGGTTTGCCTTTGGGGGAGGGAAAAGTGGATGGGGAGCCATGGGCACAAGTAATTTCAGTTCTGGACATTTTGAAAAAGCTCAGGATCCAAGAGCTTGAAAATTTCTACTAGCAGTATCCAACTGAAAGGTCAACAACCTCTCCATGGTCATTGCTTTCTGCTGTCCTTCACCTTAGATGGTGTTTACTGTAATTATCTTGTAGATGTGCCAGCAGGAGACTTTGAATTTCAGTTAAGTATTTTTAGAAATAACATTTTTATATGCTTCCTCTGATTATACAAGAAATCTATGTTCACTATGGAAAAGAAAGAAAGGCCTAAAAGGGGCAGGTGGAAGAAATACACATCTCTCTCTTTCCCTCTCCTCCTCCCTTTCCTCCTCCCCTATCCTCGGTATAGCAAGGTAATTTCTTGTTAAAGACCATACATACAGAAGAAAGAAATGAGACGAAAATATGGAAAATTAAATAGAAAATTGTAAACACTCTCATCATGGGTGGGGATTTGGGTGTTCTGATTATTCAAAGGTGTTTCTCTATTTTGTATTATTTCTTTCTAACAGAATCCTATTAGTGTGATGACTGGGTTAAGTGTTTCTAAGGTTCTTGATATGTATTGCCAAACTGTTTTCCTGCTAGATCATACCAATTTGTGTGGCCACCAGACCTGTATGAGTAAATTGCATTCTTTCATGGCAGGGAAATAGTAACCTCATTGTTTTAATTTGCAGGTTATTTGTGATATTGACTTTCTTCCTTATGTTATACACCAGTATTCCTTTTTGTGAATTAGATCGTTTCCACTTTTTTTTCTGTCATTTTCACTCTCAGATTCTATGATAGGATCTTGTTAATAATGAATTAATAGAATACTGGATTACTTCTTTGTGTTGAAAATCTCTCCTCACAGAAAATTGTCATCATTAACTTAATCTGTTAACATTCTACTCAAATTCCTCATTTTGGTCACAATTTTTGTGTGGTCCAGAAACAGGCCATTTGTGAGATTATCTGCAGGTAGCAAGTTCTTTACCAAGGAAGTGCTTAGGGAGGGCCAAGTACTGCCAACTTTGAAGGCAAACTATAAAACTATAAAAACAAAAAGATTGTTTGTTATTTTTCAGAATAAGAACAAGATTCCTTAATTTTTCTTACTGTAAAGATAAAGAGTGGTTAAACTATAAACTTCTTAAACCAGGATCTTTTTATATTTAATTTTTCTATATAATAACAGTACAAAATCCAAATCAATGTTATTTCCTAGAATTAAAAACAAAACTTTTTACCATGCAAACAGAATACTAGTGAGCAACATATGTGAGGGTACTACAGATGAGATAACAGCTAAAAGAAGAAGTTTCTTGAAGTCACAGAAATAGTTAAAAGGAAGGCCCAGGAAAGGATCAACCCCTGATTCCTGGCCAAATGTTCTTTCCACAGCATGCCACTCCCTCAGAGCCTGATAGTTTTTTTCTATGGAATTCCATTTCATTTTAAAATTCCAGTTAAAATATTTACCTATCATTTTATGTGGTAAATAAAGCCCTCATCACATTACAAATGGGATTATAGTAATCATTGCATGTGTGTGTATGTGTGTAGATGCCCATATGTTTTACACCTTCATTATATGTTCTTACTTTCTCTGACCTAGCTATTATTAAATAATGGCAAGGACTATACATATGAGCTACTCTAATATTTTTTAGTAAAAAATGAAAGATGAAGCATTTCTTATAGTTTTACAATAATAAGCCATTTTACTAGAAAAGTAGAATGGAAGCCTTTGTTTCTACTCAGAGTCCAAATCTGCATTTCTGATTGACATAGAGATAGCACTTACTTCGACACTGGCTAATTTAAATGTTGAGGTTTCATAATTTTTAAAGAAAAAAGTCACACATGACAGCATTCAATATTTTGAATCCACTATTAAGTAAGAGTCCATTTCCATTCACATGTGCAAACTTCTTTCCAGGGAATCCTGAGGGGGAGGTAAGCTAAGACCCAATGGACACCCAGGACGTGCTAGACACATTCACTTACTGAACACTGTTTCAATTAATCCTAAGAGTAACAACAAGAGATTGATAAATTTGAGGAAAAAGTAAATACCAGATGGAGAAAGGTTCTTTATTTCTCATATATGAAACAGGTATACTTTATACCTCAGAATTTTTTTTTAAAGTAACCATAAAAATTATTTAAGAAAGCATTTTTAAAGGTATACAAATACAAGGTATTGTTCCTGTGGTTGTTCATAATGTTAAAAAGAATCAAATCAAATCTTTGATGACTGCTTTCAAATGTCCCATATGAAAGGGCCTTTCTACTAATTGTGAAAATAATAAAGCTTTTGAAGTAAAGAATCTGGACATCTCTTGCTCTTTCTAGAAATGAGTTAAAATATTTGACTGAGACACTATCAGGGTATTTTTTTGTTTTCCATTGGGCAAAGAGTGGGCTAATCTGCAGTCTCACTGAAGAGATGACCTGACCACAGTGATGTGCATTATGATATTAATGCAAAGATAAAAACGTTCTTTCAATCACAACTAGAAAGAAATCTAAAGGGTATATAATATGCTCCCTTTTGTTATTCAAAACGAAGGACATTCTGAGAAGTCTCCAGTAACTTTTGAAGTAAGAATGGAACATTTGTGAATGTAAATATTTGTAGGATGGAAAATCGAAGAAGGTAGTAATGAGAAGGAAATTTAGAAACTTTGTTCATTCCTTAGATGTTCAGTTGAGTAACAGAATTAGATACCCACTGGATCAGTATTTAGAGCCTCCTGTGAGTTAGAATTTGAAGCATTTCAAACTCCACTTTGAAAGATGTGACCTTTGCCTCCCAGAAAATTTTTCAGCAATTCTGACTTGCAATTCACCTGCCTTTCTTATGGTGATTGAATACTTCTTTACACATAGATATTAAAACCTGATCTTTAAAAAGGAAAACCTCAAGAATTGCTAAATACAGATTTTAGAATATACAATGTGAAATTAAAAATAAAATTACTCATAAGCTAAAAAAATAAAGGTGAGAATGAAAAATACACAAGTCTTCTTTTCAAAATAAAACAAATTTTGAAAGGAAAGAGAGAGAAATGACCTAAGAAATGTCAGGTCAATGGCCAATTTTCCAAAAGGAGGTCCACAAATCTGTACTACTGCATAAAATCCGAGTCTTTGTTAACGAAGTGGTACAGCCTCAGCAGCCATCTGGCATCATCTTTGCCAGGACTGGATTGCTCTCTGCTATAACTAACAACTTGCGTGTTTAGCTCAGCCCAGTTGTGAAGTCATGAATCTTTCCTCAGGCTCAGTTTCTCATCTGCAAAACAGTGGTAGTTGCCTCCATAGGCAATGGTTTCAGTCAAAGAAACAGCCCATACCGAGCACTTAGCAAATACACTCCCAGAAATAGATTCCTCTCCTTCTATCCTTTTAGGTGATAACATCTCCAGCCCATCCTTTATGAGGTCATTTAACTTTAAAGAGCTAGCACATACAGGGAATGATTTTCAGCTCATATAGTCATATTTTTAATTCCCCCCAAACTTATTAAATTGTCCATTCTTACAAAGGAATACTATGTAGCAATGAAAGAATAAACTACAGCTACATGAAACAATGTGGATGTATATTTCAGGCATAATCTTGAGTGAAAGAAGCCAAACACGAAAAAAGCACATACTGTATGATTCCATTTTTATCAAGTTCAAGAACAGCCAAAGATAATCTATGGTGATAGAGTAATGGCTGTAGGGGCCATTGTTTCTAATCTGGATAATAGCAGTTTTTCCCCCTTCTCGTTATCTGAGGCTATTTTTCACTGTTGCATGCCTGCCTCTTACCACCCCTGCCTTCTCATTTGCTTTCTTTCATTCATTTATTCACATATTTGGCACATATTTTTTGAATAATATAAAACAAGTGTGGTGACTGTCTTCAAGGGGGAAGTATTAAACCTAATTTAGAGGGTTTGGAAAAGTCACCTTGAAGTAGTGACATTTAAGAATTAGGAGAAGAGATTTTAGCCCTGAGTGAGTTCTAAATATTTGTCGAATGAATGAATCATGCATGAGTGAATGATCATTAGCCAACAAAGAGGAGAAGAGTTCTGATGTATTGTACACTGAGAAACCAGGAATTTTATTGAAGGGTGTCTAAACCAAGAGTCAGTAGGCACCTGGATAGAATTAAAGGCATTAATTTTGGCTGCTGTGAGTACTGTTTTCTGCCTTACTTAAGACCTTAGGTGACTAGATAAGTGAAGAATTTTTAGTCATTGCTTGGCTAACCCATACATATTCATATCACACTAAAACAAAACCAGCCAAAAATAGCTCAAGTCTTTATGATGATTCCTTCATTTTGCCTGCATAGTTCTGACCCAAAGCTCATATGAAGGTGACTTTTCTGGCACAGTCATCAACATCACCTTGAATGATTGTCACTCATCCATGACTTTGCATGACAACTCTGTCCAAGCCTCAACTGCCCTGACTCCTTGGGCATTATTGCATGTTGCAAACCACCACCAAATTTTGGCCCATTTTTGCCCCCAGAGAGTTCACCTTCATGGTGTATTATAAATCAAGACCTTGAAGTCTAAAGGACAGAAAGAACAGATGACAACAACCTCTGTAGAGATACTTTACTCAATTATATGCCTTATCAAACCAGCCTGGTATAGAAGCATTATTACTGCATCATATGTAATAGCAGCAAAGTTTAAAATGCCAGAGATAGGAGCCAAGTTATTCAGGGCTTAATTTGTTGTATGACTTGATCTATCAACAAAGTGTTGTGTAACTTTAAGAATTCCTAACGAGAGTCTATGGCCATGCTACGCTGAACAAGCCCAATCCTGTCTAATCTCAAAAGCTAAGCAGTGTTGGGCCTGGTTAGTACATGGATGGGAGACCACCTAGGAAGACCAGGGTACTGTAGGTGTAAAAAATCAAAAATAGAAGATTTTAAGCTGACAATGTCCTTGCAATCTGTGAGGTCAACCAATGGTTGACTCGCCTAAAAAAATAAATAAATCGTTTAAAAAAAAAGAATTCCTAACAAGAAGTATAAATATAGCTTTAGGTGGTCTTACAATTCCATATTGATCTCTGAGACTTGGAATCTAAAAAAGCTAAACAAAGAAATGACACCAAGTAAGGATTTTTCCAGTGAAATAAAGGGAAACGAAGAATAACAAGTATCTGGAAATTATTTATTTTTAGACTTTTCTAGAGTCTTTCTGTTCCTCTGATAAAATTTCAAACTTAAAATGGTATCAGTCTCCTTTACAGTCAGTGGAATTAAGGCATGGGCTCCTTTTCTGGCCAGGGTCTATATTTTGGGTTTATGTGGTATCACAGAAGGTCAAAAGTTTGGCAGACTCTTAAGCAATCTAAGTGCATCTATGAGACAGACAAGTAGAAGTAGAGAACAAGTATTCTTGCCTCTGTTTAAAAATCTTGGAGGTAAGAAAAAGTTAATTTATTTGTCTAAAGTGACATAAACTTTCAGTGGTCAGGGTGGTGAAATAAACTCAATTTTCTGACACGCATATACACGTAATCAAATCTGCTGTCCCTCAAGTGTACTCAAAGTTTTCTGACCTTCACAGTTTGTTAAATTTAGTCCTATTTGCCTAAATACACAAAGCCACAGTGACGTTTTTCCCGTGAAGGAAGTTTCCTCCAATTTTAAAACAATCACTTCTTCCAGCCATTTTATAATAACTGAGAACTTGTCAGAAGAAAGACTGTTGGCGTTTTACTGCCAGTGTCACTGGGCAAAAATGTACCAAAACCGCGTTCTTTCATAATCAATGGATTCTTAAACTTCAGCACTGTCCTCATACTTATATCTCCTGACATAAGACAGTAAAAAGGCCAAAGATTACATGTTCGTTACACTGCATCTATTATACTGCAGCTCCTTTTTCCAAGAACTGACGATTACAGAAATCTTTTGGAGCTCTTCTTTTTCTAGGTTTTCCTATTTGCTGTTTAGGTTTTAGCAACTAATAACACGGTCCAGGGTATCATTACTGCAATTGATCAAATGTAAACATTTGATTAAGGCTCTAGTTTTATCATAAATGCTCATATTTTTTACAGCAAATTAAGCTAGAATATAAATACTTAGTATTCCCAAGAAGTATTTAGTCATTAGTTTCTTGACCAGTGTATAAAGTCATTCACAGTTTTGAGGATAAGAAGCAGTCTTCTAAGCTGACTTTTAATTTGTTATCTAGTCTAAATTTAACAGAATGGAATAAGGCGAGGAAAGAAAGTTTAAAAGTATTTTCATGAAACCAGAGCCACCATTTAGCAAAAGCTTTTAATGGAATGAGTCACAGGCATACTGAAGTGCAAATCACAAGGTTACACGTTGCCTCCTAGAAACACAACACCTGGTTCTGAATTCTTTGCTAAGCAAATGTTACCCTCTGAATCAGACCATTGGAAAACCTCAAGCACAAGTAGATTTTACCTCCTCCACCTCCAAGACACGCACGTCCCTTTCATAAAACAGCATCTGAAAACAACACTTGACTGAAACCAAAGATTACAATTATCTGGGTACTCTGAGCCACGGAAAAATACAGTTTGCAAAGAAATTACTTTTGCTCTTTCCCTCCCTTTACCATCCCTGCCCCTTCTAGGGGACCAGAACCATATGTAGTCTGAAATTCTGAACATTTCTAAATACTAAAATATGAAACGAGTACCTGGCAAACACCTGGAGCTCTCCTTCCACAGCTCGCTCTCTCCTCCCACACTCTGGCAACGGAATGCCCTTCAGAATCATGGCTCAATGCTTTTGGTAAATGTTTTACAAGACACTAAACAGTCTTGTGTCCCACCCTCAGAGCAAACACCATTGAGGGAACACAATATAATGTCCGCAAAGACAGTGTGTGATGGACAATGATGCAAATGAACAGGCTGGGCTCTATTTCCACACTTCCCCTTAGGGAGGAAAAAAAAGTCCCAAACTTTCGAGGGGTGGAGGTGGCAAGAAAGAAGGGCTTGAAGAAATAAATCTGGACACTAGAAGCATTTGAGGGTTTTTTGTTTGTTTGTTTGTTTTTTAAAGCAGCTTTAGGATAAGCTCATTGTTCTAATCCCAGAGCAGGTCTTGGCTTGCCAAACTGAGAAAGTGTTAAATGCAAGTTAATAAAGGGTAGAATTCACCTGTGAGTCTGCAGAAACAGTAGTAACTATACATGTACCATATATTCCTATTTATCAGAGCAAGTGCAATTCAAAAAAGCTTTTCATAAACAGTCTTCCACAATAAACAAAATATACTTCCCATTTTCCATGTCCCTCAAGTAAATTCACAGTTAAAAACCAACTCTGCTACAAACCAGAAGTTTTGCATTCCATTCAAGTTAACAATTACAACTGGAGGATAACAAACTTGCTGGCACCGAATTATTAGCATACTCAGAATGTCAGGTGCCTCTTGGTACCACCAGGGTTAACAAAAGAAAGAGAGGGTGCCTCGGGATGTCTGCCTGGTTTTACAGAAACTACAAACAAAGCTTTCTAGAGTCTGGAGCCCATGTGGGCAGTACACACTTACCTGCTCTTGGAGTTCTGTGTAGGAGGGTCCGAGAAATGAGAAAGTAGAAATATTTAGCAACCATCAAACCTACTTGCTAAAAGAAGACCAAGGCCATCTAGAGAAGGAAGAATTGACTTTAGCGTCAGAATCACACACAAGGCCAGGTTAGGTAAGTAAAAAAACCCATTCTCTTGTCCCCACCCCCTAGCAGGGAAGACATCCCAAAGAACTGACAGCTCTCCCAATCTGAGAGCCTGGAAAAAGGCACAGAGCTGTCCTTCACATTATCAAAATATCTTAAGGGTTGCTATAACTCTTATGTCCCCCTATCTTACCTGTATAGGTCTCATCTTACTTTTGATTTCCTCTCTTACAGATGCCTCAGGTTAGTGCTGTGACTCACAACTGTCTTCAATCTAGTCTGATTGACTAATCTGTCTTGGGTGAGATCCTAAACAACCTGTTTATCTGCCTCTCAGGGGGTGGTGAGGGGGCCTCCCTGACCTCCAGCCCAGACTGGGACAGAAGCTCAGCTCTCCTGACAGGCCAGGATTTCCCTGCTGACCCACTCCCTGCCCTCAGTGTACCTCTTTTCAGTGTCCTGCCGTCCCTACCTAATCTGATTCTCCCCAGTTGTGGCATATTTTCCTCTTGGATGACTCTTCTCATCCCCTTCCTTCTTCCCTCTGGGCTGGTCCACTTCTATCCTGCTTTTAGGATCTATCTCACTTGACCCCTATGACCCAGCTTCTGGCTACTGCTCTCCCCTAGTGCCCTTCTATAGGCAAATCGAATAGGAACACATCTCCAAAAGTGACACCTGCATGACTGGGGACAATTATCACTTCTTAGAAGTCTTTCCTTATGAGTGCCTCTCTTGGGTCTTGTATTTGTGTGTCCATCAACATCAACTGCTGTCTAGGCCACCAGATCATCCACTTCTACACCCTTTAGCATGGAGTCCAGTGCTTAAGGTTAAAGAGCATATTTGAATTTTGACAAAAAAAAAATTGTGAAGACATAGCATAACCTAAAGCAGTGCCTCATTGGAGCACACTCCAGGTGTCCAGGTGTTGGCAGGGGCTTGAGAGTTTAGGCTTTAGATGTAGTTGTTTTGCTTTTTTGTTTTGTTTTGTTTTATTCAAAAGAGGAGGAGGAAAGTGGGTTATAAAGATGAGACAGCAAATAAGCTAACTATCATGCCACACCATAAAACAAGCATCATTTATCAAATGTCAATAATCACTGGGTACTCGATATTTGACATTTAATTTAATCAGACAGAGGAGGCAACAGATTCAGAGAGGCTGCTCAAGGGTGCACAGGAGGCTAATAACAACAGAGTTGCTCCCAGTCTGAGTCTTTGCCCTTTGCCTGAGCTGCACTCTCCTGCCACAAGCACGCTGTAGCCTGTTCTCTCTAGGGACTTGTCTATCGTCCAAATCAAGAGCCACCTACGTGCTTTCTGCCAATCCATGGTCAGAACCTGTTTGGCCCTGTTCTCCTACTCTACTCTTTTTCCTTGGCCTCCTCACCACCTTTCCACCACCTTTTCTTCTTATCCCAAAGACAATCTGTCCTATTCACTTTGAAATCTATTAACAAATCTATTTTAATTTTTTCTGTGGCTATACATTTGATATTTGGCTTTAAATACTGTAAATAGTGTTAAAATGCTCTGTGTTATATATAGCACTCAGGGTGCTATTGTATTCAAATATTAATCTCATGCTGCTCAGACTAAATTGTGTGGCCCTAAGAAAGAACTGCACCTTCTATACATTGTGAATGTCTTATAATAGCATTTTCCCAGTTCCAGTCCTACAGTTCTAAGTTGAGTTTTTGCTCTATTGTTTTGGGTATGCCAGTGTGAAGGCATACCCCTGGAATTTTTACCTGCAGAGTTCTGAAAGGACAGAATAACTAGCATGTGGACAGTGCCGCTCTATCACCTTAGACCTATTCCTGAGTCTCTGTCAGTTCTAGGGGCCTACTTCTAGCTTGGATATCCTTGAGTCTAGTATAAAGCCAGTCTACAGGATGGTTCCAGGTCCTGAAAGGGGTTTTGATCGCCCCTGGACACTAGGAGATAGGAGAATAGGAATCAGCAGGAGGTAAAGATTTTATTTGGAACTGCTAAGTCTCCCAGAATCTGCCAAAGGCCTTGGCATGTCCCTGAATCACTCAAGCCACTTCAGTTCTCTAGAGAGAGCGTCAGAGAGCCTCGTGTGTGTGCGTGTGTGTGTGTGTGGTCTCAGAAACTGTTCATCACCCACTTGAGCCTAAACCCAGATCCTAAGCAATCTCCCAACAGCCCTTTGTGTTTTCCCAAATTGCCTAAGAAAGAAGAAGCTGGTACAGGCATGCGAAACACATGACGAATCTACACTGTCCAGCACTGTCTTTCACTGGGACTTCATCTGCTAGACCAGCAGTTCTCAAAGTGACATCCTTGGACCCCCTGGGGGACCCTAAGACTTCTTTCAGAGGTCTACACAAGGCCATAACTATTATCATAATAATTCTGATATTTTTGCCTTTTTGACATTTGCACTAATGATGAAGAGGTAACAGTGAGTAAACTGCTGGCACCACAGCACAAAATAAGGCAGTGGCACAAAACTGTACTAGGAATCAGTATTTTTCATCCCTGGACATGCAAGTGTTTTTATTTGATGTTTTAAGAACCAGTTTTCCTTAAGAATGTACTTAAAAAAGCAGAAAATATTAATTTTATTATATCTTGACTCTTGAATACATATATTTTTAATATTCCGTGTGATGAAATGGGAATTATACATAAAGCAGTCTTGCTGCATACCAAATGATGATGACAGACAGTTTCAAGGAAAATCATTTGTGGGATTATTTGAGTTACATAGTGAACTATAGCTGCTTTTGTCATAAAACACTTTTTTTGCTTAAAGGAATGAATGACAAACTATAGTGATTCAGACTTGCGAATTTGGCAGACATTTTCTAGAAAAATAAAGTATGCTCATCACGTCAAAGAACAAAGCTGATGGTATTTGTTACCAATAATAAAATTCAAACTTTCAAGCAAAAGTTAAAATTGTGGAGAACTTGTACTCACCATCATGAGCTTCATAGCTTGCCAATAATTTAAGGCTTTTCTGATCAGATTAGTTGTGATATTAACAAATGTGATTTTTTAATATTGTATAAGGAAATGTGTCAGTATTTGGAAGATCGTCACAACTCAGTAAATCAATATTTTCCAAATGACCAATACATGGTATTACAGAATCATGCATGGGTCAAAGATCTATTCAAAGAACAAGATAAACCAGGGGGTTTTAATTAACAGTATAAAAAGTTTATTGCTATGGTTTTAGATTCCACAATGAAAATTACCTTTAAGAAACTACGTTTTGTAGCATTTGGGTTTAGTATCAAAGAATGTTCACAATTATCTGAAAAGGCTACTAATAAATACTCTTTTTTCCAACTATATATCTTTGTGAAGCTAAATTTTCTTTCTGTACGTTGATGATAATAACATATCTCAACAGAATGAAGGCAAAGCAAATACAAAAACACAGCTGACTTTTATCAAGCCAGCCATTAAAAAGATTTGAGGGAAAAAGATTTGCAAAAATATAAATGATGCACTCTTTTCACCGTTTACTTTGTTTGGAAATACAGTTTTGTTTTGTTTTGTTTTTTTCCCATAAAAATGTTATGTTAACAATAGATTTTACTATTGTTATTTTTGAAGAAGTTAATAAATATTTTTAACTTCTTAGTTTGAATTTCTGATTTGATAAATACCAACGGATACTGCCCTCATAAATAAGAGCACTTGGGTTCCTCAATAACTTTTAAGAATATAAAGACAAGGATGACAGATTTAGCAAAGAAAAATGCAAGGAACCCAGTTAAATTTGAATTTCTGATAGATAACAAATAATATTTTAGTATAAGTATCCATACAATATTTGAGACATACTTATACTAAAAAACTACTTATTGCTTGTCTGAAGTTTATATCTAATTGACCATCCTTTATTTTATTTACCTGATAAGATGTGCTGAGCACAAAACGTTTGAGAAATACTGTACTAGACATACTCCTCATATTTGTGCTGAAACACTAATTACAACATTTATTAAGCACCCACTTTGTACCAGACTCAATGCTAAGTTATTTACATATATTACCTCTGCAATCATCTCCAAAATCCTATATGGCAAGTACTACTATAATTCCTATTTTACAAATGAGGAAACAGAAACCCAAAGAAGTCCAGTGAAGCTATTAATTGGTGGAAGACAAGATAGGAACGTACTTGCTCAGACACCAGAATCTTATACTTTGTAACTATTAGGCTCACACAGAACTCTGAATAATGGAGATCCCCAAACATGATGGGTTTTTCTGCATACTTGCATCTCAAATTTAAGCAAATCAATTTCTATTGCTTATCTTCCCTCTGTGTGTCTCAAAGCTCTGTGTTCTGCTATCAGAGCAATGGTGAAAACCAAGGCTATAAGTACAGTGTGCCTGGGAATTCTATCCAGAACTAGCCATCAGCTTTTTGACTGGAAGCTGACTTTCCTAATGGATGCTTCTCTACACATGAAAACAGCATTGTTTTGCCCTGGAATTCTAGAATGCAGCACTGGTACATAGGCACTGCTCATCGCTATTAATTGGAAGCCACTGGGAGCTTGGTGCTGAGCTAGAATCATCCTTCAGAATAAGCTGGAATTTCTCCAGAGGAATTTGTACCAGATGAAGCAAATGCATCCATTGTTGTAAGTGAGCCAAGGCCCCTCTTTTGTATGATAATGACCCAGGCCACTGGATATATTTAATGAGCTCAGGCTGGACAGTAAACAGAGAAAGTAAATATTTTATGATCCAGCTTAGGGGCAAGGGTATGTACTCCACTGTGTCACATGATCTGCAGATACAAAAATAGACTGGATTGCAGATAATTTGGGGCCTTCCCCCAATTACCAATGGCTTTAATGTAATGTAGAAATTGATAGACATATAAATCAGAGAGAGATACTAGTCTTCCACACAGGAAAGATTTCTTTATCAAAGGGAAGATTAACCTTTCAAATCTTTGCTTTGTAAATTTGGATTTTTCTTAGATGATGCACACTAGATTATACTTAGGGCAGTTGTATACACATAAGCCAAGGGTAATTTAAAAAAGGGATTTGCAAAAATCTTTGCAAACTTTGAAAAATAGCCTAATAGAAGAGAATGGAACAAGGGGAGGAAAAACAAGTATAGATCAGAAAAGATGCCAAAACTGTAGCATTAGATAATCATAGAAGAAGGGCATTTTAGAAACCAAGATTTGGTGAAAGATTAGAGAGCAGGCCTAGGTAGAAAGGGAGTTTGGGGAAACCCAAAAGCTGGAACACCTGGCCATGAGTCATCTCCAAAGGAAAAGTAAAAGAATCATTTTTTACTTTTAAAACTGTCAACTTTGCAGTTCACCTCCGGCCCTTCTGGCAAGCTCTTGGCCCAACCCTGCCCTAATAGCTGAGCCTGCCCCTCTAGTTCAGGCCCTTAATCTGCCCACTCAATCTAGATCCCTTAAGGGCTGAAATGAATTGTCCTCAGGAGGAAAAAGAAAACAAAGAATAAACAGATGCAAGCCTGACAATAAATTTAGGAGGCCAAGGATTGTCACAGCTTTCTCCTTCAAGGGGCCTTCAGAATTTATTCTTGTGGATAATGAACATTAAGGAGGACACAGCCAGAAACTGACTCATCAAATTTCCAAAGTCAAGACCAGAACACACAGGCTCGGGATCCAGGAACTCACTTTCTATCTTTAGAACAGAGTCAAGAGCCCTGCCTGTTTCAGATGTGAAAGTAATGGAGCCAAGTGGTCCAGCTTATTCAGACCAGGTTGTTGCCTTTCCTGTTTTCTGGCTTCTCTAAAACATAGTTGCATGGAGTTTTATTTCATTATGTTTGACCATAAGCCCGATGACATTTCAGAAAGTGATTGCCCTTGAGAAGTGGTTGGATTTATACATGAAGGTCACTAGTCATTAGCATGGAGCCAGATAGTAAATATTTTAGACTTTGTGGGCCATACAGTTTCTGTTACATATTGTTCTTTTTCTTTTTCTTTTTCTTTTTCACCATCCCTAAAAATGTAAAAACCATTCTTAGCTACATACAAAACATACAAAAACAGATAGCGGAGCAGGCCATAATTTGCTGATCTCTCATTTAGAGCAATGGCAAGAGGTAGGCCACATCAGCTGGTGACTTCTGCATACAGTTTGGTTGACTATAGTATCATAACATTAGGTAGATGTTACGTCACCTTCTCACTGACAAAAACTACCTAATGTGCCATCACACTTGCCCAACTCTGGCATTCTCTACTTGTGGAGTCATCTCACCTTTGCTATGACCCTCTTTGAAGAAAAATTTAGCTGTAGATCTGACAGAGAATTAAACCCTCGAATGACAGTCATATATTTGGGAAATTAGATGAACAGGATTTAAAATAAGCTAGAGTATTTTTTAACCTGTTAATTTTTATTCTGAGTGTGTGTGTGTGTGTGTGTGCGCGCGCGCGCGCGCGCGTTTTTGTTTAAAAGTGAACACTCCATATGTATCACAAAATTCCAAGTCTGGAAGAACCCTCTAATATAACCTAGTTTAGAACTGTTTACACTTGAGGAAATTATGACCTACTTCAGTTAAATGAGATATTCCAAGTCACATACCAATTGGCAGAAGAGCTGGGGCCAGAAACTTGGTTTCCTGATTTCCACATTAGTTCTCTTTCTGCTACTCTACTTTATAGCACACTGCCAAATTAGTACTAAACATTCAATTCAACAAATACAAAGTATTTCCGACATGCCCAGCACTGGCTAGATACTCTAGGGATACAAAAGAAGTGTGAGAGAATTCTTACTCATAAAAAACTTTTGGTCTCAGTGAGAAAACAGGGTGCCCACACGAAACAAATACATTCTATCTCACATTGCTATGTAACTATTTGGCTAAAACAGGACTAAAAAAAGTTTCTGTAATGATAGAAAGGTTCTCTATCTTTGCTGTGCAGTATGGTGGCCAGTAGCCATATGTGGTTATTGAGCACTTAAAAATGTGGGTAGTGCAACTAAGGAAATGAAATTTCAATTGTATTTAATTTTAATTAGCCTAAGTTTAAACAGCCACATGTAGCGAGTGGCTACCATATTGGACATCACAGGTCTAACTAAAAGAATGGTTAGAGGTCTGAATGGAAAATATGAAACACACACTGTCATTTCTCCCTCTTGTGCCTGTGGCAGAAACCACTACAAATCACAGAACTCTTTCCTTCTGAGTAAACATGGGCTCTCAGAAGTCTCCATGCAACATATTTTCAATCGCTTGAACCTGATACATAACATGAAACCTATTTGCCATCTCAGATACAGATAAAAGGTGACAAAAGTAAGCAAGAGGAGGAAGTTCTTGAGCTGAACCTAGAACGACATCATTTGGGCAGGTAAAGAGGAAAGGACAGAGTGCGGGGCTCTCCATGTACAGAACAGGAGCAAAGGAACTGGATAGAGTTCTCCTGGTTCTGTGAGTGACAGGGAGGATGCTGGCAGGAAAGAAAGGAGGATTGTGTTGGGTGTGGTAGAGATAAGGGGACAGGCAGAAGGGTGGGGCTAGATTAAGGAAACCTTTGGATTCCAGGAGTTTGGACTTTTCTTAATAGCAAAAGGAGCCTTGGAAGGTATAAGGAGAATAAGGATAGGAGAAAAATATGTTTTAGGAAGGCAAATCTGCTAGGAGCCATAGAATGGGTTGCATAATAGACACATTCCAAAACCAGTAAGAAGGCTAATCCACTAATGATGTTTGGTTTTCCTTCAGCAAAGTAATACTTGTTTATTAAACAATATGTACAAACCACAGAGAAGCAAATGTAAAATTAAAACTAGACCTCTACCATTCAAACTCAACCTGTTGGCATTTGATGTGATTTCTTCCAGGCCCCTCCACCACCACCCCTTCTGATAGCTATTGCAATAACTCAGTAGTAAAGTCAGGGCGAGGACTAGGAAGGTGGTAGTGTGAATAAAGAGGAAAGCTGCAAAAGAAATTTTTCAGGTAGCAGAGAAAAGAGAGACCATTAGCGTTAAGAGGCCTAGGTGCTACACCCGTTTGTTTCTGTGGGACTCCACTCTCTCAAGCCCCAGACTTGGTTTCCTCAGTTTAGAATCAAGATACTGGTCTCAGTCGAGCTCTTAACCTCGTCCTATTGGTGTCTAATGAAGGGTCAGAAGGGATTTTTGAGACATCCCCCCACCAGACCTAAAGTGGAACTAAAATACGTGTATATTTATGCCTGTGTGTATTTTAAGTGAGCATCACATATAGATAGCAGGCGTTGTCATAAGACAAAAATGTTCCCTTGATCTTTAAGCTGCACCAACATCTAGCCTGTTGCACTCGACAAGACCTAACGCTGTAACTTAATTAAACCATATAGTCTGAGCAGTGTTACAGGGAGGATGTGTAGTTGTGCTTCACAGAACATGTATAGGATGATGTAAACAGGGGATCTACTTTCAGATAGAACTGCACCAAGCAGTGACAGCATCTTCCAAGAAGCCAAAGGTTTTTAAGGCCCAATCTATCTTCTCAGACCATAGAAAAACAAACAAAAACAAAACAGCCGCTAGAGAACACAAATTATGCTCTCCCAAAAAAGCAATTCACAGCCGGTCACCAAGTTAATAAGCAAAAGTATAAGCCAGCAGTCGTCCACACGGACATGCATGAGACTCAACTATGGGGTTTTCAAAAAGTACCGATGGTTGGGCTCCTCCTCACACTGACTAAGTCAGAGTCGCAGTGAATGGGTCTGTGCGTTGGTATTTTTTTTTTTTTTAATTCTCAAAATGACTAAAACCTGAAGCATAAGCAGAGGTCCCAGAGCATGAACAGTTCCAAGAGCAGAGTGGAATCAGATCTGACTGACAGTTTTCTTAGTCACCCTGGTTAAGAGTTGCAGCCAGTTCCTTAGTGAGGGAGAACTGGAGGCCAACACAGAACCCACCATGACACTTTATATTTTCATATTAAACTATACACAGTTTCTACTTCAGAGTGTACATTCAATACATCTCTTTGTCCTTTTCACTGAGCCCGTGCATTAGAGAACTCCTGAGGACACTGGCCAGTCAGTGAACTCTAGACAATGAACATGCCTTTTTCCAAGGATCCTTTGGCCCTATTAATACTTGCTTAAATCCCACAAATCACCCTTATTTTCTTTGTGTTACCAATGCCTACTTGTGCCTGCCTGCCAACTAGACAGGAATGTACACGTTAGCCCATGTTGCTCCCAAGCTCACCCTTATCATTTACTCCATCTCCCTACCTATGTTAGGCCATTCCCCACATATAAAAAAAGGTCCCTGTAAAAACAAAAACAAAAAAAACAACTGACTGACCTAGGTAGGTGTGCCAGCTTTGTCATGCACTGTGTGGCCTTGTGCAAGTTACACATTTTCTTTCATACCTTATTTTCCCTATTTGCCTAACACCTTTATAAAATTATTGTAGGAATTAAATAAGGCCAATATAAGTGGAAAAGATAATGCAAGTAAGAGACTTCTTATGTGCCTGGCACATAGTAAGCCCTCAGTAAATGTTATTATTATTTATTTTCATCATCACCTCTAGGGTTCCATCTACTTCCAACATTTTACGATTCTAAGAATCACTTGGTGACTGACTGTGCAAATGGAGATGAACAAAATCAGCAGGTACTAACATGCCTAGATTTAAATGCTTGAGTCTTCAATAACTTTCATTCCAGCCTGAATCTTCATAACCACTTCATTCATTCCTTAAGATGTCCCTTGTATTTTACAGACCTTGGTCTTAGTTTCAAAAGGATCTCAGTTATTTTGCAGTCATAGAATTTTTGTCATTCCTGATAAACGCAATGTGGTTTTTCTGTTATTGTTACTTCTTGGCAACAGAGACACCCGTGAGTATTGCTGAAGTTAATGCCATACTCTGTTTCTGTCTGCCCTTGTTGCAGCAACTGCTGACACTTGAGGGCAACCTGTTTGAACCAATGCACAATCTTAGATGAGGCCCCAACTCAGCATAACTTTGATGCATGACTAGTTTGAAGCCCTTCTTCTTAGAAACTTCAGGGCTGACATTTGAAGGTTGCCCATGAAATATGCCTAAAGGTTTTATGCTCATCTTAGCCACAGATTTCAGCCTCATAACGTTTAAATATTCTCCCTGTTTTCCACAGCACCAAATACCCTTTTACAAAGCATAATGCCATCACTGACCTGTTATTCTGCCAAAAAATATACACATTTTTTGATGCCCACAGTTTCCTTTTCCTTGTCTCTGGTGGGAACAAACCTCTTCCTTTTAGGAAGACAGTCCTCCTTTTGTAGGCAAACATCTGCTTGTTGGCCTTAATGTCATTGGTTCAGTCATGGCCCACTCTCATTGTTCTACCTTTTCGGTTTTGAAAATGGGTTAGCTTGTTTTGCAAATAGCAAGTCATCAAGGAGTAGGATGCCAAAGGAACCACTAGCTCTATGAAAATTTCCTCATGTGAATGAAATAATTTTAAAAGGGGAAATCATCCAGTTTGGGATGAGCCACAAACTCCCTGAGAAAATCTGTTATTACCTATGAAAATCAGTTTTCCAAAACATATGTCCACTTGGGTCCAGAAAACCCACCTCAGGATCACCTTAGCCACAGGAATGCCTTTTTATGAAGTCACTGATTGACTGTACCCACAACCGGCTGAGTATGAGCTGGGCCCAAATACTCTGACACCAGGTCTTTTTGCAAAGTTTTTCAGCTTATATCACCAAGGGTATTACACACGGAATCACTATAAACTGTAAAGGACTTCAGTGTTACTTTTGCCTACATTCTCAACACCAGCAGGCCCCATATCTGAATTAGCACTTTTGTTGAACTGGACCAGAGATCAGGAAAAAAGCAAGAGGTCCAAATAAGAGGATGATGAGTTTACTCCCTGGTAAATCTGGATACAGATGAAAAAATAGATCCATTAACTTCTGCTTTTCCAAAAGTATCATTAAATATTTGAGTTATGATGTTGCTTGTTCTAATTTACTCCTGGTTTATTGTTAGTATTTCTTCTTAACTAAATGCTTAAGCTTTCATTCTTAAACTCTTCTGGGGCAAGCACCATGTCTGAACCATCTGTCTATACCTTAGGTACCTGCCACAATATTTTTCATATGGGGACTCTTAGTAGGTTTATTCACTTGAGTCAAGTTAAATTACAGGCCGTTATTTTCCCCTCTGTGTAGTAATGTTATGCAGTACCAAGTAAATAGTAAGAAGTAGTATGTGATGTAAAAAAAATCTCTTCTATTTTCAGGAGAAAAAGCAGAAAAGTCACCTTTAGAACCTACCTTTGGGGATTGCCTTCAGCATCCTGGTGTCATTTTATGACAAGTCCCTATTAGTGCCTGACTAAATAAAAGAGAATCTGTTTCAACTCACTTGCTTGACTTTTGTGTGTATTTGTTTTTCAGTGTTTCCTTTATGTAGATCATAGGAGTTGTACAACTGTAAAAAGCTCATCTTAAGTCCTATTTGAGTTAGAGTCTGCCTTCTTGGGAAAAAAAATGATGAGAAGGTCATTTTCTAAATGAGATACCCTCTGGTAAATTTTAGGAATTTCAGGGAAGTTTGTTTCTAAGAGATTTATGACTTCACTAAATGACTACAATTCAGACACATGAAGAGCCATTTTACTATATATAGAAAACAATGTTTTAAGCAGCCTATCTTTTCCTCCTTTTCAAAAGCAACTTGACTTTTCAACATACAGGTTAAACAATATCCACTTCTTAATTAACTCACTTGGAATGAAAATCTAGACTAGAATGAGTAGGAAAAGGTCAGCACTCAAAAAGTTTTACTATTTTATTTAGAGTTTTCATCAGGAACGCCATGATTGTTTTCCCTTTACCCTGCCTAGGTATCTCTACTTTCTGATGTTCACATCTTGATGGAGGAGCACAGATGTCACATGGCTTAAGAAAAATCAGATAATTATCGAGGATTGGCCAAAGAAGTCACCAAAAGTTCAAATTTCCTTCTGTCAGTCATAGATGGTGATTCTCTTTCCTTCTGTATGGGGAAAACAAATGAAATACACACACACACACACACACACACACACACACACACACACACACACACATGTATATGTATGTGTATGCATGTATATATATACACGTGTGTGTGTATGCGTGTATATATATATATATATATATATATATGTATATGTATATATATATATATTAGGTCTGTTGAAAAAACATCTATCTAGCTCTGGTCAGTCCTCACACTCAAGAGACCACTCAAAAAATGACCACATCAAATTCTCTCATGATTAAGAAACCAGTAAGCTTGTGAGGGCCAACTCAATGGAATTGGGGTTCCATTTATATGTGTGTATGTATGTGTACATGTGTGAATTTCTGAATCTGTCAAGTTTAGTTACTGGTCAAAGTGCCTGAGCTCAGCAGTACTCTTGATAGAAAATACCAACATAGAGCACTAAGATTTGAAGCTGAGAAACTCATAATGATCCAAAAGCAGAAGCAAGGTTAAGTAGCTGGCCCCTGTCTGTTCTATTTAAACCATCTACTTTTTAAATTCTGGCTTTTGGGTGGGGGGAATCATGCCAATGATCACTCTTCCCTGATGCCATCAAGAAAATACAGAAAAAGAACACAGTTGCTAAAGGAAACAATCTCTCACTAGAAGCTGATTACTTCCCTGTGGGAGGTAGCTTAGAGAAATTAAGAATGTAGATTTGGAGTGAATTCAAAGGATTGGCAGGAAAATAGGACTTGGGATCTAGCTTTGGGAAATAACACTATAGAGAAGAAAGCATTTATGTCAACCACAAAAACAAAAAATCTGATCATCTGTTTGAGATCAGTCACTAAAATTCTTTCAGAAATTTGACTACATCCTTATAACAGACATCTGTCCATCTGAAGCCACTCTCCCTCTACCCCCTTGCCCATTAGATTCATACTTACCCTTTGAACCCGACACTCACCTTCACATGTTGAGACCCTCACATGCTGTTTCTCAGCTAGTACAGTCACTCCCACCTGCCCCCAATCTCCCTCTGTCCAGTAAACCATTTCTTCTCCTTTGAATCTCAGTTTAAACACCACTTAAATTCCAAAAAGCCTTTCCTGTTGGTTGCCCTTCCCCCCAATAATTAGTTTAGGGCCTCCGATTTTAAATTCCTTTAATTTCCTATACTTCTTCAACTCACTCATTACTCTTTTATTGTATAATGTTTGCCTTGACTACTATACCAGCTTTCTGAGGTCAGAAATCCAATCCTTTCTGTCTTCATCTCTTAATTACTCAGTACTTAGCACAGAGCCTGGCACACAGTAGATGCTCAGAAAATGTTTATTAACTATATCCCTACTGATTTCAGGATTAGTGTTCTGCAAATATTCAAGCCTATAAAAACCAGGCCCATGTGGCTTGGAGAATCCTGCCTATTCTGTGGCATTCATTCTATAAAGATGTTATTTTCCTAAATATATATATGAATGTAGACTTGAACTCATTCACAGATAAATGGGTGCTGACAAATCATTCTGAGGGCATAGCACAGAGTATTTCAATTGCAAATCCTATGATGTTGATTGCTAAAGGGGAACCTGACTTTAGATAAGAGTGCCTGATTCTGGAATCAGTTGTCCGGGAAGCTGGTCCGTGATCTCACATGAACTGTTCTGAGTGCCAACACCTCTGCTTATCAGGTCCCAGGGCCACTAATCTCAGAATCAGCATATGAAGTCACCTCCCAAAAAATTAGTTTTTCTTCTAGTATTAGAATCTGAAATTCTTTCTTTGGGAAGTACAGAATTCTTACTGATTCGCTTTTTTAACAGAAAAATATTCATTCCTTGCCTTTAAAAAAACACCAGTACTTTGTGAAAAATAAGAGGTAGACAACACTTAATGTAATGTTAGTTATTTAGAGATTATCAGAGGAATGCTATATTTTTACCAACTCTAAGTCTTTGTAAGATGCATTACAATTTCAGACATGTTAAACTGTGTGTGTGGGGAGGGGAGATGCATTTTAGAGTTGATGAAATGCAATAAACACTATAGAAAAAACTTGGCATTAAAAAGAGTTTAAGCAAAGTCACTCAAATGTAGCTCCGTCATTCTTTGTTGATTGTGGGAGTTCTCTGGGGACATGCATGCTTATAAATATACAGAGCACTGTGGCCTAGTAAATTAAGCAAACCCCCAGAGGCAAAACAATACATGTTGGTTTAAAAAAAAAAAAAAAAAAGAAGGGATTAGCATTTGGATGTCACTATGTAATGTTAACCTACTTTTCTCCACTCATGGATTATGTTCACTTGAGCCATAGTGAAGATGGAGCCAGCTTGACTTACCAAACCTCCTCAGTGAGTCCAGGAATGACTGATCTCTGCTTCTGCTGGGTGACCTGATGCAAAGTGTCCTTCTAATGTCTCTGTTACATGAACTGTGAAATAGAAAAATTAACACTACTGAACCAGAGACTGCTAGTAAAGAGTATGACCGCTAAATGTAGGACGAGGGGATAAGAAGAAATACGGTGTTTCATTAATATCACACACTTCTGTATGTGTGTGGACTACAAGAAAGCTACATAACCGAACAGTATAGGAAATTTCCACTGGCCCACATACGTGGAAAAAATAGGTCATGTACTTTTCCCAACCCTGCAAGGCTATTCAGGTTCATATGGGCTAAAGGACATTCAAGGAAGAAAACCTTACTCTAACAAGGAGAGAAGAGGGAAGTGTATAAAGAGGTGTTAACAGGGAAGGGAAGCTCACGGACTTGGTTAGGTGCTCAAAAAGCTCTACTGCCTACTAATGGGTGGTCTCGGGAATTTTATTCAAACTCTCTGAGCCTCCTTTTACTCATCTGATATGGCCTAATGTAACTCACCTGTTAAAGACATTGTGAAAATAAATAGGACAGCAGGTATGAAGCTCCTGGGGTCCCATATGAAAGAAAACACTCAATGAAAGGCAGCTATGATGATTAAATTCATTTAAATTGTGTTCTTTTAGGGCAAATTACCAAACACTCAAAATATTTAAAGCATTGTGAGCTGTTAGTATTTTAAATGTTCCTTTACCTTTGGAGGCCCTTTACAGCTTGCTTTTCTGCCCATATATAACTAATATTCCATAACTACTCAGCTCATCTTTGAGTGAATACACTTGATTAGCTAGGCTCTGGATGGCAGATTTTTTAAATGCTACTATCCCACCAAGAATGAACAAAAACCCACAACAGCCTCACTCCTGCCCTCTCCAAGAAAGACCATGAGTCCACACCTATCTCTGGTAAACAAAATACTGCATTTTTTTAACTCCTATGGTCCAACTCAATAATTTGTTATAAAGTTCTTCCCAACTCAATGGCCTAATTAACTAAGGTTGAGCTTTTAATTAACATACAGTGCTTGAAGGAACTTTGACCCACAGAAACTTGGCATTTGACTGGCTTCTCTGAGTCCAACCTGTGTCACGAGTGTCAGTTTCAAGGGTAATAAAGAACCTGGCTGTTTGCTTACAGCAAATGGAGGCGGCGCCACATCATTATCCAGCTTTAACCACTGAACCCTGGGCAAAAAAAGTTTGCAGCCTGCATGTCAGTTTTCAGAGTTAACAGAATGAAAGAATATATACTTACGAACCGAATAGCACCTAAGTTCTTTCTATCTGACATTCTAATTAAATATCAATTGTTTAAGAAACATGAATATAGTCCCAAGATCAAAGTGATAAGAGTATAAATCAGATGTTTGAGCAGGTGCATGTTATGTCCGTCCAGATTCTGCCTTGGTGAGCAAACAGCTCTCTCTAATGGTTCCTGAGTTCCTCTTTATTAATGTATTATAAAACACGCATCAGACACAAGGCAAAGACAACAGCAGTACTTGAGAGTTCACGTTCCTGCCTGTAATGAGATTAATGGCGTTCCCCAAAATTCATATGTTGAAGCCCTGACCCCATGTCAGATGTGAATGTATTTAGAAATAGGGCCTTTAAAGAGGTAATTAATATTCCATGAGGTCACATGGGTGAACCCTAATCTAATTTGGCTGGTGTCCTCATAAGAGGAGATTAGGACACATTCACACACAGACCAAGGGAAAACCACAAGAGGACACGATGAGAGGGTAGCCATCTGCAAGCTGAGGAGAGAGACCTCAGAAGAAACCAAATCCACTAACCTTGGACTTTGAACTTCCAGTCTCCAGAATTCTAGAACTGTGAGAAAGTAAATTTCTCGTTTTGGCCACCCTGTTTGTGGTATTTGGTTATGGCAGCCCTAGCAAAACTAGTATACTGCCCTACTCCCTGCATCTCTCAGCCTCATGTCCCAGGACCAGGCAGGCAACAAACGAGTGAGGCAGACAAAGAGCAAGATGATAGGAGTGGTGTGGACAGTGGTAAACAGAAGAGGACATGTTCTATGTACAGGGACTGAATTTAAAACTTAAAATACTATGAAGCTACACAAAATACGTCCATGGCTTGATTATGTCAGTAACCCTTTGGTTTGCAAGCCCTGGGCTAAACCACTGCAATTTGACATTTAAAAACAATTCACATTTTTAAAAAACTCACTATTCATGCTTTCAGCAAATATTAATTAAACTTCTACTACAGGCCAGGCCCTATGCCAGGCACTGGGCATAGCAGTGGTGAACAAAATAGGTGTCTTCTCTACCTTTATGGTACATAATAGCCTGGATAGGCAGTCTAGGTATTAAGCTAGGCTCGAAATAACAAGTTGAAAAGACAAAGCTGCTGCTCTCCAGGAGTACAAAGGTGGAATAAGACCATTATAAAACAATGGGAAACCAGCTATAATACACAAGGGGCAATGGAAAGTGGAAAGAAGCTCATTCCAAGTCTGCTGAGGTTAATCAAGGAAGATGTGAGCCAAGTCCTGAAGGGTAAGCAGCAGTCAGGGATGATGGATGAGGAGAGGGCATTTTCCAGATGGAAGGAACAGCTAGTTCCTGGGTGCAGGGACCTGAGAGGGCACGGCATTTTTGGAGAATGACAACTAGTTTGACTGAGGGTGGGTAGTGGAGAGCAACAGGGCGTACAGCTGAACAAGGCAAGGAACCAGAAGCTCACTTTTTATTGCACAGTGAACCACTGGAGAATTTTAATCAGGAAGGTGACACTCATGTTAGAAAGATCACTCTGACCACAACTCAGAAGCGGGTAAAGGCAGGGTGACCCATCAGAACATGAAGGCAGAAATCAGGGAAACAGATATAGGGGTTCTTGGTGGTCAAGGTCAGAGATGCAGAACTGGAATTGTCATGGCGTTCAACCATGGCCCTGGGTGACACTGACCAAGGACATTATGTGCGTAAAGAAAAGCATTAGTTTTTCCAGCTGTGTACTTTGATCAATGAGAACATGCATTTCTTGAGAAGTTTTAATTGATCTTACATTTCACATCAGGAAACTAACTCTACTCATTCTTATTTGTCAAAGCCATATATGACTGTACCCCAGTTTCCTTATTTGCAAATATAGATAATAATGGCACTTCCCTCATAGGGAGGATTTTTTGAGTTCATTAATATGAGTAAGTACGTAAGTGCAATAAAAGTTAGCAATTATTAAAGTAGATATAAACTTTAAAGAACAAATGCATAATTAATGACCACACAATTAACAATAGCCCCCCCAACACACACTGAATATGAGGCAGATTAAACCAACAACCACAACCACAGAGTAAAAAGTTATATACAGTAATTATCTTAGAAAGGAGCTGTCTCTGATTTCCTTAATCTCTCCCGAGTTCTTACACAGCCTCTTAGAAAAGGCCCTAATATTTGTACATGATCATGATTTTAAATTTATACAATACTTTGTCTCAGGTAAAAATGTGTCAAAGAGTAAAGATTCAGTGGAATGGGAGACCTGCAAGGGGAGACTGACTGCAAAGGAGCACAAGAGAACTTTCTAGAGAGATGGAAATTTCTATGTCTTGATTGAGACAGTGGTTCCACGGCTGTATGTGTTCCAAATATTACTTAAAATGTGTGAATTTTATTATATGTAAATTATACTTCAATAAATATTGAATAAAAGTAGAAGAGATGGAAGATAGGGGAAAGGGAAATTCATAGAAAAATGGATATTTATATTCCAAAGAGAAAGGGAAAAAATAGATTTGCATGAAAGAACTTGCCTTAAAACTTTTAATTTCCAAAAAACATCATCTCTTTAAGGGGACAAAGCTGGATGGGAATGTAAGAGCTTCCTTATGCCAGAAACATTTTGAAAACTTACCCTCATTACCCTGTCTAAAGAACAGCACTTTTTACTCCTAGTTTCAGAGGACAAGCTGCCCTCTTGTGGCTTTGACATATATTTCCGGAGCACAAAAGTAGGCAGTTACTAAATTATTCAAGTAGCAAGCCCAGCCTGTCCACAGTTTTCAAGGTAACTGAGAGTGGGTGTGCTGGCTGCTTCCACAAAAGAGAGCTCATGGGCCGTTATGGGCTTGCATCACAGTCAAACTTTATAAATAGCTAAGAAAATAGGGTTGTCACAAAAAAACAAATTCGAAAGATGTTTTATCTGAATTCAGAGTGTTGCTTAATTTTAACTTATTCTAGTACATACGTTCACTTTTGAAACAAAGAATCTGTGTATTACAAGCAAGCATATGTCTCAAACAAGGTAAGTACAAAGAAACAACTGAAAGTTTCAATTACAAAATCTGTGAATATCACTTAGTACTCCCAAGATAACTTTGCACCTAGAAAGAAAACAACAAGCAAATACTACCCAAAACACTGGCTTTCATTAACATTGGCATCCAGGAAATTTAGGTGTCTTATGAAACATCAAGTATTTGTTTAAAAAAAAAGAAAGAAGGGAGGGATGGAGGAAAGGAAGAAGGAAGTAGACAAGAAAGAAAGGAAGAAAGAAAGGAAAGGAGGGAGGATCAAATAGCATATCTTTCAAAAGTTGCACGAAAAAAAGAAGATAAAAGATGGCACAAGCATTAACTCAAAAATGGCAACACTTTCTCTTTAGAAAGCAATTTGTCTTCATAGGAGACCTTCTGTAAAAGAAATATATACAGAAAAGATAAGTATGTATAGAAAATAACATATATTTTACATCTCAACAGCTGAGATGTTAAAATTTCATTTAGTCCATAACCAATAGTATGAGGCTGGACTAAATTAATTTATACCAGGCTATTGGTATAAATTAAATAACTACTGAATCCATATTCTAGTGGAGTTATCTTTCTTTTTAAATCAAATCATGTCACTTCCCTTCTCAGACCCTCTAATATCTTTCTCCACAAAATTGGAATAAAATCCAAAATCCTTCCAGGAGCCTGCAAGTTTCTCTCTACTTCATTCCCTTCTCCTCTCCCACATCCTCACTCTTTCTGGGCACACTACCAGCCTCCTGCTATTCCAACATGCCAGCTCTCTCACCTCCTTGCCTTAGCACTCACAGTCTACCTGGGATTTCCTTTCCCAGCTTTCTCCATCTGGCTCTCTCCCTAACTGGATTCAGGTCTCCACTTTAATGTTACCTCCTCCAAGAAGTCTTCCTTGACTACTCTTTGAAAACATCCAATAACCAACCCGGCACTCTCTCTCCTCTGTCCTGCCTTTATTTTTCTTCTTTGCACTTATTATCTGAAATTACATTATGTATTCATTTTTATCACTTTTTATTATCTCTCTGCCCTACTGGAATGTGAGTGAGCTCCATCAGAAAAGGAGCTTTCTCTTCTAAAACAGGGCCTGACACTAGTCAGTACTCATTATTGGAGAAATGAAATAACTCTGTTTGAGGAGATAATAAATCCTAATAAAATATGTTCCAACACTGTATCAGTATCAAAAGTCCTTCCTCAAGTCCACCTCAAGTTTCTCCTATTGCAATAAAAGGCCATATTCTTTAATTGAATCCCAGAGTGATGGACAGTGGTTGGTCAGTATGCTCTGTCAAGTAAAGTAATTATTTAGGATCACAGATTTTTAAAGGTAAAATGGGGGCTTAGTTATAACCTACTCCAGCCCTTTTGTTTTGAAGTACACAGGCTCAGAGGATATTGGTTGTTTTCTCCAGGTTCATGTAGAAAAAGCGAACGATAGCAAACATCAGACCACTTAAAGGGTGCATAGTGCTGGACTTACCTCTATAATCCCAGAACCCAGCACAAAGTACCTGGCACAAAGAATGAGCTCAGCAGAAATGCACCCAATAACAACTGCCCTCAATCCTGTTCTAAGTGCTCATTCAACTGAACTATACTTCCTCTCATTACTTCCCCAACTATAACTTCCTATCTGAGAATCATTTCCAGTTACTTGCATCATGAGTCATTATTTCCTGTCCTCTCTCCTTTAAACATGCAGTTTGACAACATATGAGGCACATCAGTATATGTGGGGACTGGTTCGATTCTAACCTGATTCAAATAGCCCAGCATGGAAATACCAAGGAAAAAGTGGGATATGCAAAGCTAAAAAAAAAAAAAAAAAGAAGAAGAAGAAGACAAAAAACTGGCAGTGTACTTGGCCACAGGTGCCATGACTGTAATGCAAGGCAGAAACCCTGTCTGGTTCATATTTGTTTTCTTGCAGCACTTAGCAGTATGCCTGGCATATAGTCAAGGCCCATTTGTTGGGAGGAATAAGAAAACAACACTGCAGATTCAGTTTATACTCAGCCTACACTGCTTTAATAACAAGTAAATTTACTTTATAATAACAGCTTACACTTGCATGGTGCCTTCTGTTCTCAGCACTTTACATACATCTCATTGAACTTTCCCAAGACATACACCTCACCTGTAAGAGAGATACAACTATGAAAACCAAGTTGTTTTTAGAAGTCAGCAGCCAAATCTAGACTCTAGTCTCTAACAAGACTCTCTGCAGACTTCCTTGCCTCCAGTATGTCTGTCTGCTTTGCTGAAGAAATAGTGATGTGTTTGATTAGGTGACATTGCCCTAGATCCAGCTAGTGGTATTAAGCAATATAGAGTGCATGCAACATATTATCTTTCTAAAATCTGAAATATTCTGGATTCCAAAGCACATTGAACCAAAGGGTTTCAGTCAAGGATGTCTCAGAATTACCTTACACAGAGAAGTAACCTAACCACAGTCACACACATAGGCAGTGTCAAAGCTGGGATTCCAATCCAGGCAGTCTAATTCTGTAAGCGTGCTTGGGCCACATTATCCTGCCTCTCTAATCGATGATGTCAGTTTGACTTGAAAAACAATTATTGCTTCAACTATTTTTGTGATGTGCCTCCAGGAAATAAGATTCAGCAAGGTGAGTGGCTGGGGCGAACTTGTATTGTCACCCATGAAGACTGATTTGGACTATCGATGTCTTCAACTATAAATGGGCTCAGAGATAGTAACCAGAGCACAACAGACTTCCTAAGAACTCATGACCACGTTCGGGAAGAAGGCATTACAAAGTTTTTGATCAAAACATTCACCTCCCTTAATGCCTCCCCAGGAGCTTCTGGGAAAAGCTGAGGTAAACCTGCTAGGGGTATGCCATAATCTTTCCACATTATTTATACTTCCCACATTCTTTTATATACTAGTTGTGGGGGGAGTGTGAGCAGGAGACTATGTAGGCAGAAAGGGTGTGTGTGTTTATGTATGCAGGGAAACACGCTCATTTTAAACTGACTTTCCTAATGTCCACAATGCAGAACCATGATAAACTGTGTTTCCACTTTTGTTTCTACACTCTGAGCTAATTATTTGTGGAAATAAAAGATATTATTTAATCGGAGCCAGCAGCGTTCTTACTTTATTAAGTTCTTGGGGTGAACTCCAGTTCTTCAGGTCTCAGTTCAAATGCCACTCCCTCAGGGAAGCCTTCTCGACACCCCAAATTAAATCATTTCCACCCTTTCATTCTCTCTCACATCTTGGTGTAAGCCTTCCCTCAGAACACTCATCATGATCTGTAATTAAATATTTGTGAGTTCATTTGTTCCCTGTCAAGCTGTCCCCACCAGATTGTCACCTCCATGAAGCCAGGACCCTTGTCTGTTTGTTTACCTCTGAGTGCCCAGCATGTATATAGCACCTGACACATCCTAGACGCTCCATAAATATTTGTTGAATGAATGAATGAATGAATGAATGAGTGAATTAATTAGTCAATTTCACAACAGAAAACCAGGCATTGGCAGCACTTTACCAGCAAACACACACAAGGTCTTTGCCCACCCCTGAATTGTGAAAGCTTTATTGCCTGGGTAATTCTGTACCTAGTAATGTGTTATCTCTATAGTTTTGGGTGGTTACTTCACTTCATTATTCTTAGTATTTAACTTTTAACCTCTTTAGATCTTGTCTTCCCGACTAGATTAAAAGTACACTGAGTGTAAGTCGTACTGCCTTGAATTCCACAAAGCCCCCTTGCCAGTATTTGGCATCTACTCTTTTTATGGTCTAATGCTTAGAACAGGTATTGCATGTGGGGAAACTGAAGCTCTAAAGTTCAGGATAGTGTCAAATGAGAAAAATCTGAAGTGAACTTTGGAGATTTTATCCAAAATAATTCTTAAATGAGTCAAGTGTCCAGGAAGACAAAGTGTTATTTAAATATAAAATACAGGTTCTAACTTTGTTTATGTGAGTGACCAACACAAGGGCAGAGAAAATCTTAATTTAGTTAAGTCCTTTCTTAGCTTCATGAAATTATCCCTTATGCCATCCTTCAGGTCCCACCCAAATCAGAAAAACTCTTGGTGGCGCAAAAGCAGAATTTTTGCTGTTTTGCTAAGTCAGGCTCTTTATAATGGGGTAGAAACAACACTTGTTCCTGATTTCTCAATTCCTCATTCCTGCTGGCAGCACAAAATATGCTCTAACCCAGACTCTCAAGCTCAACAAAACACAAATGAAATAGGTAACTAACTCAGTGTTCTTTCAAATCTATATATTTCAAGCAGTTTTTAACGTTCGCTCTGTTTCCTTTTTTCTTTATCGTTTTCCTTCCTTCCTTCCTTCCTTCCTTCCTTCCTTCCTTCCTTCCTTCCTTCCTTCCTTCCTTCCTTTCCTTCTTTTTTTGGTCAAATTACTTGAGATAGATGTTAATGGATTAAGATCTATGAATTATTCACTCATAGCCAGGCACTCACTTTCAGGCATTATTCTCTTCTCATTTTCTGTACCAACCCTCATAGAAGCACAATAGTTAAAAACCAGACCAGTCAGTTGAAATTCTGTTGTCAAAACAGTCAAACCACTCAGAATTTTCTCAATCGGCAGGAATTTCCTAACATGGCCAGTGTCACTGACAGTTAAAGAAGGTTTCACCAACCTGCAGAATCTGAATACACTCCATGAAAGGTGCAAAAAAACCCTAAAATGCTTTAAGCACTCACTAAGGTCAGTCTTCAAAATACAGGGCATGGAAATTCAGAGTTGTGCTCATCTCCAAGTTCCCAAGTCACAGGTGTTTTAGAGGAGTTAGCTTTCACATGGCCCGCCCTCATATGACCAAGAGAGCTCAAAGCATTCTTGCTAGGTTCAGTTTTTTAAAAATCTAACCAGAGCTCACAATATAACCAATTCCTTGGGTGGAATGACAGATGTCTTGGCTCTCCCTGCTCCTCCCAGTGCTGCCCTTATGTCACTTGCAAGCCTGAGCAGCCAGGAGGTAGTGGCCCTACCTGCTCCTTCCTGACTTCCTCAAGTGTTAATATATTCTGTACAGTGTATTATTTATGTCCTCCTTGACTATTAACCTCCCGAACAAGTCAAAAGTTGAGCTGTTACCTTTTCTTTCATTATTTATCATGTTTTTCACATTGGCTATGTGAGACACTGCATTAAAACAGATTATGTGTCTGGTTTTAATATTCCCAACAAACAAGTAGATGGGAACTGTTAAGCCCGCTTTCCATGAAGGAAACTGAGGCTTGGTGAGATTGTCTTGTTTAAAAAAAAAAAATGCTTCTAAGAGGTTGAGACTTAAATCTTGACCTTTCTGGCATTATAACATTGTCTCAGAATCAGACATCCTTCCACTAGGAGATCGGAAATCTCTTGCCACTCATTCAATCATTCATTCGTCCAGTCGTTAACACTTATTAGAGGTCCACAATGCATGGTCTGTCCACTCAATAACTTGAAACCTGTTCCTTCCACCAAATTTTACACTTTATCATCTCTCAAATAACCTATGTGTATCTTGGCTCATTTTAAAAGCTAATATGAAATCAATTTCACATTTTACAATCTGTAGTCAGATGACAATTCAGGGAACAAGTTCCCTGAGAGATCATCTTCAAAATCCACTAGATTTAAAGATATGCAAAGTCAATAGAAAGAGACCACTTGGCCTGTTTAGCTCTAAAATGGTAAAACTGATGTGATTAAAGAAAAAATCATGACTATCAGAAGTGGGGTGGTCCTCTTTTGGAAGCCTAGGAAAAGCTGGAAGGGTAAAAGTTGGTAGTGCCCTCTGGAGCACAGATGAGGAGAGAAAATTTTAAAGTCACTGCACTTCAGAAGAAAGACAAGATCAGCCTACTTGTGAAGTAGTAGACTAGGGTTATACTAGGCCAGGAAGGTGAGTATTATTAAATTTCAGATACTTTTTCTCCCAGCTCTAATTCTATGCTTACCTGGTGGCTTTCTGAATATGATCTGTTGAGAATGTGCTCATTTCCCAAAAGTAACCCTATTGTCAATAATCAACAAATATCCATGGAAGACCTGCTCCAAGCCATCATTGTGCTGGATGTTCACCCAAATCTACCCATCCCTGGGATTTATAGTAGAAATACTTATCCCCACAGGTCCCCTCACAGAGCCCCTCTCTTGAAAGGCTGGGCACCACTGTGCTTCAGCAGTACTTCTTAAGTTTGCCCAATCACCTGAAGAGCTTGTTAAAAATCAGATTCCTGGGCCTTGCCTTGGACTTTTGGCTTCAGCCCCACCAAAAGAAGTGTCTGGAAATCTCTCATTTTAAAAGTGTCCCAGTAATTCTACTCATCTGACGAGTTTGTCAACCACAACAGGCAATTAACTTAACCTATTGTGGGCGTGGGCCCAGGAAGAGGCAATATATTCAATTCAATATGATACGCTGAGGATTCAGAGTTTTGAAAAACTATTTTGAAAAATAATAGTACAATAGCTTTTTTTTTTTTTATAAAACTAAATCCTCGTTCCTTTGCCCCAAATCCTACTAAGTCCCCAAAACTTAGCTCCTGTCTCACTGAAATCCCACATGACATAATATTCGGAAGATCAGTAAATGCTAGGAGGTCAAGCTAATGTTAATATTCTCAGTGTTAACAAAACCCTTAGCTCTATACTTTAAGCAAATGAGCACGCGATACTTTTTCAACAGCCTGGCCTGGCTGTTTCTAGGCCAAAGCCTACACAAGTTTTCAGGTGCACAATACATTGTTCCTTATAGTGGACAACATATACACATAATTTGCCCACAAAATGCTTATTTATGACTATTCCCTGTAAACTAAAACTTATTTCACTGATAATATATTTTTTCATGATGTGTAGCAATGGTTCAATATATCAGGCTGCTCAGAAGCAATATTATTCTTAGAAGAGACATCATCGATGAAGAATTTGCTCCAAGAGACAAGGTCATGTTTGGTGGGTGTGAAACTCTAAATACCATATCTCAAAAAGAGGCAAGTCTAATGATAAGGTAGCATAAATAGGCAATTTAAAATTATCAAAAGTGAATGGATCCATGTGTTGTTTTAGATTGGCATTCTTTGGCCCTTGCTAAAATCAGAAGTGTAGTTTTAGTGTAGTTACTGACCTCACCACTATTCACCATTCACCGCTGTTCACCATTCAACTACGCTGACTCCAAATAAATCTTATTTGCTTCATAAACAGCATTTAAACAATGAACACTTTGATGCCCTGTGGTGCCTTTTTTTCTTTCTTTCTTTTTCTTTTTTTTAATGACTGTAAAAGCTATAAAATGCTCTCCAAATTTTATAGCTGTGTTGTAATTATCCTGCAGGGTCCCCAGAGGCCAAATTCTTAAAACAGTAAAATACCTTAGATATCTACTAGTTGATGTAGATAAGAAAATGGATTCAGACAGGTGACTTGCCCAAGGTCATAAGCCAGTGTTCACCTCGGCCCACACCTGAAGCCTTTCCCATTGCATTTATGATGGTACTCAGAGAGAGTAGTGTCCAGGAGGCAGAACGTGGTAGACTCTCCCACATGCTAACCTTCTACTCAATCCATTCTTTGAGTTTGCCTAATCCACAGAGGTAATAAACACTTCTCCCAGTGTGTTTGTGTAACCAAGGCTACTTCTTGAAATTAAAACAAAAGAGTAACAGAACTTCTGTGGCATATCTAAGTACAACCTTCAGGAGGGCACATTTATAAGCGTAACCGTCCAATGTACTTGAAAGTTATGAAAAATATAAGGTACAGAGGTCACTCCCTTCTATGGAACACAAAGAATTCACAGTTCCTACACTGCAGTTAGGCCTGGCCATTTGACTTTGTTCTAGCCAATGATGGAATGGTAATGGTGTGGGCCATGATGATAGGAGATGGGCCTGGCCCTAAAATTCTACCACTCATTCTCCTCTAGCTCTTTCTTCATCTGGCTGACTGGGAGAGTGATGCCCAGGCAACTCTGGATACCACATACCAGAAAAGGCAAAGCCACTCTCAGTCTGGATCTCTAAATGAGTTCATGGAGGTAGGCCACCCACCCCACCAACCTGCACACACACCAGGATGGCAAGAAATATATTTCTATCAGGGTTTCTATGTTATTGCTACTTAGCCTATTCTAACAAAAACACAAGAAATCTCTGAAGAATGGGAAAAGTGTGGTTTTAAAGTAAGAGAAATAAACAGCACAGGTAATACATCTGTTATTTATCATCAACCACAAAACAACAGGAAGGAATCAACAGGATTTGGGGAAGAGTAAAACAGAAACTTAGTTTCCTTCTAGTTTATAAGAAAAATCCCTATCTTGTTTTCAGAACAGTTCATTTATAAGTTGCTTTTTTGAAACATAGAAAGGCTTTTCCAAAGAAAGAATGCTAGAAATGATGTTTAAAAGATTAAATAAAAAACTTTTGCCCAAGTGCGATAGAAATGATTCTAAAAGTAACACCAGTCTTATTACTCTGAGGCCTGAGGATCCTTAGGGTGAAGGGGGTACAAAAAGGGGCAAAGGAGCTCTTAAGCAAGGGCTGCAGGGGCTGAAGGCTGGAGGGCCCTGGCAGGGATGGCTTGGGTAGGTTGGCGGTGGGAATGGGCAGGGGCTGAGAAAACATTTCCTCCAGCAACCTCAATCTTGGTGAGAACACAAAATCCATTTGTCCACAGATGCAACGTTCTTCATCCTATACTTTATCAAAGGAGGCAATGAATTCAGTAAGCTTCTACAGTGTTCCTGATTTGATCACAAATGGCAGTTTCATTAATGAGCTGTAAAGTTATTTTCTCATTCATCCTGAGCTGCCCCAGTGATGTTAAGCAGTACTCAGCATGATACTTGATACTACACGGCAGTGTGGTTAAGAGCCTTGGCGCTGGAGCAGGGTTCTTGATGCTTTTGCTGGACTGGACATTAACCTTTTACTTGCTGGCTTATGGGCATGTCCGGGGGTTACTGGGGAAGGGGCTAGAGAGGCCAGGCTGTTGTTGGTGGCAGGGACATGCTGGAGGCTTGGAGCGGTAATTATCCACCAAGAAGTATGGAAAGATTTCAGTTAAAACTCAGCATGGCTGTACCAGTGCATACAACTATCAGCTCTGGTGAAATATGTGAGCTTTGGAAACAGACCTAGGCTCAAATCTTAATTCCGTGACAATCCAACTGCGTGAACATGGGTAACTATTCCTTATAGTCTCTGAGATGTAGTTTTCTTAACTGCAAAATGAGGATGAGAACAAGGATATGAAAGCACCTGATACAATATCTGATGTTAAATAGATGTTTAGTAAAAGCTAGTCTCTCTAAACCCCCTCCCCAGCTCACATTACCTTCACAACAAGCATAAGGTACAAGGATTAGGATAAAGGAAAAATAGAGGATAAATGATATGGTTACAGAATGAAAAGGATAGTAAGACTTAGGGAAAGACAGGGAAAAAAAAAAGTGAAGAAGATCCTGGAGGAGTTTGCTACACATTGTTGAGAACTGCTTCAGAAATAGATCAATACTCCCAGTGGGAAAGATTACCACCCACACTAGACCTTTGGGTTAGCTGGGTGCTAATTCTAGGAATGTCACTGACTAGAAGCTCTGTATCATGTTAGAAACTGTATGATAGAACCAGTTCTGAGGGCAACATCATTAAGAATCCAGTGGTCTTGGTTCAGATCTTGGCTCGGGCATTTACTAGTTTTATGTAAATCACTTAATCTCTCTTTACCTCTGTTTCCTTATTTGTACAAGAGGATAATCATAGTACCTACATTCTGGCTCATAAGGATAAGCTGAGTTAACAGAAGTAAAGTGCTAAGAATGGTGCCTGCCTGCTAAGGAGCACACAACTTAGCTATCCTTTATTCTTATTATTCATTAGTGGTACCATGAAAAGAGCACTGGACACAGCGACAAAAAGCTCTGCTACCTCTTAACAATGGGGAATTTATCTTATAGATGTATGTTATAATTGCAAAATGACATGTATAGGAGATAATTTATTTTGGCATTGTTTTTAATAGCAAAAGACTAGAAACAAGCCAAATGCCCATCAACAGGGAACTAGTTAAATAAATTACGGTAAATCCATACAATGGAATACTGTCATTATTCTTTTAAAAAGTCAGTGTGGAAGCTTTCAATGCACTGAGGTTGAGAGATTTCCAAAATGTATTGCCAAGTGAAGAAAAACAGATTGCAAAACTATTCACCTAATATTTTATACCTTTTGTGGAAAGGGGGTAGGAGAGTAGAAGCTACAAGTATATTTGCCTGCACAGCATAAAGAAATTTTCAAAGGGTAGGTAAGAAACTAAGAAGAGTTGATGCCTAAGCCTAATTTATTTGGATAAAACAACTCAATAATAAAAAAGTGCTGTGTCTTCATCATTATGCAGTCTTTGTTAATTTAGTTCTCCTATGAAACTTATTTATTCATTTAAAGTACAATATATTAAAATTCACCACAAAATTATAGCAGTGTTTTCTATCCCTAGTGAGAACTGAACAGGAGAAAAGTTAATCTGACAAGCATATATTGTATACATTTTCAAAAGACATATAATTCCAACACAATTATCTCTGGGTTGTAGGATCACAGGTTATTTTTATTTTCTCCTTTGTGTTCTTCTGTTTCTCTAGTGGCTTGCTTTATTTTTATAATTAGATTAAAATTTATCCTAATAAAACATTCTAAAAAGAAAATTATCTTCAGTGATCAAGAAAAAAAAGCTTTGACTTTGAGGGTAATTGAGAGCTGGAATAGTTTACTAATAAAGACAATTGGAATGTCTATTTTTGCAGGACTTTATAAAAATAGTATTAGACAGCTTTAAATACTCATTTGTTAAAGGCTAAAAGTTCGATCAGATGATGTTTTGCCAAAAAGCTGTAATAGCAAATGAAGAGCAGTATTTAGAATATTTTTAATTAAAAAAATTAGAAAGAATGGAGCTGATTGAACAGGTGGAAGAATCTAGATTGTGCAAATAAATGGTGTTCAGTTCTGCAGCTTCTCTCTGTAGTTATTGAGGGTTATTAGACTTCTGAGATTTAAAATTTTTTCTAACAATGTAAGAAGCCCCTCCTAAAGTGTTTACATGGAACATAATTTTATTATTTCAGAAATAATCTGGGCAAAAGTAGTACCAGAATAGAAACTTTCAAGCTTTCTAGTAAAAAAAAAAAAAATCGATTTTAATTATGATTTTTAAGAAACCTTGAAGACTTGTATTTGTTAGATTCCAGTGAACCTCAGGGGACACCCTACCATGACAAATGAAATTAAGGCAAGAAAGAGTTTCCAGATTCTAAAAACCTCAAAGAAATTACTCCTTCTAGACTATTAGACAAACTCAGGTTCTCTAGGTATGTTTGAGAATTTCATAAGTGATCAAAATATAGATGATAGGAGGAGAGAAGAAAAAAGCAAGATAGCTATCAAAATATTGGAAGAACCATAATCAAAGAGAAAGAACAAAAAATTAAGAGTAAGTCAGACAGGTTACAAAGATGATCAGATGGTCATTTTCCTGAAATGTGGGAGCCATTTTGGACCTCAAAGCAAAGGTTCTTGACTGGGGTCATTTTGCTCCCCGACCCCAGAAATTATTTGGCAATGCCTAAAGGTATTTTTAGTGGGTATAGGGCATGGGATTCTGCTAAGTATCTTATAATGCACAGGACAATATCCCACAGGAATCCAAATTATCAACTGTGCAAGGGTTGAAAAACCCTGATCTGGGGTTGGCAGGAGGTATGGCTGGGGGAGGATATTGGCCCCAAAGAAATAATGTAATTCGCAAAAGGAATATTATTAACATAGCTACCTATATAAGGATTCTCACCAAGTTATTGGGCTTTGGAATTTGAGTAATGGTTTTGCCCTTAATCTCCCCTGGGCCACTTTATTCAGGACCTACTGTATGCCAGGGTGACCAATTCCTTTGGGTTTTCTCAGGCCTGCCTTGGTTTTAGCACTGCGAGGACACATGAAGCCACTCTGTTGGCCAAGAGCACAGTACCATTTGGTCATTTGGAATTTTTCTCGTTTGAAGAGAAAAATCTGGTTCCATCATGGTTTTCTCTGTGCCTTTTCTCACATGTAACAAGCTTTCAAGGCCAGGCTCGAGGAGGGGAGAAAAAAGGGTTTGATTTCTCAGATACTCTGTGCCTGGTGGCCGCCTCTTGGCAAACGTCCCAGTGGGAAGTGGGGAGCCTCCTGGGGGTCTCTGGCTCATCAATAGATTGTCTCCTACCCCTACCCAGGTCCCTAGCCTGGGTTCTCCTTCAGGGGCCGGGGGGAAACACTCCCGCCCTGGAGGCCCACATGGCTTGCTAAGAGGCAGAGTATGCAATCAGCATTGATGGGGCCACCTTTCCCAAACTCCTCCTGGGGAGACACCCCAGGCAATAAAATGCATTCCTTGAAAATGGAGGCCTTTCCCCCTTATCTTTCCTAGATTATACTCTCTCAACAGCCTATTTCTTATAAATGTGAAACATTCTCACTCCTATCTATCCTCTGATTACTGGACATAATTTATAAGAAAGCATTTCACAAACTGTAAAATACAAATAAATGTAATATATTACATCATAATGAGAAATCATTTGTGTCTGAGGTTAGCATTTTATGGTTGTTTCTTTTCTTGCTAAACATTTATAATTATGTGGCAGGCACTGTTATAAGCACTATGCATATGTTACCTCATACAATATTGACAAAAATCCTATGAAGTATTATTCTGGTGCCCATTTTACAGATGAGAAACTGGTATTAAATAACTACCCAGGGTCACAGGGCTGGTGATGCTGGAAGATCAGATTCAGGCAGGCTGGCCCCAAAGTTCACTCAAGCCATTCCAGGATAAAGAGGGAGTCGGCTCAGATAAAGTGCCCCTCCCTGTACTAAATTATTAACTTGCAGCCCACTCCAGGAATTTGGTGGCCTGAGGGTCACATGCTGGAGTAGAAACCCTGACTGAGTCACTCACGAACACATGACTGTGCTTAGTTCCTTCTGTTTGTTTCCTGAAACAGTCTTCCTCGAGTGCTGAGCAAACGAATGGGACCAGTTTCAGTTCTGGGAAAGACCTAAACTCCAATTACTGTGTCCACTTTCTAGCTCTCTACATGCTGGTGACCCCAGTCTAACATGGCCAGCCATAGAGACTTCCTCAAACTGGGAAATGCCTGCTCATGAATGAGGGTCCTTGCAGACTAAACACTTTGCAGGCAGCCTCAGAAAGATCCAGGAGTTAATAGTTCCATGAAGACAGTTCAGGAAACAGCTCATGTGACAATCTAAACAAATGCAGGTAGTATAACAGGCACCAGGTCAGATTCTACGAAAAAATAAAGATGTTCCTCTCCACCATTTATTCTCTCTTCCTGTGTCCCAGTTTTTAAAAAAATCCTATGTTCTCCTTCCGGATCCTGTCTTATGGTGTTTCATGCTTTTTATTTTTTTTTATTTATTTTTTATTTTTTAGGCGAGGCAACCCTTGGTTGACCTCATAGATTGCAAGGACCTTGTCAGCTTACGATCCCTTATTTTTTTTATTTTTTACGACTACAGCACCTGGTCTTCCTAGGTGGTCTCTCATCCAAGTACTAACCAGGCCTAACCCTGCTTAGCTTCCGAGATCAGATGGGCTCAGGCTTGCTCAGGGTAGTATGGCCATAGGATGCTTTTTAAAAAAGGTCCGGAATAACCTTATAGTTAGTGAGAGACAGGAATGCAGCCAAACAAGAAACCAAAAGCCCCAAATCTCTGCCTTATCACAGACACTTTCAGACTCTGGGGTTTTCTCCTACTTCAGCACAAATCTTGTGATTAGATAGATGTAATACCACTATGTTATTCCCTGGTAAAGAAACCAACAATCACCCACTTAGGATTTTCTCCCCGTTTATTTGTTGAATAAATGGTCTCCTTCTGACTCCATTTTCTACTTTTATTTTCAGTTTTCATAGCTTTTTCTTTCTATATCCTTACCTAGTGTCAGAGCCTACTAAATGTCATTGTTCTTACATCTAAAAGCTTATTCTGGGGGCCTTTTCTATATTTCATCTTTCATCTTAACTTCTAGAGTTACCATGTTACTTAGGATATCAAGAGGACAAGAGACTTAACTTCCCTATTCCTCAGTTCCTCCGTCTGTAAACGGTGATAGAACAAACAGTATTTGCTGTGAGGATTGACAGAGATAATGCTCAAAAATGCTTGGAACAATGCCTGGTGCATAGCGCATAGTTCAAAACATGATAGCTACAATTAATGAACAAAAACCTTAAATTAAGCAGAATTACTAGTTCAGATTTGTCTATGTAGGTAAACTGTTGTAACTTTTAAAAATAATTATGAAAAATGAGATCTGACTTCAGAGAGAACTAAATAATTCACTGGGCCCATTTTGGATGGCCATTTAAATTGGAGCACTTTGCCACACAGGTGGGAAAATATACCTTGACAGGAAGCTCTGGGAAAAACTGGGTCGTTCTCTGCTGCCATTTTCTCCAATGATGTTGGAGTTAGTACGTTGGGAAAGTGGACTTTAGCGTAATTACTGACCAGCAGGAACCCAAAGTATTTTCTTCCACCCTGATCATTACTGTGCAGAAAATCTTATGCAAAATCTAATAATTTTTTTAACCCAGAAATGTTTCTAGAATGCTCTCAAATTCCAATTCTGTCTAAACGTCAACATGCCGAATATCATGGGCTTCTCTCTGCTAGGAAATCTTTCTCCAGCTAAACTTTGTTTTGTTAGCAAAGTCAAGTGATTCCACCTCATGGATATTGTCTAAATTTGTTTACTTACACTTTAAAAAAAACGGTCTTAGAATCTAAGTGACTTATCTGTATGCTTGAATCCTTTCCTCTTTCTCATTTTCCTCCTCCAAGTTTCTAATAACTTCTCTCAGTTGTGAAAGACAATCACAACAAATGAGTCTGGGCTCCTCATCTGGAATCTGAACTCTTTATCCTCTTCTTGGTTTCAGGGCTTTAAGAAGTCCAGAGAACATTACAGGATAACCTTTTGGGTACCAAACGAGGGACCTTAGACACATGGTATAGTCCGTATGACCACAAGCACAGTGACAGTTGATCTACAAGTCAGAGGGATAAGGGGCTTGAAATTGTGGTTGCCAGCACCCCACTCCCCCTACCATGAGTCAACCAAATGCAGGATGAGTTCACTGGCACTCACTACTGGTGTCAGCTGCCCTCCTCTAGGCCCTTTCCACACCGTTCTCTGTAGAGGCTTACTTCCAATGACATAGCAAAGCACGAGAGTGATTTATGACCACCCTGTCTTTTTCTCCTGGTTGACCAGCTCCACAGTCCTACCCTAACCCCACTGCAGGCTTCAAATGATGATCCCAGCTGTCCTCATGTGAGGGTATCTATGCATGCAGCAACAGCCTGGCCTTGGCTTCAGACAGATGCAAATTTAAATCCTGAATCCATCTTTCTTATTGATGACTTAAGTCCATCTCAAATATAAAATTGCACTAATAATACCAACTATGTGAGATTATTGGATGACATGCCAGGTAGTCCAGTGCCTGGTATACAGTAGGAGCTCAAAAGAGGTAGCTATTATTTTTTGTTATATTTTGGAATTCACGGTCTACATCATAAACTCTCAACAAATAGTAAAGAATAGATTATGTCAGTACGTAACTTTGCCTTTTAACATCAAATTAAATCACCTTTTTTGGGCTCCTAACATATATTGACAGTGCAAAGCTGCATCAGGAATTCCTCAGCAATATTATCAACCTCAGAGTAGAGTAAGCTGAGACAGAGAAAGTGCCCTGGAACATTCATCAATCATCCACTTCCCCACAGAGAATTTTCTCTGACCTGGGAAGCAAATAGTTTTATGATTATGGCCATAAAAGATGCACTAGAACAAGCAAACCGACACACACAAAAATGACCACATATCACTCTTGCGTATCAGGCATTGGGGTAGTATGGAAAAGCTGTTATGGAGGTTTAAATTGTTGCTTGTCATTCCTAAGATTTACTCAAAATATTCTGGTCTCAGAATATATTCATTTAGCAAGTTTTCACATACTATTCAATTAGGCTTCAATTAGAATAATTCACACATATTTAGGAATAATCTCCTAACACATCAAAGTTCTTAAAAAGAATTGTAAGCATGTTCCTTATTCTCAAATACCTGTCCCTCACGGGCATTGTGTAAGCACATAAAATAACTAAGTAACAATACAATGTTTAATTAAGGAACAAAATAAATGGCACAGTATTATATGATTTTTCTCTCCTTGTACTTTGCACCCTTTTCACTGCCACTTTGTGTCCCTGGAGGCTGACATGTGGACTTGTCTCCTCTGCTCTCTGGGATCCCATTGAGTTAAGCGGACGGAGGCACAGGCAGAAGATGAGGCCGGAAGCAGAGAAAGGTCAGGGTATTTATTCCCTAGGTTTCCTCCCTTCTGTCACCCAGGGTGGCTATAGCCCTTTACCAAAGGCTCCTGCCAGGGTCTTCTCCATATATAGCTATTTTCTCTGGGTTTTTGGCATTACCTTCTTGGTTTCCCTAAACTCTCATCTCTCCTCAATTATCCCGTTGAATGTATCTCTCTTTCCTACTGCAAATCTGACTGATGGAGCTGTCTCCCCTATCCCCCACAAAAGACAGTCACTCCAGGAACTGAAATTTGTTTCAAAATAACTTAGCTAAATTGACTGGAGAGAAAAACACCTTAATTTAGGGATGCTTTGCCAAGATTTCAAGCTCTTAGAACACACATCTAACGAGTGCCTGCTATGTGTCAGCACTGTGCTGGGTGCTGGGGATAAGAGGGAACCAAGAGCTCAAATGCTAAAGGGGAAATAGGGACTATACATAAGTAAACAAAATGATAATTTCAGACAGTGGTAAACTCTGTGAGGTAAGTAAAGCAGGGCAGTGGGATGGAGACCGACAGGGGTTGGACAGAGAAAGCTGCTCTGAGTTATTGGCGGTGAAAACTGAATGAAGAAATTGCTTTGCAGAGGAACACTTGGGAAGATGAAGAATTAGAAAGCAACACATAGAGATGGTTTGTCTGGTTCCTTGGAGGAAAACTTTTTCCTGGTGGGTATGATCTGCTTGTGAGGGGATGAGATGGAATGGGGGAGCGGGACACTGAGATTAAGCTATCCCTTCTTCAGAAGAGAGCTCGATAACCCACTAACAGAAAGTGCTTTAAAAGATAACTCTGAGAGCATTCAAAGTGTGTGTGTGGGTGGGGAGGGTTGGTGGTGGTGTGTGCAGCATCAGTTCTGCAGGTAGGAAAACAACAGCAAGAGGAACCAACAGCAGCTACAGCAGTTGCAGAGCTCGCGACCCAGCTCTCCTCTCCTGAACTCCAGCTTACAGAGCAACTGCTTGTTGGACCTCCCTTCTTGCAGTGCCTCAAACTCATCTCATATAGGGCACTGATCTCATTCTCTTTTCCCAAAAGCTATTTCTCTTCCTCTGTGGCCATCTTGGCAAGTCATCCTCAAAGTCATAATTCCAGAACACTCATGGCATCTGACTCTCCTGCTCCCTCCCTACCTTCACCCAATCAATTACCAAGGCTTATGGAGTCCACTTTTGCACCCTATCTTTTTTTGGGGGGGGGAGGGGAAGAAAACTGATTAACTTTTTAAATTGAGATATAATTGACATACAACATTGTATTAAAGGTGTACAACATAATGATTTGCCGTATGTGTATAATGTGAAATGATTACCACAATAAGTTCGGTTAACACCCATCAACACACAAGTTATCTTGAATCTCCATGTCTCGTCTTCCTTCTTTCTATCCCCGCAGCCAACACCTTAGCTCAGGTTCTTCACTCAGACTCTCACAACAGCTTCTTTAAGGGATTCCATCCCTAATTCCATTCCTTATTGTAAAGTGATCTTTCCAGAACTGGGATGGTTGTTGTCACTTACTACCAACTAGTTAGCAAAGCATACAAAGTCCTCTGGGCTTGGCTCTCTGCTCCCTCTCAAGTCTGATGTCTTGCCCCAACTCCATCGTGCCATACTCTGATCCAACCAACTATCCCTTACAAACTACTGACATTGCCGGAACACGTTATTCTGGTTCCAGGCTATTTCTGTGTTTACACCAGGCCCTCTACCCATTTCTTCTCCAACCTTATATCCTACTCTCAATATCTACTCATTTATCAAAACCATTCGACTGACACTTCCTCTAAGAAGTCTTTTGTAATCACCACCCTGGTAGAATCCATCATCTCATGGCTGCCCCTGCCCACACTGGGCTCTCTTCCAACTTCTATCAGGACGCCTGTGACATGTATTGTCCTTATTTATAAACTCTCTCCCTGGACTAGTAGTAAGCACCTTGAAGGCAGGAGCTTTGTTATTCAACTCTGTATTCCTAGCACCTATCGGAGAGTCTGCCAGATAGTAAATGTTCAATACATACTCAGAAATAAAACTTTAGTAGAGATATGGAGTGTGCCAACTACAGAAAAGAGAAAGCAGAAGAGAAACTTCTAAATCAAATCAAAGGCTAATTGCAGAATGCGGCAAAGAACAAGAAGAGAAAAGGAAACCAAAGCAAGGTCAAGGATAGGTACAAGAAGAGCACGTAATTTGAACACTAAACACAACTGGCAAATGAATGGCATCTCTGAAAGAGCCTTCCAGATATAATAGCAAGACAGTGGACAGAGTCTTTGAGGGCAGTGTTGGATACTTTATAAGGAGAGTAATAATAATAACAGTAATAACTTCATAATCAACAATTAATAACAATTGAGTGCATCTCATGTGCCAGACACTTTACATGGGTTATATCTTTTAATCGTCAATGGGATTATTATTGTCCCATTTTATAGATGAGGAAAACAAAACTTAGCACGTTTAAAATACTAAGTCAAGGTCACATCACTAGAAAATGGCAGATTTGGAATTCAAGCCCTGGTCTGCCTGACTCCAAAACCTAAGCTTTTAAGCACGATTATTATGGTGCTTATAACATAAAATACTATTTAAATGCTATGAAGTTATCTGTAATTAGATTCATTAAACCATAATGTTGAATAGCTCCCTTAACCAGTCGAGTTGTTTAAAATTTCAAAGTTTAGATTATGATATTTCCCCAGTGATAAGTGGAATTAAATATATGGTGCAGTTTTGCAATCAAAAATTATCCAACACTAACTGGATTTGACCAGCTTAAAAAAAAAACGGAATTAGTAAATATATTTTGTGATTTGCTATGACATAGAATTTGTTATTTATGTTTTTAACTGAGCTCATTACGATGTTTTCACGAGGTAAGCTGGTAAGAACCTTGTGGCCCAAGACATGAAAACTTTTGTTCCAATTCAACAGACCAACATTGTTCTGTATTAATATCATGTGAGATACTTATATGACTTAAAATTTTATGGTAGCCACATCTTACAAGTACAAAAAAAGTGACAATTTAATGTATTTTCTTTAACCCAAAATATCCAAAATATTACCAATTCAACATGTAATCAATATTTAAAAATTACTAATATTATTAATTACTAAATGAGATTTTTCACATTGTTTTTTTACAAAGTCTTCAAAACCTAGTGTGTATTTTATGCATATAGCACAAATCAACTTGGGTGCTAAATTTTCATCAGAAATAATCTGTAGTGTATAAAATTTACCATTGAAATAGTAAATTCACACATTCAAGTTGCTCCAAACATACTTCCGAGCTTCCTAATAAAGTTATGCTTAACAAAAAATTATTTATACTGCTTCAATTTTTAAGTTTAAGTTAATTCAAATTAAAAATTCAGTTTAGTCTCATTAGCCACATTTCAGTAGCCACAAGTTGCTAGTGGCTGTTGTACTGGATAGCGCAGCTATAGCTCATGTATGTCTGTTTGTTTGTTTGTTTGTTTGTTTGGGGGTTTTTTTGTTTGTTTTCACATGTTCAAAATGGAAAGGTCAGAAAGCTGAAAGGAGTAGCTAGCTAATAATATGAACTGACTATTCCTTCCTTACGGGGGTGAATTAACTTTGCTTTCACTACTTCTGTTAAAGTTGTACAACCTGTGGTTGAGAAATAAGGCAGTGAAATGACTGTGAGGAGTATTACTAATTCATTACTGTGCTTTCCTAACAGATTGTACTGGAAGTCATTAAATGAATACCTAGTCCATGTGACCGGACTAAAGATTTTATCCCAAGAAATCCTTGTTTTCAAAATCAAGAAAACTAAGAGGATTAGGTGTTTCCATGTTAGTTAAACTAGGAAAACAGTTGCTCCTGTTAAACACTTTACTGTGCACAGGGAAAAATAAAACTAGTATGTAGTGTAATTCATGTGCCAAATAAAAATGAAAGGGGGAAAATAAGATCAAACTCCTTCAAGCTTATTCAGGTATCCCTTTCATTTCAGACTACAGGAACAAGTCTGCAAACATCAAGAACTGCGACTACTATTGTAGAAGCAACTGAATTACCCCATGTATACTAACTTTTTAATTAAGCTCTAATAAATTGAACTTTAATCGTCTGTGTAAAGGAAAAGTGTATACATTATACAACTGCCTATTATTTTCTTGCCTCATACTGGCAGTCTTGGTTAACCAGAGTAACCACATTGGTGGGGCTTCTCGAGTCAAAACCCATCTTAGCATCCATACTTCACAACAGAATCAAAGGCACCTCCAGAAGACAGAGGTGTTTCAGCACGTGACCAAGCACTGTTTATTATCCATGCCCCTACTGTTACTAATGAGATCATGACAGGTCATCCATCAAAGAGCTTAGGGCAGACACAGGTGATTTTTATTCACTGCTGATGCCCAGCACGGAATACAATCCCTGGCAAATAATAGACACTGTAGAAATATTTGTTGAATGAATGAATGAATGAATGCATGCATGCATGCATGCATTCTTGGGAACAAAAGTGGAGTAGGCATTCTATGGTAGCCCACACTACCCCCATCCCCCAAGCTCCTTCCCTAAAGTACACTTGATGTGTCAAATCCACCTGGTTCAACTGTTCACTAAATGCCCAGCACTGTGCTAAATGTTAATGGGGCAGGATCCTCAAAAACGAGGGTACGCATCTCAGAGAATTAATCTGTTAAGGAGATGCCATAAAGACCACCCCTCACCTCCCAATCCTCTGCAGAGCATGTTAAATGTGGGGATAACTGTCTTGTAATCTGATAGGTTCATTCTGTTGAGGTTTGGGGTAAAGAATCCTATTGAGTAGTGGTGGGGGTGGGGGTAGTCCCTAAAGAATGTGATTGTGAAAAGAAGAGGCTCTTCAAATAAGGAGAATCTGGAACAGAAAATCCTGTAATTTGGGGCATTTTCTTGGGTGTGGAGTCAGACCCAAGAAGACCTTTTCGAGGGTGCTCAAGGGGGTTAATGGCCATCTCTGTTTCTTGGAACTGGGAAGGAGAGAGACTAAGAGCAGAGACCCAGTTAACCAGCAAAGACAGAAAAGCCTTCCCTTGTTAACCCCAGTATCTAGTTTGCATGTAACTGTGTTTATTCCACCCCCTCAAGCCTCCTATATACAGCATGAACTCAAGTTTTAAAGTGGGAGTGGAGCGCCTGAGAATAACCAAGTAGGAGCCATGGTAATTAGTGAGAGCTGTCCCAGGATAGGTGGATCTTGAAAACAAAAAGGTAAGAGGACTAGCCATCCTCACCCACTGATGACCCTCTCCATTGCCTATCAGGAAGATCTGAGTTCCCTTTTAAGGGTGTTTTCTGGGTTTTCTTACAGAAAACAATGCATACACACTCATGCAGCAGGTAAATACAAGATGGCAGCATGATGAGATAGACAAGAGATTCAGAAAAGCTGTGTGCAGGCCAGTGGACAAATATTTTAGATAACGGTGTGACCTTAGACATATTGTGTGACTTCTTTGGGCCTCAGTGTCCTCACCCATAAAATGCAGGGTTTGGATTGAATATTACCAAAGGGAATTTCCTGCTCTGACATGAGCTACCAACCTAAGTACTAAAATGTGTGATATACACTAGGTGCTTAAAAGAATTTAGAATGGAGGAGTCTATTGTGCTGGGGTAGTTGGGAAGGGTTTTGTGGAGGAGGCAGGATTTGAATTGGGACTGAGGAGGATAAGGAGGATTTGGGTATCTAACGAGATCATCAGAGGGAAAGGCACAAAGGGAAGAATAGTTTGAACAAAGGCTTGCAGCCTTAAATTTGGGCATGCTTATGACGTGTTTGGGGAAATCCTCACTGCTGAGCTGGGAGGAAAGTATTAAGGGGCTGAAGTAGCAACAGGCTGCACTCAAGGAGGACCTGTGTGGCAAGAGTGGGGAGTAATGGTAAAGAAGAGACCAGAAGTCCCGACTGCCTTCACCCCTCCCCCTGATTCCAAACATTTACCCATTCAATAAGCATTACATAAAGACAACGTGCCGGGCGCCAGATTCTTGAGAGAGGTAGAGAGAAGTGGGAGAGGGGCATGGACACTGTAAATATGAAGACAAAATAAGTACAACTGTCCTTTCCTTCCACTTCTATGAATTATTTTCCCCTCCAGGCATGTTTTAGAGTTTATTTTAACACTGAATAAAATATTGGAGAGGTGGATGGAGCATGCTCAGAACCTTAATTCACATTGAAAGACTTTACCTAGTACTTTCCTTAACCCTTCACGGTCTCGGTTTCTTTGTCTATATATGGGCACAACAGCACCCTGAAAAGGTAACTGTGAAAATTAAATGAGATGCCCAGGGCAGGAGGTGAGGGGGGATGCCTACTAATTAGGATTGTTAAATTTTAAAAGTAACCAGTAGTGTCTTAAATGAATGCTAGTTACTGGTATTTTCATTGTTTTCATTTCAGTAAAGAAAAAAGAATGAAATTGTAGTTCCAAGGAACTGCAGACTGGCCCAGGGTCAAGGCGACAAAGCCAGGCCCAAAAATTGGGCCTCTGCCAGACAGCACCATGAGTGGTACTGTAGTCTATGTTTTTTTCTATTTGTCAGCTACTTGCCAGAATATCTCTTTTTGCTTGGCCAGTCATGAAGCCCAGCTGTGTCAGCTGGGAAGGGGACCCCAGCCCAGCATCTTCCCTACTGAGTTCCCACTTTGAGAGATGTTCAGAGCTCTCCCAGACCTGGATTTAAGGAACTGCAACTCAAAGGACCAGTAGCACATAGCAAACACAAAGCCGTGAGATATACCAGTGTGTAGCAAAACAGAGCTTGCAGATAAACTGAATTTCTGGTAAACAATCAATAATTTTCTTTTGCTAAATATGGCAACCTTAGGTCATCAAGAAACAGAAGACTGGCTGCACGGTAAGTCTCATAGGCTTTGTAGGGGCATATTCCAGCCTCCCTGTGGCTTTATTATTTAAAACTCAGTGCTTCTTCACAGAGGTCATTATTGCTGGGATGGCTTCCCTTTCAGGATTCAAAGTGTCACAACTGAATACTCAATGAGAATAATGACAATACCTGGAAGGTCCTCACATACGTATAATTCAAACTGAACTTTTCCTAAAAGAATGACCAACCATATCAAGAAATATTAGGGTAGGGGAGGAAGCTATGACTCTCCCTTAAGAACACTAAAGCAAAGACAGCATAAATAACTTTGTTTCCAAAATTCACATAGAAATTCACTGGCTGAGATGAGAGCTTAGAAGCTTCCCATGTGTGGCAGTAGCTAGACTTTAAGCAAAGACACAAATTTGTCTTTGCTCCAGCTATGTTCATTCTCACAGATGTCCATCAGAGACAACTGCCTGAGTTGGTCTTGGAATGTAGTAATGAGCTGCTCACAACTGTAAATTATTTTGCTAAAATTAAGACTGCAAAGAAAGATCCTATATTCACTGGCCCAAGAGAGGAGATTGCATCATGGGTTAATGAGAGAGTGGGCAGGGCAGAAAGCAGGGCTAGCGGGTGACAAGGAAGAGCAATAATGAAGTCCCTCTTTGGCAATGCGAGACATTGTCATGCTGCAACAGTGGTTGCGCTGGAATTTTTGCTTACATGAACACATGCTGTGTTCTCTTTCAATCTCTTCTGATCTCTTCTGGGGTGTGCCATCAAAAATTCTGATATTTGATTAGCGGTTCTTTAGGTCTGAAGGGAAGGGGGATAAAGGGGTCAAAGCCAGTGTTTCTTTCTGAGGTGATGAAAATGTTCTAAATTGTCTGATGATCATTCATATATCTGTTAATATACTAAAATCCATTGAATTATATATTTTAAATGGGTGTATTGTATGAAATGTGAATTCTATCTCAATAAAAAGGTTTTTTAAAAATCTGGATACTTAGGAAGGTGATGGATACTTGGTAAGATGGAGGACACTGATCCTAAGTGCATGCAGGGGCAAGGAAGGCAAAGAGGGAAGCAGCCACTTTCATTTCTTTTTTTCTATTTTTGATAGAGGCTGTCTTTCACTTTCCTCTAAATTCATTATTATAAAAAAACAGCTACTCAAATGGCCTGACCTTCGGCCTCACTAAGAAGAGGTAGGTAGGGACTACGAAAAACTGGAGAGGACTTTCCCCAACTACAAGGGGAAGAAGGGGGCAGCCCACTCCCAATTCAAGCTGGCAGTTGCCAGGAGGATATAGGTCAGGTACTGACAAAGCTTTATTTTCTTTTTGTCAGAAATTCAGATGTGCGTGTGGTAGGGATGGGAGAGATCCTTAAATTTTAAATGTGGGCAACTGATTCAACTGTTAAAGACTGAGGAAGACAACAATGCATGGAAGAGCAGACACAACACATCTTGGGAGCCTCATTTTGCCTCTGAACTGGTAGGTGGCCCTCTTTCCTGGGCAAGGGCCCTGGTTTCCAAGCAGAAGACACACTGATCACTTGGTAATCACTGCTTAGCTTAGCTGTGGTTACCTTAAAAAGCAACAGCCCAAAGGGTGGAAACAACTCAAATGTCCATAAATGAATGAATGGATAAACAAAATGTGGTATAGCTATACAATGGAATACTCTTGTCTTAAAAAGGGTCGAAGTATTGATACATGCTATAATATGAATGAACCTCAAATACAGCACACTAAGTGAAAAAAGCCAGACACAAAAGGCCACGTATTGAACGATTCCATTTATATGAAATATCCAAAACAAGTAAATACATAGATACAGAAGGCATATTATTGGTTGCAGGGCCTAGGAGAAGGTAGGATGTGCAGTGATTTCTTAAATAAATATACAACTCCTTTGGAGTGATGAAACCATTTTGGAACTAGAGAGAAGTGATGTTTGCATAAGACTGCAGATTCTCAGGCTCACACCCAGAGTGATTCTGATGTAGGACTCCAGCTACACACACTCGAGAATCCCTGCCCCTTCATGTCAATGCTGAAATGGCATTCAGAATGTTGGTTTGGTTTACGAACCTCCCCATCCAATTTAGTAACAATGAAAACAACTTGGGACACACTTTATTATAGAAAATAATTAAAGAAATTTTTTATTCAATGAGCCGTCTTCAGAAATGGAAGTCTTAAATAATATCTTACTAAAGGAAGGAGACCATCCAAGGTAATAATTTAGAAAATCATTTTTCTCTCTCCATCCCTCCTTTACCCACTTTAAATATGACAATTTCCACTCTGGCCTCTTTTTTCCTTCCAGAGCTGTGGAAGTATAAGAAACACAAGAGACAACATATTCCACTATAGTCAGGGATATTTTTCTTGATATGAAAGTGATCATGGAGAGATGAGGGCCATTGTGCAATGTTTCTCAGATTGATTCTTTCAGAGATGTTTTGAAAAACAGTATGCTCCAGTGTCTTTCACATCTTTTGTGCTGAGATAATAATCTTCATGGAGTGGCAATGAACCAAGATAGTCAAAGCCTTGTAGTATGGCTTCTAGAACAGTGGACAAGCTCAGACTCAAAAGCTGTCAGTATATGGGTAGGCATATTACTGGTAGGAGTATATAAACTGTCATGGCTACCAAACTCCTCTGCCTGGCATCAAGGCCTGGCCTAATCAGACCTTAATCCTCATCTCCATTCTCATCTCTTCCTCTAAGACCCGTCATATATGGTCCAACTGCATCATTCATTCCCTTTTCTCTACTTCTAACCTGATTATCTCTGTCTCATTACCTTTGCCCATGCTGTCCCCAAAGCCTAGAATTTTCTTGCTCTAAATTCCACTGATCCAAATCCTTGTTGTTTCCCTTGCTACCTCCTTCAAGAAGTCCCTCAGACTGTCCCCAGAAGGAAATCATCTCTTCCTCCTTTCCACTCTAATACCTCTACTGTATCTCTCTTATAACATTTATTATATACTACTTTGATTTTTCACCCTGTAGTACTTATTATTTTCTACTGTTCATTGTTTTATTCTACTTACTCACTTAAAAGCACCTTGAGATTAAAGACTGAGTATTATTACTCTTTGTATTCTATTGCTTTTGGCAATCTCTGGCTTCAAAGCTGATGAAGTTCACCACTGCACTATAAAGTACCCTTTGAGTGCTCAGCACTATTCATTAATCAGCTATTATTGGAAGAGGAAATAATCAACTGGGACAATTACCTCCATAATTCTGACTTGGGGGAAAAAAGAGAGATGACTCATTAAAGAAACAAGGGAGAGCTATTACTATTTATTTTTATTTATTTTTTGTTAAAAAAATTGAAATATCCTCAACGCTTTATATAGTTTGTTTAAAAGATTATTTGCTCAGTTACTCTTTGCTGAACTTTGCCTGTCTATCTGTCGCTCTCTTGCTGTGTAATAAACCAGAATTTTAAGAGACAGAAGACGAGGAAAGTGCAAGGGAACTTATTGTGCCAAATCAGAGACACAGGCAAAGCATATTGCTAAGCCAAGAAACCTCAGGAGACGGGAGGTGACTCTCCTTGGAGCAGTTCTGTCTGTCACAGGACAAATGGAATTTGCTGGTTTTGTAGACATGAGGGTGAGAAAGTGAGAGCAAGAAGAAAAGAAGCTTAAAGCAGAGGAATAAGACATAATCATTCAGGGGCTGGGGGCTTGGAGGGGAAAGGTCAATAATCATTGTGGTTTCCTGAGACAAGTTAAAAAGAAAAGAGAATTTCTAGGGGTGTGTGCATGTGTGTGTGTATGTGTGTGTGTGTAAGCCTTTTGTCCACCTCAGCCTGTTCCTGGCCAAGGCACATATACCTACATATCAGTCTTTCTCTAGCCAGATTATTTATTCTGTGTATGTATGTGTGCAAATGCTAGATAAGGGGTGGAAAACATTTTTTTGTAAAAAGTTAAACAGTAAATATTTTAGGCATTGCAGCCCATACGGTTTCAGTTCCAACTACTCAAATCTGTTACATTACACGAAAGCAACCATAGAAAATACGTCTTTACACTGTGTGCCAACAAAACTTTATGGACACTGAAATTTGAGTTTCATATAATTTTCAAGTGTCACAAAAGATTATTCCTCTTTTGATTCCCCCACCCCCGCCCCAGCCATTAAGAATGTAAAAGCGTATGTATTATTTACGGGTATATACCGTATGTAGTAAAGGCAAGAAAACATAACAGGGAACTATAACATCTCATTTAGGGTAGAGGCCACTCCTGTGAAGAGAGGAAGAGGGTGGGGTGAAGTTCGCAAGGGGCTTCAATTATTTCTCTAATGTTTGACTTTCTACGTTGGATCATGGTCACAGGGGTATTTGGTGTACCATTCTCTGTATTTTTCAGTAGGCCTGAAAAACTTAAATAGAACAAAGTGAAAGCATATAAAATGAGATTGCTCAAGTCCATTTCTATTTTTGCAGTAACGACTATGTCAGTAAAAACTAAATTAAATAAACAACAACATTTGTCCATGAAAACCCTATTATTTCAGCTTCTGAATCCCCATAAAAGATTTTCCTCAGGAACTCAAGCAGTAAAAAAAAAAACAAGGCACCTGGCAACGATGAAGTCACATCTCTTATCCAAAGGATCTGGATTTTACTTCTGCATAAAGCATTTTCTGTTTTCTAAAACAGCACCTTTTGGTCAATTTAGTATGCCAGCTTCTAGCATAACTCCACAAAACGGCAAATTTTTTAAGTAAGGAGCTACATTAAGCTCCCAACAGTTGCTTACTGGAAATTCTTTAGTGTATTATTGCATAGCAGAGTAGTGTGACAAGGATCAAAAGATTAGAAATAAGTTCAATTAACTCTTTCTGCTAACATAGAGAAATAACCATTTAATTTTGCCTCAATTTCTTTTTCCAATATAAAACAAAATACATATATCACTGACCAAAATTACAGAACTTTAAAATGCTGTTTTAAAGAATTAAAACATCACAAATGCTCTGTGGGACTGAAAAACTGAAAATGATGTAATAGAATAAGAGCATAAATTAAGCTATTTATAAAAACCTTTTGATTTAAGGTTTCTACATCCTTTTTCTACCCAGTCTCCAGCATCCTTCTGTCCTCTACTCACATGTCTAAATTGCAAACTAATTACATCAGAAAGTCTTGTACATCAGTCTGAAGGAGGATCTATCCTTATAGGACTATAATACTAATGAGTTCATCATCCTTAACTTTGGCAAATAATTAGTACTGGTAAAGACTGCTATATTACTAAAGTGATTATTAGAAAAAGAAGTGCCTGAAGTTAAAATGCCCCCAAACAGAAAAAATAAAAAGTTCAGAAGGAAGACTTTCAAACACAAACAGGTAGTACCACCTCCAACCCAGGAAAATGGAGATTAAGTTAAGCTGATCCTCAGTATGGCAGACTAAAAAACGGCACTCTCCCCATTGAGAGGTGGGGTTTATGTCCCTCCACTTGAACTGGGTGGGCTCTGTGCCTGCTTTGAGCTGAAAGTGATGCTGTCCCAGCTACCAAGAGCAGACTTTGACGTCCTATTTCTAAGAACACTCAACCTTAGTGTGCTTAGCTGACATGTAACAAGTCCAGCTATACTGCAGGACAGAATTTATGAAGAGGCTTGAGACTGTTTCTGCCAAGGATCCTCGCGCCAGACTAGCCAAAGGGCGAATATCACCAACCGACCCTGCTGATTCAGGTATAACAGAAGAATCTCCTAGCTGAGACCTGCCGAAATCATGTCCAAATCATGAGAGGTGATAGGTACTCAGTGATGGGTGTTTGACCTAAGATATGGAGTAATTTATTGCATACCAAGAGATAATTAAAGTCTGTGCATCACTCTGTAAACTAAATACTAATGTAACCCCTCACTTTAAACTTCTGGAGGGGTAGTTCTCACCGAAAAGAGGGATCTTAATAGTATTATTACTTTTGAGAGCAAAACTAGGTCCCATGGATGAAAGTTACGACAATTTCAGCTAAATTTAAGAACTTCCCAGTAGGGTTTTCCATTTTCAACATGAAATGTCTTATAGAAATGATAATGTACCCATCACTGTAAGAATTCAAGGCCAAGATGGAAGCAGTGAAGTAACGCAGAACAAAGCCCTCTAAATCTGGAGTCAGAAAGACTTGTGCCTGTATCTGTTTTGTTATAATTACCTATGTGTTTTAGGGCAAATTGCTTAACCTCTCTATTTGCTCATCTGTAAAATAGGTATATGAGTAACAGCAGCCTCAGAATGCTGTAATGAATGTCTGGCCCATGGGAAGCTCTCAGTGCACATATTTATGATTATCACTAATGCTGCAGAGGCATTTCTGCATTGGGTGGAATGTCGAATCAGAAAGCCCCTGTGGCCTGGTCCAAGTGAAAACATGCTAGATGACTCCATGACCACTCATGGAAAGTTTGTGTGGGCTGAAAGCAGCCAAAAAGATTTTCAATTACAACTTCATTAAGTCCACAGCATTCTCTTTGTTAACTTGAGGTCATTCAATTTGTACTTAAGACTCCTAATTATTTAAGCAGACGAGCAGCAAAAGAAAAATGAATTTAATTCACATGCCAAAAAAAATATACTTGCTTGTTTGTTGGTTAGAAAGCTTCTATTATGGATTTATCATGTAGATGGTTCACTACTCTTTCTACACTTAGTGACAATCTCCTTCTGCTCCTCTCTATTCCTGGAGACTTAAAGTCTAAGTACAACTGCCAACCCCTGGTAGCCCTGAGTTGGGGACAGGACTTAAGAGGAAATGATTTCAGTTCAGCCACTTACTAGCCCTATCGGTTAGGGCAAATTAAGAAATCTCTGTCGGCCTCAGTTTCCACATCTGGAGAATAGGGATAATAATAATAAACCCTCAGAGATGTTCTAAGGATGAAACAGAATGACTCTATATGGTTTGAATGTTGTAAAACAAAATGCAGTTGTTAGTAGCTATTACTTCTTATAGCTAAAACAAGGCAGATAAGAAATCCCAAGACAACTGAGCCAAATGAAAACTGAGAGCAGCTCAGGGTCTGAGATTCATCATTAGTTTCTCTGCTTATTTTTCATTAAGTCTTGCTGTTTATTTCTTTCTCATAACAAGGCTTTTTAATTAAAAATTCTTTTTTGCTAATCCCTTTTATTTCTTCCTATTTATTAAAATGCAAACTTTTCATTGAGGCATAGCACATGTACCAGGAAATGCACAAGTTAAGAGAGTACCTCTCAATGAATTTTAACAAACTGAACATGTGTGTCATCAGCACTCCAGAAGTCTCCTGCAAGGCCCCTTCGTCACCACCTGCTCAAGGTTGATGGCTATCCTGACATCTAACACCACAGATTCATTTGTCTGTTTTGAACTCTATATAAATGGGGATCTTACAATAGATACTCCATTGGGTCTGGCTTCTTTCACTGAACATTATGTTTGCGAGCTTTGAGCACAATTTTACGGGAAGTAATACTTCTTCATTTTCATTACATGTAGAGTATCCCATTGAAGGAATATACCAGTTTTTCTTTTAATTTATTCTACTATTTATGAGTATCTATGTTGCTTCCAATTTAGGAATATTTCTAATGACACTGTAAAGGGCATCGTTAAGCTTGTCTTTTGGTGAACATATGCACATATTTCTGTTGGGTACATAGCTAGGAATCCAGTCAGTGGCTCAAAAGGTATGTATACTTTCATATCTTTCTTTTTTTTGGCACCAGTCATTTTAATCAGTGCTTATTTTATATTTGTCTCCCTGCTTCAAGGATCTCACTCTTTTGACTTTCACACAACCAACTACACTTAGCTTTGTTAAAAATAGCGCTGATAATATTGTTTGTTTCAAAACATTCTATGATTTGGGAATGCTGCATTCAAGACCACATTCAAGGTCTTTACCCTTTGGCCCTAACCAATCATTTATTCAGTCAACAAATAATGTCCCCAGCCTTGAGGCACTTCACAATCCGATAAGGACATACTAAACAAGTTAACAACAAAGTAAGAGAGAACAACTTAGAGCCAAGTTCTGGAGGAACCCAGAGGATCTGAGAAGACTGAAGAGAGGAGGAATTATTTGAGCTGGTCCTAAGAAAGAATGGAGGGAGAGGAGATAAGACAGTCAAAAGAACAATATTGCAGTGAAAAAGCATGATGAGTTCAGAGAGGAACGAAGCACATTTGCTGTGACAACCACATGAGCTGTCAATGTGTGGGAGCCAGATATGGAGGAGTTATGGTGTAGACTATAGCCAGGTTTTGAAGGGCTCAGTACACAGTATTTGAACCTTACCCTTACAAGCCCGTTTCTCAATATGTGTGTCACACCCTGCTGGTGTGCAAGCTGCTCATAAGTGGTTATGAATAAAGGCGGTTCATTTTAACAGTTTGGTTTATTTAAATGTGCTGTAGAAAAATACTGGTTTTCCATTTAAGGTAGTGAGATAAAGTTCAACTTTAAGTAAATGTATTTAAACAAAACAAAAGTGAGTTGATATAAAGAAAAATATTAATTAAACAATGATATAGATGAATATAGATATGGGAAAAAACAAAATTAGTAGGAAATGGTTGGCACTGGGAAACTAAATAGGAAGATGGAGAACTAGGAGCAGTTCTTAGATAGGATAATGACACAGTCAGATGTGTCTTTTACAAAGTCAACTGCTGAGTGGAGAATACCTGGTCTCCAGCCTCATCTACCATTCTCTCTAGTGCCCCATCCCCTACCTAGTACTTTTTAACCTTATCTAGACAGTTTCATAGACTGGGCTTGGCTTGTCCCACGACACTGACTTTGTAGCAGAGCTAGGTGGTTGAGAGATGAATTTCAGAGCCAGATTGCCTGGATTTGGATCTGAAGCTCTCCAATTACTGGTTGGTAACCTGGGAAAATTGTTTTGCCTCTTTGGGCCTCATCTGCCACCTTGTAGGGTTGCAATGAGGACTCAGAAAGTTAGTAAATGTAAAGGGCTTGAAATGTGCCTGGCATTCAGGAAGTACTGTGCTCATTAAAATAATATGTGTTCATTAAAATAATCAGTTTTATTTGCCCTAAAATGCACCCTTCCTTCTATCCCTTGCAAAAACCTTTCTATTTATTCAAAATTCAGCTGAAATCAAAAGTCCATGAATTGATGAATGTGGTATGTCTGTGCAATGGAATATTATTCAGTTATAAAAAGGAACAAAGTATTGATGTATGTTAAAACACGAACCTCGAAAACATATGCTAGGTGAAATAAGACAGACATGAAAGATCACATATCATATCATTCTGTTTATACGAAATGTCCAGAAGAGGTAAATCCATGGAGATAAAAAAGTAGATTAGTGGTTGTCAGGGGGTAGGGGAAAGGGAAACGGGGAGTGTTTATTTAACAGGCACAGGTTTCTTTCTGGGGTGATAAAAATGTTCTGGAATTAGATAGTGGTGATGATTGCATAACTCTGTGAATATACTAAAAACCAGTGACTTTCATATTTTAAATAATGAAATTTATAGTATGTGAATTATATCTCCCCCCACAAAAACAACAAAAACAACCTGGCTGAAAGACCACCTCTCTCTGCTGAATGCCCCCTATTTGGGCTCCCCATTCAGATCACATGTCTTGTTATACTACAGGAAGTGGGCACAGGTCAGTTGTCTCCAATGGAGTAAGAACAGCCTGAGGGCAGGAAGAGTGTCCTGTTCATCTCCGACTCTTCAGAACTTAGCAGAATGACCAGCATCTAGTCGTTGCTCCAGTAAATGCTTGTCAATATAATAAACAAAACATCTCATTTTAGGGAAGAGCAGATGTGGAGACTAATTTATTTCAAATGTGAAGGCTTTGAAGTAGCAACCCAACAGCAAAAGATCTCATATACCCCTACACAAAGGCCCAACCTCTGTTGAGTATTAATACTGTGTACAAAACAGCATAAAACACCCTTTCTTTTGCCATTGAGATTGAAACAAGCTTAGACTTGGATTTCTTTTTCTTTCCTGTCAGCTAGGCTTGTTTGTGCTGGGCAAACATGCAAATCCTGAATTTAGAGATTGTTGGAGCGATAACAATCTCTGCTCTGATAATCACTGTCCTACCAAAGCCCTTGTTAGTATAGCTAGTACAGTTCCAAGATCCTAGCATGGAAGCCACACTCCGGGTGAGTACATATTATCAAGTAAGTATAAGCAGCAGAAATCCCACAAACATGGCACCATGGAATGAAGCCGAGTGTCTTATTTGTACATTCCTTAGAATCAGTCTGCTAATCCTGCTGTCAACGCTGATTTGGAAAATAAGATGACACAAAACATGTGAGCTACCTGCGATGTTTGAATACATTTCCATACTTCTTTTTGTATCCACCTTTGCTGGGAAGGCAGGCATGAAATACAAAGAGTCCAGAACCTCAATTTAGAACACCTGGGTTAATCTGTGTGTTCCATGTGAACAAAGCAGTGCCTCACAGAGCCTCAGTGTCCACTTCTGTGAAATGGGGACTGTGAATATCACAGGGACAGTGTGAGGATTAAGTTAGATAGAACAAGGGACTGGAGTAGACAGTACGGTTTGAGGACTATGTGAAAAAATGCAAACATGTTATAAAAGAGCTTAAAGGAAGGTACAAAAGAGCTAATGTAGTTCTTTAAGAAATAGGACCTGGGTGATATTTTCCTTCTTTTTAGTTCCCATTTTTTCTATACTTTCTATAAAAGTACATGTTTTGCCCGTGAGATAAAGTCCTTGTGATCAGGTTTCTTCCCACCTCTTCTGCTTCATCTCCCTCTGGGCTCAGGAATTCCCCACTAAATGGCAGCTAATTTTTTTCTTATCTGAGTCTCTTCCAAGACTCATTCAAGATTCACCTCTAACTCTGGAGACAAATCACCTAGGTTCAAACCCTGGCTCTGCCCTTGCTAGCTATGTCTCCTGAGGCAAGTTACTTAACTTCTCTGCATCTCAGTCTTCTGGTCTGTAAAATGGGGATAATGATTTTATGTATATCATAGTGTTTCATGCAGACTAAATGAGTTAATCTTTGTAAGGCGATTAAAATAGGCCCAGGCACTTAACACATACTATGTAAATGTTAAGTATATTAAAGATCTTATCTTTATGAATTGCTACCTAAACATCTCCCTCTTCTTCTGTGCCTCCTGATCTGGTGCTGCTGATCTCTAACGGCATCAAGAACATTTCATGGCACTCGTTTTTAATGTGTCGGTCTGTCTGTCTAGACCCTAGCTCCTTTAAAACAGATCTCTTCTTATTTCTAGAAGGTAAATGTAGGTGCAAAATAAATTATTTTCTGTGAATTCAAGGATGAATAAATACTTCCATTACAGAATGCACAAAAGAGCATCTTTTTTTTTTTTTTTTTTTTTTTGCTTACATGTCTTACCTTGTCTGCAGCTCCTTAAGAACTCAGACTATTTATTATTCATTTTTATCTCCAATACCTAAATACAGAACCTGGATCCACTCAGTGAATAAATGACTAGAGCTATTACTACCAAAAAGGACAAAAAAACACATGGAATCTTCAAAAAGAGTTTTGGAAGCAAACTTCAAAGCATCATTCAAGACTTGGGTAAAATCACATAGCACCTTAGATTAACTGGGACAATTTATTCGTCCATAATATCATGAAAGGAGTAACTAAAATAAGCATCGGGTGTTGGCCTTCCACACATCTGAAGAATACCGCTTCAGAACAAAAAAATGAAGAGTGAGATTGAATACGACTCAAATGTCAAAAGCGTGGAGGGCAAGAGACTAAGATACAGTTAAATTAGCTTCCTCTAGAAGCCTGGAAGTTAGCTTTAGAGGGTAGAAAAGCAAGCACTTCTTTAATAAGAGGCAGTGAATTGTAGAACCAGTTGTTCTTGAAGGTAGAAAGGAGAAAAATAGAGATACATTCCATAGAATTTGAATGAATTCACTGATCATGGAAACATAATGTGTGGGTATGGAGAAATAATGGTACCTATGGTCTATATCTAACTGATATTCAAGGAGTATTAACTAGAAATTCTACGAATTACATTGTTCAAAATACAGCTGTCCCCCCTTATTCACAGTTTCACTTTCTCCAGTTTGTTGCCCCAGTCAATTGCATCCAAAAATATTTTTTTAAAAAATTCATAAATTTCAAATTACTGTTCTAAGTTAACATAATAAAATCTCACTCAGCCCACTCTGTCCCACCCTGAACTCCCACCCTAGATGTGAATAATCCCTTGTGTAGAGTATTGATCCTGTATACACTGACCATCCATTTGGTTACTTAGTAGCTGTCTTGGTTATCAAATTGAATGTTGTGGTATCACTGCACTTGTGTTCAAGTAAAACTTATTTTACTCAATGATGGCCCCAAAGCATAAAAGTAATGATGCTGGCAATTCAAATATCCTTTAAGTAAAAAGGTATATGTATAGGAAAAAACAGTATACATAGGGTTCAGTACCATCTGTGGTTTCAGGCATCCACTGGTAGTCTTCAAATGCACACTCCAAGGATAAAGGGAGGGATACTGTCTGTTCCATGAAGCCTGAAAGAGGCAGAAGCAAATGCCCTGCTCTAATGGCATTTGTAGAGCTTCTGTGACCTTAAATGACTTGAGCTGGCAGAACACGAAAGGTTTTCTTTGGTTGTAATTGATTTCTTATGGAAACTAGATAAACTCAGTTTCCTTCAGCCAGGAACAACTGCAAACTTAAATGCACTTATCTTTCTTTCTCAAATCTACAGGACATCAAATATTGACCAAAATGTTTACTCAGGGGAAAACGTCAGCCTAGTACATGGAGTTCATTGCTAGCCATCCTTTAACGTTTGTTGTTTTTCCAAGGTTTTTGACAATGTGTCTAAATATCTGCACATATTCATTTTACAGATCTTCTCTCTTGCAGGAGTTTAAGCATGGTATAAAGGTTTTTCGTTTTAAATGAATTTAAGATACATGCTTGATAAATCATAGGACAACTTCAATCTAATTTAAACTGATCATCTTTAGGTCTAAAAATATTCTACTAACAAATTTTCTCAAAACTCAGCTCTCTTGGAAATTTATAAATACCAAGATACCTCTTAACAATCTAATGAATTCTGAGAGTATTTTAGTGATATCAGCAGAACCTAAGGAAAAATTCTCAGAACCTTAGAAGTAAAGATTAAAGTGACTGACATTAAGCATTGAATCCATAGCAAAGGGAAAAATAAACTATTAATTGAGGACATTTCTAGCAGGCTGCTGGTAAACACCTGCATCCTAAGAACAGAGTTCAACTTCATCAATGACCTTCTTCCCCAAATTTCTTCTCAGACCCTGAATCTTGAGAAAGAGATGAGTGTTAAAAACTAAAGAAAGGGACACTATTAGTTCAAGATGTATAGGTCTGTAGTAGATATGGAATGCAAAAATTCATCTAGAATGAGGTTTCCCAAGCTTGGCACTATTGACATCTGGGCCAGATAATTCTTTGCTATAAGGGGCTGTCTTGTGCATTGCAGGATGTTTAGCAGCATCCCTGGCCTATGTCCACAGATGCCAGTAGCACCTAGCCCCTCTCATATTGTGACAACCAATAATGTCTCCAGACATTGCCAAATCTTCCCCAGTGGAGAACCACTATTCTAGAACCGCCAGTCTAGAACCACCCCATATGCCTGCTATATTCACTATCTCAAATGCGATTCCCATTTTAGTGACAGCAGTAGCACCTAAGGAAAAATTCTCAGAACCTGAGAAAGAAGTGAATCCCATTTGAGATAGGGAATATAGCTAACATAGGACGAACTTTGTAAGATTTGGACAAGCCATCTAACCTAGCAGTTTCCTTCCTGCAATTTAATGCCAGGTGACCACCCGTCTAATCTAATCCCCCAATTTGCTCACACCACCCTGATCTTCCCTTTAGACATCTTATGAATAGCAAGCTTTTATAGATTTGAATCATGAAAATAAAAAGACTTAGAATCAAATTTTGGGCTGTGAAAAACATGTCCAGCTCAAAATCTCCCCTCTCTTCTATCCAATTTTAAAGTCAAGGAAGCTAAAAACCAGTAAGGTGAAGTGCCATGTCCAAGGTTGCTTGCTTGCTAAGCCGGCAGCAGGTCTTGGTAAGACTGACTGGGTCCTGGCCCAGAGATTTTCCCAGACCTCATTTGAGAAGCCTTACAACAGTCTGAAATCCTGCCCACTATTTACCCTGGGCAAGTTGCTTGACCTGTCAGTGCCTCATTTCCACATCTGCTAAATGAGCGTAACAGTAGTGCCTACTTCTTAAGGGTGTACTTCTTAAGGGTGGTTTTGTTGATTGAATAAGATCATGCCTGGCATACAGTAAGTGCTCATTAAATGTCAGCTATTATTATTAGACATTGTTATTTTCTGTTTTTAACTTTCAACTTTGAATATTTTGTTATAGACAGCTGTTCAGCAATTACTCAGACAAAAGCCTCCTCCTTTCCCTGTGTGATTACTGCAGGTACACATTATAATAGCTCCTCACCAAAGTATCTTTCTGATTAAAAACAGAATGTGAATAAGTGTGAAACCTCCGGGCACTACATATATCCTTTTAGAAAATGACCCATCTTATGCAAAACCGAAATCTACACCATTTGGCTCAATTAAGTAATAATAAATTTGATTATACCTCACAGGCTCCACTGGTGTTGACATACCGAAATGAAAAGCTGCAGCCGTTGACAGTTTCTATAGCCATGATTGCATAACATCCATCATAACCTCTTCTCCTACATCTACCCCACCATCACCTCCACAATGGTTTATGACTTTTTAAAACATTGCTTTTTGGTACTGAAGTTTTCCATTGCTTCAGACCAAAATATAGCATTTTATTCCTCAAATTTGGAAATATACGTTCAACCCTTTTTATTTTTTTAGAATAACCACTGGTAAGGGTGGAGGGCTTGCAGTGGTGGTACTAAAAATAAACAGATAAAGCTTCCACTCCTCTAAGCTTCAAAAGCTTTGTGACTTATTCATCATCATATCCCCAGTGCTTGCTCTAGAAGCTCAAAAAGAGTTTGCTAGAGATACAACGTATTTTAAACTGACTTCCAGTTTCTACCCATATAATATTCAAAAGTGCAGCAGACCCTTCATAAAGTTAGGTAAGCATGGAACAAGAAATATATTTGCATGTTCTAAATGGATCCATAGTTATTGTTGATACCTACAACATGAATACGCATGCCTCTGAGCGTAACTCACAAGGGCTCCACTGTGTTGCATCTTGTAATACTTTATCTTTTGTAACGTGGGATAAATTTTTGTTTGTACATTATTGACACTTAGTTTTTAATATTAACTATGTTGTTCCATATATAAAATATATATTCTATATTAAATATATTAAATATATATTTCATTATCTACAAAATCTTTTATAGATAATTAAGTATATTTATATTAGTACATAAATTAATGTTAAATATATTTTAATATATTAAATACAAACATATTTAATGTTTCAATATCACATATAGAATTAATTTGAATTAGAAGATACTTGGTGGCTAAAACTATACTTAGATTTTTTAATGTTTGATCTCCTAAACCATCCCCCCATCACAGTTTCCTATACACAGTAGATGCTCAATCAATGCTAGAATATTATTTTGTCATTTGTGGTATATAAAGGTCACACACCTTATCTATATGTGGAACTCTGGACAAAGTGAGAAAGAGAGAAATATTGAAATACAAAATAGGTGTCTAGAAGAGGTGCCTCCTGTTTTTGTTGGAGGTGCTGGATATAAAAGGGAAACTTTCAACATCTTCTTGGGATGTTTAACAGGACTCTGAGTAAACACACCCCAAACTGAACTTTTGATTTGCTCTGTCCTCCTCAAACTTGTTCTTCTTTAGTCTCCTCTATCTCATCCAATAACTCAAGCTAGAATCCTCATTCCTCTCCCTCACCCCTATATCTAGGGTATCACCAAATCTTGCTATTTCTGTCAGCCACTGGTGAAACCTCTGCCAGGGCTGAAATGAGGCTGTAAAAAAGGCAGTTGGATGCACAGAAGAAATCACATCCAGCTGACAAGCTTCTCTCCATCTCCATTGCTATACTCAAAAAGAAACCCAAATTTTCACACTTTGGTGTGACAGTCTCCCTCCAATCCAGTGTTCACCCAGTACTCAGTTATCTTTTAACAAGTAAATCCTCCTTAGTAACTTTCCATTAAGCTTGGAGTAACAACAGGCAAACTCTTTTCCATAGTCTTAAAGAGCCTACATATTCTGGATCTCAGTAACCCCACAACACTACCTTGTGCCCCCCTCAGCTCCTTGCTACAGTAACACACCTGCTTTCTTTACATCCCTCAACATGTCAAACTTTTTTCAGCCTTAGGATCTTCATAAATGCTATTCCATATGGCAAGGATATTCCTGTCCATCATATGCCTTCAGCATCACCTCCCTGTCTGGTATCTGTTGGTACTAGAGTACTGAATCCCATCTCTAACCCCAAAGAAAGCCCTATGAGAGCAGAGAACTTACATTCTCCACTGCCTACCTAGTACCTGGTGTTTGGCACGCAGCAGCTACTCGGTAAGTTAACAGTAGAGTCTGTGTCTACATAAGAAAAGTAGGTCCTTTCTCCTGGTTTAATTCATAGTCATCCTTTTTTTTCAGGTCTACCTATTTACTTGTTCTATATTTTGAGAAATTTTTCTAACTGATAAGTAATTACCACCAGTTCCTTCTACATAGTATATTATTAAAGACAGATCTAATTTAAAATTTATATGCTATTCATTTTTAATGTCTCATTTGGTACATATGGCAAGTAATGAAATGATTTGCAGAAGGTACTATAAATATTAGCTGTTTAGTAGGTATAGTTTTTTAAATTCCTCAACAAATTGTCCTGTTACTATCAATTATATTGATGATAGCTTCCAAATCAACTTAGAAGTGAAAAACAAAAAGCCAATAATTCTAAATCAGCAATAAGCCACGGTCAACAATTATCAGAAATAACTATAACCAGGATCTTCATGTACCTTCATGTACCCTATTACTTTTTGGACTGCAAAGAACCTTCCTGGAGCTTGCTGGCTCACTTTCAAGACTGGTTCTAGGGTTTCCAAGTCTAGTGGTCACAGGATTCTAACAGCCATTGGGAAGCCCTTTCCAGTGCCAAGTTATAGATAAGGCAGGTGGGTGCATAGAGGGAGCTCCGCCTCCCAAGATCAAGAAAAACAATTTTGCCAAACCAAGGTAGTTGTGCAAAGGGAGAGAATGAAGCCAGGGCTAGCAAGCAAGAATGACAGATCAGAGCTCTTTTGCCACTCAGTAAAAGGCAAGACCAAGGTTTTGTACAAAGGTCTGGGGAAATATTAAAGACTCAGACAGTGACACTCACTAGCTCTTGTTTCATGCCGGGTCAGGGCAAAATACCTAACTGAGTTCTGCAATCGAGAAAAATGTAGATGGATTCCTGCAGCAGCAGTTGGTATTTGGCAAAATCTCAAAGGTCAAAAGAGATAGTTAAAACAAAATAAAACAAAACAAAACAAAAAACAACTTGACTTCACAGTTATTTTCAGAACAATAATTAATTATAATTAAATAATGATAGAAAAAAAGATGAACAATATAGTAACAGGTGTAATTATCTGTAGGGCATGTAATTCATAAGACTGGTTCAAAACAGAGGGCTGTAAGAATTAGATGGAAATCACAAAAAGATTGCCAAAGACCAGATTTTGATTTGGAAACAGGGAAGTGCTGAAATGATTGCGCCATCCCTACACTTAGATGCGCCTTGCTCTTTACTTAGTCATGGGCCTCCACCAAGGGCTCGCAGTGCCACAGAAAATAATGAAACCAGAGAAGCCAGAAAAACCACAGAAAACATGGCAACTTAATAGGAGAGGTCTGGGAAAATATCCATGCTGATGAAGGAAGACATGTTTGTGGTTGTACTTTGAGCAGAACACACAAGTTATATGACATTTTCTATCATATGTGTGCTGTGTAAAAACTTGTGTGCTTTATTCATTCATTTTACAAATATTTACTGAGTGCCTACCCTGTGGCAGAGTCTGTGCTAAGGTGCTTGGAATACATCAACAAATGAAGCAGACACTTAGTGGGGAAGAGATAATGAGCCATACAATTATGCAGCACGCTAAAAAGTGACGAATACATTTAAAAAATAGAGCAGAGTAGAGAGATAGTGAGTGCCAGCAGGAAGAAGGAAATTACTGTTTTAAATGTGGGAAGGAGAGCAAAGACCTGAAGGAGGTAAAAAAGTGAGCCATGCAGATATTTGGAGAAGCTAGTCCAAGGAAAAGGAGCAGCCAGTACAAAGGCCCTGACGCATGAAGCTGGCAAAAGCAGAGTGAGTACAGGAGTGAGTGATAGAAGTTGAGATTAAAGAGGTAATGGGACTAGAAATATAGTGCCTCATTGGCTTTTGAGTGAGATGGTGAAGTGCTGGAAAGTTTTCAGCAGAGGACTGGCATTATCTTATTTCTGTTTTTAAAGATTTGCTCTGGATCCTGTGTCAAGAACAGAGTGTATGGGGTGAGGGCAAAGGTGAAAGCAGGGAGAACAGATAAGCAGATTTTGGAGTTCCACCGACTAGTTCCATTGACTAGCTATAGCCAATGGCGAAAGGTCAAGATCCTTCATAGATTACTAGGATGAGAGACAACGTGAGTATTACCACTTAATTTCAGGTCTGTACACCTCCTACAGTTCTCACTGCAGGAATGACGCCCAGGTTCCATGCTGGGAATGGGGCTAGGGGAATATTCCAAGATCCCTGCCTTCCCAGGTTTGGTCTCAGCCGTGAGTGATTATCTATGAATATGGAGCAATTGCAGATGAAAGGCACAAATTCCAGTAATTAGTACTATCTGAGCTGGTAGTTTCTGTTTACTCACTGGCAAATTTACATAAACCTTGAGGTGGATTCTGGAATGTACAATGTAGGGCAAAGAATGAAAATTCTTGGGCCAAACTATTGTTTGCACTAAATAAGATTCCCTTTGCTCTGCAAATAGGATTTCAGTTGAGGCAATTCTCTCAATACTTTTTCAACCACCTGTCCTTCCTCACCTCTCTTTCTCAGCCCAGAGTATACCACCAGCCCACCAGAAAAATCATACCACTGTGGCTCACAAATCTATATATTTACTTGATATTGTACTCGGATTTTATTGTCATTTATTTTCCTCAATTTTGAGAATATGCATTTTCTATTAATTATCTAATAAATCCCTTATAATTTTGAGGAAATGTAATGTTTTCCCCTTCTCATAGTTACCTAGTAATGAGTCTAAACCTTTTAAAGAATGGTAAAGAGTAGAACAAGTGTTGGTGAGGATGTGGAGCAAGGGGAATCCTCATGCACTATTGGTGGGATTGTAAATTGGTGCAGCCACTATGGAAAACAGTTTGGAGGTTTCTCAAAAAATTAAAAATGGATCTACCTTTTGATCCAGCAATTGCACCTCTAGGTATTTATCCAAAGAATACTAATATAATAATTCATAAAGATCTATGTATCCCTATGTTCATGGCTGCACTATTTATAATAACCAAGATATGGAAGCGACCCAAATGCCCATCAACAGATGATTGGATAAAGAAGTTATGGTTCATATATACAATGGAATATTCATATTTATATAGCCATAAAAAATGAAATTCTAGTATTTGAAATGGCACCGCAATTGCAAATTGGAATGCAGTTAGCAGTAATGTAATGGCTGTGTGTAGAGTCAGAGGGGTGATAGAGTAATAGGGGGACCGATTACTGTATAAACTATATAAATGTCTAACCATTGTATTGTATACATTAAATTAATGATAAAATAAAATGCAAAAAAAAAGAAAAGAAAAGAATGATAAAGAGCAGAAAAAGAGGTACAAACTTTTGAACAGTATGATGGGCACCTAAGCACTGTAACAAACTGATCCTCCCTATCCCGGGTCTTCCCCATCCTGTCACGCTTTCAGAGGCTTGGATGTGGACAGTACTTTTGTTCCAGTCCATTCCTGCCAGAGTTCACACAACTCCAACATATTTCCTCTAACATTTTTTTGTAAAATACTTCTGGAATAAATAGAAGTCATTCAAATAAATATGCTGTATAACACATATCCATGGAATAAAAAAAATGCCATTGTGTGTTTATAATGGTAATGTATTTGGTTGAAAAAATTTCTATTATTTATGGAGCACTCAACTATAAACTAGGGATATTGAGGAATGCAACTATTATTCAGACACAAATCCTGCCTCCAAGGAATTTAATGTCTATCTGGTAAGGAAAATGGTATATGTACCATATGTACCAAAGTAAGAATACAAAATGCCATGAGGAATGCACAGGTAAGGCATTGTGGCAGTTCCAAGAAAGTCCCATATTTTATATTATGATTACAAATACTTAATACTAACCAATAAAAGTCAAAATAGGAACTACTTAAGTTTGATATATTAAATTCTTTCACATAGAAAATTTCTACTTTGCATTCTCAGCCAAACACTCTTACTCAACAGATTCAATAGCACCATTCCTTTTGTTTCTAACCAACATTTTATAGTTTACTGAGAAAAAAAAAATGCCCCTTGGTGATTCTAAGTAACATTTTCTCCATACGATTAAGATACAAAAGCCAAAAAACTGCCCTCCTACAATGGCAATGGCCATTTGGTCAAAGCCAAGGGGTGATGTTAGGAGAATCTTGGATTCCAACCAGTAGAAGAGGTCAAAAAAGAAGTCTTACATAAAATAGGATAGTGAGATAAGAATTCAAACTCAGAAATGCATTCAAACATGATGCATATGCATATCATGCTGACTACATACCAGGTACTGTTCATACAGTAGATTAATTTAAATTAATATCATATGCCAACTACACTTTAAAAAACTTTTTTTCAAAAAAGATTAATTTAATCCTTACAACAACCTTGTGAGGTAGGTGTTTTATGGTTGAGGAAACTGAGTCACAGAGAGATTAGCTAACCTGCCTGAAGTTCCACAGATCACAAGTGGCCGAGCCAGGATTTGAACCAAGGCCATCTCTGCTTTTAGCCACTCTTCCATGAAGTTTGAATTTCGTTCCAATAGTCATTCTTTTCCCCAAAATTGTCATTTTCACTCTGGCTAACCCCTTTTTCTTTTTCTCCACCAGTGACCAAATTTTGTTGATTACTCTAAGAACAAATTAGTCCACAGAGCTGAGCTCTCCTCTGCATCAGCAAGCTGCAGGTTTGGCCTTTTATAACCTAACTAAACTCCAAGGTAAATTCGCAGCTACCATGTTCTTCCCTCGGCAAGTCTGAAATAGTAAGATCATCAGCACAGAGAAATGTAGCATAGACATTAGCTGGGAGAATATTAAAAAAAAAAAAACAACAAAAACATGAGGCCATTGAATTTTCCATTAATAATAAGTTGCAGTGCCCCAGTGAGTTTTCTGTGTCACCAAATCCTCCCCGCTGTAGTTACACAAAGGCAACTTTGTCTTGAGAAGGCTACTGAGAAGATGGGCCTAATCTTGGCAAGGGCTTGGTGTACCAAGAACTATGTTATTATTTTTTTTAAAAAGTGACAACAAACAAAAATAAATATTACTTAAGCCATCTTTTCAAAAGTGCTAGTACTATCACTGAATGGATCCCTACTTTTAGAAACATGAATATTTCACCTGAGCTTGAAAGACCTAAGTATACATTTTCAAAACAGCAATTGAATTGATCTAAGACAACGAATCCTTGAAAAAAATCTTAATTTTATTAAATACTTCTTTCCTTTGGAATGATGTAAAATGCTTTACAAAAATGATCAAGCCAGGTCTCAGTGCTCTGAAAGCTAAATGCTTTTTATTATAATTTTTACAGGTTGGCATTTCCTTGGCCAAGTAGAAGTGTCCTGTTCCTGTTTCAGCTGCACAATGCCTTACATTCATTGTATACCCACCCATTGCCCATTGGTACCTATAGTTAACTCTTGCTGAGTTAACGATGCATGGATTATTCATGGCTTCTAGGATCAGGCTGTCTTTCTCCCTAGCTGGTGGAAACTTTAATATAATCATTATTAACTATTACAAAAAGCAAAGCACAATCATAAGGTTAAAACTGTCAGCAACTCCCTTTCATTCAACATAAACCCAACCAGGCACCTATTCTGGTCTTGGCACTGGGCCACCATGTTCATAAAAACCACAAACAGACAGTATTCCCAAAGACAAATAACATGATTTGAGGAGGCCAGAGATTGTTTTCTTGATGAGGGTGAATGGCTGTAATTTAAAAATAAAGTATATATTTTGCACTACCAGGAATCTGCTAAGACCAAAGGATTGACATTTTCCCAAAATCGCAAAGGGCTTTCAGGGTTACACTAGCACTTTGTCTCCTCCTGATGTCGTCTCTCTTAAATGGCCTACGGAAAGGTAGGGATTGTACTTTTGATTTCTGAAATGGCCCCTCTTACAACCTGATAGGGTTTATCAAAAGGCATCTATAAACTACAGTCAATCATTTCATTATAGTATCAATTTACTTAGGTTTTATATTTTACAAACACATAAACTGTATACATCTAAATATATTCACAAATTATTTTTTGCATGAACTAAGTTCCTATGATGGCAAAAACTAAATATTCACACACAAAACTTAATCACACACTATAACTTATTTCTATACATAAGTTATAGAAACTGAGCTGTGATTTTTTTTTCAGGTGCCCTTAAATCATTAAACAAAGTAGAAAAAAGTCAGAGTGGGAGTGCGGTTGAAAGTATTGTGCCTTTTATAATCAATTTACTTTTGGTCGTAACAAGATATGATAACTTCAATTCAATCAAATTAGCCACCTATTGCAGTGTACTAGGAGCATTTAAATTACAAAAGTGAGGGATGAGCCTCAAATTCCTACAGTTGCCAGTTCACCTGCAATAGTTTAAGGACATCCATAAGCTCCATGTGAGCTTTCTGGTAAATTACTAATAGTGTTTGTAACTCACCTGTTTCTTGACATTTATTTCTCCAGACACTCTCCCACTTTCACTGCAAAATTCCTCCCTCATTCCTTTTCCAGGGCAAAATATAAGAAGTCCTGAAAAGAGGGAGCACACTAACTTCAAGGGGAGGATATATTTCCCTCTGTCTCCTTCTCCCATACAGATGCTGACAGACTAGAAAGGGAAGCAACTATAAGAGAAGTAGAAACAATCAGATGTCAAGCTCAGGTGATCTCAGGAGTGTTTTACTGACAAGATGATTCAGGACCACACACAAAAAGTGGCAGGGTGCCAATTCCCCCTAAATCCTCCAACATGAGATGTTTCCAACAACTTAAAGTAGCAATTGAACAATTACTTATTATTTCTACAATAGTTCTCTAGAGATTCTGAAGGCCTCCTATCTCGTAAACCAAGTCATCTGCATTACCATTATTGAAAATCTTTTCCCAGTTGTTCTCTGAAGCAATTACTCTGAGCAGGTGGTTGTTTTGACTAACATACACCTCTTAACGATATTAAACCAAAAAAATCAATATCATCATGACACAAAGACTGCTCCCAAGAAGAAAAATATCTCTTAATCAGGCCATCAGTTGAAATGGTCTAATATAACCTTTAACTTGGCATCATTCTGACAACCACTTCCTTAAGCTGCATTACATCTTCATTGTAACTTTATAAATGTTTGGCGCACAAATTCTAGAGTTATGAAAAATGTATCACTTTTCTAAGTCTTATGAATCCCAAACTTACGGCCTCTTCAAATTAAGTTTTTTTTTCTAGGATTATCTATTCTCTGGGAAAACCCAATTAAAGTTTCACTTGAACGTCAATCCATTTTTGAGATCTCACTTCCGCCACCAGCACCCCTGCATCCATTCCCCTGCCCAGTCTTGAAAATCAGAAGGGACTTGTAATGTGGAGGTGGAAACCTGTCTGAAATAGTCAAATACTTTCCTACAGCAATCAAAGCTCAATAACTGGGGACATGATTTACCTTTAATCTTCAGATCAAGAGCAGAATTTGGAAAGCAGACTCATTCTTTAAGAAAATAATTTTATCTACTTTAATTTAATCTTTGTTTAAATTACCCAGAACAGGTTTTGGTACTAGTAAGCCAAAGACAACAGTCTAATCTGAATGTTCTTATAATGTGAGGGGAAAAAAATGTGAATAGTCTCATAAACACTAGTTAGAGTATATAGGATACCTGTCCAGAAGCAGTTTCCTTGTTTTGTATCTTTATTTCATCCTCAATGTTACCAACATATTTCAAAATTTGTTACAAAATTTAGTCTAGAGCAGCACAGTGGGTAATCAAAAATGAGTACATAAACTATTAAAGTTGTAGATATTGAAGTAAAATAATGATGCCAAAATTTGAATACAGTGAGCTTCTGAAAAAACAACAACCAAGAGGAAGTTTAAAAAATCTTCAAAATTTGATTCAGTTTCAGCATATGTTCAAAGAAACTCTTGAGCAGATGAATTTAAGTGTAGCCTAGTCAGGTAAAGAAGCATGGCGGAGTTAGGCTAGCAGCTCTTTTTCTATCAGCTTATTTCTTCATTTAACAAATATTAAAAGTTAATAGTGAACCTGGGCTCTTATGAAAAGTTCTAATTCTTCACTCTGCCAGTATGCAGTAATTAAGTCAAAGAGGCCAAGGGGAGCTATATCAGAACAGGATGAGGGTGAGGTAGACAAGAAAGAACACAAAACCCTAAATTTTCCCTCCTCCTGTTTCCCTTTCAGACTGGGATGGTTTTGTTTCCCTCCAAGATTTCAGATCATCAATCTGACAAGATTATAGTTTAAATTAATAGTAACTCAATCTCCCAAAGTATCATTTCATTGCCTTGGTTGGGTACTTTGGTTTGTCTACAGGTTGTGTTTTATGCTGCTAACAACCTTTCATCTTTTAGAACTGGCACCTGCAATTCTAAAGCGCTCTTGGTCTAGTTGTAACTGTGCTTAAAACTTCGGCAGCCTCTTTGTATTTGTGTTGTCAACCCCCTGCTTTCTCTCTCCTGAAAACTTCATGTGACTCCAGCATTAAAATTTTCAAAGAATACATTTCTAATCCACATTCCTGCTAAAGAAAACTAAGTGAGTCATTAAAATGCCACTATGAAAAAAAAACTACTTAATTTTTCCTTCAAAGCAGTATGGCCTATAAGTAAATACCTTGAGTACACTATCTATTGCTTTGATAAGCCAAAAGAAAAAAGCCACATCCCCAAATGCTTGGGGACAGCACCCCAGAGTAGATAAACTTTAATTAAAAAAGAAATTGTTTATTTGAAAAATTCCATTTCCTTTAATGTAACTGATTTCTTAAATATCCAGTGACTGGTGATTGGTCAGCTGTCATAATTCATCAGTCCTGCACTTTTATGCAGATTGAATTTTTAAGTTGAAACAACCAAGCCTCCACTAAATTACGTTTGGAAGTGAATTACTACAGGAAGACATCCCCCACCATCCTTAACACTTAAGTGAAATGACTGTCATGAACGTTTCCTCAATCTCAGTTTAATAATCTGAGTCTAAAAAGTCACCTGTGCCCCTAGACAGCCCAATCATGTGTTTTCAAGGGTGAAAAAAAAAAAAGTCTGTTTCGTATGGAAACGGTTTCATCACCACAGGAAACATCATGGGGCTGACTGTATGATATTCTGGTTTTCCAGAGCTGACGCTTTGAAAATCTTTTTATACACCATTTCTTTTCCACTAAAATATTTGAATCTGAAGGAAGGTGGTAGAAGGAGATAAGGGCTAAAGAGAGAAGAAAAAAAAATTGCAAAATAGGGACCCAAAAGTAAAATGAAGGGACAGTAGTTAGAAGGATTACCAAAAACCACCTTACCTTTGTTATGTACTTGAAGTCGCCCAATTCAGAAATTAACACCATTCATTCACAGCCCGGTAGTAATTTACACGGCTAGCAAGTAACCTACAACATCTTCTCCGCCTCTCTCTTTTTAATGTTAAACAAAAATAAGGAGTGTCCAGCTACTCCCCACCGCGCCGCTTAAAGCAACAGGTCGTTTTAGGCTTAACTCCCAGACTCTGGGAATTCCACTTTGTCAGAATATCTGAACCTTGGAAACCTGCAGAGAGAAACTCTCAACAAGGGCAACTCCCCGAGCCCCGGTTTCTCACTGTCCCAAGCTGCACATTCCAGAGTGGGAAGCAGGAGCGAGAACCAGAAGGCAGATCTCTGGGGCTAAATTCCTGGCGCGAGCGAGAACTTGAAAGCGCGGCGACCCCACCGGCAGAACTGCGCGGGGTCCGAAGCCGGGGGAGACCAGCGGCCGGGAGAGCCCTGCTGCGTCCTGCGCTCCGCACCCGGAGCGCTCAGCAACTGGTCTCCCCGCTCTTCCCTGTTCCCTCCTCCTTCCTCCCGATGCCCTCCCCCGCCGAGGCCATTCGCCTCACAGTAGCAAGGTTGTCTCTCGTCTACTCCCTTCTCTTAAACTCACCAAACCAGATTTTACTCCCAAACACTGGCAACTTCCCGTAAATCTGCGCTGAAATTTTATCCTGCTCGCTGAGCCTCCGCTGGCCAAAGGCCAGTGCAACATTCCTGTTGTTTTAGGAGCCCAGATACCTTTGCTGAAGGTTAAAAAAAATAAATCTGCCTTGTTGGGACAGATTTGGGGACTTCATCAGACAGACTTCTTTCCCCGCTCAAAAAGTGACATTTATTTCAGACATCCAGAGGTGACCCCAGAAGCGGCACCTGCTCCACCTGAGGACATCAGTCCGAATTAGACATGTGGCCCTCTTTGCGCTGTTCAGAGACACCAAGCTGAACCTCGTTTGAGGAACAAGGAAATTGCTGTTGAATCACGAGCGGATCAGTACCACCCCACCCCCGCCCTGCCACCCTAGTAAAGAAGTCGTTTAACCAGGTAAGATCAGGGCGAGCACCGCGGAGGCCTTGACGGAAGGGAGACCTCCCAAGAGTGTCCTTACCTGAAGCAGAGCACCGCTCGGACGAGCGCAGGAAAGAACGTCACGCCGACGGAGCCCTGACCTTTACTGGGGCCTTCGCAGCAGGGCCTGGGGCCTGGGCGCTGCTCGTCAGAAGTGGCTCATTTTAATGAGCTCTGCCCTAAAGTTACAGCTAGTTTCTAGAAAGGGAACAACAAAACTAGATTTAAAATCAGCAGCCAAACCGTCCCTTAACCTTTCCTGATCTCTGCGGAGTTGGCTCTAATCCCCACCCCATCCCCATCCCAAAGTAGCCCGCAATCTGTGCCCCACCCTTTCGCGTTACCTGTTTACACAAGAGTTAAGGAGCCTCACGCATTTCAATAGAGCGCTAAGCCTGTTTGTAGGCGTGTAATCGGCCAACAGGAATCGAATTCTGTGACTAAACAAACTAAAAGAGGAAGCAGGCACCACCAGGAACCTAAAACGGAGTTGTGATTTCGGGCTGCAATGTCATTCAAGTGAGAAAAAAAAATAAAAAAGTACTGTTTCTCATTGGGCTACTTTAGTGAAGGACTAGTCTAAAAAATGTTTGTTCTGGTTAAATGAGTTAATACGTACAAAGAACTTAGAACAGTGTCTAATGCATAGAGTCAACTACTGCTACTACTATACCATTATTATTGTATTTTGTACTATGTCTTTTTTTTTCTGAAGCGAAGAGGTTGTGATCAGAGTGTGAAGCAGGCTCTAGACTCACCAGTATTAAGGCCATGAGTAATTTTTTTAAAACTTTCCCAGCCTCAGTTTCTGGAAGGTTCCAATAATGTGATTTTTGTTAACAGTTTACAGTCTTGATTGAATGCAGTGGTAAGAAATTTCCTGTAAAGGAGTGTCCAACTGATTTTCACCTCACTTAAAAGTTGCAAGATTGACAAGACACGTGTAGATAGACGAAGGTCACTAATAGAAAGGAAACTCTGGACCCAGCTATCAACCCAAGATGTGTGCTTCATTCTAATTTGGAGGTAGGTACTTGGTTTGCTGTTTGACCCTGAGAGTTCCTTATCTTATTCAGTTAGAAGCCAATGCTGGATAAATAATGGTCGTTGACATTTGAAAAACTAAGTGAAATAGGGGAAAATAATTTTTAAACTCTTTATGAATATTAACAAGGGATTATTGAAGGCTAAAATGTGATCAGTGCCACCAGGACACCCTTTTCCTTCTACTTAGCTTCATTTTTAAAGAAGAAATAAATCCTTTACATCAGTGAGGTCCTTTGTACTTTAACAGGCACTTTCACCCACCTCATCTTATTTGATCTTGCAAATCAATCCTAAGAGCTACTACTTTATACCCATTTTTTGGATTAAGACAGAGTTCAATGAGTTCAAGATTTCATTTCGTGGTGAAGCCAGGACTAGTTCGCAGTAGTGGTTAAATCTAAAAGCAGCATTTGCCACTTTTATGGAAAATGATGCCTTAAAACTAGAAAAGAATTCTGCAACATTTTAGATCTCTTTGGTTTTTTATCTTCCTAATGGCAAGATTTAACTCAGATCAATTAAACATTTTCTGAATTTCAAATTCCTTCCTTGTCAATACAAGCCAGAGTGAACTATCAACAATAGGCAGTCAGAATATGCCAAGGTTCTCTCACCATATCTAGGGGTTGACACTACCAGGCATGAAAGAGGGCTCCACAACTTTAAGACGACTTAAAAACTCCAGTTCCACATTAACCTTTCTTTTCTTTTCCAGAAGAATATGGATTGTGGCCTTAAAAGCCTCTCACTGTTGGGGACTCCTGAATTCTAAAATTCAAGGCGGACATTCACAGGCTCACAGATTTATTTCACCTCAGAACAGGATACGCTGGACCAAAGCCTGGGGAATATCAACTAGGAATAATAAAGTGAGTTTGGAAGTGTGAGGGTCAGTGACTCCAAGTAAACTGAAGCTAGAGTCAGGAATGATGGCCCTTGAGGAGGCACAGGTTCTCATGGTGGTTCTGAGTTGGTTACTTTCTTTCAAATGTTGCCTGGAACTTCTGCTCTTTCTTTCTCAGTTTTGCTCACTGCCACCTATTAAATAGGTATAGTTTTCGTTCCTAACTCTTTCTTACTGCCCTCCCCAGGAATACAGCAAAAATAAAACAGATGTTTTAAGTTGAAGGCTATGGTAAAAGTAATGTGAACTTTCATTATTTTTTCTTTGTAGCTAAAATTCTCAGGCAAATCCTATGCTCATGGGACATTTTAGGTGTGCAAACCCCTTTCTTTTGCTTTCTGCTTCCTTCTTTCCCTTCTCCCAAGAGGCATTGTGCTACAGTGAATATAAACACAAAAGAAATTGGCTTCCTACAGATTTGAGTTTGAATCTCAAGTTTGTCTCTTAGCTATGTGATGCCAGGCAATTATTTAACTGCTTTGCACTTCAGTTTCTTCATTTATAAAATAATAACACCTACCTCTCTGGATTTCTATAAAATTTAAATGAGAGATGAAATCCTAGTACCATTCCTAACACATATAATGGTATTTCCTTTCATACCTGGAAAAAAACCTACTTACAGTTCACAAAGAATTGTCTTTCCCATATTTAAATCTTAGATCAAATACTGCTATTCCAAGACACCTTTATCAACAGAAGTATCACTCAGACCCTTATAAAGAACCGAAGTATAATAATGACTCGTCTACACAGCATTTTCAATGAGATTTATTATCTTTGATCATTACAACTGTGTGAGGTAAGTATGAGTAAAGCACAAATCACTTGTATTACCCCACTGCTCAGATTAGGAAACCGAGGGTCTTAAGATTTGTTCCAAGTTGCTAGTAAGTAGCAGAGCCAGGTTTTTTATTTACTGCTTTTTACTATTCCCTACTACTCTAACTGTGATTACTTTATTTCTATACCCATTTAGGGAGCAGAATCAAGGAGCGGCAAAAGATTATTTTAGCTTGTAGTTGTGGGGAGAGAGCCAGTAGATTCTGGCCAGAGTTTCTGGACACTTCTCACTTTCAAGGCATATAAACCCACAAAGAATACCATCAAAGATCTATCTATGCCTTGTGAAAGTCAGATGTGCTTAGCCTCTGGAGTCTGCTTTCAATTCTCTGACAAACAAGAGGGCACCAAGGTAAAGAACTTGGGCTTAATGTTGGCAGGATTAAAGTTTATATCCTAGCAATTGTGGGGTCGTGAGCAAGTCGCTTAACTCTTTCTAAGCCTCAGTTTGCTGCCAATGGCAATACCTAACTGTAGGATCATCATGACAATTAAGATGATACACACAGAAGCACAGCGCTCAATATATTGTAAGTTTTCAATACATGTTTATTTTTCTTAAATACCAAAGAACATATACCAAAATGATGCATGTGAGGCCTAAATGAGGCATGTAATAAATAAATGCAAAGAACTTAGAACAATGCCTGGCACTTAGTAATTGCTGTTTAACTGTTTGCTATTATTACTGTTATTATTCCTCTGTATACCAATCATTTGTGACTGTGGAGAGGTCATGGTAAGCAATTGACTTTTTAGAGGAAGGAAGCTTCTGTTATTCATTTCTTATGAGAATTGACATTTTAGGTACTGTAATAAAGGATAATATCTTTTCTAGGGTTTTATTTTCTACCTGTTTCCCTCATTTCCCCTAATTTTGCATGAAACAGAAAAATTGTTACTGCATGGGATAAAACCACTGACCCGAACCGAAACTTTCTGTTGAAGCTGCTGATATTTTTCCCAACAAAAATTATTCAGAAAATAAATCCTATTTTAATAGATTGTGTAACTTGACCCAGAGAGACCTCTCAACCCTACAGTTTCCACAGCCTCTCCTTTTTTCATAAGGTGGCCACTAGCTACCCATAGAAGCCTTTTTAAAAATCTTTATTTTTTTATTTTTATATTAAATCCCCACTGGATCTAATGTGTGCAAATTTAAGACAAGTTATTCCTGGGCACTCTTTAATACAAGAGATTTACCCAGCAACTAACCCTAGAGCACAGTCATCAGCCAATAGGTCAAAGGATGAGGGAGGGCCATTCAGAACTCAGACTGGCGTCTGGGTTTGTGGTTTCCATGCCACACCATAGGAGGGCCTCTAACTGAATTTTAAAAATGTACTGAGTTCACAGAAAAGGGAATTAAGTATAGCAGGGGTTCACTCCAAGCATTAATCTCAGAAGCCAAATCCTTCATTTTGAGAAAGGCCTTCAATATAAGGAGTCCCTTGACCTTCGTTCTTCCTGCACAAATAGCTCTGCCAAAGCCCGCCTGCTTAGGCTAAAGGCTTTCTTCCCTCCACCCGCCCACTGGGATGGAAGGAACACTAATGTAAAGTATAGGGCCTTAAAGGCTCACTGGAGACCAAGAAATGGTTTTGTTATGGCAACAAATGCTGTTAATTTCTTCATATCCCTTTAACTTAGTCTCCACCATAGAAGACCTGTGGATTTCTTTTTATTTTATAACCAAAAAAACAGCCTTATATAAGAAGCTCAATCATTCAGAAATAACTTATCAGAAAAGATTATCGACATAAAATTACTAACATTTATTAAGTGCTTACCAGAGTATTTAACACAGAAACAGTGTTAAGCACTTTACATGATTTTAATTTTCACAATAACCTCATGAGATAGAGACTATTGTTATGCTCATTTTGTAGATGAAGAGACCAATGCCTGGTACAGATAAATAATACTGCTGAAGTCTCACAACTAGAAAGAGACAGAGCTAGGGTTTAACCCAGACTGTCCAGCTTCAGAGCCTGTGATCCTAACCACTACTACACTCTATGGCCTCACAAAAGAGTCTATACATGTCTATGATTATATTACATAGGGGTGTGTGTATTCTAGTACCTGAAGAGTAAAGACAGTGCCTAGCACATAGTAGACACTCAATAAGTGTTTGTTGAATGAATGAGTAAATGTGGATATACATTTAAATGTTATGATCTCAATATTTAGAATGATGTGTCAAAGCAAGCAGGGTTTAGTCCATTTAGGATCTGAGGTTTAGTATCACAATGAGAATGAATACATGTGTGTTTTAAAAATATGGTTAAGATATTAATTTGACATATACTGTTAGAAATGAGTATTTTCTAAAACAATATTAATTGCAGATGTGGCTAAATTTACTAATTATAAAGCCACCTAAAAATAATGTGAATATTCTCACCTTTGCTTCTATTGTTTCTCTGCTTAGAATACCCTTGTATGCACCATCCATCCAGCCATCACCAGGTATAAACATAGTAGTTAAGATCACAGTCTGGAGCCAGATACTTGAGTTTCAATCCTGTCTCTGCCACTTACTGTGTAGGCAAACAACTTGACCATCCACGGTCTTTAGACTCTCCGATAGTGCCTACCGCATTAGGAGTGTTAGGAAGAGTCCATGTGTTACTATAACTGGCATCTGAGAACAGCACTAGATTATTATAAAGCCCCATGTAAGTATTTACTGTTACAGTTATTCACCCATCCATTGTTTTATCCAATAAATATTTGTCAATGATCTACTATGTGTCAGGTTTCAGGCATCATGCTGAATACAGAAAAAATAAATGAGATATGGTCTCTGTCTCCAAGAAACTCATATTCTATGGCAATAGGTAAGCAATCAGCCAATGGCCTTGCAGTGTGTAATCCCAGGAATTTAGCGGCAGTCTACTGTAGGCTTAAAGGGTCAATCTAAGGGAGAGGTTTGAAGGTTGTCTAGGAGTTTGCCAGATAAAGAAAATGAAAAGTATATTTCAGGAAAGTGAAAATCACCAAGAAACAAGAGAAATGGATTTAGGAGTATGAAGGCAAGGAGTTCTCTATGGCTAGAGGGTTAGATGGCAGTGGCATAGATGAAATTAAGAGGTAGACAGGGCTGATTTGTGAGGATAATTATCTATTATGCCAGAGGATTCAGAAGGATTTTAAATAGGAAGTGCTGAGATCAGGTTGGCTACTCTAAGGTAGTGGCAAAGTAGATGGTGAGGAGAGGACTCAAGAAGTATAGGGGGTAAGAGTCATAGGGTTTAATGACTCATTAAATAATGGGGATGAGAGAGAAGACAGATTTGGAGTAAAGGTGATCATTCATTCCATAAATATTTATAGAACATCTACTATTGTGCCAAGCACTGTTCTAGACCTTGGGGAAACAACAACAAATGAAACAAGCACAAATTCTGTCCTCATGGAGCTCACATTCCAGTTGGGGATACAGACAAAACAAAACAGAACAGAACAAATAAGTAAAATATACAGCAGTTTTGATAATGGTAAATACTAAAAAGAAAGGAAATAGAAAACTAAAGCAGAGAAGAAAAATAAAGCTGAGGCAAGTACGATATTTCAAGGGTGGCCAGAGAAGACCTCTCTGAGAAGGTGACATTGAGAGGGACTGAAGATGGTGAGAACCAGAGCAATGCAGATATCCAGAGGAAGTGCACCCCAGGCAGAGCAAGAGCATGTTTGGCATATTCAAGAACAGCTAAGAAGGTCGGTAGCTGGAGTGGAGGGGTGGAAGGAGAGAGTGATAGGAAATGAGTTAGTAAAATATAGTGAAGCAAGATTATGTACAGCCTCATCAGCCATTGTAAGGACTTCGGCTTTTGCACTGATGGCCTGTCAAGCCACTGAATAGAGGAGTGAGCAGATCCAACTCCAGTTTTAAGAAGGTTGCTCTGAGTGCTATGTTAACACACACTGCAGGGGATCAGAGCAGCAGCAGAGAGACCAGTGAGGAGGTCGTTGCAACAGTGTGAGTCAAGTTTTGAATTCCTTGAGTCTGGGTGCTCATGGGACACCCACACAGAGAGGCCTAGTGAGCAGTTAGGGCATTGGGTGCACCAGGCAGGCATGAGAATGTCCCATGCATAGAAACAGTTTTGGTGTCTTGACAACAAGTTGGTGGTCCTTGAAGCCATGAGATCATCCAGAGTGTTGGGAAAACAAGAAGATAAGAGGACTGGAAACAGGTACTCTGTCCTGGCAAACGGAGAAGCACCCATGAAAAAGGCTCAGAAAAAAATGTTGGTATAGGTAAGAATAAAATTCTAGAAGGAAGACGTATTCACAAGGTCAAGTGAGGCACAGTGTTTTAAGTAATACAAGACTGAAAACTCATTTTCTTTAGTAATTATAAGATAACTGGTAACCTTGACATGGGTGATTTTAGTGGATTGGTAAAGCTGAGCAGTAAACGGGTAGTGAAGAAGTGAAGATAGTAGGTGTAGACAACCCTCTCAAATAAATGGGCTTGAAATGAAGAATAGTGATAATAGCCAAAGGATCAAGGTAGAGCTTGCTTTTTGAAATGAGAAAGAACTTGGGATAGCTAGAAGTTGATGAGAAAAGCTAGTCAGGTGAGATTGGATGTCCTAGACACACAGGACAATTCATTAATTTTTTCACTTGTTCAACAAATATTTATAGAGTGTCTGCCAAGAGTCACACACTGAACATAAACAGATGAATAGAAACATGGTCCATTCCTTGATGTTGGAAAGATAGACACATATGTAACTATATAAAATACAAAGTGAGGAGGGCAATAGAGATGAATGCAAAATGCCAGGGAGAACTCATAAATTCTGCCTCTGTGGAAGAGGGGAAAGTGAGGGAAACATCCCAGAAGTTCAAATATTTGAATAGAGAATTAAAAATGAGAAAATGAATGGTAGTAGAGCATTCTAGTCAGAGAAACTTCATGAACAACAGCGACGGGATACAAGGGGGGGGGTGGTGAAAACAGTTAGCATCTGGTGTGACTGAAGCCTAGAGACGTGATAAAGTGTCAGGATTTGCAGCTGGTAAAGTGGGTTTGGGCCAGATGGCTAAGAGACTTGAAAGGAGAATGGTTCTTATGAGTGATCAGATTTGGAGCAGAAAGTAAAACGGTCATTGGTGTGTTTTAGGAAGAAAACTCAAGCTCAACACAGAATAGATTGAAAAGAGGAGAACTTGAGAGCAGAGAAACTAATTATTAGGAAATTGCAATGATTCAGGCAAGAGATAATAGGTCCATAGGGCAGTAGTTGTTTCAAGAGATGTTGAAATGTGGTAGCTACTGTGGATGATCTCATTGTACTCTCCTTCCCATGTGCCTTCCTGTACTGATAGGCTATAAAGCTAAAAACTACATTTCCTAGACTACTTTGTAGTTAAAGTTCCAAATGTAATGTGAATTCTGACAAACAGATCCATTTGTGCAAGATTTGGAAGGTAAAAACAAGAAAGAGGCCAAGTTTATGGCACTTTCTGCTGTTTCTTCCAGCAAGCAGAGTCACAAACACATGGAGTGTTTCTGTGGCACCACCCCAGGGTGCTGTTCTAGCTATGTGGGTAAAGCACAAAGCATAGGGCATAATATTTTTGCTGATGTAGTTCTAGCACTCACAGCATGACTCTTTTGCAAATGTGGCTGTGTGGCTTTCTGATCCCAGATTGCAAAGAAAGTGTGTGTCCCTGAACTCAATAGTTCCAGGGATGCTTTTCTGCTTCTCCACCTTCCTGACTGTGGCTGGCAAGCCAATTCTGCAGTGTTACTTACTATAAAAGTCATACCTTGAGGTCCAGCCAAGTGCCTGCTCTTCCAACAATTAATTAATAAGCACTTAATTGTATATACTAAATCTCTTTCTGTTTAAAACAGCTAGAGTGATGTCTACGTACTTCAGTTGAGCCCTGTTTGATGTGTAGAATAAATGGAACTGAATTTGATGCCAATTGAATGTGGTAAGAAAAGAGTGGGTGGCAGTGAGAAAAAGAGAGGAGGCAATGAATTCCAAGGTTTCCAGCTTCATGTGGCCATCAATCAAAATAGAGATTTGTAGAGAGGGTTAGAGATTTGCAGGTAGGAGAGTGGGGCTTCCTGTGAGTTGGTTGGAACAGGTTATCCACAGCTCCAGACAGTTGAAATCAGGTCATTACCAATTAATAGGGGAGCAGATGGAGATTTGGTTCAAGAACCTAACTGGCATTTTTACTGCAATGCCAATCACTGACCCACACCTTCAAGTTTGATTCTTGCATGAAGAGTCATATGAAATAGCAGTGGTAGAATTAGTGAAATTCTTACATACTTACCTATTTGTTCCTAGGAACATTTTTCCCTCATGTCTTACTATCCAGAAAGCTAGGTTATCTTCTTCCCTAACTTGGGTAAAACTAGTGCATTTTTTTCTTTTTAGAATAGTAAGTACCAGTATAGTCTACCAGCATCTTTCTTTCGGGGCCTAATTGACACAGTATTGTTTAAATAAAATCAAATTCGAACCACAACTGATAACTCTGGCAGTGACAACCAGTCCATGCTCCAGGGACACATATGACTCCTCCACTCAAAAATATTGTGTTTCACTATGGTTGCAACAAATATGAATAAATAGTATGGTTTTATTTTTCTTTATCCTTTTTTTATTTTAAGCAGCTGATTTAATCTATCGGCAGCACAGTGACCATGTCTCCCCAGTCATAGCCATTAGGAAGGTAAATGGACCTCAGTTCAGCTCCTTTGAACTCCTTGGACAAATAACAGCCTGACACTGCAAGCTCGAGATGGGAGCATATGTTTTCTGTTTTTACAATAAAATTCAGGGATTTATACAATTGTCATAAGTATGTACCTAAGTGAATACATTTCTTAACGGACATGAAGATTGGAAGCAGGAGGTAAAAATATAACCTTCTGTAATCTATTATAAATATTTTTTAAAAGCCAAAAAACTCTTGGTAAGACTTCAAAATACATTTGAATATGCCTTTATTGTAGCATTAGTGACAGTTAGTTATAATTAATTAAATGTAAATACTTTTTCTCAACTAGATTATGAGTCCCCTCTTGGTACAGAAATTGTCTTATTGAGCTGTGTTCTCCCAATTCCAAGTAGAGGTCTACATGGTGGGTATGATAAGTAATTGAAGAAAGTTTCTAACTGGGATCAGGGACAATGTTTTAGTACTGGCTCTACTTCATTTCCTCAGCTATGAAATGAGTTTCCAGGTCATAAGTTCTATTACTTCTTTGACGGGCTTCTTACCCATAACATTTTTTGATCCCTAATGGAAAAAGATAAAGAACCTCCTTTCCTAAAATGTTTGAAGTATACCTATTTAATGAATTCAGCTTGGTTGTGCCTACAGCAGGGAGATGGGTTGAATGACCTCTAGAGGTTCTCTATGGACTCTGTGGTGGTGGGATCCTATAAACTCTCCTCTACCTTGAGATCTGGGTCAGAATCATGGGGTGTGGAGCCCCATTCCAGAAATTATTTTGGCTACTGAAGTGTTTCTATTTTCCTCTTGTTTACCATCAGGATATTTCCCCTTTCCATGGGGATTTTCTGAAAAGGTCACATAGCTACTTCAGAAAACTATTCTCTTGTTGAATGACAATAATAACTTCTTTTTCTGTTTGGCAACCAGAAGCAACTGCTGTCTGCTCTATGCAGAAAGAGAGGGCTAGTCCACTTAGTTGGCCAAGGCAAGAGGGAAAGTCCAACCTCCTGTGATGACATTGAAACTGGCAAAATATCTTCCATAGAAGTGACAATTAGGCAAAGTTCTTCTAGGGCCTTAGTGGCTAAGGGTGGATCTTCTGTGACCAGCCCTGGCCTTATAGGGAAAGAGTTCCAAAATACTTTGGAGCATCCCATCAACACCACGTTTCCAGTCCACTTCCAAAATGCATACACAAGATAATCCAGTGCCTTTTGGAATCAAGGATGATTCTGCTATAAGAACTGCAATAGCTCTGAGTAGAGCTATGATTATAAACCAACCTAGTCATTCATCAATAAAAGCCTTTCTGAGTCCCTGCCATGTGCTAGACCCTGAGTTCAGGTGTTGGGCTCAAGATGGTGCATGAAATTATAATCCATAAACTGGTGGTCTGGTTGGGTAAACACAGACATGCAGAAATAATTATTATAACAGCATAAAGGTTCTGCTCTGCCTGGGAGTACAGAAGAAGGTACAATTGATTCCTGTCCTTGGAAATGCTGCCTATTTGTCTAACCTGTGTGCTGGCAGGGCCAGTATCTGTGTATCGCTCTGCCTTCCCATCTTACAACCTGTGCTGCTACAGGGCACTTGACTCATCTGATCAGAGCACTTTGCAGTCCCTCAGTGACTCTCATCCCCTATCAAATAAAGACCCAATCCCTTAGCAAGGCATACAATTTGACTCCCACTTCCCTTTTCAGTTTTCTCTCTTGCTGCCTCTCTGAACAGTCCATAATTCATAGTGCTCTTTTCATGTCTCAGTGCCTTTAGCCCCCTGTAGCAGCTGCTAGGGGGCCCTTGCTCACATTAGGCCACATTTACATGTCCAACCTAAAAGTTGCTATTCGTCCAACCTGAACAAATAGTATGCTTTTATTTTTCTTTATTCTTTTTTTTTTTTAAGCAGCTGATTTAATCTATCAGCAGCACAGTGACCATGTCTCCACAGTCATAGGCATTAGGAAGGTAAATGGACCTCAGTTCAGCTCCTCTGAACTCTTTGGACAAATAACAGGCTGATACTGCAAACTTGGGAACATATGTTTTCTGTTTTTACAATAAAATTCAGGGATTTACACAATTGTTGTTAAGTGTGTACAAATACCTGCATCTCTCTGTGGCTTTTCTTTAGCTGTGGGAGGACTCTAGGCAGGGCAAGCTAGAAATGTCCCTGGAAGCAACTCCCCCCACCCATCTTCTTTTCCTTCTTTTGGGATAACTCTGAAACATGATTTATACTATATGGACTCCCAGAGCTGCACGAAGGGATTGAGCTCCAATTGCCCACAACGGCAACTGTCCGATAGCACAATCCTGCCATTCTTTGTTGCATCCCCCACTCCCCTACTGCTGTTTTCTGGGATCATCTCCCAAATTAACTATTACATTCAAATCCTTGTCTCTGGATCAGCCTCTTCTGTCTCCCCAACCTCAGCCCTTATGTCACTTGTCTTCTCCAGTTGGTTAAGATCTTTATTCTTGAAGGCTCTGCTGGACAGTCACCTCCTCTGTGATGCCATTTCCCATTCCTTACACTTTACCGTTCACAGAGTGAGGGCCTCCTTCCCGTGAGATCCTTGGCTCTTTACACATACCTCTCTTAGGTGCATCACACAGCATTGTAATTCTATGTAGGTATCTTTGACTTTACGCATTAGGAACTGTAACTTACTCATCGTTGTCAACCCAGACCTAAGTAGAGTGTCTTGTACAGAGTAGATGCCTAATAAATATTTAATGACTTAATGTATGACCCTTCTGCTGTAGTTTCCTGGCTAGATTCCTTATGTACATGGCAAGGAGTTGGAAGCCATGTTCCTGATCCAGTACTTCCTGGCCAAGGGAAATTCTTGTTGTGCCTTGAGAAGAGGTTAGGAAACTCTCCTTGCCCCTCCCACAGGACTGACTGATTGTGATCCTACTGCAAAGAAGGGGCTCCCTCTCAATGCTGGACAAGTTTCCAAGCAGACCTACCCAGGCCATTAGGAATCAATGGAATTCACTGGTGTGAAAAACCAATGAGGGCTGGTGTAGTGGCTACAGGAAAATTGCTGCAGATAAGCCTGGGACAACTCAAATATGCCCTCAGTTCTTAAGAAAGCTGCTATCTTTGTAGTTTTTATCACAGGGTGAAACCCAGTGCTGCAATAAATTGAGGGCTGAATATATAGTCCAAAAGGAGATGTAATCCAGGAGACGAATCCAAAACTGTTGGTTGAGTAGGCAGCTGGTCTTTTAGGAAGGCTGGTTTCAACTGACTTTCTATGCTTTGCCTGCGGTGTCATTTTAAAATCTTACTGCCAGAAAAGATCTGACCTTTCTGAAGACCCAAGACTAGCAGGGATGGAAGATACAGTTTGATCTCCTGTGATGTTAGACTTCAAACAAACAAACAAACAAACAAACAAACACACAAATTCCAGAGCCACAAGAAGGAAAGTTGGTCTTCTCTGTTGAGCAGAAATGGAGATGAACTAAATAGCCAGCAAAGCAAGAAATAAAGTTGGCAAAGGAAAATGACCCCATGTTCCATCCACCATGTTAAGTGGAAATCAGGAAAGACCCAAGATTTGAAGAGAAGCAGTAAAAGCACTGAGTAGTCAAAGAAAAACAGAAGGGACGTTAGCACTTCTTAAGGGCTGTGATGTGCCAGGCAGGTAGCACTTATTTATCCTTCATATCAGAGCTATTATGCTGCTATTATTATTATTATTATTATTATTATTATTATTTTATTATTATTATAAATTTGAGCTCAATAGCTTTGAGCTATTATAACAGCCATTCTACAGATGGAATGCCTAGCTAGTTAGGAATGAAATCTAGGTCTAAAAGACAAGGGTTTGAAAATAATTTATGTCCAGTTCAAAAAACAAAATAATCATCACCATTTGATTTAGGTCATGTGCTCAAAATAATCAGGAATCATATAATTACTCAAAACTCTGTGTACATATATTTTTTCCTCCTCTGGGCATTTGCAAATTCACTGCCTTTTGTTGCACCATGAGGTGGCATGACAACTGTGGGAGAAAGAAGGGGGAAAGGACCTTTTAGAGAATTAAGTTTAAAGAGGTCTAATTTTTGGAAAATCTCTAAATTTGAGTCTAGCAGTGTGCTTGGCTTAAAGAGGAAGGAAGGAAGGAAGGAAGGAAGGAAGGAAGGAAGGAAGGAAGGAAGGAAGGAAGGAAGGAAGGAAGGAAGGAAGGGAGGGAGGCTGTAAACATAGGGTTTAAATTTTCACTCTTCCTAATATCAGTTATGACCAGAAGGAGACACTGACATACCATGAGATTGGCAAATACTGCCCTACTTTCAATTCAGCCCAAAGCAGGAAGGCTTAGGTATGTCATGAGAAAACTTCTTGTTACTGCCCTAAGACCAGAACAAAAACACTGGGAGGAGACTTGCATTTTGACTGTGTGATTTCCAAAGAAGCCTTGCTGGTCTTATGACTGATGTCTCAAGTGTCACAATTGTGTAACCTGCTGATATTTAAAATGATTCTCAAATCCATCTCATGGGATTATGAGCATAATGTACATTAGTTTTAGTAAAAGGGTAGAGGAGCGATAACTCCTGTGGAAGGACAAAGAGAAGAAGAAAGAAACCTGGACTGGAATCCTGGACATGTGGGTTGTAGTTCTGGTTCCTTCACTACTTTGAACTTACAGTGGTAACTTTAACTCTGCACTTTCCTCTGCTTTCATGAAGGAGCTGTGCTAGATGTCACAGAAGAGAACTTCCAGTTCCAAAGATCTAAAAGATTGATTGGAGGCTTTCAAAGAGGTAGGCACTTGAATGTCAGTTGAAGCCGTTGGGCTATGAGTCAGAAACCAATCAAGGACTATTTTTATTACTGTTTCTTTCAAATTCCCTAATTTGGGTTCAACTGAATGAAAGAGAAAGAGGAGGGAGGGAGGAAACCATCGAGAGGTAAACAGAAAAAAAGGAAATAGCAAATAAAAAATTTTTTAAATAACAAATATATTTTGAACAAGTTAAATAACAAAACTTGGCATTTTGGTGTACTAAAGGAGTTCTTTTGGGTAACAATGTCATACTGTGGAAAGAACACAGATGGATTTTGAGTCTAGAAGATCTACAATTGAATCATAGATTTATTACGTATGGCATAAAATAATTTGAATAAATCTCTTCATCTCTTTAAGTCTCAAAGTAGTAGTAGTAGCTACCATTTATTGGGTGATTTATGTGCCAGGCACTGAGCTAGGTTCTTTGTATCATGTCTATGAATTTACCCATACTGTATGAATTAGGTATTACTATCCTCATTTTATAGATAAGGGTATTGGAACTAGCCAACTTGAAGAGAAGAGCTGGGATTCAAACCCAGTTTGGTAAAACTCTGAAGCTTATTCTCTTATCTACCCTCCTATACTTCTCCAAAGGATAAGAATATGGATTATATAAGGAAATATTTTAAAAGATACTTTGTGAATGGCTAATATTCATTATCAAAACAACAATAATGGTAATAATGCAGTAGTAACAAAAATAATGTGAATTTTTAAATATTCATAATCAAAGTAAGGATGCAAATAGAAATATGTATATTCTTATTTGAATGTCTAATCAAATAGGTAGATGATGACGGCAGGCTAATAAGACCCTGGGAGCTTCCCTCATCAGTTGTCATCATTGAATATCTCAGTTTCTGGGCTCAGAAAAAGAGTTTACATGAGCAGAAATGTTGATATCTGAGAAACAATGCAGAGAAGATATAGAACATAGTGAAACCTCTTTGTTTTGTACAGTTTTATCACCGAAAGTGCCATCTGGCCAAGCATACCAGAAAATAACCAGAGATTACTAGCTGGTAAATTTTACCTTTTAAAAAATCAAGCAAAAGATTCAATAATCAGTGCAGTAATTCTGGACTGTATTCAGAATAAAATAGGTGGCAAAGTGTTTCTATGAGTCATCAAAACCCACAAAGTATCCCTCTGGCCTTTTAGAACAAGATCGCCTTAATTTGAAATTGAATCTTAGTACAGAGGAACAGTGCATAGTTCCTTTAAAAGAGGGTGTGGGAAACTAGATGACTCAAGCAGGTGGCACAGTTGACCTGGGAGTCTCCGTCCCACTGAGGTATCAGTGCCTATCTGAGGAACCCTCCTCCCTACCTACTAATTAATTTCTTCAGTTCCCTTAAAAAGTCCTGGCATTTTCAAACATGTGAGACAGAGATACAGAATGTTAAACGTGAAAGGGGCCTTAGAACTCATCTGGTCAAATGTTCTCATTTCACAGGAGAGAAAACACAGGCCCAGAAAGGTAAAGTCTGAAGGCTCCAGAGCTTATCAGCAGCACAGGCAGAACATGAATCTCTTACTTTCTATACACTGTTCTCCAGCATATAACCCTGTCCCATCTCATCTTTCACCCTTCAGTGCTTTACCACTGATTTTTACTTATATATCTGCATCTCACTTGTGTATGCACTAAGATCTTTGGGAAGATAATAATCCGAGTATTATTTATAGAAGTAGATAGTACTGTCTATGTGCACAATTCTAAGCAGTTTATACATATGAGCTCATGAATTCTTATAACAACCCTATGAAGTAGGTATTATTATTATCCCTATCTTACAGAGACACAGAGAGGTTGAGTGATTTGCCTGAGGTCATACAATTAGTCAGTGGTAGAGCCACTATTTGAACCTGGGCCAGTTAGCTCTAGTGTTCATGTTCTTATCTCATACACAGATGTATAGAAATGATTCCTGGTTGCTTCTGGAGAGGAGAAATGGGTGGCTACAGTATCTAGAATGGGAAGACTTTCTTTTCTCTGTAAACCTTCATGGATTGTTTACATTTTTGCATATTCATGTTACTTATTCAATAAACAAATGAAAAAAAAACTATTGTGTCTTTTAAAAATAGTTCTAAAATGGGGAGTGGTGATGGTTGCGCAATATTATAGATGTACCTAATGCTGCTGAATCATGAATTTAAAAATGGTTAAAATGGTAAGTATATATTAGGTATATTTGACTACCAAAAGAAAAGTTCTAAAAGCCTTTTTAGCAATGATGAAGAATACCTGGGGAGTGTTTTCCAAGACTACAAGCAGCATGTTTGGCTCTGGAGCCTAAATATTTCAAGGTACTTATTGTGTACCTAATGTATACAAGGCTCTGTGCAAGGTATGGCAGAGTACACATAAATGATAGCCATAGTCTTTACTCAAAAAATAAATGGAAGGCAGCTAAGCTGATGAAAACACAGAGTCAAGAGAAGGAGCTGCTTTTCTGTAAACCATGATACCTAAAGCGCCAAAAGGGTATTTTGTGAGGTTCAAATGAGATACTCTGTGTAATGCCCCTAGCACAGCAGCTGGCATATAGTAGAAGTTTAATCAATGTCAACAGTTATCATTACTGTTATGTGACTCTTATGAGGCTCACTTTCCTCTTTTGTAAAATCAAAGGCTTAAATTAGATAACATACAGACTCTACAGCCAGGAATAGGGGTGGTCTTCTCTGTTCTGTCAATGAGTAAAGTGAGTCAAGGCATGCTAGAATGACTAGTCTCACAGAATGAGAAAATAGAAGTCCTGGATGAGAATGGATGAAGTGACAGATCTAGTTTAATTAACAGATCTATTTGAACTCTCCTATACCCCACACCACATTTAAATTATATAAACTTATAATTAAATAAATTACATTTAAAATGAATTAGCAAATACTCAAAACTTATTATTTCTTCATTATTTCATTACATTTTACTATTATCTATTTTTAAGTTTATTTATACCAATTGTATTTGAATGGTGAAAAGAGTCTACAATGGTGTGCTACCATACATCTCTTCCCAACTCCTCATTCAGAGATGTCAGATTAGTAGCTTGAAATCAGCCAAGGTAGGAATATTACAGTACAGAAATTGGCCAAGCATTACAAATCAGCCTTCACCCTCCCCCAAGGCTGGTTGTTAAACATTTACCAGTGTAGCACTGGTTCGAATCAGCATGTGCAATCTGGATCTCTTGGAAAGACCCTCCTATTGCTCTCAAACAGAAGAGTGTATAATTATCATCCTATTGCACATAAATCAGGGGCCCATGAAGAAACAGGCTTTCCAACATGGTCCTCTTATTCTGTTTCCTTAACCAAAATAAAATAAATAATTCTAAGTGTTTGGCCCACAGCCAAGGATCTCTCATATTCAATTCTTCATCCCCTGTTTTAAGAGCTAATTACAGTGTGGGGTATGCAAAGCAACAGTTCTTTGTGTTCAGAATAAAATAATGGCTTAGTCATCCCTGAGATCATGAAGTCTCTGTACTTCTCAGTGCAGTGAACACAAATCCCAAACTGATGGCATGTGACTTCTTCTAAATGAATCAGACTTTATGAATAGAAATTCAGCGTTCCTCTGTCCGCTCTGGCCTCACCATACCAGTTAGCATATTTTCTGTTTTTCTAGTTGGATTGATTCATCAACAGTTTTAAGAGCCTGTCGGTTCACATGTTCAGTACTGATAATATCAGAGGGAGGTGGAATCCTTGCTTTGCAAACTCGCTGATTATACAGCATAAATTTGATTCTGTTTTTGTGTAGAGGAAACAAAACCCACTCTTAAGATGGACAACTAAGCTCTGGGTTTGGAAGGGCATCTTTTTTTCTCCAGGTTTCTGGATTTCAGTGCCCTCTCCATAGATACAGGACACTGTAGGGTGGGTTTGAGATGCCTACCTGGCATGAATGGACATAGTTTAAGGCTTAAAAGGTCTAATCCTTAAGATCCTAACACTGACAGATGTTGCTGCTTCCCCAAACCATAGGTAAGTAAAAATAAAATTTTCAATAACACAAAACCTAAATGGAGAGCAGTGTATCTTGGAAAAATGCATAAACTCTAGAGCCAGACTGCTTGGATTTGAATCCTGGATTTCCCAGTTATCAATTTTGTGACCTTGGGACGGCCATTTAAAATCTGTGTTTCAGTTTCAAAAGGGAACCAATAAGGTTGGTGTGAGGATTAAATATGTTAAAATTTGTAATAAACTTAGAGAAGTGCCTGGTATATATTAAGTGCCATATAAATATTAGCTATTATTTGAATGTTGACATGCTTTCTAATTGTTTTTGGATTGAAAATTTGTACATAGGTTAATTGAAACTGAACTATTACTTATAGTACTTTTTTATACCAGGCCCTGTTGTGAGCACTTCATAAATATAGTTGTTAAATGGTGATTTTGGGGGGTGAAAAAAATTAAGCCAATAAAAGAGACTGAAAATATATATGGGAGAAGAGTAATACTGTAAATGCACAATTTCAGAGCTTGATATTTTAGGCATATGTGGCAATATATAACACATAATCAAGCTCATACCATCTTCACACATGGTATAATTCATTTTCATATTTCAAGACTTGGTCCTAGCAGATCACAAGATGCTGACCTAGCATCACTGTATTAAGACTTCTCTTAAAGAAGGTTGTTTTTCTCTTTGTTTTGTTTGATTTCAACATATTATAGGTAACTCAAGTAAAAGAACCACATACTTTATATTAATAGTAAATAATGGAACAATTATGGCATTTTAAACTATACTTCTCTAGTGAAGACTTAAAGAGAGAAAAAAGGAATAAATGTGGGATAATAGGTGACATTTGGGTTCTTGCCATTATGTTAGAAACTTCTCAGCGCTTTGCATATGTTTATTAATCTAATTTTTACAACAATCCTATGATATATTTACTATTATTATCACCTTCATTTTACAGGTGAGCAAACAAGCGTCAAGGGACTAATTGACTTAATCAACATCAGTGAATAAGTGTAGAGCTGGGATTTGAACCAGGCAATGTAGCTCCAGGATACTACAGTTCTTCACCCCTACAATATAGGTAGGGTAATCACCCTTGAGATTTATATATTTTTCTTTCTCTTAAATATACTATGAATCTAATATACGTATTTTAAATATCCTATATAGAAAATGTTTTTTAATATACCACAAATCTAATATTTATTTTCTACCTCTTAAATATACTATAAGTCAGTATTTCTGGCATTTGCTTTTTCCCCCTTTTTAGTCTTTCAACACCACTATATCTCCATATGGTCTCCTCTAAATCACACTGATTAGTACTAGGTCACATATCCTGCCCTGGATTGTTTTGTAATTGATTTATGTGTTGAGAAGCTCTATGGAGATAAGGATCAAGTCTTAGACGTGTAACCTATTCCCCACAGGGCAGAGCCCCAGGACAGAACTAATCTAAGGACTAATATTTATGGACCATTTGATTTGTGCCTGGCAATATTCTAAATATTTCTTACTTATTTTCTTACTCATTCCTCAGAACAGCCTCTGAGGCACACACTATTATTATCCCCATTTCACAGATGAGGAAACGAGTTAAATGACTGTCCGTCGTCAGCCAGCTAGTGAAAGGCAAAGCCAGGATTTCAACCAGTCTGTCCAACCCCAAAGCTGCTGGCTCAACCACTAGGTTATACTATATGCTTGCTAGTGCTAAATATACAGCAGATATTCAGTAAACATTTGTTGACTGATCAGTTGATTGATTGCTTCATTTGTTTATTCTTTTATTCTTAATGAGGAAGGGAAGATGGAAAATCAGGAAGACGGAGACAGAGACAGTTAATAAATGGAAATGGCCAGGAAAATAACTGAGCTGAGGGCTGGTGACCAGGTAGAGACTGATGCTGTGGCGTGTAGGGGAAAAACAGAAAAGACACATGGGAGGGAACCAAAACAGGGACAGCCTTGGCTGATGTCATGATTGGAAGTCACACTGGCATCATGCAGGGGTTATGCTACTATATCCTCTGATATGACTTAAGACTAGAGATGGCAGTTTCTATATTGTCTCTCTAACCTTCAACAACCTGATATTTTGTTAGTCTTGAAGTTTTATTTCATTCATTCGTCTATGAGATGACAGATTAGTTCTAAGCCCTAGAGACATAAAAGTGAATAATATAGATAAAAATTCCTGCTTTTGTGAAGCTTATATTTTAATCAGGAGCTACAGACATTAAATATAATAAATAAGTAAACTATATAATAGCTTTAGGGTGACATGTTGCTGTGGTCTAAAAAAATAGAACAGGGTAAAGCAGACGAGGAATGATGGGCATTGAGGGAAGTGTGGTCAGAATGGGCCTCACTTATAGGGTGTCATTTGAGCAAATATTTAAAGAAGATGAGGCTAAAAGAAAGATAATAACAATGGTAGGACCCATATTACTAGATTATAGAAATTAAGAATGAATGTTTTATAATAAAATTGAGTACTTTCGCAGAGGAAAAGTTACATATAGCTCTTCTGTGCTTCCCTGTGAGATCTCAGAGATGACAAAGCATTTATAACTCAATTTTTATCTCAATTTGTTTGGAAATAAAATTTCCATCCCTGTCTAAGTGGTGGTAAGTATACTTCTGAAACTTCAGTTAATTTCATTTGTTCGTGTACATGTTGTTTGTGAGTTTGTACGTTAAGTGGTTTGTTCTTGTGAGCATATAACTGCAATCCACAAAATGATAATGAGAATCACCACGGAATAGCAAAGACTGTCTTTCTGTTCATGAATCAAATGAAATATAAAACTAGTAAATATCTTTCCAAGAATAGACTAAAATTTGTTTTTAATATAAATATACAAAGAAGCACTGCTAAAATAGGAACATATAAAATTGAATGTTTCCCAATTCCTATTCTAATATAGAACTGTTAACAGTTATTGAGTTTCTACCATGTGCAGATATTGTGTGAAGTATTTTATAAGTATAATTTTGTTTAATCTATTCACTCATTCAATAAATATTACTGAGTACTCACTTGTACTAAGCATCATCCCAGACTCAAGGAACAAAACATAATTCTTGATATTATGGAAATGGATATATAATTGGTCAGATGGTAATAAGTGCTATAAAGAGAAATCAAACCAGGCTAAATGGGGAGGAGAGTGACTTTGGGGTGGGGCTGGAACTGCTAATTTATTATAGAGTGATCAGAAAAGGTCTAATAGGATGACAGTTGTTTTCTGGGAAAAATTATTTCTATGCAGAGGATACAGCAGAAAATAAGAACATGTTTAGTATCTAACACTATAAGATAAGTATTATTTTACAGGAAATTGAAGGCTCAGAAATATATATATATATATATATATATATATATATATATATATATATATCCAGGTTACATAAGTAAATAATAAAGGGCAAAGCCATAACATGACTCCAGGTTTGACCTCAAAATTTATGCCTTACTCTCCCCAAATACAATCAATTTACTTGTCCTAACAAAAAGAGTTACTCTTTTAAAAAATTGGCAGAGCACAGGATTATCAGAAATTAATTGGTGCTGCTGTTATTTCTATAATTTACTCTAGCCTTAGGCAAAGTACTAACACTTGCTCTTCTCCAGAGCCTATAAAATGGGGTTCAGGTGATTAACAACTCAGAACAACTGTTATAAGAACTAATTAATTACTGCTTACAAAATAATTTGAACATTAACAATAAGAGTGTCTTTACTCTGAGTAAAACATTTTTCTCCCAATGGGACTCTAGATACCTCTATCTTTGTTCTCCCCAACTTGCACATCCAGTCCTTCTCAGATTTCCCTCTGTTGGCAAAACTAATAACCTAGTTATTAAACCAGAAGCCCAGGAGTCATCTTTAACTCCTTTTCTTTTACCACATACATCCCTTAGTCCAAAATGTATCTTGGATCCATCCACATCTCTTCATCTTCAGTGCCACCTGTCTGTTCCTACCCAGCATCCTCCTTTGCATGGAGGATTGCAATAATTGGCTAATTGGCCTCTTCCGTCTTGCTCCTCCCCAATGCATTTGGCACACAAAAGCCAAGAGTGACCTTTGAAAACCAATCAAAACACATAATTTCCCTACTGAAAACGCTTTAGTGATGGCCTATTAAAGACAGAGTAAGTACGACCTCTACCATGGCTAGATTGACTAACTCATCATGTCTTACTCAGGACTTTCCTGATTTCAGCACTGTAAGTCCCACATTCCAGGAAACTACTCAGCTCTGGGTGAACACGGACAACTGGGCACCCTAACCATGGCCTATACGGCCTCACTCACACAAAGGGCTTTGGCCTGACAGACAGCCTCATCTCATACCACTGTCCCTTCAATTACTACACTCCTTCCACACTGGCCTTTATCAGGTCCTAGAACATCCTGACCCTTTCCATTCTCAATGCCTTGATGATTGTGCTGGCCTTTGCCTTGGCCTAAAATGCTCTCTCATTGTTGGATTTTTCTCATCCGTTAAAGTTCAGCTTAAATGCTCCAAAAAGGCCTTCCCTGATCCAAGTTAACTCAACAGTTTCTTTCTGATATTTTTATTATAGCATTCATCTATTTCCCTTCTAGGAGTTATCATTAGTCTTGATTCATTTTCCTTTTACCTATTTATGTTTGTTTCCTACCATTAGAGTATAAAAGGGCAGGAAACTTGTCTGCAGTGTTTATTGTGGTATCTCCCAGCACATAGCACATGGCAAGTGCTCAGAAAATATTTATTGAACCAACATTTTAGTCTTGAGCCTCACTCCCACAAAACAGGTAGACCCAGGCCCTTTAAGAACAGAGATCAATGTCTTCTGAAAACCTTGCAAACACCAGAACATCTGTTCGACACCCCCATCCCCATCCCCCACCTGGTGACTGAGACCTGACCTCAAAGAAATTTTGGTTTCTCTGGAGGCCTAGAGTGGTTAAAGCTATACATTCAGTTTACATTTTTTATAGACGGGGCTAAAAACAATATTTCCTGATTACCTACCAACTGAATTCTAATTTCAAAGGATCTTAGTGTAGGAAAAAACCTCCAGACTTCATTTGCTTTAGCCTTTCAAATAAGACTCTATCCTCATTTAAAAGATAAGGCATCTGCAGCCAAGAGAAATAAATGACTTTTCTAAGATTACATGACTATTGAAAAGCAAGGACAGACTTCATTGTTATACCACACTGACTCTAGTTTTAATATTTTTTATTCTGTACTTTGTACGACCAAGCAATCAAGTACCTTTTCCATATTGAACAGTTTAGCACATGCTATTAAAAAAAAAGAGGGTAAAAATTGGATGCAGGGATACCTCAGGAGTGGCAAATTATTTAAACAGATGCAATGCTTTTGTTTCTGATTCATTAATGCAATCAACAAACATTTGAGTTTCTGCTATATGTCGTGAATTTGTTCTGGACACTGAGGATATAGCAAAGAATAAAACAAACAAAACCTCTTTACCTTTCTAGAGCTTACATTCTAGTGTGGGAGACCAATGATAGCAAACAACCAAGCAAATGAATAAATTTTTTTTTTATCTGTAAACTGTATAAAGTTGTCAAAGTGCTATTAAGAAGAATAAAGCAGGGTAAGTCGAGGAGAGTGACCAGCAGTGAGCTGCTTGAAATAAGATGGTCAAAGTGTCCTCCAATAAGAATGCCACTTGAGCAGTGATCTGAGTGAATTAAGGGCAGGAACTAGAGGAAGAATGTTCCAGGCCAGGTGAAGCAGCTGCGCAAAGGCCCTGAGGCAACACAGAGTTTGGCACAGTCTAAGGACTGCCCTGGGCCCCATGATTGGAATGGAATAAACCAGAAAGAGGAAGGAAAGGTCACATAGGGAGCTGGGGCTATATTCTGATGGTAATTGCTCCTCAAAACTCCTCCTTTTAAAACCGATATGTCTTTATAAAGCTAATATTTACAAAACTAGGCCTTGGAATGAAAGGTTTTATTGAATGCATTTGTGGACGTTTCAGTATATTAACAAGTACCACAGGATTTGTGTTTTCTTCCCCTAACTGCCTCTTGCTGTTAGAATGTTAATCTATCTAAATTCATTCAGCTTCATTTGTTTGGAAATCAGTCACCTAGTGCTCCTAGCCAAAAAGGGAGACCAACTAATTAATACATTTAAACAGAGCAGATAGTAGAGGCCGCTCCCACAGATCAAGATTACTACAGAAACCTGAGCTATTATTCAGCCAATAGTTTCAGCTTGGTTTCTAAAAATAAGTAAGAATCTGAGTCATCCTTTCCTTCTTTTTACCCTGTGGCTCCTGGTTGGTCAACACATTACTTAGTAGTGGTGTGGGCAGGTCTGTCTGCTCCCCTGTCATAGGTGATGTGGCAGTGAGGGAGATGGGTGAACTGGCTCTGATATCAGGACTAAGTCAAATCCTGCCCTCACCATCTTCATGAGATAGTTTTAACCAATTTATTTAACTTCTTTGAGCATCAGTTTCCTCATTTGTAAAAGGGGTATATTAACACTATAATCGTTTTTCGACTGCTGTGTAACACATCTAGAGGACTAGAAAAACACTCATTTATTATGTCACAGTTCTGTAGGTCAGAAGTCCCAGATGGCATAACTGAGTTCTCTGTTCAGACTCTTGCAAGACTGAAATCAAGGTATCGGTCAGCTGTGTTCTCATCTAGAGCTCAGGGTCTTCTTCTAAGCCTATTTCTATTCTTAACAGAATTCAGTTCCTTTCAGGTGTTTCCTTGCTGGCTGTCAGCCAAGGGCCTCCTAGCTCTTTAGTGCTGCCCACATTCCTGTTCTGTGTTAACCTCCAACTTCAAAGCAGGATCTATACAAGTCCTTCTCACGGTTGTCTCTGACCTCTGCCTTCAGCCATTTTAGGGATATCTGCTTTTCAGGGCTCATGTATTTAGATCAGGCCCACCCAGATGACCTCCCCTTCTTAGAGTCAACTCTGTTATATAACATAGTATAATCACCAGAGTGAAATCTGTATATTCACAGGTTCCAGGGATTAGGGCAGGACATCTTTGGGGACCATCTTAAAAACTTTGCCTACAACAAATGCCTTCCTCAGAGAACTTCCTTGAAAATTAGAGATAATATATATGTGTAAAATAGTAGAAAATCATTTTACCCACTGTTACACTTAAGGACTCCTTTGGTGCAGGGAGCAGATAAATATTGGAGCTACTCAGTAAATCAAATGTAAAACAGGACTCTGAATTATCTATAGTAAATATTATTTTTCTCATGTTTATAAATGCTAAAATAGTATTTTGCACATAATATATGCTCTCTCTTTTAATTGAAGCATTGATGTGATGACTTGATTTGAAAGTTCTATTTGACCTAACTTAACAAGACAGATTGAATTTCTCCTTTTCCTCTTGAGTACGTTACTTTTCTCTCCCTCATCAAATCATTTTGGCAAAACTGCCTCTTCTTCTTCCTTCCCATATACCTTGGTGAATTTCATCAACATAGGACTTTGAGCTCAGGCTTTTATAGTATAGACAGCAAAAGAATTCTGGAAATTGACTAGAGTCCATTTGAATGAGGGAAGGCATGGCCTTTGCATATTATTGAAGGCCCAGAAAAAAAATAAAAAAGGAGTGGAGTGGAGTTCTGAATTAATTTCAGAATATGACTATTTTGATTGACTATATTAAAGATGATTAAGGCCATGGTTTTTACATTCATGATGTCCAATAGATCCATCTTCAGAATAAAAGGGCCCAAAGTCCATGACATTATGATGCACAACACAGCATCCATAAAAAGTATAAATTCTAGAGCCACGCTGCTGGTATTCAAGTCCTGTCTCTGACAGTTTCTTTCTGTGTGGTCTTGGGCAACTTACTTAATCTCTATGTGCTTAGCTTTTTCATCTATAGAGCATTTACTTCACAGAGTTTTTATGAGGATTTAATTAAATATTTATGAAATGCTTACAACAAGGCCTGGTACAGAGAAGTACTATATGTGTGTTATGCAAATAAATTTTCTCCATCACCACTTTCATCAGAGCTGCTAAGAAGTAGCAAAAAATGAGTCACTTAAGATTTCTCCATTCTTCCGTGGCCTAACCTACTCTTTTATAAGACAGTGGGATGGATTTTTCAAATTATGTGTTATTTATTTAGTTAGTTAGTTAGTTAGTTTGAATGACTAAAATTTGCATATCCTACAAAATTTAAAAGGGTACAAAAAGATAAACAGTAAAAAGTAAGTTTTTTCCTACCCTAGGCATCCAGATACTGAGTTGCTAGAAGCAATAATTGATACTAGTTTCTTATGACTATTTATATGATAACATATCATATAGATCACTTTCACAGATATGTTTTTAACACTGATGATAACATTGTATTCTGCAGATATATCTCCTTGGACAAGGGAAACAAAAGAAAAAATAAACAAATAGGACTATGTCATGATAGTGCAAGCAAATGGGCCACTACAAACCAGGATCCTTTAAGACAAAGGCTAACTAAATCTGGCTTTTGTCCCATTCTCTGTGGTAAGAGGTTAGCTGTCAATATAAGATTACAAAGACTTTATGAAGACAAAGATTTAGCTATGACCACAAAAGATCTTCCACATTCAAACAATATACCTTCTGCTTTGGCTGCTTAATGCGGATCTTCTAAGGTTCACATGGCATGGAGACATGTAAATGGTGGAGCGCTTGCTATTTCTGAACGTAGACTTTGGGCCCTTTTAATCTGAAGATGGCTCTCAGCAAATACAACAGAGCTCTTTGCGTTCAGAAAGGAGAACAGCCAAAATACCAAATTGCCTGAGCATTGCCAAACATGTGCAGAGTCAGCCGGGAAATGCTGGAGTCAAGGAACATGTATCCGCGAATGACGCTTTGTTAAGTGTAGTACTGACGCTCCTTGCTGAGAAGGAACATGTGCCTGGGCCTGGAGGGGCCGGTGGCTGCCATTGCACTTAGCTAGTGAAAGAGGTGTCTTTCTTGGATTAATACTGAAAACTACGCATTCCTGGTAATATCATACCTTATGATATTATTCATATGATAGTCGACAGCATGATTTTATGTACCAGAATATGAACAATTCTGTTTATTTGGGAACAGTAGAGGGGAGGGAAACTGCAAGCCCAGATGAAAATCTACTTTTTTTAAGTAATAAGGTTTGAGCTATAGATCATACATATTGGAATTACATATAACTGTAGTTTAGATCTTTTTGAACCTCTGCTTCTCTGGTAAGGACTTAGTTTTTGGAAAATTTATCTTCGAACTGAGAGTTCATATATTTGTTTTAAACCTTAGTCCAAGTTGGTTGGAAGTTTGATAAGCTTCCAGATAAAATTTTGTTCAAATTTCAATCTTCATTTAATAACATAACTCTCCCTCTCTCCCTCTTTTTTTTTCCATGATGAAGGCATCTAACCTATGAGAACTGATACTATGTCACTGGGAGAAGGAATTTGTTTAAAGCCAACCATGTACATAATGTCTGCTTGCTTTTTTCTAATTTGGATGCCAAAAAACCCCCCCAAACAAACAAACAAACAAAAAACCCAGGTAAATGAATTATCTTCATTTGGTCTTGAACATATTGTATAATGATGTTTCCATAGATATATATACATAAAAATTCCATATAACAGCCTTGATGTGCTGCTAATCATGGGACTCCTTGCTGATTGGAACTTTAAAATGGGCAGCTAGCAAAGTAGCAATATTTAAATCTGCCAGTAGGTGTTCCTGGGACAGTGATTATTTGGTGTTTGAGCTAATGAGTATCAAAATTGTATAGTCCAATCTACTTTACAAGGTGCTCGGCCTGAAGAGATTCTTGTGCTTTTGACCAAGGGCAGTTTGTAAATCCTACAGAGAAAAAAAACAGGTATAATGTCTGTTATGGACTAAATTGTGTCCCCTCGAAATCCATATGTTAAAGCTCTAACCCCAATGTGACTATATTTGGAGATAGAACCTTTAAAGAAGTATTTAAGTTTAAACAAGGTCATAAGGGTAGGGCCCTAATCCAATATAACTGATGTTCTTAAAAGAAGGAGGAGACATCAGGCATACACACACACAGAGAAAAGGCCATGTGAAGACATAGAAGGAGGCCATCTGCAAGCCAGTGAGAGAGGCCTTGTCAAAAGCCAACCTTATTGGCACCTTGATCTTGGATATCCAGCCTCCAGAACTGTGAGGAAAAAAACTTATGTTGTTTAAGCAACCCAGACTACAGTATTTTGTTACAGCAACTCTAGCCAACTAATACAATGTAACATTCAGGAAAAACTATACAATCCGAATGAGTTTTTGAGCCTGAAGAGCTCCTCCTCATGGGAGGTTGTAACATTTTGGGTGTGCTGACTCTTATTCAATTGAAAGCAATTTCTAGAGAAGGGGCAGCAATGAGTCATTTCCAGCCAACACTCAGCAGATCTGGGATGAGCACACCAACAGAAAAAGGGAACCTGGGCAGTGACCTATGGTATCCACTACATATAAAATCTTAGGGGGGAATTTGGACTTGTTATAAAAATGGTGGCTCAAGAATGAATCTCCTACCTTCCCCTTTCAATCAAATTATCATCACTAAGTCCCTCCTATATAGGAATTATTGATGAACAATGGCCAGACAAATGTGTGCATTTTCCCGATATGTGCCTGAAATCTGATTTTTTTCAAAGAAGAGCAACCGATAAATTTCCTTGGCCCCTGGAATTTTCATCTCTTGGAAGAGGATGGAATAAGGGAAAATACTATTCTGTCCTTAATTTTTTCTGCCAAAGCAGAATGAGACCATGAGAAATAAATATGACAGAAAAGATACAGAATCCTAGACTTTGGGAATACCAGTATTCAGAGAGTCCCCAGAAAAGGATAGCTCCGAGTCTCTACTCAGAGACCTTCAAAAGGATTTGTTCAAGAAGAAAGAAAAATTCTAAAAAGTGAAATGTTAATTGTTGATCCCAATGGATAGCTGGGGGTGACCCCCAGCAACAATGTCTGTACTCTATGTCCTGCCTCCCTGGCCAGAGCTGGTCTGAGAGTGGATAACTGACCTAAGCTGGGTCAATAAGTTTCTAAGTCCAGGGAATCTGGACTGGTGATATCCATGCCCTGGACGGTATCCATGAACTGCCACCAACTGTAACCCTGCCCTTCCTGAGTTCTGGTGTTCAACTCTTCCTTGGAACCTTTTAATTTCTTCTGGCAAGAGCTGATTTCTACTACTTGCAACCAAAAGAGCCTTAAGAAATACAGGTCTTCAAGTCTTGCCTGTAGAGTGACTATGTTTCATATATAACTATTGCTTTAAAAAGATGTCTGTAGATATCATTGATTAATAATTTACAAGTTAATTCTCAATTTTAGGTTGATAGTAACTTTTTACCATTATTTAGTTTTCTCACTCAATAAATGCTAAAAGCCTAAATAAAGTAAAAATGTGTGGATGTTAATAAGGAGATTCCAATAAAGAAGGTTGGGAACCATTAATCTAGAACTTTCTGACAATGTAATGGTCCTCTTTGTGAGTAATGACAGTGAAAAGGTTGATGGGCATACATTTAAGGTAGGAAGTCACTGGTACCTGCTCAAAGTCTGGTAATCTAACCAGACAAGCTGCTGGCCCAGTGGATGTCTTGGGTGGAGATGCTTGCAAGTACACTTGTAACAATTTTACAGTCTCAATCTGATCTTACCACACAGAGTAAGTTTTGAGTGGAGGATTCAGATAAGTCATGGTGGGGCTGTGCAATGTACTTGAAAGGGTCTGCGCTCCAGTTCAGTGCTTCTTATGAGGGTCTATGTATTCTGGGAGCTCACTTTTCTTTTTGGACACAGTTTAGTGTGTGGTAGAAGTAGCCTATCTTTTTAAGGTAGAGAGAATTTGCCCTCCTATAGAAAAGGACTACTTGGGATGTTGGCTTTTGTCCCTTTCACTACTAACAAAGGTGAATACTTTGAAGCAAAGGCAGAAATCCCTGTAAAGTAAAAATTAAAAGTCAATAGTGGTTAGATAGAAAGATTTTTATTTTATCATTTCTCTTGAGATTATAGTTTTAAATGATTATAAATACTGCAACTCATGACCAATCTATTTAAAAGGTCAACCCTGTAGTCTTTGCAAAAAAGTAGTCTACATGAGGGACCTCAATGGTCCTCATGCAACATGTGGTACGTTTTAACCAATGCATCTGTTTAATCAATATAAAAATCTCACTTTCTGCTTTTAGATTATTTGAAATTTTAAAATAAATTAGACATTATCATTAAAAGTATATAAAATCAATGATAATTTCGGAATGATATTAAAAGCTATATACCACTGCCCCACCACCACCCTTACCAAACACTGCCCTCTGCTTGACCTACATGAGTCAGAGAAACAAATACTGAGTTCAGAAGCATTACTAACCATCCATAGAAACTGTCCTGTATAGCTGTTAATCCTCAGTCTCACCAATTTGCTGACTCCTCACACTGACATGCTCTTAAAGCATAATGCTTTTCAAGTGTATCATGAAGATGGACTACATTTATCTCTGATCTTTCTTGAAAAAAAATCGATTTGGCCTAGTTCTCTGTCACAGACAACTCCTGAATCCCAAGCTTAAATCTACCAGTTTCAGCTTTTGGTCTTTCAGAAATTTTTGAAACAATTAGGGAATTATTTGACATTTGGGAAAAAGTGCTGTTCTCAGGTAATATTCCTCAGAATAAAAATGGCCTTTCATCTTGTTCTAAAATTGAAAAAAAGTTACTTAGATTTTAACCTGAAAATACAAAGACACTCAGCTGGGGAAATATATGCCTTGATCAGAGTAATACTTGACTTGCTTTCCAAGATACCACAGAGCAAACAGATGCAACAAGTGCCTAACACAGGGAGAGGATGTGTCCAGTCTCTAAAACCAAACTTCATACCAGTAAATAATTCCACAATCTATCGTTTCTATTTCTGTTCATTCATGTTCATCTAAAATAAAAAAGAGTGAGGGTGGCTCCATAAGGTAGTGTGGTTAGCACATCTGCTTTACACGCAGAAGGTCCTGAGTTTGTGCTCTAGGTGGAGCCATGGACCATATATCCCCAGTGCGCCAGGTCCCTGGTGCATGCCCCAAGTGTCGGGGGAGACACCCCACCTTCAGAGATCCAGTTCTTAAAAAGGGAAATGGCAACATTCATAGATCAGGGGTGGAAATGGGAGGAAGGAATTAAAGAGGGGAAAATAAAATAAAATAACAGAGTGATCAGATCCCCTGGTCTATTATCTGAAACAAGTTTGAAAAATGGAAGACCAACAACTACAGTCTCAATCTGAATTGATGAATGTTGAGAACACTTTGTTAATAAAGTTTTGTTTTGTCATGTGATCTGATGTGGCCTCTCTCTAAAATGCATTTTATTGCTAACAATAAATAATCCATATGTTCAGTGTTTCAGACCCAATCTAAGAAAGAAATGACCTTAAAAACTATCTTCCTTCTGTTGTTTTCTTGTATCTATTTAGTTAGTTCCTTTATAAAAATAAAAATGGACATTTCTGTTCAGTGATCATTAAATGTTTAATTTGTCAGTCCCTCTCCACTGTGTCGCTAACCAGGTATTATGCACTCCAAGGAGGTGGCCACCTGGATACAAGCGGCCACATTTGAAAAACAGCCTGTACTCCAAACTTATTTTCAACTGAGAGCATGTTTTCCTACAGAAGCAATATGCTAAACACTGGATTGGTCTCCTTGATAATTCAACAGACTTATTTAAACCTAAAATGTTGGTGCACGTAGCACATTACATAATATGTTTTTCCAACCAGTGTCAACATGGCTGTGCTATTGCTCAAACTCTAAACCTCTGTCCTTGGTGTATGTGAAGAGATAAGTATTTTTGAAGGTGTCCTTTTGTCTTCCCAGATTGAGTTTTTGCGCTTCTCTTTCTTTCTCCTCTGCCAAATGCAGTTGCCTCCAACTCCCAGGTCTAAGGACCAGCACACATGGGTAGTAAGTATCCCATTTTCTTCTCAGAAGTTTTAAAGTCCCGAGTAATGCCTTCCCTTAACTGGAAACTACACTTGTCTCTTTTGATTAATTTGTTCTTTTTGTTCCTTAGATTCTTATCTTTCTCTGTCTGACTTATTTCACTCAGCATAATAACTGCTAGGACCATCCATGTCATTGCAAATGGTAGGATTTCATTTTTTTTTTAATTGCTGAGTAAAATTCTATTGTATATATGAACCATAACTTCTTTATCCAATTGTCTGTTGATGGGCATTTAGGTTGGTTTCATATCTTGGTTATTGTAAATTGTGCTGCCATGAATATTGGGGTGCATAGATCTTTACGAATTATTGTTTTGGTTTTCTTTGGATAAATACTCAGAAGTGCAATTGCTGGATCAAAAAGTATATCCATTTTTAATTTTTTGAGAAACCTCCAGATTGTTTTCCATAGTGGCTGTCTCAGCTACACTTGTCTCTTGATTAGCCATGTTTTCTTTTTTTCTGAAGACTTAACCTGCACAGACAGTTTCCCCTGTGAACACCACGCCTTCGCCGAGTCACTCTGGGCCTCTATACCCTACTCTACACAGATGAATGCAGGTCGATTTATGCCCTGATTTCAAGATTTCTTACTTATTAATTATTGCATGCCCTCCTTACCTCAACCTCAGCCTTTGTAATGGTTATGAATTTTATGGTGGAAGTAGAGGTAAAAGTTTCTAAAAACTCAACAGAAAAAGGCTATCATTCTTAGCAAGAGAGATGATAAAGTCCTCCTAAGAAAGTTACAAATTAAAGGAATAGTAAAAATCTGCCATAGAAAGGGTAGCAATCCTTCTAGAATAGTGACTACAGATGTTCAAAGCTACTTAAACCACAATTTGTAAAAATAAAAATAAAAAAATAAAAAAATGCAGCCAGAGAAGTCGAATTAGAGATATATTCCTGAGGTATTTTATCTACTGATGGTTCTTTTTGTTGTTGTTGTTACATCAAAAATATCATCATATAAAGTACCACAGGTAGCCAAAATGACAAAAAATAAGCTTTTTATGTAACAACTATTACCTCTACTTATTATATTATGCTACCATTCATGTGACAACCATAGTATTGAATTTTGGGATCAGTACTGGAATCTTCAAAATAAAAAAAATATTGAGTTACAAGTTACCTTGGTCTGCACTTTTATTTTGAAAATCTTTTCTATCTTTAGGTTTTGTCATGTCTAAGAAGAAAAGTGGAAACTTTGCCCACCTTGATGTGTCTTTATGAATAAATTGTATTAGAAACAAAATTTTAATAAATATTCATTTATTCATTATTTCAATAATAAAGCATATTTGGCCCATGCCAGGCACAGTACTAGGCACTGAGGCTAAAAAGATGAAGAGGGCACAGACTTTGCCATTGAGGGTCAATGTGTAATAAAAATAGACAAGCAAACAGACAATTAGTGCACAAAAGAGGATTGTAGCTAACTCTTACTGAATATATCAGGGTAGATGCAGAGAAGAGAAGAGGTGGTCTTTGAGCTGTCTTCAAGGATGGTAAGCACTTTTCCTTGTGGGCAAGGGAAGGAATGCAGAGGGAAGAGCATTTGGGATGATATGAATGTGAGAAAGAACATCATAAGAATAGGCAACAATGGTTGCTTAATGTGGCTGGGTCCTAGGAAACCTTTAGGAGATTAGTGGGAAATGAGGCTAGAAAGGCAAGCCAAGGTCCAGGACATGGAAAGGTCTTGACCCCTGCTAGGAAATTTAGGATTTATCAAAGTTAGGAGAAGCTGAAGAACTTTAAATAAGGAAGTGAAATGATCAGATTAGCATTTTAGGAAGATCACATTGATGGAGTAAATGGGAAAGGGTCAGGGACCAGTAGTTAAGAGATTACTACATGGATTTGAGGAAGAATGATAATCACTAATATATATTGCTGTTAACCATGTGTCAAGCACTTGAAATATGTTATCTCACTTAATCCTCACAATGATATTATAAGGTAGTATATTAGTCAGGACAAATTAGGTTATGCTATGATAAGAAATAACCCCTAAATCTCAGTGACCAAAATAATTTTTTGCTCATGTTATGTGTCCCATGCAGGTTGTCCAGGGAGCTCTGCTCCTCAGTCAAATAGAAACACAGGATAATGGAGGCTTCATTTCAATGCATACCTCAGAGCAGTGAGAAGCGATCATTATCACAGCAGTGGGAAGGAAATGTGGTTCGTTGTGTCTGGGCTTTCAAAGCTTCTGCCCAAGTGTCACACAGACACAATCAACCTCAAATGGGGCAGTGAAGTGTAATTCTACCATGTGCTTAAAATAAGAAATATAAATATTTAACACCAGCATCAATTACTAACATATCCTAGTTTTGAATATAGAGTAAAATTGCACATTTCTGACCTACTTTTTAAAGTTGAATGTGGTCATGTGACCTAATTTGGCTAATGAAATGATGGAAGCTTTAGAAACTAGGAGTCTTTAAGAACTAAGAATTAGAACACAATTTGTCAGGCTCTTGCTTTCCCTCTGCCATGGCAACTGGCAATATTCTATATTATAGCTGCTCCTTTAGTCTGGGTTCCAGGGTGAGAACAATATATAGCAGAGTCCGCATTGACTTCTAGGGACATGTAGTATGAGTTGCAATTGTAAGTCACTGAGATTTGAAGAATATTTGTAATTATAGCTTAACGTGGTCCACTTGGGACTGTTATAGAAAAGACAGAGAATATTTCTATGCAATTTTAAAAATTTCCACATTTTTTATTATTATTTTTGTTCCAATTTTATAGATCAAGAAACAGACTCAGAAAAGTCAAAGAATGTGCCCAAAGTTGCACTTAGTAAGTAATTCCATTGTCTTCTGTTCTCTCTGGTTGCCCTTTATGTAATGTGTCATTCTTCTCTGGCTGCTTTCAAGATATTCACTTTACTTTTATCTTTGTATTTTTGTGTTTTTTGGCAATCTGACGATGGTGGACCTACATTTATTTTTGTTTTTGTTTTTTATATTACCTGGAGCTCACAAAGCTTCTTGGATTTAAGTTGATATTCTCATTAACTTTGGGAAATTTTTGGTCATTATTTCTTTAATCATTTTTCTGTCCCAGTCTCACTATATTCTTCTTTCAGGACACCAATCACATGTCTGATATTATCCTACAATTTGAGGATCTATTTGTCCTTCTTCAATCTTTCCTTCTGTTCTTCAAATTGGATAATTTCTACTGATTGATCAAGTTTCCTAACTCTTCTGCCATGTCCCATTTGCTGTTAAGCCTCTAGTAAATTTTGTTATTTTATTTTGAAAAGTTCTAGAATTTGCATTTGCTTCTTTCTTATAGTTTCTATTTCTCTACTGAGATTCCCTATCCCTTATTTATTTACTCATTAAGACAATATTTTCCTTCATTTTGAATAAATTTATCTTTAATTCTTTGAATATCATTTTATAGTTGCCTTAATGCCTTTTTTACTAAATCCAATATCTGAGTAATCTTAAGGTCAATTTCTGGTTTTGTTTTCCAACTTTTTTGCACGTCTATTAATTTTTTTTTTATTGTAATGTTGGAGGCTACAAGTGATACATTGTAGAAATTTTGGATTCTGGATTCTGTTATCTTCCTCTGAAGAGTTTTGATTTTTGTTTCAGTAGACAGTTAGATTATTGTCTGGCCACTCTGAACTTATGTAGGCTTTTTCTTTCCCTTCTTAGGGCAGATCTCTGAAAAGTTCAAGATATCCTCCCAAGTCCCTCTAACTTAGTGTGCTCAGCCTTCGAGCTGTTTGCCTGGTGGATCTTGTCAAGGCTTGGTTTTAGGCATCGTTAGAGCAGTTCTGGTATAGGTCTTCCTCTAGAGCGGTTGTTCTTGAACTTTAGCATGTGTCAGAATCATCTGAAGAACTTGTTAAAACACAATTTTCTGGGCTTCTTCCCTGAGTTGCTGATCAATAGATCTGAGGTGGGGCCCTAGAATTTGCTTCTAATAGTATGTGCAACAAATTTTCAGTTGATGCTGTTGCTACTGGTCTAAGGACAATCTGAGAAATATTGCTGTAGAATATAGTACTTACTTTTAAACATGACCTTTTCTGGTGTTCCAGCTGGATGCCTGAAGTGTTACTAACAAAGCATTAATGTGGCTTTCTACTAAAGCTGAGCCAAAATTCTTAGGACCTCCATCATTGCTTAAACTCTAAAATACCTGCTCAGCTTTCAACCCCACAGAAGCTGGTAGCTAGTCATTCTTGAACCTTACACATGTTCAACCTAGCTCCTAGCTGAGTACCCACAGGAGACTACCCCCACAAGGAATTTGGAGCACCCCTTCTGCAAAGCTCCCTCTTCTTCAGTGCCCTACCTTGCAGATTCCAGCTGTTGGGCTACTCCAAACTCCAATCTCTGCCTGCTTGGCACAGCTGGTCCTCCAGCTCACTGCTTCTTGGTCAGGAAATTGATCTTAGATAAAAAGCCAGAGTGATTCTAAGGCTCACCTCTTTTTTTTTTTTTTTTTTTTTTTTTTTTTTTTTTTTTTTTTTTTTTTTTTAATAAACAACAGAAATTTATTTCTCAGAGTTCTGGAGACTGGGAAGTCCAAGAACAAGGTGCCAGCATGTTTGGGTAAGGGCCTTCTTCCCAGTTCATAGCTGATACATTTCCCCTGTATCCGCACACAGTAGAAAGGGCTCAGGATTCCTCTGCGTCTTCTTTTCTTTTCTCCAGCTTTATCGAAATATAATAAACAATTAATTGCTCATATTTACATTGTGCAATTCAATGAGTTTTTTTTTCCAATTATAGTTGGTATATAATAATATATGTTTTAGTTGTGCAGCATAGTGATTAGAGCTCAAGTGATCACCCTACTAAATCTAGTTCCCCTCTTCCCCCTTACATATTTATTACAACATTGTTGACTATTTTCCTTATGCTATACTTTATATCTACATGACTATTTTATAACTATCCATTTGTATTTCTTAATCCCTTTGCCCTTTTTCACCATCTCCCTTACCCCCACTCCATCTAGTAGCCCTCAAAATACTCTCTATCTATGAGTTTGTTTCTGTTTTTATTGTTAGTATTTATTTTGTTCTTTAGATTCTGCAAATACGTGAAATCACATGGTATATATCTTTCTCTATCTGACTTACTGCATTCAATGCAATACCCTCTAGGTCCATCAAGGCAATATCTTTTCCATTCCCTTCATTTAGTCTGTGTGTGCCTTTTAATCTGAAATGAGTTTCTTGTTGGCAGCATATGTAGGGGTCTTGTTTCCTTATCTATTCTGCTACCCAATCTTTTGGTCGGAGCACTTAATTCTTTTCCATTTGAGGTATTTCTTGATAGATGTGTAGTTATTACCATTTTTTATTTATGATTTTGATATATGGTTTTTCTTTTTAAAGGTTTCCCTCCAACATTTTCTGTGATAGTGGCTTGGTGTTGATGAATTCCTCTAGTATATTTTTGTCTAGGAAGCTCTTTATCTGTTTTTAACTCTAAATGATAGCTTTGCTGGATATAGTATTCTTGGTCATAGATCCTCTGTTTTCATCACTTTGAATATTTTGTGCCAAGCCCTTCCGTCCTATATAGTTTCTTTTGAGAAATTAGTCTCCAGTCTTATGGGTGCTCTCTTGCAGGTCACTAACTGCTTTTCTCTTGCTGCTTTTAAGATTCTCTGTTTGTAGTTAACCTTTGGCATTTTAATTACGATATGTCTTGGTGTGGGTCTCTTTGAGTTCCTCTTTCTTAGGACTCTCTGAGCTTTCTGGGGTTGTATGTTTATTTCCTTCACCAGGTGAGGGAAATTTTCCATCATTATTTCTTCAAATAGCTCTTCAACGTCTTGTTTTCCTTCAGGTATCCATATGACACAAATACTTTAATTTTGTCCCAAACTCCTTAAATTATTATTGTATTCTTGGCTTCCTTTTTCTTGCTGTAATATTGTCTGTTCTGTTCTCTCATATGGTTTCTGCTTCTTTGATTTCCCATTTCGGCTGCCTTTCTGTGTCTGTTTCTTTGTATTAAACAAAGCTCCTAAGTCTCTCAGTCTTATTAGTGCGGCTTTGTTTAGTAGATGTTCAGTAGCGCAGTCCTAAGAAGGCTTCAACTGCAGGCCAATTTTAGCCCCAGCCTGTGCCCTTCTGGGGCCACCTGTTAAGATTCAGCAAGCAATCCACAGATGTTCTGCTTATAGTTGCCTCAAGAAACCACACCAAAAACCGAGGTCAGCTGCCACCAGTGTGGATTTTGGAGTTAGCTCAGCAAGGTGCATAGGACTTGCCAATGACACAATTGACTGTGGCTTGGGTGGGACCATCAGCTGGAATAGGCAGAGTTTCAAGGAATCCTCTGGGCGGAGCAACCTCTGCTATCCAGTTTGATAACGTCTCAGCTACTGCTGCGCTGTGTTTGCAGTTGGAAGTTCTGGTTTTAGGCCTTTTGAATTTAAGGAGCCTTGGAATATCCAGATAGAGAGAGATATCAACAACAAAATGTTAGCCTAGAGATAAAGGTTTGCAAGGCATCAGGGTATACATAGATAATAATTGAGACCAAGAGCACGAATCACATAGGTTATACGAAATGAGAAGAGTAGAGGATCAAAGATAGGATCTTGAGGAAACTGCCAATTTTTCATCGGTGATTGAAAGAAGAGGGTTGGCAAAAATGGCACAGAAGGAATGGTCCAATGGGAGGTAGAAGAGTTGCTGTCCCAGAAGTCAATAGAGAAGAGTTTTTAAAAGATACTTTGAATTCTTACTATGTATCCCCCTATGCTAAGAGATTTACACATTTTTTTTTTAAATTTCAATCAACCTAATAATATAGTACTATTATCAATCTCATTTTATAGATGGAGATGAGGATGCAGATAAAGAAACTAACTGGTTAAGTAAGTGGCTCGAGGTCATGCTGTTGGTAAGTGGCAGAGCCAGGACTTGAATCCAAGCATTCTGACTCCAATACTGTAAAATAGCACAGTGTTCTGACTTACCCCCAAATAGAAGATGACAAATGTTGTAGGGATATCCAGGAAGCTGAGGATTAGATTAAGCATTAGGGCTACTGGTGAGCTCAGCAAGAACTCACTGCAATAAATGGTAATGCTAATTAACTGCTTAACATTATCAATTCTGGAGCTTAGCTATCCTTTTGGGCTATCAGAGTGTCAGCCCCTGCTTGCTTTGCCCTCATCCTCAAAAATCTGGTCTAGGTTTCTGTTCAGAAAGAGGAGACTCACTCCCTAACTTCATTCAGGGAAGACAAGGCCCACTGCCTGAGCTTTTTTCTAAGAGAGTAAAGAGAAGTGTGAAGTGCCTATTGATAGCCCAGCAACCGCCCAGGCACAGCTTTGCGTATATTTGAACATATCATAATCTTAATTACCTATGTTCAGATTAGGCTCAGCAAATCTTTAAGTGCTCACAGCTGTCTTCAAGTGTTCCTGGGATTATTATTGTTCTCCATGGGCAGAACAAGAGGCTTAAATGTTAGCAAGGGATTTAGATGTAAGTGAAAACTCTGTGAGGCAGGGAGGTCCTGTGTACCCAAGTGAGAGTTTCTAGCCTTTCTGTCTCATTTAGCTTTCCTTATCATACCACCTCTTTTTTTTGTTTCATAACAAAAAATACAAAAAACATAACAATAACATAAAATGATTATATAGTTCTTACTTTGTGCTGGGCACTGTTATTACGTTTTAAAATCATATTCATTCACTTAATACAATATGATGAGATAAATACTATTGCCATCTCTGTTTTACAGATAAGAAAACTGAGACATGGGGTGAATAATTTGCCAAAGGTCATACAACCAACAAATGGCAGAGCCAACACTTAAAACCCTGTGTCAAAGTCCAACTTCTTAACCACTATCCTCTACAGCTATTCTGTAGATATTGCACTAGGAGAGAATTCAAGATAATGGAGAACATGGAGAAATACTAACAAATTGGCATGGGGGCTATAATAGATTGATATAAAATAGCCCTAAATCAACTGCATATCTCTGAATTCACACCCATGTATAGTCAGTCTCCTTCCACACTGAATCCATGCCAGCATAATGACTTGCTTGACTAATTGCATGTGATGAAAACAAGTTTCTGGAATTTCAAGCCCAGGACTTAAGAGGTCTGGAGCTTCTGCCTTCTTTCTCCAGACCTAACTGCCTTGTAAAGAAGTACAGACTGTCTATCTGCAGAGGGAGGCCATATGTAGAGGGAAGCTTCCGAGGTTGAAAGGCCACGTGGAGAAGAACGGTGGCACCTCAGCTAAGAACTAGCACCAACATAGTAAATGAAGCCATCTTGGATTCTCTAGTCTCAGCTGAACTGTCCTAGGAGGTATTACATAGAGCAAAGATGAGCTGAACCTGCTGAGCCCTGCTCTAAGTCTTAACTCTAAAAAGGTTGTGTTTTTAAGTCACGATGTGTTTCTTCTTTATTGTGGTGAAATATACATAGCATAAAACGTACCATTTTAACCATTTTTTAGTGTACAGTTCTATGGCATTAAGTAAATTCACGCTGTTGTAAAACCATCACCAGAATCCATCTCCAGAACTTTTTTATCATCTCAAACTGAAATTCTGTTCCCATTAAACACTATTCTACTTTCTGTCCCTATGAATTTAAGTCAGTAAGTTTTAAGATGGTTTGTTAGGCAGCAACATATACCTTTATATAGATACTGATAGCTTTAATATTCTGCTTTTAGAGTGTATTAATGTGTGTGTTAGTTTATTAAAGACCAGAGAGTTGTAGAAGCATCAGAAACCCTCCCAGGGCTTTAGTTCACTGTGTCACTTGTACATTTAATTCTAATTTGTCACAGCCTACAGTGTCATAGGTAAAATTATAATTATATCTAACATTTACTTTAAAGTTGAGAAGGCAGTTTCACATTTAATATATCATTTGCCTTTAACAACAGCCTTATGAAGTAGAATTAGTTTTTTCATTTTATAGATCAGGGTATGAAGGATCAGAGTTTACTTGTTCAAGGTCATAGCATAGAGTAGAACAGGTTGATCTGCAACCACTTACTTATCACTCCTATTTGGGACAAGAGTTGGGGAAGAGACACAAAAAGCAATTCGGCAGCTTGAAAGAGGAGGCACAGGCCTGCTTTCCTAGGACACACCCATGGATATGACCACAGGAAAGTCCTTCGATCATTCTGAGTACCAACCAAGATGGCTTCCAATTAAATGTTTTATAGGTTGTGGCTGGGTCCCACATTAAGAAACAAATATGTATGTCTGTATTTTGGGGACAAATAGCATGATGAGGCAAGCCAGGTACATCCTTGTTGAGTAAAGCCATAGAATCATGTGCCATTCATAAAAGGGACAAAATCAAGGGTCACAAACTATATATTTTTTGAATAAAATACAGAATTCATTCATTAAAATAGTAAGGACAGTGTTTTTCTGTGGAATTTATTTTATCTATATTGTATAGACATACTTGAATCTTCATAATCATGTTGTTTGGGATTTGGGTCATCAAATTTCTTACTGCAGATGCTAGTGAAAATGTTTGAAAACCATTGCCCTACCTCACTTCTCTTCTAGCCACAGCTTTTCTCAAACTGCAGAAATATTCTGCAGTCTCTGGGGAAGTACAGCCTGTCTACATGAAGTGGCCTTGGGCAAACACAGTAGAAAAAAGACACATGCTATTTTAGCACAATACTCCAGAACAACACTCCAGAGGTGAGTATGGAATGACTGAAAATGTTGCATGAAAATTTTCCCCATTGTCCAAGGTGCTTTTATGTTATAGTGACATGATTATACAATGCTGAAAGAAATGGGTTAGATAAAGAGAAACTGAGGTTCCAGTCTCAGTTCTCCAAAAAATACCTATAATTCCTCAAGATTTTCTGGGCCTTTATTTACCTACCTGTCTCTAGAATAGAGGGATCAAACTGATCCACCAAGAGAAAGACTATGGATAAGATTTATGTCACTACCTCCTCATTTTCCTAAGGAGGAGCACTGGGATAAAGAATGCAGATGGAAAGTCAATTTAAAAAAAAAAAAATGTATCCAGTTTTTTGTTTGTTTATATTATTTCTGAAGTTATTAGGGAAAGATAATATACATTATCTAGTTAATGATAAGACAGTAATTGAACATTTCTGATTTGAGGCAGGGGAGTTACCTTGAGTACCCCTCCCAGGTTCATATGTCTATAATCATAAAAATTCCATCATTTTATTCTCATGAATTAAGCAATAAACTGTAATCATCCATGTTCAAGGTATAACAGTAAAGTCACTGTACTTCATCACATATAAAATTTTGTCCCTATAATTAAGCCATGTATACAAGAGAGTAGTTGCAGTTCCTCAGAAATTAAAAGCACATGATCATGGTGATTTTTTACCCTGAACTAAGGAAACATAAACTTCTTCTTTTTTAAAAAAAAATTAGGTTTATCGGGGTAACATTTGTTAATACAATTATATAATTTTCAGGTGTACATTATCATTTGACATCCGTATATTCTATTGTATGTTTACCACCTAAAGTCTGGTTTCCTACAGCTACCATACATCTGATCCCCTTTACCCATTTTACCCTCCTACCAAACTTTATATTTGAATCCATTTACTCCCTCTACCTCCTCCCTTCTCCCCCACCCCACTAGTCTATAGTCCATGTCCATGAGTCTCTGTTTGTTTGTCCTGCTCATTTGTAGCTTTTAGGTTTATATCCCACATATAAGTGATATCATGTGATTTTTCAACCTTTTCTGTCTGGCTTATTTCACTTAGTATGATTATTTCAAGGTCCATCCATGTTATTGCAAGTGGCAGTATTTCATCTCTTCTTATGGCTGAGTAATATTCCATTGTATATATGTACCACTGCTTCTTTAGCCAATCACCTATCATAAGACACTTCGGTTGCTTCCATGTCCTGGCCGCTGTGAATAATGTTGCTGTGAACATCGGTGTGTAAATATCTTTTCAGATATGGGTTTTCAAGTCTTTGGGGTAAATATCCAGTAGAGGGATGGCTGGATCATATGGCAGGTCAGTTCTTAGTTTTTTGAGGAACCTCAATACTGTTTTCCATAGTGGCTGTACCAATTTGCAGTCCCACCAGCAGTGTATGAGGGTTCTTTTTTCTCCACATTCTCTCCAACATTTGCTATTACTTGTTCAGTTGATTATAGCCATTCTAACAAGTGTGAGATGGTATCTCATTGTGGCTTTGATTTGCATTTCTCTAATGGCTAGCGATGTTGAGCATCTTTTCATATATTTGTTGGCCATTTGTATGTCCCCTAGGGAGAAGTGTCTGTTCAGACCCTATGCCCATTTTTTTATTGGATCGTTTGTTTTTTGTTGTTATTGAATTGTATGAGTTCTTGTATATTATGGATATTAGGCCCTTATTGGAAGTGTTGTTTGCAAATATATTTTCCCATTCAAATGGTTGTCTCTTTTACCTTGTTGATGGTTTTTGGTTTTTGTTTTTTGTTTTTTTTGCTAGGCAGAAGCTTTTTAATTTCATGTAGTCCCATTAATTTCTTTTTGCTCTTACTTCCCTTATCTTTGAGGTCAAATTCATAATAAAATCCTCTTTAAGCCCAAGGTCCTTGAGCTTAGTTCCTATGTTTTCTTCTATGTATTTTATTGTTTCAGGCCTTCTATTTGGGTCCTTAATCCATTTTGAGTTAATTTTGGCATGTGGTGATATACAACAATCTAGTTTCATTCTTTTGTAGGTGGCTTTCCAGTTTCCCAGCACTACTTATTGAAGAGGCTTTCCTTTCTCCACTGTATATTTTTGGCATTTTTCTCAAAACTTATTTGCTCAGATAAATATGAGTTTATTTCTGGACTCTTGATTCTGTTCCATTTGTCCATGTGTCTATTTTTCTATCAACACCATGCTGTTTTGATTACTGTCACTTTGTAGTATAATTCAAAGTCAGGCAGAGTGATGCCTTCAGCCTCGTTCTTTTTGTCAGGATGGGTTTGGCAATTTGGGGTCTTTTGTGCTTCCATACAAATCTGATGATTTTTTGTTCTATTTCTTTAAAAAATGCCAATGGGATTTTGATGGGGATTGCATTAAATCTGTATAATGCTATAGGCAATATGGTCATTTTAACTATGTTGATTCTTCCAATCCAAGAACACGGAACATCTTTCCATTTCTTTATATCTTCTTCAATTTCTTTTAAGAGGGTCTTGTAGTTTCCATTATATAGGTCCTTCACATGTTCTGCTAGATTTGTAGGTATTTTATTCTTTTTGTTGCAATTGCGAAAGGAATGATTTTTTCCACTTCTTTTTCTGACACTTCATTATTAGAGTATAGGACACTATGGAATTTTGAACATTGATTTTGTACCCAGAGACTTTACTGTATTTGCTTATTGTTTCTAGTAGTGTTCCTGTGGAGTCTTTAGAGTTTTCTATATAAAGATTCATGTCATCTGCAAGTAGTGACAGTTTGACTTCTTTGTTTTCTATTCCTATTTGGATGCCTTTTATATCTTTCTCTTGCCAGATTGCACTCGCTAGGTCCTCCAATGTTATATTGAATAACAGTGGCAATAGTGGACAGCCTTGCCTTGTTCCTGATCCTAGAGGGAAGGGTTTTAGTTTTTCACCATTAAGTGTAATGTTGGCTGATAGTTTGTCATAGATGGCCTTTATTATGTTAAAGTACTTTCCTTCTATACCGATTTTGTTAAGTGTTTTGATCATACATGGATGCTGTATGTTGTCAAAGGCTTTTTCAGCATCTACTGATATGATCATATGATTCTTATTTTTTAATTTGTTTACATGGTATATCACATTAATTGATTTGTGTATGTTGAAGCACTCCTGTGCCCCTGAGATGAAGCCCACTTGATCATGGTGTATAATCGTTTAATATGTTACTGTATTTGGTTCGCTCATATCTTATTTAGGATTTTTGCATCTGGATTCATAAGAGATATTGGTCTGTAGTTTTCTTTTTTTGTGTTATCTTTACCAGGCTTTGGTATCAGAGTGTTATTGGCCTCATAAAATGAGTTGGGAAGTATTGTCTCCTCTTTGATTTTTTGGAAGAGTTTGAGGAGAATAGGTATTAAATCTTCTTTGAATGTTTGGTAGAATTCACTGGTGAAGCCACGTGGTCTGGGACTTTTACTTTTTGGTAGGTTTTTGATGACTGTTTCAATTTCCATACTGCTGGTAATTGTATGGAATTTCCATACAATTGGAAATGTAATTCCATACAATTGCAAGTTCTTTTTGATTCAGTCTAGGAAGGTTATATTTTTTCAAGTATTGGTCCATTTCTTTAGGTTATTGAATTTGGTGTTATATACTTTTTCACAATATTCTTGTACGATCCTTTGTATTTCTGTGATGTCAGTTATAATTTCCCCTCTTTAATTCCTGATTTTGTTTATTTGTGTCCTTTCTCTTTTTTCTTTAGTGAGTCTAACCAGGGGGTTATCAATGTTATTAACCTTCTCAAAGAACCAGCTCTTTGTTGCATTTATTTTTTCTATCATTTTTTTGTTTTCAATTTCATTTGTTTCTGTTCTAATTTTGATTATTTCTTTCCTTCTGCTGACTTTAGGCTTCATTTGTTCTTCCTATTCTAGTTTTTTAGGATGAAATGTTAGGTTGTTTACTTGGGCTCATTCTTGTTTTTGGAACTAGGCCTGTAATGATATGAACTTTCCTCTTATGACCATTTTTGCCATGTCCCCAAAATTTTGATATTCTGTACTATCATTATCATTAACTTCTATCTATATCTTGACCTATTTTTTTCTTCTGTGATCCAGTTATTCTTCAGTAGCATGTTGTTTAATCTCCATATATTGTGGTTCTTCCTGATTTATTTTTGCAGTTGATCTCTAGTTTCAAAGCTTTATGATTAGAGAATATAGTTGGTATGATTTCAACTCTCTTATATTTGTGGAGGCTAATCTCTGTGGCTCAGTAAGTGATCAATTCCTGAAAATGATCCATGTGCACTAGATAAGAATGTATAAGCAGCTCGTTTTGGGATGGAAGGCTCTGTATATGTCAATTATGTCCAGTTGGTCTAATGTGCCATTTAAGGATGTTATTTCCTCATTGATTTTCCATTTGGATGATCTGTCCATATCCGAAAGTGAGATATTTAGGTTTCCTACTATGATAGTGTTTCGATCTGTTTCTCCCTTTAGTTCTGTTAGTAATTGCTTTACATATTTCAGGGCTCCCTGATTGGGAGCATAGATATTAATAAGTGTTATGTCTCCTTGGTGCATGATTCCCTTTATCATTATGAAGTGTCCCTCAGTATCTTTCTTTGCCTTTTTTATCTTGAAGTCTATTTCGTCTGATATTAGTACTGCTACTCCTGCTTTTCTCCAAATGCCATGTGCTTGAAATATCATTTTCCACCCTTTCACTTTGAGTCTATATTTGCCTTTGGAGCTGAGATGTGTCTCCTGAAGGCAACATATGGTTGGGTTTTGTTTTTTGATCCAATCTGTAGCTCTGTGCCTTTTTATTGGTGAGTTCATCCATTAACATTTAGGGTGATTATTGAAAAATAAGGTCTTCTTCTAGCCATTTTATCTTTTGCTTTCTGATAGCTCGATGTTTCCATTGCTTCCTTGTCCTCGTGCTTCTGTTTTCTTTATTTTGGTTGGCTTTTGTGTGTTTTCCCTTTGGTCCTTCTTGTTTTATGTTATATACAACAGTTCTGAATCTTTGGCTTGTAGTTAACATTCTGAGTATGTAAAGGATAGTTTTATGCACACACACACACACACACACACACATATATATACACATATGTATGAATATGTAAAAGATAGTTATATATACATATATATGTATGTATGTGTGTGTGTGTGTGTGTCTGTGTGTATATATATATATATATAGAGAGAGAGAGAGAGAGAGAAAGAGAGAGAGAGAGAGAGAGAGAGTCATCTATTTTCTTCTGTGTGTACCTTATCTCCAACCCCTTTGTGAATTTGGATCTTTGAATCCCCCCTTTTCAGTCATTGTTATCTCAATTTGTTCCTATGTATGCTGAACGTTCATAACTCTCTTGCTATAGCAATTCTCTTCTTAATGTTTAAGCTTGTTCTTAGTAAAGATTGCACTCTTCTGCTTCTATTTTCCTGATAGTCACTTTACTCCAAATTAAGTTGTTTTTTTTTTGTCTTTTTGTTTTGGGTGAACTGACCCCTTTCAGTATTTCTTGTAGTGCAGGCCTCGTAGTGGAGAATTCCTTCAATGTTTGTATGTCTGAAAAGATCTTTATTTCTCCGTGATATCTAAAGGAGAGCTTAGCTGGATACATTATTCTAGGCTGGTAGTTCCTTTCACTTAATAGTTTGAAAATTTGATTCCACTTCTTTCTGGCTTGTAAGGTTTGTGCTGAAAAGTCTGATGATAATCTAATAGGTTTTCCTTCATAAGTTACCGTTTTCTTTTCCCTTGCTGCCCGACAATTTGTCATTGATTTTTGGTAATTTTAATACAATGTGTCTTGGTGAAGGCCTTTTTGGGTTGAGATAATCGGGTGTTCTCTTGACTTCTTGTGTTCTAAGCTCCAGCTCATTCCTTAACTTTGGGAAATTCTTGTCAACTATTTGTCTGAAAATGCTTTCTTGTCCCTGCTTCTTTTCCTCATCTTCAATAATGCCCATTATTCTTATGTTTCCTCTCCTGATGGTATCAGCTAGTTCTTGAATTTTTTTTATTATTTTTCATTCCTCGGTTTCTCTCTTCTTCCTTCTGATCTATTTCTAGATTTCTGTCTTTGATATCACTGATCCTTTCCTCCATTTGGTTAACTCTATTTCCCAAGCTTGCTATTTCATTTTTCAGCTCTTGCAGTGTGTTCTTCATCTGCAGAAGTTCTATTTGGTTCTTTTTGAGGGTTTCGAACTCCTTGCTCTGCTCATCTAGTTGTTTTTTCAATTCCTGAAATTGTTGATTTGAGTTGTTTTGGATCTGAGTTTTTTCAGAAGTACCATTCTGAATTCTCTGTCATTTAAGTTGTATGTTTCTATGTCTTTACGTTTATTTTCTGGAGATTTTTCTCTTTCTTCCTGAGCTGCCTTGTGAGCCTACACAGAAGAAGGAGAGCTCTGTGACCACTGGCAATTCCTAGATGTTAAGCTAGCCTCCATGGCAAAAGAGCAGGAGCCTGGATGTTGCCAACAGCCATTTAAAAAAAAAAAAAAAAAAAAAAAGAACAAAAAGTCGTAGAGCTGCAGCAATAATGGTTCTGTTTCTGCCAATATTAGCAGAGAGACAAGTGCAGAGAGCACTAAATTGCTCTGCTAGATTTCGATGTGGCCAAAGAAATGTCACAGAAGCCTGTGCTTCCTGACATGCTGGGCTGAATCTGGAGCATTTCTGGGTATACTCAAATGGGTCTGGGAGTGACATGGAAACTCAGCTTAGGGAGAGTATAAAAGAACTGTTCAAATTTCTTCATTTATTTTTTTCTCAAGGTATAGAGAAATATATGTGATTTGATTCTAAGTTTTTCATGGTAAGTTTTTTTAGAACATATTCAAACAAGATGCCATTTAAAAGATTTGAATATTACCTACCTCCCTGGATATAATAAAATGTACATAAAGGCACAAATTGAAGAGGAAAGTAAAAAAATATTTTTTACAGAGCAATTATATTGTTGGACCAGTAACTGCTTCCCATCTTCTCCCTACAACTAACTCCAAGCCCCTATTATCTCAGTAAACTAAAAGAAATTAATCTTAGCCTCTACTATATACTCAGTACATTCTGGCTGACATTTTAAACCCCGTTAGGAATCTGGTTGGCTTCCAGACACATGCGATACTAGAATGAAGAAACAGTATGGATAACTATCTCATTTTTCTTTCTCTCTGAAATACTGACAATGATTTATTGTAAAATGTCTCAAGGCATGGAAGAAAATTATTGACAAACATTTCACAGAAATCTGTTGAGCTGATTATTGCAATTTATATAATGTTGCTATTCCATTTTACAGGCTTCATGTGTTGCATGATTAAAACATGCATGAAAGACAATGAGGTCTATAGACTGCCAAACATATGAATGACCAGAAATCAAGGTGCACATTTGAAGAGTGGTGTTTTTACCTCCTGTGAGGATAGAATGATGAGCTCAGGTGGCAAAGGCAGCACCACCAGATATACACTGATTGCCTCCCAACCAGGGCAAGCATTAACCAGCAAAATGGGAGAAACCCATAACTTCATCTAGTTGCTTAGAAATCCTTGCAAATGTGCTGGTTTGGGATATCATGCTATGCAGATAGGAAAACCACAGACTTGAAATTCACAGATAAATTCAAGCCCTTATTTTAGCAATTTAGGTTTGCTCATCCATCACCAAAGTACAGCTGTAACCAAGGCCTACATTGTAGACAGGATCCTATCCTCTTCTCTGTCTCCATCTGCAAAGGAACTATTGAGTCATGAAGTGCATGAATTAAGATGCCAAGGTCATGGCTTCGTCCCCAAATGGAGTTCCAAAGACCTGCATTTGGGCTATAGTCACCAAGATTGCCCCTCAATCCAGCCATCATGGCTCCCAGCCATCCCGATCTGCTCCTTCATCCTCTGGTAAAGTTCAAGAGTTTGGGAAAAGTAGTTGGCAGTGGAAAAAGTTAGTTCCAGCTGAAGGGTTGGCATAGCTCCTTGTACATACTTGATGTAGAAGATGAGAGAGATTGGCCATAATTCTTAGAACTTTCTCCAAGGGATGGTGGCAGGAAGCATTTGCACAAGTTGCAGAACATGAATGCTGATCCTCATTCTCCAAACTATAGTCAGCGATCTGGGGAAGAAGTTCGAGATGTCATCAAGTTCATCTCTCATTTATTCATTCATTTGTTCATTGAACACCTACACTGCAGAATATAGCGGGGGACAAATCAAAGTCTCTGCTCTCATGAAGTTTACATTTTAGCAGGGAGAGAAACAGCAAGCAAATAAATAGTACATCAGTTGGTAATAAGTGCTGTGAAGAACAGGAAAACAAGGTAAAAGGAAAAATGACTCTTGGCGGGAGAGAAGGCACTATCTTACATATGCTGGCTAGATAAGGTACAGCCCACTGATAATGACATCTGAACAGAAACTTAAAGGAAATGAGGGGAAAAGATGTAGGGATATCTGATAGGAAGAGAATTCGAGGCAGAGGGGACAGCAAGTGCAAAGGCTTTGCTACAGAGTGTGTTTGGCATGTTCAAGGAATAGCTATGAGGCCAGTGGGGTCAGAGTGGCATGAGGGAAAAAACTACAGGAGATAAGATAAGAGAGTTGTGGGGCCCAGACCACATAGGACCCTGTAGGCTAGTGTTGGGTTCCAGTGAGATCGGGACCCATTAGAGGGTTTTGAACAGGGAAATTATGGATTCTGACTTTTTAAAGTGTCCTTCTGACAGCTCTGTTGGAAAACATATGGGGGCTATGACATGGAACGTGATGAAAATCTATTTCATTTTTAAAAGACCTGGGATACTATTCAATTGCCCTCATATTTTTCATATTGGATTCCATGCTTCTTTCCCTAGACAGATTTCCATCTATTTGTTTTGCTTCTAATCATCAGATTCTTTAAAATATGTCAGACCTTGTCATCATCCCTTTAGAACTCCCAATGTAAAACTTTTCAAATGGCTTTCACTTGCTCTTAGAAAAAAAGTTCAAACTCCATCCTCTGGCCTAGAAGGTCCTATTAGATTTAGCTCCCCTCTACCTCTCTCCTTTTGTATCCCGCTCCAACTTCCTCTTTCTACTCCATTTTTCTACTCCAGACACATTGGTCTTTCAGTTCTTTCTAGTTCAAGGCCTTCCTCCAGATCATTTCTTCTTCCTACTATGTTCTTCCTATGTCTGCATTTTTTTCTTGCACATCCTGTGCCTAAGGGCTCCTGAGATTTGTTGTGAGTTAATTCATCAATCAAATGTGGTCTATAAAATAAGTCACCACTGTTTAGAGTTATTTCTGTTTTGGAAGAAAGCTCAGATTTCACTATCACTGAAATTCCACTCATTATCATTTTTGATTTTGTGACTTTATTTTGGAGTAAGTATCTGTGATATTAATAAATTCTGTGATTTATTTTTGAAATACCTTTCCTAGGTGTTATAATTCTAATTCATCTTCTCACATCACTGCAACATGATAAATTACATGAAAAGGCTTGTTAAATAAAGACTTGTGTGTTTTGAATTTTAGTGTGACTCTTTATCTATTATGGATTTCCCCATTTGGTATCTTGTTTGTAATCCAAGAGACTAGTTCTCCCTTTGTCTAATTCTTCACTGATATCTTTTTAAATTCTGTAGTAACGCTGTTTAATGTGGTACTCCAGCAACACACATGACTTTAAATTTTAAGTTAATTAAAATTAAATTTTTAAAAATCCATTCCTCAGTTCACATGTGGCTAATGGCTACCATATTGGATAGCCTAGATGCTGAACATTTCTGTCACTGCAGAAAGTACTGTTGGACAGCATTGTTCTAGAGCCTACCTTTCACATTTCCCTAATGTCTTGATATATCTTATATTTCTAAGGAGATATTTGCAACAGGGTGACAATAACTCAATCAATTGCCTTTCTTTCAGTGCCTACATTGTGCCAAGAAGTGTGGTAAGAAAGTACCATATATACACATATTATCTTATTTATTTCACACAGGATTAAACCATGAGCCAGCTCAGGGAGGCTATTCTATAATACCACTGTAATAAATCAGAAATGTGATGCCCATTAATTCAGATTTATATAGTCAACTCCTTAATCAAGTAATAATCCCAATCCCTTCAGACAATAAGGAATTTTAATGCAAATTAAAGACAATTCTTGCCAGTATAGAGCTGTCTTTTTAGAATTTAGAGGGCTTACAAGTTCAAATATTATGGGACACAAACCTTGAGGCCTAAACAGCAGGGGAACATTCAAACTGGAACCAAACAATGTGTGGGCATAGTGTTCTTTATGAGGAAGATTAACTTATCCTTTATCATAAAAGTTACCAAACTTTTTAAATATGTGCCCCAAGAAATAGTTTGCTTTACAAAATTATATACATAAACATATAAATGGAGAGAACAAGACAGGAGATGGTTTGCAAGTCTAGAAAGCAGGAAAAAAAAAGGTCTTTAAATGTATTTTCAATGATAATAAATATATCCACTCAAATTAGACTAATCCTTGGTGGCTGAGAGTAACCAGCATAGTTGTAAGTAACACAAAAAGCTGTAAAGTGAAAGGCAATTCCAAATAACTTAGGTAAGAAATCCCTTATTTTGAACATGAAAAAAAAATGGTGAGCAATTTATTTTTGTCAATAAAAAATCAGTTTCTCTTCTTTCTCACTAACAATTAGTAAATAAATATTTAAAGAATATTGATTTGAAGCAATACCTGTAGAGCCCTCATGTCTAGAGCTAAATATGTTTACTGCCATTTCATAAATGGGAAAACTGAAACTCAAAGAAGTTAAATACTGTATTTCTTCAGTAATAAGTGGTGGAAACCTTGGTTTCATCATCTCAAAAATTCCATCTGACTCCCTATCAGGCAGAACTGCCTCTGACTCATGTTTGTTTGATTTTTGTGGTTAAATTCAGAATGAAACCAGAATATTAGAACATCAGTTTAAAAAACTGAAATAAGACTTTAAAGAAGTAGCCAGGATATTTTTGATATAAGACTATCTTAGCTTTTGATTTAGAATATTCTTTTTCTTAACCAAATTCATTTTAAAGATTATACCTTAAACCGTGGCAAATATCTAGAATTGTTTTTAGTTATTTAAAAGCCTACATATATTTTTATTTCATATAGATTAATGAAGTTTTTATCCAATAAACAACCTAAAGCAGGAGCCAGTAAATTTATTCTGTGAAGGGCCAGTTAGCAAATATTTTAGACTTTGAAGGCTATATGGTTTCTGCCAACTACTCAATTTTGCCATTGTAGCATGAAAGCAGCTATAGAAAATACATACATAAATTACTCTGGCTATGTTACAATAAGACTTTATTTATAGACACTGAAATTTGAATTTTATATAATTTTGTATTCCATTAAATATTATTCTTCTTTTGTAAATATAAAAACTTAGTTCAGGGGCTATATAAAAATACATGCTAGGATGGATTTGGTTTATGGTCCATAGCTTGCAAATCCCTAGCCTAGAACATAAAATTAAAACCTAGAGAATAAAGAAATTTGTTTAAGAATATGGAAGACTAGGACTATGCTTTATTTTTTCTACTTATTCAGCTTAACGGGTTGTTTCCTATCATAAAGAAATAAAAACAATAAAAGCCAGAAGAAGATAATTTAATAATATGTAGGGAAGGGGTATTTTAAATCCATAAGCCAAAATTGCTATGAAATCTTTTAAATAAAAGCAAAGCCAGAATGCCTGCCATTATTACTTCACTTGCCTTATCTATAATATGGCAAAAACACAATACACTTTCTATTAGTAATGTTTCCTTCCCTCTGCCACAAAATTGTATATTATTAATTGCGAACTCTGCAAATATTAAGCTAAAGGGAAGAACGGTATGTTAAAATTTTAAATTACAATATTTATTGTCTCATAATGGAATTAGTGGATTTAAAGGAAACGTTTGCTTTAATCTTCTCCACTAATGGGCGTTATATATAATCTATATATAATTAGTATATCACTACTTTGAATATTTGCTAATTGAACTCCTTTCTTATATCATTCAATATTTAGTAAGGGTTTACCATGTAGTAGACACTATATTTAGGCTCTGAGTATACTGTAGTAAACAAATTCTCTTATATTCTCTTTCAGAGGAATGTACAGTATGAAGTTCTTCATGTTGACAAACTTTAGCTGCAGTCCACTACTATCATTCTTTTTATGTGACAACAACAAAATGGATAAAAAAAACACTAATAACAACTACCTGATCAATTCATTCTTTATTTTGGAGTGTTTTGAAACACAAGGAACAATATTAATGTTGCACGAATTCAAATTAATAAACATTCACTTACTATTTGCAAGACAAACTGTAACTAGTAGACATTTAAATATTTTGCAATATTATGTCTACTGGGCTTTTAAATAAACTCAAAGAACTTCACACTGATTTTCTCTCTCTCTCTCTCACCTCCTTCATTTTTTCCCACAATCTCTATGTTGTTAAATAGGTTGAGAAAATCTGAGCACAGCAAAATATAAGGAGTTGTACAAAGAATCTAACTAGTTTAAGCAGGGGAAGTATTAGGGTTAGAACCCAGGTCTTCTATTATGAAGAATCTTCCTTTACTCATCATCTTCTATACTAAAAGTTTTAATAAACCACTAATCAGAAAGGCACTCCAGCTGCACAACAAACTCTGTTAGTCACACACTTTCTGTTTAAAGTGAGTGAAAACAAGGAAACATGTCTTTTCTTTTCACTCTCATTCTACAAACATAAAAAACTAGAAATACCAGATAGACCTGGAGGTAATTAATGCACAGTAAGTTGAACTTTAACCTGTAAGATCACTTTATATGTGCAATAAACAGCTATAATTGAAATGTGAAGATTTAACTAAACTGCTGGGTTAGATAGTTGACTTTTCCTTGAATAAATTGTCATTTTGTCTTTCCACTAATTCAATTCCAGTCTTCTGGTCCAACCACTGAAATGAAATTCTTTGTAAAACTCATGTCTTTATCAGTATGTTTTTTTCCACTTCTGATTTATGGTTCAGGGTGCCCACTATTTTTATACTTTTCCCAAAGCATTTAGTGGCAAATTAAAGGATAAATGTGGTAGTGGTGGTAGTGGTGGTGGCAGAACACCATTGAGCATATTCTGGCTCTTCCCACATTCCCAGGGCTTGCTTCAAGGATGAAAATCTTAAATCAAGATGATCCGGAGCTAACTAAGGGCCACCCTCGAAGTTTGAATCTAGTTTGAATCTGGCAGACCCTGAGAACTTGTGTTTTCATGTAAGTTTTCAAAAAGACAACAGTTTGTCACAAGAAATTCTCTAGTCAAGATCAGCTTCTAGACTGGAGCTAACCAGGACCTGGCATTCTAGCAGATACTGAAATTGGCATAGTTCTCTTCAAACATAGGGAGTGAAGAGATGGAACATTCAATGACCACACAGAAGCAGCCCCCTCCCCAGAACACATGTCAAGTCCCACTGCACCTAAGCTTACACTTGCTGGGTTCCTTAATCTTTTTTTGTACTACAGATCTCTTCACTCATTCTAAGAGTAAAGTTTTTAAATGAATAAAATAAAACATATGTGATTTATAAATAAACTATATTGAAATACCATTATCAAATTTTCTTACATAGTAATGTATGTGTTTCCTCATTAATACATTAAATAATAAGATCTAGGTACTAATAAATATATGAATTTAAAGTAGCTAAAATGATATTTCTAAGATATTGGCAACAACCATAATGTGATATGAAAATGTCTCATTTCTTTTAGTGAAAAGTCACAGGTACTGCTAATACTAGTGTGGTGTATTGCCAACAATCATTATTGAAGGAAATGCTAACTTTTATTTAGAGGTTGCTGAAAGCAAAAATTTAATTTTTTTATTCAAAAGCACCCTGAATAATATCAATGGACCCCAAGCTAGCAATTCCTGTGAGGTTTGAAAACAAACAAAAACCCAACTAACAGAGTTAAAGACTCAGCCACCACCTGACAAAAAAAAATTCCATGCTGGGGATGCCTCTTCTTTTCTAACCATTTTATTTTTAATTTTCAGTCCTAGTTACCCAGTGAAAGATTTCTCCTGCCTGCTTTGTCTCCTAGATATCTGTTGCTGATGGTTCCAAGTACATGCTGATATTTCTGACCATTAGAAAGCACTGAGAGTAGATCCCTTTCTAAGAGAGACATGCCACACAAAGACAATTATTCAATTTACTGTAAAATCTCCTCTAAAATTTAGGAAAAATAGAACACTATCTTACTGATTTACATTATCAGTGATTCTGCTTTTAGTTTTTAATTGTGGAAAAATGGCATCAGTTAAAAGCTCTTTGTATCCTGGTCAAGTACTTTTTTGCTGAACCGACAATTAGAGGTCAAAAGATGATGTTCTTGAAAAACCTAGCTTTTGGATGATTAAGACTGGGCCAAAGTAAAAGTCCTGAAGATTATAATCTTTGAGTCATTTTAAATATTAGTTTTTAAAAATTTATCTTATTAGCAGAAATGAAACAAAGAATAGTAAAGACAACTGTTAATATTGCCAGAACTAACAGCATCATCAACAACAATATCAATTAAGTCACTATCTTCATACAATAAAAATATTACCACAAATGTTAGTAAGAGGGACTTTTAAAGTTAGGCAGTGATTTTTAAAAATAAGTTCAAAAACCTCAATTAATGGATGAGGAAACATAATTTCATTCATATTCTTGATTTAAAAAGAATAACTACAATATACCTGTAAAAGAAATAGCAATATGAAAGTATCATATGTAACTTTTATAAATGATTAGTACAGTTAGTACTGCTAGCAGAGCAACCATTAAAAATGAGTGTGTGTGTATAACATTGCAAAAAAGATGTAAATTATTTAAATAGTTTTCAAGGACACAACTGCTTAGGTAGACAAAGAGAGTACTATGCTTTATCCTAAAGCAAAATGCAAGTCCAGAACATTAGCTCATATCAGAAAATACTTTCGCAATAATTATCACCCATGTAAATAAAGCTTCATTTTTTTTAAGGTACTGATGTAAACTGGGGCCTTGTTCTTTAAAAATAAAATCTTGCTTAATCTGAAAAGTTAAAAAAAACATAAAAAGTTGTGCTTGATATAAACCTTGACATTTAGACTGGAGCACTCTGAATTCTAGCTATAACTGTTCAGAATAATGAGCAAACAAGTTTCCAGATATCTACAAGGTTTCTGACAAACCAAACCATTGAGAAATTGCTTACTTCATAAGTCAATTTGTTAGTTAAGTGGAAACTGCTGATTTCATTTAAAATTGTGACAAAATAAACTTTACAAATTGTATTTTGCTTTTTTGTATTACCCTCTATACTCATGCTTTCAATTAGTTGACAATCCAATGAATTCCCCTGAGAAAACATAACAGAAATAAAATTTGATGTAAAAGCCACACTCATAAATAAAGTTTATATTAGTTGAAAATGGATTCATTTGTGCCCTCTACTTCAAGCATTCCAAAATGGTAACACTTTTCAACAATTAAAAACTCTTTTGCTTTATAATTTCCTGGTTCAACCTTAAGTAAACAAAACTCAATGTGATGAAAAGTACATCAAAGTCAAGATCATATTTTTGTTTACTAGAAATGTGCAATTTAAAATAAAACAAATTAAGAAATTATTCCATTTCTAGAAGCATCAAAAAGAATAAAATACTTAGGAATATTTTAACAAAAGAAGTGCAAAACTTATACTCTAATAACTATAAAACATCATTGGAAGAAATTACAGAAGATCTAAATAAGGGAAAGAAATCCCATGTTCATGATTGGAAGACTTAATATTGTTACAATGAAATATTCTCCAAATCAATTACAGATTCAACACAATCTCTATAGATATCCCATCTGGTTTCTTTATGGAAATTGACAAGTTTATCTTAAAATTCATGTAAACTCAGGGGACCTGAAATAGTTAAAACAATCTTGCAAAAAGATAAAGTTGAAGGACTCACATTTCTCAATTTCAATACATACTACAAACCAACATTATTCAAGTGTAGTACTAGTATAAGATATGCATGTAGATCAATGGAATAGAACTGAGAGTCCAGTAATAAACTCATATATTGATGGTCAAATGGTTTCTGACAAGTGTGTCAAGACAAAAAGAATAGTCTTTTAAATAGATGGTGCTGGGATAACTGAGTATCCACATGCGAAAAAGTGAAATTGGATCCCTACCTCAAACCACATAGTACAATTAATGCAAAGTGGATCAAAGACCTAAAGCTAAAACTATAAAATTCTTCAAAGAAAACACAGGAGTAAACATATATGACCTTATATTAGGCAAAAATTTAGATATGACACTAAAAGCATAAGCAACAAAAGATAAAGCAGACAAAAGTTTAACTATGCATCTTCAAAAACAAAACTTTACTGATGCAAAGGATACTACCAAGAGAGTAAAAAGACAACCCATAGAATAGGAGAAAATATTTTCAAATCACATATCTAATAAGGGGCTTGTATATAGGATACATAAAGAATGAAATAATAAGACAAATAACCCAATTTAAAAATGGGGAAAGGATCTGGACATTCTCCAATTGGACATTTCTCCAAAGAAGATATACAAATAGTTAATAAGCACAAGAAAAGATGCCCAAACATCATCAATCATCAAGGAAATCCAAATCAAAACCCCAATGAGATACCACTTCATGCCCACTAGGATGGCTAGAATAAAGATAAAACAAACAAACAAAAACTGAACAATAACAAATATTGATGAAGATGTAGAGAAATCAGAACTCATATACACTGCAGGTAGGAATATAAGGTGGTACAGCTATGGTGGAAAACAGTCTGACAGTTCTTCAGAAAATTAAACATGTAATTACCATTTGACACAGCAATTCAATTACTTTTAGTTGTATGCCCTAGAGAAATGAAAACAAATATCCACAGAAAAACTTGTAAATGGAACTTCTGGTCAAGATAGTGAAGTAAAAAAATACTGTGCTTGCCTTCTCCCATCACCACATACAAATTACAATTAAATTGTAGAATAATCACCCTCGAGAACCACCTGAAGATTAACTGAGCAGATCGCCTGTAATTAAGAAAATAAAGAAGAAGCCATGTTAAGACTGGTAGGAGGGACAGAGACACAAAATCGGATGACCCCCACACCCACATGTGGTGATTAAGAATCAGAAGGGCTTTCTCGACCCCTGAGGATTGAGGGGTCCCAGCTCAGAGCACCAGTGTCAAGAAGAAAAGTCCCCATAACATCTGGATGTGAAAATCAGTGTCTAGGTGAGACAGAGGGCTGCTGTACACCAGGTGTCCTCTTAAAGAGCTCGAGCACAGACTCATTTGCTCACGAATACTTGTGTTAAGCTCTGGTGAAGGGACAGCAGCTTGAAAAGCTCCAGGGACATTTGAAAGGAACTGAGTTGTCTAGCTTCAGGGCTAGGGCTGGAGGGGAAGCTTTCACTAGGATTAGGGTGCTGGCAGATACTCTTGTTCTTTTGTTGAGCCCCCCTCCATACACATACACACACACACACACACACACACACACACACACACACACAGCTGGCAGGCATAGGTAGAAGTGTTGGCATTCTTTATTGTTCTTTTGTTGAGCCTTCCCCTCAAACAGCCAGTAGGCACAGGCATGCACCAGATCTGAGACCACTTGCCCTTCCCTGGGACCGTGCCCCACCCAACATATGGGCCAGCCTGAACCTCTTGCAGTGGCAGTTCCACACAAGCAGCTACCCTTGGCCCACAATGTGGACTTCCCTAAAATCTCTCAGAAGTCCACAAACCCCAAAAAAGCAGTGGCTGGCCTTGACATGCCCTGTACCTCTTGCTAAGTGACCCCAAGCCTGGTACTAGTGGCAGCCAGCCTTTGTTCTCAGTATAGTGTTTTCCAGGTACCTCCAAGCATAGTACAGGCAAAGACCAACTGCAGATCAATTTGTAGCTTCTACCAGGTAGCCCCAGGCCAAGCACTGGCAGTGGCTGACTTGGGCCTGTAATGGAGCCCCTCCCACAAGGCCCCAGAATCAATACACCTGGTGGTGAGCTTTAGACCATATGTGAGCATCACCCAATTAACTCCACAAACAACATATCCAAAAGGTGGACTCGGCAGACACCAGAGCCCCCACTAAAGTGAATCCTGCTCCATGAGGTCCGACCTTGCACAATAGCTCATCCACTGTAGTCACAGCTAGTCCTCACAGCCAGTCAGCCAATTGGTCAACCCCACCAATTGATGTGTCAACATCAATAAAGGCTCAATTATAACAGAAGGACATACAGAATCCACACAAAGGGCATACCTGAGCACCCAGCTTAGGTGACCACTGGCCCCATAGAGCACCTACTATATAATGCCACCCTGTCAATATTAGGAGAAGAACAAACAGCAAGGCAGCCAAAATGAGGAAACAAAGAAACATGTCCCAAACGAAAGAATAGAATAAAACCAGAAAAATAACTAAATGAAATGGAGGCAAGCAATCTATCAGATACAGAGTTCAAAACACTGATTATAAGGGTTCTCCATGAACTTGGGAGAAGAAATCAGTGAGACTTAGTGAGATGAACTCAGTGAGAACTTACATGAAAAGACAGAAATCATAAAAAAAAAACAGAAATTAAAAATACAATAACTAAAATGAAGATTATATTAGATGGAATCAACAGCAGACTAGATGAAGCAGAGGATTGAATCAAGGATTTAGAAGACATGGTAGTGAAAAACATCCAATCAGAACAGCAAAAAGATAAAAGAATTTTTAAAATGAGGATAATTTAAGGGACCTCTAGGACAACATAAAGCACGACAACATTTGCATCATAGGAGTACCAGAAGAAGAGAGAGTGACACTTAAAACCATTTTTGAAGAAATTATGACAGAAAAATTCCCCAACATGGCAAAGGAAATAGACATACAAGTCAAGGAAGTACAGACAGTAGCAAACAAGAAGAACCCAAAGAGGACCACACTAAGACACAACATCACTAAAATGCCAAAGGTTAAAGACAAAGAGAAAATCTTAAAATCAGCAAGAGACAAGCAGTTAGTTACCCACAAAGGAGCTCCCATAAGATTGTCAGCTGATTTCTCAACAGAAACCTTGCAGGCCAAAAGGGAATGGCACAGAATATTCAAAGTGATGAAAAGCAAGGACCTATAAGCAAGACTACTCTACTCAGCAAAGCAATCATTTAGAATTGAAGGAGAGATAAAGAGCTTCCCATATAAGAAAAAGTTAAAGGAGTTCATCATCACCAAACCAGTATTGCAAGAAATGTTAAAGGACTTCATTAAGAAGAAATTTTTTAAAGATCAAAAATATAAATAAGAAAATACAACAACAACAACAACAACAAAATTCTCAGTGACAAAGACAAACACATAATAAAAGCAGTGGATCAACCAACTATAAAGCTAGTAAAAAGGTTAAAAGAGAAAAGCAAGAAGATCATATGTAATTCGAATAGTAAATTAAGGGATACACACAAAATCAAAAAAGTAAAAAATAATGATAAAAACATAAAGTGGAGGAGGTGAGTAAAAATGGTAATGATTTTAGTTTGTGTTTAAACTTAAGCAACCATCAACTTAAAATAGACTGTTATAAACATAATTTGGCATATATGAAGCACCTGGTAATTACAAACCAAAAATCTGCAAGAGATATACAAGAAACAAAGAGAGGAATCCAAACACAACACTATAGAAAGTTATCAACATATCAGAAAGCAAGAGAATAAAAAAGGAAAAGAGAAGAACTATAAAAAAAATCACAAAACAATGAATAAAATGGCAATAACTACATACCTATCAATAATTACTTTAAACATAAAAGGATTAAATGCTCCGATCAAAAGACATAGGTGGCTGAATTGATAAGAAAATATGACCTATACATATGCTGCCTAAAAAATACCAACTTCAGCTTGAAAGACAAAAAAAGACTGAAAGTAAAGAGATGGAAAAAAATATTTCAGGCAAATGAAAATTTAAAAAGCTGAGGTAGCAATACTTGTCAGACAAAATAGACTTTAAAACAAAGAGACAAAGAAGGACAATATATAGTGATAAAGGGATCGATCCAATCAGTGGATATAACCCTTGTAAATATTTATGCACCCAATATAGGAGCACCTAAATATATAAAGCAAGTATTTATAGACATAAAGAGAGCTTGATAGTAATACAGTCATAGTAGGAGACTTTAATACAACATTGACATCGATGAATAGATCACCAAGACAGAAAATCAACAAAGAAACAGGAGCCTTAACTAACACATTAAGCGACATGTATTTATTTAACTGATATTTTTAGAATATTTCATCCCAAAGAAGCATAATATACGTTCTTTTCAAGTGTATGTGGAACATTTCCCAAGATAGACCACATGTTAGGCCACGAAACAGGTCTTGATAAATTTAAGGAGATGTATATCATATCAAGTGTCTTCTCCGACCACAATAATATTACACTAGCAATCAATTACAGGAAGAACACTGAAACACACACCAACACAGAAAGGCTAAATAACATATTACTAAACCATGAATGGGTGAAAACAAGACCAAGGAAGATATCAAAATATACCTTGAGAGAAATGGAAATGGAAATACAACCCCAAATCTATGGGACACAAACTTTCACTGAAAGGAACTAGAAATAGAAGAACACACAAAGCCCAAAGTGAGTAGAAGCAAAGAAGTAATAAATATCAGAGCAGAAATAAACAAAGTCTAAAAAAAAAACCTCATAAAAGATCAATGAAACCATGAGCTGGTTCATTTGAACAAATAAACAAAATTGATAAACCTTTAACCAGATTCATCAAGAAAAAGAGAGAAAGGACCCAAATACATAAAGTCATAAATAAAAGAGAAGTGACAATTGACAACACAGAAATAACAAAGGATTATACATAGAAAATACTATGAACAATTATATGCCAACAAATTGGACAACCTGGAAGAAATGGATAAATTCCTAGAAACATAATCTTCCAAGACTGAATCAAGAATTAATAGAAAATCTCAATAGACCAATAGCTACTAGTGAAATCAAATCAATAATCAAAAAACTCTCAACAAATAAAAGTCCTGGACCAGATGGCTTCACAGGTGAATTTTACCAAACATACAAAGAATTAACACCTATTCTTCTCAAACTATTTCAAAAAATTCAAGAGGTAGGAAGGCTCAGAAACTCATTTTACAAAGCTAGCATTACACTGATTCCAAAACAAGACAAAGACATTACAAAAAGAGAAAATTATAGGCCAATATCCCTGATGAATATAGATGCAAAAATCCTCTGTCAAATATCAGCAGACTGAATTCAACAATAAATTAAAAAGATCATACACCATGATCAAGTGGGATTTATTCCTGGGATGTGAGATTGGTTCAATATCCACAAATCAATTAACATAACTTACCACATTAAAAAAATGAAGGATAAAAATTATATGATCATATCAATAGATACAGAAAACGCATTTGACAAAAGCTAACATCCATTTATGATAAAAACTCTCAGCAAAGTGGGAATAGAGGAAACACACCTCAACATAATAAAGGCCATATATGACAAACCTAAGCTAACATCATACTCAATGGTGAAAAGCTAAAAGTATTTTCCTTAAGATCAAGAACAAAACAGTGTCCACTTTCACTACTTTTACTCAATATACTATTGGAAGTCCTAGCCACAGCAATCAGACAAGAAAAAGAAATAAAGGCCATCTAAACTGGAAAGGAAGAAATAAAACTGTCATCGTTTTCAGATGACATGATATTATATACAGGGAATGCTAAAGATTCCACAAAAAAAACTATTAAAACTGATAAATTAACTCAGTAAAGTAGCAGAATACCAAATTAATATTTAGAAATCAGTTGCATTTTTAAACACAAATAACAAACTATCAGAAAAAGAATTAAGAAAACAATTCCATTTAAAAAGAATTAAGAAAACAATCTCATCAAAAAAAATACCTAGGAATAATTTTAACCAAGGAGATAAAAGACTTGTACTCAGAAAACTATAGGATATTGAAGAAAGAAATTGAAGAAAATACCAATGAACAGAAGGCTATGCCATGCTCATGGATAGGAAGAATCAACATCATTAAAATATCCATACTACCCAAAGCAATCTACAGAGTTAATGCAATCTGTATCAATGGCAGTTTTCACAGAACTAGAAAAAATAATCCTAAAATTTATATGGAACTACAAAGGACCCTGAATAGCCAAAGCAATCTTGAGAAAAAAGAACAAAGTTGGAGGTATCATGCTACTTGACATCAAATTAGGCTACAGGGCTATAATAATCAAAATTGCATGTTATTGGCATAAAAAGATACATAAATCAATGGAACAAAATAGAGAGCCCAGAAATAAACCCATGCCAATCAATCTTTAACAAAGGTGCCAAGAATACTCAATGGGGTAAAGACAGTCTATTCAATAAAGGGTTTTGGGAAACCTGGAAAGATACACGCAAATAAATGAAACTAGACCCCTTTCTTATGCCATATACAAGAATAAACTCAAAATGGATTAAAGACTTAAATATAAGGCCCACAACCATAAAACTCATAGAAGAAAACTCATAGAAGAAACCAATAATATTTTTTGGATACACCTTCTTGGGCAAGGGAAACAAAAGGAAAAAAATAAACAAATGGGACTACATCAAACTAAAAAGTTTTTACACAGCAAAGGAAACATCAACAAAATGCAAAGACGACCTCCTGAATAGGAGAAGATATTTACAATGATACATCTCATAAGGGGTTAATATCCAAAATGTGTAAAGAACTCATACAGCTCAACAACAACAACAACAAAATTCATTTAAAAATGGATGGAGGATCTGAATGTACATTTCTCCAAAGAAGAAATACAGATGGCCAGCAGACATGAAAAGATGCTCAACATCGCTAATCATCAGAGAAATGCAAATTAAAACCATAATGAGCTATCAGCTCACACCTGTCAGAATGGCTATCATCAATAAATCAAAAAATAAATGTTGGCAAGGATATGGAGAAAAGGGAACCCTCATACACTGTTGGTGGGATGGCAGATTGGTACAGCCACTACAGAAAACAAACTGGAGGTTCCTCAAAAAATTAAAAATAGAACTACCATATGACCTGGCAATCCCACTTCTGGGTATTTATTGGAAAAATTCCAAAGCACTAATTTCAAAAGATATGTGCATCCCTATGTTCATTATAGCATTATTTACAACAGCCAAGATATGGAAGCAACCTAAGTGTCCATCTGTAGACAAATGGATAAAGATGTGGTATAGATATAAAATGAAACATTACTTGGCCATAAAATAGAATGAAATCTTACCATTTACAACAACATGAATGGACCTAGAGGGTATTATGCTAAGTGAAATAAGTCAGACAGAGAAAGACAAATACCGTGTGATTTCATTATGTGTGGAATTTAAAATAAGTATATAAACAAACAAAAGAGAAACGAATTCAGATACAGAGAACAAACTGATGGTTGCCTAATGGGAGAGGGGTTAAGGGTCTGGGTGAAAAAGGTGAAGGGATTAGGAAGTACAAATTGGCAGTTACAAAATAGTCATGGGAATGTAAAGTACAGCATAGGGAATACACTCAATAATACTATAATATGTATGGAATCAGGTAGGTAGTTGACTTATCAGGGGGATCACATCGTAAGTTCTATAAATGTCTAACTACTATGCCATACACCTGAAACTAATATAATATCGATTGTCAACTGTCATTCAAAAAAGTTTAAAAAACATATGTGAATGTTTATATTCATAGTAGCATAAAAGTAGATACAACCCAAATGTGCATTGACTAATAAATGGATAAATAAAATGTGATTTATCCATACAATGCAATATTATTTATCCAGAAAAAGGAATGAAGTACTGATATATGCTATAGCATGGATGAACCTTGAAAACATCATGCTAAGTGAAAGATTACAAAAGGCTACATATTATATGATTCTATTATTACTAAATGTCCCAAATAGGCAAATCTACAGAGACAGAAGATTAGTGGTTGCTAATAGAGATGGGGAGATTATGGTAGTGATAGCTAAAAATTGTAGGGTTTTTGGAGGAAAATAATGAATATTCTAAAATTGACTGCAGTAAAGGTTACCTAACTGAATATATTACAAACCATAAATTGTATATACTTTAAATAAGTGAATTGTGTGGTAGGTAAATTATATGTCAATAAAACTGTTACAAAAAATATAATATGGCTCAAATGACTTAATATCTTGAAATCGGATTATTAGGTTTCTATGAAAAAGATCCAAGGTGCATTCATTTACTCATTCATTAATTTATTCATAGGCATAGAATAGGAAATAGGAAGAGGAGCAAGTTTGTGGGTAAAATCACTTTGGGACATGTTGAATGAGAAAAGCCAATGGAATATAATCCAATAAGAGATGCCCAGCAGACAATCAAAGCTATAACTCATCACATCAGGGGAGAAGTCTGTATTGGAGTTCTAGATCTGAGATCATTTGCATATGCTTATAGTAGTTAAAATTTTGAATGTGTAGAAAATGTGTAAGGAAGGATTTTTTTTTTGTAATTATGGTAAAATACACATACTGTAAAATTTACCACCTTAACCATTTTTAAATGCATAGTTTAGTAGTTTTAAGTATGTCATATATTTTCATGTACCCAATCTCCAGAATTTTCTCATCTTGCAACACTGAATCTCTGTACTTATTAAAACAACTACTTCTCATTTCCCTTTCTCCTCAGTCCCTGGAAACTACCATTCTACTTCCTGTTGCTATGAATTTGACTACTGTAGATACTTCATAGTTTTCTTTTGTAACTGGCTTATTTTACTTAGGAACACATCTTCAAGATTCATCCATGTTGTAGCATGTGTCCTTTTTAAGGCTAAATAATAATATTGTATGTATATACCTCATTTTGCTTATCCATTTCCTTCTTAGCTATTATGAATAATGCTGCATGTACAAATACCTCTTTGAGATTCTGCTTTTAATTCTTTTAGTTTATACCCAAAGGAATTGCTAGATTGTATGATAATTCTATTTTTAATTTTTTTGAGAAACCAGCATACTTCTTTCCATACCAGCTATACCATTTTGCATTCCCATCAACAGTGCACAAGGGTCTCAATTTCTTCATATCCTTGCCAACAGCTGTTATTTTGTTTGTTTGTTTGTTTGTTTGTTATAGTAACCATCCTATGTGTGTATGAGGTGATACTTTATTGTTAATTTGCATTTCTCTGATGATTAATGATATTGAGCATTATTTTCAAAAATCTAGTGTGTATTTTATACTTACAGCATATCTCATATTGGGGTAGCCACAGTTCAAGTGCTCAGTAGCCACTAGCTTCCTGATTGGACAGCACACTGCAGTTAGGACGGTAAATATAGCACAGCACACCCCTGGTCAGCTATAGCATCCTTTCTTAATGAGTCTTGGTGTGGTCTCCCAACCCTTGTCAACAGAGCCTGACAGACAGGCCCTCTATTAGAGCTGACACCCAAACGGAAGTAAAACCCCTATAGAAGGTCAGTTTCATGAAGACAGGGCTTTGGTCTGCTTTATTTACTGCTATCTTGCAATACCTAGAGCAGTGCCTAGAATACACTGAACATTCCATATATACTTATTCAATAAATTGTATCTATTTGCCATCCTATTTGTGAACACAGCTCACTTCTAGTAATTATTATTGTCTGAGAATAATTTTAAATTAAGCCTGAACATTATAAAGAGAACATTTTCAAAACCTGCAAATTAAAAGAAAATTCTAAATCAACTTTAAAACTGAAAGGAGCCAATCTCTCTTGTTTCATACTCGTAGTGTTACTATTGAATATGAATTTTGATCTTTAAAAAAAAAGAAATTGACCATTGACTTTATTTATTACAAAGCCTACAATCACATTATTTGCTGAATATGCTACTATAATGCTATATAATAAAATCTAAACACTTTTCAAAGTTCTCCATAATTTCAGTCTATCTCCTAATAAATTCCCTTAAGAAGCACAGGATCAGATGTGCAGGCTCACTCACAACAACTGGTCATAGCATTTCAGAGTTAAGTCATTGCCTTTTAGAGTTTGGAAAAAAAGCCCTAATAAAACTTTAATGATTATGATCATTATTATGATTATTATAACTATTCCTTGTTGAGTGCTTATTATATTCTAGGAATGATGCTAAGGAATTCACATACTTTATCTCATTAAAGTCTTAAAATAATGTTAATAGTCACTTGCTTAAAGTCATCCAGCTAATATATGAAATAGCCGGAATTAAAACCCTGGTCTGCCTGATTCTCAAGTCTGGAATCTTATACACTCAGTTAGTCTACCCTCACGTTTTTGTAGTGGAAATACTCAAATTCAGAAAAACTGTATTGTTTGCCCAAGATCATACAGCTAGAAAGTGACAAAGCCAGAGCTAAGATCTACATTTCCTACCCTCAGGACCAGATTCTTTTCTTTATAATTATAAACAGTCTGCTCATAAGCAAAGCATGGGACACAAAATTTATTCAAAATATTTTTTTAATCATTAAAATTAAAATTTGACCTTCACATAGAGAAAACTAGCGATTTTTAGTCTATTTTGCCATGAACAGCAAAGTATTATATTTAACAGCCTGGATGGGAATTGGGAAAGCATGATTAAGGCACTAAGTAGAGTACACGATCATTGATCTTGGTCCCAAACTAAGTGAATGAAGTGAACCATTATCTGTGAAAGTGGTCAGTCATTAAATGTTACTGTGGCATAGCACAGTAGAGGAATTTCACAGAAGACCACAGAAAGCCTTAGTTGGAGCTAAGAATGAAATATGATTTCAAGGGGAGAGAGCTGTCCTGGATGGCTCAGAGAGGGAACAGTTTCTCCAGATCCCTCCCAAGAGCTCTTTTCACACCTCTCTATATCTGTGAATCTCCAGCACCTGGATGGCTGGGGGCCAGAGGACAGAGGCATGTCCCAGCCCTGGGTGTTTTCAGGGCTGACCTGAAGGTACAGTTCTGGAAAGCAGCAGATGCCTGTCAATCTTCATAAGCCCAAGGAGAACTTAGAACAATGGACTTCTCAGTCCTGGCAGTCATAGCAGTTTTTCTCAAGGCCGGCTCCCTTACAATTAAGTCCCTTTTGATTGAAGCCAATTGAATGCTGTCTTATGTACTTTAAGGGGGCTTGGGCTGCTCCTGGCCATGATTAGATTTTTATGCCACCTGGGCATAAAAGTTCACTTCATTTCCAATGTCCCCACTATTCCAGTTGATGTTTTACTTTGAAGTTCACAATTTTTGGTCAGTAAATTGTTAGATTAAGGGAAAACTACACTGATTTACGGTAAAATACTAGTTGGGTTATACAAAAAGTGCAGTGCAAGTGACATGGTGAGTAATAATTGTGAAAGGTATGCTCACAAGTGTCTCAGCTCAAACAGCTAAAATTGTTCCTATAACTCCCCTTGCTGGCCAATGTGAAGAGTGACACAGGAAAAAAAATTATCTGCACACTTTCTGCTCTCCCTTATACCTCTTTCTCTTACTGCATATCCAAATACCTCAAGGCTAGAAAAAACAAAATCGTTAGGAAAAAAAATGGTAAGAAAAAATCTAGTGTGAGGGGACTAAAATCGATAGCTTCATTTGCTATGTGCTTTAGGGGTCAGCTATTCAAGTGGAAAATGCAGTGAGGTAATAATTTTATGAAGAAGAAAATGTCCTCTCTTGTATGAAAACTGCATGCCATTCACTTTCACTTACCTCATAAGAAAGAAATTACGGTGGACAAGATTTACACTGATAGCACCTGAGAATCTAGCTATTTCAAAGCCATGACATCCAGCTAATCTCAGGGGACTGGGTAAAAATGAATTATACTTGTTGGATCTGGTACTAATCATGATAAATTGCAAGCACAAGAGTATCATTAATTCAGTTATCTCAATGAAATGACATTTTTAATTCAGAAAGAAAATTCTAATAACATATACGTATTGAGAAATTAAGCATTGGCACTACACTCAATTTACTGAAAGGTGACATGGGAAATGCAGTCCACAAAATACAGAGATTTTTGACAGCTATACTCTTTAGAATGTTTTGGAAGATATAGGCAGGTATTAGCTATAAAGACACATTGTCATTTTAAATTAATGTACTAGTTGCTATGCCCTGGAGTCTTGTCTTATAATAATAGATTTGTTATTTGACAGCTCTGCTATCATTAATAGTCCCATCATTAGGTCTGCCTCTGATCATGCCCCATAACAAATTCTATTTAATCCAGAAAGGATTTTCCGCCCAGTGGTTAAACTATTCTAAGAAATAAACGTATTCCAAGGCCATTTTGAGATGTTATGTTAACTCTTTGAAGTTTCCCTGCGTTACTTAGTACTCTTATGTTCTTTTAATAATTTGCAAAATGATATCCTCATGGCAATTATATTTGCTTTTGATAATCTAGAGTGAATGTATATAAGATATCAATGATTATTTTTGATTATTCATTGGTGATGTTCATTAGCTAGCTAATGCTGAACCAAAAAGATTTTCAAATATCCAATCATTTCCACAAAAACATTTAAAAACCTCCCTGTCCTTGCTTCAGCTCAGTTATCCTATGTGGTTAACAATGATTGTAAATTCCTCTGATGACATCGGGCATCGCAATATTTAAAGTATGATGTCTAACATAAGGACAACAATATAGTCTTTGATTGTCAGACAAAGCTGGAGCATCATATAAGATTGAGGGGCTTGGATCTGGATGCCACATTCTAAAAGTGTTGTTGCCAAACAGGAGGTCTAAACTGCAAAGATGAGACTAGGATAGTAAGGGGACTCAAAGCATGTGATACCAGGAAAACATAATTACACCACCTTCTCCTTACCTATCTTTCACCTTCTATCTTTCCCTCTTTTTCTTTCCAGATTAGGTTCCATGGCCCATTACTGCAGCTACTTTTGTGCAAAGAGCTTTATCATCCTTCCTCCATTTAGTTCTTCTATCATTACTGCCAGACAAAAGACTGGCTTTGGATCACACCATTTCTCTGCTGAGAACTCCAGGCCACTGAGCTTACAGGAGAAATCATAAAACTGCATACATTGATTCCACCACAGACTAATGGTCTCTAGCTGGTCTCTCACTACAGCCTAGTAGTCATTTAGTATTTTCCTAGGTGGCTCTCTGTCTGCCTTGCTTCAAAGACTTCAGCCTCTCTTCACTTTTTTCAAACCTCTGATACCAGCATACATACAGTCTGCCTTCTTACCCAACAGAGAAGACAAGGCTATTCAGACAGTAGCCTACTCTGAATAGTGGTGTGCTGGTAAATGCCTAATAGCTGACTCTGACTATTGGTGTGCTGGTAAATGCCTAATAGCTGACTCTTCTGCAGGTTGGGGAATGGGAGAGTTCTGTTTATTGTGTTTGCCAATTTCCATAACATAAATATTCTTATTGTGGCCAAATTCAAGCTGTTAATATATGTTAGCCAAATCTCAAAATTTCTAAAAATTTAACAATTTGCTCCTATGAATTACAAATGCTCCTCAGCTCATATTGGGGTTACATACTGATAAACCCATTGTAAATGAAAAATATTGTAGGTTCAAAATGAATTTAGTACTACACTGTAGAGTATGGGTTGTTTACCCTCATGATCACATGGCTGACTGGGAGCTGTGGCTAACTACTGCTACCCAGCATCATGAGAGAGTATTGTTACACATAGTGCTAGCCCAGGTAAAGATCGAAATTTTCTGTTGAGTTTCTGCAAAGTATAATTTCTACTGAATGCATATTGCTTTTGAACCATCATAAAGTCAAAAAAATCATAAGTCAAACCATCATAAGATAAGGACCATCTGTAGCAGGAGCTGGCTCCAGCGCACACTCATGAAGCCCAGAAACTGAAATACATCCAGAACATTCTCTCCTCCTTCCCTGTTATGAAGGAAGATACGGTTCTTTTATTCTCCTCCTGTCGAACATAAAAGCCTCCTGTCTTCTATATCTTGTTCTGTTTATTTAAATCCTCTCCTGCATCTTCAACTTTCCCCTCTTTATTAGCTAATTCCTTTTTATCATTAAATTTAACTAACTCTCTCCTACGCTTATTGTTTGTTTGTTTTAAGAAAACTTACAACCACATTTCTCTCCAGCTAAATCATAGGTTCATTTCTTCGAGTCATTTCAATTGTCTTATCTTCAGATCACTAATCTACTTACTGGAATCTGGGTTTCCACCGAAAACCCAAAGTTACCAACAACTTCCTTGTTACTAAATTCAATAGAGAATTCTGTCCTTCTCCTACTGACTTCACCTTTTGACACATCTCACCACTTCTTCCTTTCCTTGGTTTCTGTGACACAAAGATCCTCAGATTCTTCTCCTTCCTCTTGGTTTCTGTCTCCTGCGCAGGCTCCTCCCTTTTGTCTTTTTCTTACTTGTTAGTAAGATTCTATCCTGAGATTCTTTCTAATCTCATGCTTTCCCAGGGTCTCATCTCCTCCCATGTCTTCAGTTACCATCTCTAGGTTGATAACTCATTGGTCTTTGGCTTTAGGCCAGTCCTTTTTTTAAGTTGTAAACATGTACCACCCACTGCCCTCTAGGCATATTCACTTGGATATCTTAAGAGGCACCTCAAGCTTAACATTTCTAAAGTTGAAATCTCCACAAATCTCCTCCCCTTCTGCGCTCTCAGCTCAGTGAATGGCCCCAGGTTGCCCATGCAGAAACCTTGGAGTAACCTTTGACTCCTTTCTGATACTTCATTCCAATTAATCATAAAGTTCTGCTGATTCATCTTCCCAAAATATCTCTCCTATCTATCTACCTCTCATCGTCTTCAGTGCCACTACCCTGGGTCAGTCATACTATCTCTCACAGAGATTATCCCTACTAACTAGGATCCTTGTCTCCAAGCATTCCTCATCTTAATCTATTTTTCATTCTGCAGTGATCTTTTAAAAATTCAAATTAGATCATGTCACTTGTTTCCTTGAAACCTTTTGATGGTTCTCCACTACTTTTAGGATAGAGTCCTCACCCCCTGATAAGACCTCTGAACAAGCCCCTGCTTGGTGTGATCCCTATCTAGAGCCTTTTTCAGCTTCCTACCTATTTCCGTTGATCTAAATTTTTTTCAGGTCCCTAAACATGCCATGTGCTGTTTCCTCTCTGGGCCTTTTAATATATTGTTCACTTTGCTGGGAATACTAATTCCTGCTGCTTTCCATTCCTCTTCTTCTGACTACCTCTTACTTATTCTTAGAAGTTACTTCTTGTGTAAGTGCTGCTAACCCAACTCCCTTCATTTCTTCCACCATTGCATTTAACACACTGTAGTGCAATGATTTTTTTACATGTCTGTCTCCCTCATAGATACTAATTTCTATGAAGGCAGGAACCATGTCACTGGTGCCCCATCACCCTACTGGTTTTAATCAAGAGACTCCATATCCATTAGCAGTCAGTCCCCAGCCCCTAGCAACCACTAATCTACTTTCTGTCTTTATGGAATTCACCCCTTTCAGGAAGTTGACAGTGAGAAATATTGAGCCTGGACCTACTACTAACCTTTAAAATATGAATATTAAGTCAGTGACTCATGGCAAACTATTAAACCTTCTTGTGCAACATTTTCCTTCACTTTGAAAGGATGCTTACTCATTCGAGGATGCAGGCCATAACACAACCTGGTTTTTAATAAACCAAGTATCAGCTGACTTTCATATAAAATTCTACATTGTTCAGTTTCTCATCTATCATTTTGGTCAATTTATAGAATTTCCAGTTTCATGAGTATTGGTTTCTATTATAGAAGTAAAGTCTCTTATGCTTATGAACCTCCCATTCAGCCATGGCTGGCTCCTCAGGTCCCTGCCTTCTTTCTAGGATCCTCCCTGTTCTCTAAACATGAGTTTTTTCCACTCTGATCTCAAGGAACTTGGATCCCTGCAAGCTGACATTTTAAAACTTGTCTTACACACAATATAACACTGCTTCCATTCAAAATCTAGCTTTTAATTAATACTTCTTTAGGCTTTTAGTTTTTGTGTTCAGAAATATGTAATGAAAAATAATAGTGAGAAAATAACAGATATTATTTTAAGGAAAAAATATATCTGCCATCTCCATCTGCTTTATGAATTGTAACTGGAGAAAAAGACTAATTAATTAACCTTTACCCCAATATTATAGTTAACATTAATTAAAGACTCTGAGGTACCAGGTCCAATGCTAAAACTATTATTTACATTACCCTTAAACTCAAAGCAACCCAATGAGGTAGGAAATGTTGTTACCTTTTTTTCACAGATGAGGAAACTGAAGCTGAGAGATTACATGACTTGCCCAAGGTTACACAGCTAGTAATTGAAGGTGAGAACCTTGGTCAGTCTCTGACTATAGAATCCAGAATCCACCATGTTCTTTCTGGAGGAAAAACAAAAGTAATGGTAAAATTAAATGATATCTTAATCTCATGCTATCTACCTTGAAAAAAGGCATTAAATTCTGATTCAAATGTTTACAGCATCCAATTTAAATATATCTTTGATAATGGAAAAATATAAATATATATGTATGTTTAAACATGGGCTCCTTGAGAAACATTTGTGTTTCTTAACCATAAATTTCATTGCTTCTCTATTTAGATTATTAATATAATTACCACAGGATAGGACCGAACTGAAAAAATTCAACAGTGAAACAGATCTGCTATTGAGATTATTGAAATCCTTCTTATTTCCTTTCCACAATGCTAAATAAACATAGCAAAATTGTATCTTATTTCCATTTTTGTAATAATTTTAATTATTGGGATTTAGATGCCTGGAACACAGTAGACACTCACTAAATATCTATTGAAGGGATTGATATGTCTGCCCCTTTTTGGAACTCTAGCACACTTACTTTCTGAAGAACCTACAAAAACAGAAGTTTGAGAAAGAATAGTACTAAGAAACACTCAGCATTGCAATTCTAGGAGTCTGTACATAGCCTTCAGTCCTAAAATATATACTATACTTGCTGCTTTAGCTATATTAGTCTTATTTTCCAGCAAGGACTGTCGTTCAATTTTTATATAAGCCCCATGCAGCTTAGCACAGTGCTGGTCTCACACTAGATAATCTATCAAAATGCTCATTACTTTCTCTTACAAATGGTAAAGCTTTAATAAATATTTGTTAATGTGGTTACAAAAATTATTTTGTAGATAAATTTTGTTAGAACCACCACCAGCTTCTTTTCTTCTACTTTCATAAACTGCAACTTAATTTTTCCCCAGGTTAATGAGTGCAATAGACAAAGCATAATTTTGTACTTAAAATTTTAAGCCAGGTAAATAAATATATATGATGTAATAGCATTATAAAGAATTACTCTGATGTTATCTTTATGTTTATAAATCAGACAAAATTAATTTGATTACACGGTCTATATGGGTTTAATTGCATCCATTCACTAGCCTTTTTTCCTATACAAATTTTTTACTGAAATATAATTTAAATGGTTAAAATTCAACCTTTTAAAGTATATGACTCAGTGGTTTCTAGTATATATACAAACTTGTACAATAATCACCACTATATAATTCCAGAACATTTTCATTACCTCCAAAAGAAACCTCACATCCATCAGCAGTCATTCCTTATTCTCCCTTCCTCAACCCCTAGCAACAACTAATCTCTGTTTTACCTCTATGGATTTGCCTATTCGGGGCATTTCATATAAATGGAATTAAAAATAGGTGATCTGTTTTCCAAAGAAGAGTACCGTATTACATTCCCATCAGCAATGTATATGGATTCCAATTTCTCTTTTTTTTTAAATTAATTCATTTTTTATGATGACATTGGTTAGCAAAATCCGATAAGTTTCATCTGTACACTTTAACAGTGAGGCATATATATGTTAACACTGTGTGTTCCCTCCCATAGTTAGATTCCTCTCTGTCACCACATATTTGACCCCCTTTACTCCATCTATCTCCTCCCTTCCCCTACTCCCTACCCTCTGGTAACCACTAGTCTATAGTCCATCTCTATGAGTCTCTGTTTGTTCTGTTTCTTTCTTGCTTTTAGGTTTATATTCCACATATAAGTGATATCATGTGATTTTCAACCTTTTCTGTCTGGCTTATTTCACTTAGTATGATTATTTCAAGGTCCATCCATGTTGTTGCAAATGGCAATATTTCATCTCTTCTTATGGGTGAGTAATATTCCATTGTATATATGTGCCACAGCTTCTTTAGCCAATCATCTATCATAGGACACTTCGGTTGCTTCCATGTCCTGGCCACTGTGAATAATGCTGCTATGAACATGGGTGTGCAAATATCTTTTTGGATATGAGTTTTCAAGTCTTTGGGGTAAATACCCAGTGGAGGGATTGCTGGATCATATGGTAGGTCAGTTCTTAGTTTTTTGAGGAACCTCCATACTGTTTTCCATAGTGGCTGTACCAATTTGCAGTCCCACCAGCAGTGTATGAGGGTTCTTTTTTCTCCACATTCTCTCCAACATTTGCTATTACTTGTTCAGTTGATTACAGTTATTCCAACAAGTGTGAGATGGTATCTCATTGTGGTTTTGATTTGCATTTCCCTAATAGCTAGAGATGTTGAGCATCTTTTCATATATTTGTTAGCCATTTGTATGTACTCTAGGGAAAAGTCTATTCAGGTCCTCTGCCCATTTTTTTGATTGGATCATTTGTTTTTTTGTTATTATTGAGTCATATGAGTTCTTTGTACATTTGGGACAATAGGCCCTTATCGGAGGCATTGCTTGCAAATATATTTTTCCATTAGGATGGTTGTCTCTTTACCTTGTCGACGATTTCTTTTGTTGAGCAGAAGCTTTTTAGTTTGATGTAGTCCCATTCATTTATTTTAGTTTTTACTTCTCTTGCTTTTGAGGTCAAATTTATAAAATCCTCTTTAAGTCCGAGGTCCTTGAGTTTAGTTCCTATGCATTTTATTGTTTCAGGTCTTATATTTAGGTCTTTAATCCATTTTGAGTTAAATTTAGTGTGTGTTGACAGACAACAGTCTAGTTTCATTCTTTTGCAGGTGGTTTTCCTAGCATCATTTATTGAAGAAGCTTTCCTTTCTCCACTGTATGTTTTTGGCTTCTTTGTCGAAAATTATTTGCCCAGATAAATATGGGTTTACTTCTGGACTCTTGATTCTATTCTACTGGTCCGTGCATCTGTTTTGCTGCTAGTACCATACCGTTTTGATTACTGTCCCTTTGTAGTATAATTTGAAGTTGGGCAGAGTGATGCCTTCAGCCTTGTTTTGTTTTCCTCAGGATGACTTTGGCAATTTGAAGTCTTTTTTGTTTCCATACAAATCTGATGATTTTTTTGTTCTGTTTCTTTAAAAAATTGCCAATGAGATTTTAACAGGGATTTCATTAAATCTGTATAATGCTTTAGGCAATATGGTCATTTTAACTATGTTGCTTCTTCTAAACCAAGAGCATGGAATATCTTTCCATTTCTTTGTATCTTCTTTGATTTCTTCTTATAGTGTCTTGTAGTTTTCATTATACAGGTTCTTCATTTGTTTCGTTAAATTTATTCCTAGGTATTTTATTCTTTTCGTTGCAATTGCAAAAGGAATTATTTTTCCCACTTCTTTTTCTGACACTTCATTGTTAGAGTGTAGGACACTATGGATTTTTGAACGTTGATTTTGTATCCATAAACTTTACTGTATTTGCTTATTGTTTCTAGTAGTGTCCCTGTGGAGTCTTTAGAGTTTTCTATATAAAGATTCATGTCATCTGCAAGTAGTAACAGTTTGACTTCTTTGTTTTCTATTCCTATTTGGATGCCTTTTATATCTTTCTCTTGCCAGATTGCACTTGCTAGGTCATCCAATGTTATATTGAATAACAGTGGCAATAGTGGACAGCCTTGCCTTGTTCCTGATCCTAGAGGGAAGGGTTTTAGTTTTTCACCATTAAGTGTAATGTTGGCTGATAGTTTGTCATAGATGGCCTTTATTATGTTAAAGTACTTTCCTTCTATACCGATTTTGTTAAGTGTTTTGATCATACATGGATGCTGTATGTTGTCAAAGGCTTTTTCAGCATCTACTGATATGATCATATGATTCTTATTTTTTAATTTGCTTATGTGGGGTATCACATTAATCGATTTGTGTATGCTGAATCATCCCTGTGCCTCTGGGATGAAGCCCACTTGATCATGGTGTATAATTGCTTAATATGTTGCTGTGTTTTGTTCGCTAGTATCTTACTTAGGATTTTTGCATCTGTGTTCAAGAGATATATTGTTCTGTAGTTTTCTTTTTTTGCATTATGTTTACCAGGTTTCGGTATCAGGGTAATATTGTCCTCATAAAATGAGTTGGGAAGTATTGTCTCCTCTTCGATTTTTTGGAGGAGTTTGAGGAGAATAGGTATCAAATCTTCTTTGAATGTTTGGTAGAATTCACTGGTGAAGCCATTCGGTCCTGGACTTTCACTTTTTGGTAGGTTTTTGATGATTATTTCAATTTCCATACTGCTGATCGGTCTACTTAGTTTTTCCAGTTCTTCTTGATTCAGTCTAGGAAGGTGGTATTTTTCTAAGTACTGGTCCATTTTTTCTAGGTTATTGAATTTGGTGTTATATACTTTTTCATAGTGTTCTTGTATGATCCTTTGTATTTCTGTGATGTCAGTCCTAATTTCCCCTCCTTCATCCCTGATTTTGTTTACTTGTGTCCTTTCTCTTTTTTCTTTAGTGAGTCTAACCAGGGGGTTATCAATGTTATTAACCTTCTCAAAGAACCAGCTCTTTGTTGCATTTATTTTTTCTATCATTTTTTTTGTTTTCAATTTCATTTGTTTCTGTTCTAATTTTGATTATTTCTTTCCTTCTGCTGATTTTAGGCTTCATTTGCTCTTCCTTTTCTAGTTTTTTAGAATGAAATGTTAGGTTGTTTATTTGGGCTTGTTCTTGTTTTTAGAGATAGGCCTGTAATGATATGAACTTTCCTCTTATGACTATTTTTGCCATTTCCCCAAAATTTTGATATGTTTTACTATCATTATAGTAATGTATCTCTTGATCTCTCTTTTTATTTCTTCTCTGACCCAGTTAATCTTCAGTAGCATCTTGTTTAATCTTCATTTATTTGTGGTTCTTCCTGATTTCTTTTTGCAGTTGATTTCTAGTTTCAAAGCATTATGATCAGAGCATATGGTTGCTATGATTTCAACCCTCTTATATTTGTTGAGGCTATCTCTGTGGTCAATTCCTGAGAATGATCCATGTGCACTAGAGAAGAATGTATAAGCTGCTGTTTTGGGATGGAAGGCTCTATATACGTCAATTATGTCCAGATGGTCTTATGTGTCATTTAAGGATGTTATTTCCTCATTGATTTTCCATTCGGATGATCTGTCCATATCCGAAAGTGGGATATTTAGGTCCCCTACTATGATAGTGTTTCGATCTGTTTCTCTCTTTAGTTCTGTTAGTAATTGCTTTACATATTTCAGGGCTCCCTGATTGGGAGCATAGATATTAATAAGTGTTATGTCTCCTTGGTGCATGATTCCCTTTATCATTATGAAGTGTCCCTCAGTATCTTTCTTTGCCTTTTTTATCTTGAAGTCTATTTCGTCTGATATTAGTACTGCTACTCCTGCTTTTCTCTGAATGCCATGTGCTTGAAATATCATTTTCCACCCTTTCACTTTGAGTCTATATTTGCCTTTGGAGCTGAGATGTATCTCCTGAAGGCAGCATATGGTTGGGTTTTGTTTTTTGATCCAATCTGTAGCTCTGTGCCTTTTTATTGGTGAGTTCATCCATTAGCATTTAGGGTGATTATTGAAATATGAGGTCTTCCTCTAGCCATTTTATCTTTTGCTTTCTGGTAGCTTGGTGTTTCCATTGCTTCCTTGTCCTTGTGCTTCTGTTTTCTTTATTTTGGTTGGCTTTTGTGTGTTTTCCCTCTGGTCCTTCTTGTTTTATGTTATATACAACAGTTCTGAATCTTTGGCTTGTGGTTACCATTATGAATATGTAAAGGATAGTTTTATATATATATTTTCATCCATTTTCTTCTGCACATGCCTTATCTCCAACCCCTTTGCGAATTTGGACCTTTGAATCCCCCCTTTTCAGTCATTGTTATCTCAATTTGTTCCTATGTATGCTGAACATTCCTTACTATCTTGCTATAACAATTCTCTTCTTAATGTTTAAGCTTGCGACACTGTTCTTAGTAAGGATTGCACTCCGCTGCTTCTATTTTCCTAATAGTCACTTTACTCCAAATTATGTTTGTTTTTTTTTGTCTTTTTGTTTTGGGTGAACTGACCCCTTTCAGTATTTCCTGTAGTGCAGGCCTCGTAGTGGAGAATTCCTTTAATTTTTGTATGTCTGGAAAGGTCTTTATTTCTCCCTCATATCTAAAGGAGAGTTTAGCTGGATACATTATTCTAGGCTGGTAGTTCCTTTCACTTAATAGTCTGAAAATTTGATTCCACTCCTTTCTGGCTTGTGAGGTTTGTGCTGAAAAGTCTGACGATAGTTTAATGGGTTTTCCTTCATAAGTTACCATTTTCTTCTCTCTGGCTGCCCAGAGAATTCTATCTTTGTCGTTGATTTTTGGTAATTTTAATACAATGTGTCTTGGTGAAGGCCTTTTTGGGTTGAGATAATCGGGTGTTCTCTTGACTTCTTGTGTTCCAAGCTCCAGCTCATTCCTTAACTTTGGGAAATTCTTGTCAACTATTTGTCTGAAAATGCTTTCTAGTCTCTGCTCCTTTTCCTCGCCTTCGATAATGCCCATTATTCTTATATTTCCTCTCCTGATGGTATCAGCTAGTTCTTGGATTTCCTTTTCATTCTTCGGTTTCTCTCTTCTTCCTTCTGATCTATTTCTAGATTTCTGTCTTTGATATCACTGATTCTTTCCTCCATTTGGTTAACTCTATTTCCTAAGCTTGCCATTTCATTTATCAACTTTTACAGTGTGTTCTTCATCTCCAGAAGTTCTATTTGGTTCTTTTTGATGGTTTTGATCTCCTTGCTCTGCTCATCTAGTTGTTTTTCCAATTCCTGAAATTGTTGATTTGAGTTGTGTTGGATCTCACTGAGTTTTTTCGGAAGTACCATTCTGAATTCTCTGTTATTTAAGTTGCATATTTCTATGTCTTTAAGTTTATTTTTTGGAGATTTTTTGTTTCTTTTTGACATGCCCTGTGACCTTGGATGTTTATGGTGTTTAATGGACTATTTCTCTGCCTGGGCGTTTATGGAAATTATTGGAAGTTAATGGAAGTGTTCTGCTGTTTTTCCAGAAAGAAGATTTATTATATAAAGGTCTCTCTTTAGCCTGTTGCAAAGATGCTTTTCATTTGGTTTGCAGTAGGTGGCATCTAAGCCTCTTGGATTTCTGCTTTATATAAAGTCTTGTAGATATTTAATCACGCTCACTATTCTCAGTCTCAGTCCCTGTTAGTGTCAGTGACAGTCTTGGCAGTGTTTGCTCAGATTCCCCTGGGGCTCCACGGTGATTATTCTTGGAGGGTATGGGGGGAGGGGCTTTTTGGGTTGGGGGCTGGGGGCTGCGGCTCAGCCTCAGTTTTGCATCTGCAGGCAGCAAAAATCAACTGTTGTTCCTCTGCGGTCCCATCCACTTCTCTGCTTTCTGCCCTGATGACTGGGCCCTGCAGCCAGCCGGCCTCAGGGAGCTCACAGCTTCCTGAGGCAGGGCTGTTCAGGGAACTTGGAGTTCCAGCAGCTGTGAGAGGCAGCTTCTTTATTTGTTCCAGTCCACCACCCACTGGAGATTCTGACCTGTGGTAGCTCTTATGCGCAGATCCCATGCTCAGACATGCTTGTGTGCTGTTTGGGTGTTTTTTTGTTGTTGTTGAGTTTTAGATGTTCAGCTTATTCTTGTTTCAGAGGAAGAGATCTTGGGATGAGTTTCTCCAAAACTCTTGATCTATCTCTTAATTATGACCTATTCATAAAACTTTGTAATTTGGACCTTGGTGAATTAATTCTGTAGTCATTGTCTTTGTGGCTCTGGTCAGTTCTAAAACCTTCATTAGATAGCTTTTATTTACAGCAAAGGTCAGAACTCCTTTCCTAATTTATCTATGTCCTCAACAATGCTTATTTTCTGTTTTAGGGTTTTTTTTTTTTTTAAATCATCATTTTAGTGGACGTGAAACGGTATCTCATTGTGATTTTGATTTGCATTTCCCTACTGACAAATGAGGTCGAGCATTTTTTCATATGCTTATTAGCCATTTGTATATTTTCTTTGGAGAAATACCTCTTCAGGTATTTCTTTGAACAAATACCTTTGTTCACTTTTTAACACTTTATCTTTTTTTCTTGTTGAGTTCTAAGAGTTCTTTACATTCTGCATACACATCTCTTAACAGATATGATTCAAAAATATTTTTTCCCATTCCATGGATTGTCTTTTTCGTTTTCTCGACAGTGTCCTTTACATCACTAAAATTTTTCCTCTTAATGATGTATATTTAAACTTTTGATAAGGTCTAATTTATCTATTTTTTCTTCTGTTGCTTCTGAGTTTGGTAATATACCTAAGAAACCATTATCCAATACAAGGCTACAAATACTCCTGTATTTTCTTCTAAGAGTTTTACAGTTCTCTTACATTTAGGTCTGTGATCCACTCTGGGTTAATTTTGTAAATACTAACATTTAATATTTTCCATATTTAATCATGTACATTATCTACTGTCATTTATACAGAGGTAGTACAATTACAGATTTAAGTAGCAGAAAATGACATTTTTCAAGTAATCAAGCTTATAAAATAAGAAGTCACAGCAAATACAGTTAATCCTAACAAAAAATTGATCAAAAATTTTCCTGTCTTGAGAGTAATAATTGAAAATATAATAACAAACTTCCTTTTTATTAAACTCAATAACTTTTCATAGTCTTGCTTAATCTTTATCTGCAGATATTCCTTCTGTAGTATTATGAGCAAGTAAGAGGAATTTTGATAAACCTATCATACACTCTCATAGATTTTCAGAAATACAACAAATTTTAAGTTGCTCTTTTCAAATTAAGTATAAGTAATGAGGAAAATTAGAGCTATTTCCTTATTCAGTATTTGATAAGGGAAAGTTTATTTGAAGCACAGTAATGTCAGTGCTGTCAGGTAGTAATGTCACCTGTTCATCAGACCTCTTGAATACCTTTCCAGGACAAACATTTCTATTTGAAAACATTTTAACAGTGTAAACTGTATACCCAGAGGAATGGAACAGAGCAGCAGAATTCAAGAAAAGAACAAAGAAACAAAGATCAAGCAGGTTTGCCAAACAGTAGGTCCCTGTGTTTAAAACAACTGGAGGGCTCTGTAGCAATTGATTTTAGAAGTTTTTTGCAACTTTAAACTAGAGTTTAAAGTCCAAAGCACAAAGTTCCTTTTAGAGATAAGGAAACTGTTAAATTATTGGGTTACATGTATCACAGTTACAGCATCCTCAATAATTAGCACTGCTTATTTCCTACTATTACAGATTATATTAATCCCTTATTAAATACAAGTTTCTGAGGAAAAAAAATTGACAATAATAAAAAAGTACCTTCTCCTGAAGAAGACTTCATTGAAAAAAAATTAATGAGCAGAATTAGAGTAGAAAGATTTGCCTGGAAGTTGAGCAGAAGCTATTTTTAGTTTTCAATAAAATTAGAAAAATTGGCTGTAGGGCATTGGTGACCCTTGAAATATAATTAACTTCATGTCGTCAAATGCCTTTCAATAACTGTACCTTCCCTCCACAAAAGAAAATCTCCTTCAGCAACTAGAGGTGAGAACATTTGACACGGCACACATAGAAAAATCACATATAACACTGTGGTCATTCACTGTGAACAGTGGTGGCATCCAATCTTTTTCCACTCTCTTTCAGATGAATATTAAAAATGCTTCGTTATCAGAGGTTTTTCCACTTAAGTTTGACAGCAAGTTGGCAAGGCTATGGAAGCAAGCCTGCTTTGCTCGGGATGATCACTCTAGGTTCTCTTGCACCATGAAATTTGGTGTGTTTTTCCTTAAATTCTCTGAAACTCTTTTTGGTAGTATTTACTTATGTGTGACCTGGAACATACTATGGCTGTGCTTTTTCAATTGGGGTACAAATGTAAGCTTTGTGATAGCAGAAACTGTCTTGTTACTGCCACAGGCCTAATGTCTAGAATACCTTCTGGTATAGTGCTCGATAAATAATTATTGAATAAAAGAGAAGAAGGAAGGAAGGGAATGAGAAGGAGGAAGAAAGAAGCACAGATAAAAGCAGTCTCCATGCAACCCACAAAATACCAAATAGCTCCCTCTCTCAGATAACATGAGTTACTACAGCTTCTTTACCTTTAGAATTTAACCTGGCTCTAGACTGCTCTCCCTATAATATACCCAGTCATAGATTGACCCTGCATTCTGACAGCGGTCAATCCAGAGTGACTCCTGCTCCTGTGGACCCACCCATAAATCACCCAAGCACAGCCCAAATTTCATAATAGGTTTTAACAAGGCTTACCGAGATGCAGCCCCCACCCTGTTCCCCATGGTGTGCATTCTCCCTCACTGTAATGAATAATAACTCTAACTTGTTTAACTGCAGGTGTGTTCTTGGTGGCTTTGACTGGAGGGCATTGCCATTTTCAAATATATTATTTAATGTGAACTTCATGATAAGGGCATAAACCTGTATTTACAGATGACCTTAAGGCTCCTAAAGGTTAATTTAAGAATTACTGGCAGAAAGAGACAAAGCTGGGACATGAACACAAGACCTTTGAATATTTCTTACTACTTTGACTAAAGACAGGGAGAAGGATACTGAGGGGAAAATGTCCAAAAAGAGACAAAATTATTTTTTCCTTACCCCTCTTTAACTGCCACTTTCATGGAGCATTACCTCCATCTTGTGATATTTTATAATGCAGGTTTTTAATTAATTAGATTTTGCAACCATAGGTATTCCTTCAGATGTAACCAAGATTTAAGAGAGTACATTTTCTTGTTATTTGTTCCTCTGGAAAAAAAAAATTAAACCATTAAATTAAAAACCATAGCTATGAAGAATAAAATGTCTTTTATTATCGTCTATGGTACTTTTTTTTCCTGAGAGACAACACTATTGTATCCACTCACTTGAGAATAATGTCCTTGAAGATGACTAAAGATCACATAGTGTATATTGGCTACCTCTGCATCAAGGAACTTTGGGTGCCTGTGGGATAGGGGTGGAGGACTTTCCACTGAATATCTTTTTGTATTTTTAAAAAATTTAACACCATGTGAATATATTTCAAATATATTTAAATATAATTCAAAACAAATTAAAAACTTAAACGGTCAAAAATAAAATATAAATGAATATCTTTTTTACTTTATTAAAGATAAATAGAATCTACAACTAAAGTACTACAGAGAATAAAAATTCTCTTTTAATTTTCATTTATAGTTATAATTGACCCAGATTCCTTAAATAGGAGACTGTAATATAGCAGCATGAAAGAAATAGAGTCAAAGAAGAGCTCAATTAAGAAATGGCAAGGAGGCAGGCATACGATAGAATATGGAAATACAAACACTTCATGTTGGAGCATGTGAGTATAGGAATGAACATATTCCTAAATAATCATATTGTATGCATGTCAAAGAAATCTTTTCTGAATCACTTTAAAGAGGGTGATTGTAAATTTAAAACAAGGTAGCATTGGCATATGGAGGAAGCATTGTATGTTGAAAAGTCATCGGTTGTTTATCAGAAATTCAAATTTAACTAAGTATTCTTTCTAAATTATCTGGCAACCTAAATATATCCATTAAAAAAAATTATAGACAGCTCATCAATTTACCAGCAGATGGCTCTCTCAATTTAGTTCAGAATGACAGAGTACACTGAAACCTAGTGAGGATTCATTATTGTATTACGGTTTTTGTTGTTTTGAGTATATATTTGTTTGATTAGCGTGATGTTGTTGGGTTCAATTTTGAAGGGGGAGCGGGAATTTTTTACTGAGTTATATAAAAACATAAAATATCTCCTTTCCCACCAATTTATGACTCTTTGTGATACTTAAATTTAGAATTAAAATCGAAAGAAGATCATAATTTAATTTTTATATATTTTTTATGTATGCTCATGTATTTAAATACTAAGTCAATGTGTATCATTTCCGTATAAAGTGACTGATTTTTCACAAAGGAATTCCATACAGTTATTATGTATTCTGAGCATTAGGGCAGGAATCTCCATAAAAAGCATACCTTTACCTCTGCCACATGATCAGATTTGTTAGGATATTCCAGCATTGAGGTATGGCCTTAGTTTTGACCCCACAACACATACTCAATTTTCCCAGTGAAATCATTAATCAACAGAATTGTTAGATCTGTCACAATTTTACTAATCCTTTGCCAGTGCTGGAATTTCTCAAGTGTGTGGCCTGCACTACTGAAGGCATGAGAGATGATTTGAAGTGGCATGCAGACTTGGCATTGAATAACATTTAATCACACATTGAGAAAGCTGCTTTATTCAATGCTCTTCTGATCCTTCTGACTAGGAGAAAGTCTCGTTTTTTTGTACCAGTGTTTAACAGTTCTCTAACATTGCTCATTTCTCTTTTTAACCCAAAACAGTCCACCTCAAGCCTGGAGCCTTGACACAAATGTTTCCAGCTAGAATTTAACAGTACTGTTTTGTTTCTGTTGTGGCTTTTTTCATTTATGGGAAATCATGCCGATTTTCCATTTATAGTTCTGCTTAAGTAAAAAAACACACACACACACACACACACAAAAACAGTGAATCTGATTTAAAACAAAACATTGAATAAATAATATAAATGGTAGTATATGGGAATGAGGGAGGGAATCTTGAAAGTGGTGCTTGAATAACCGACTCGGAAATTATTGTGTTGGTGCAATCTATTACAATGATTGTCTATCTTACTATTTCCTTTTCACATTGTTTGGGACAAGTTTCCACAAGAACTAGGCAAGAGGACACCTGAATAATGCTACCCTCTATGATTTTTTCATACCAGCTCTCATCTAGCATCAAAGGATGATGTTCACCCATCTAAGGTGAGTTTCCTGCCTTCTTGAACATCTGTCCTTCCTCCTCTCCTTTGGGGATGGGTTATTTCAGTATCTGACCATCAGTCTCCAAATGCACCTTCCTCTTGAGGCCTTGAGAATCTTAGACAAATAGGGTCCCTGATGCCCCAAAGTTCCAAGTTGAGTATAGCTTAGGTATAGAACACTGGATAACTTGATAAAATAAAAAGAATAAGGGAAAGAATTCTTGCAAATAAAATTGCCTGTACTATTTCTAAATAGCCATAATTATAAAATGACTCCCGGTGTTTAAGAACACAGGTTAAAATTTTTCATTTCGTATGCTTTTTACATTTCTATAACAGCCTTCAGTGAAACTGAGCAGTTTTATATGCCCAGACCATATTGAAGCAAGTGAGTAAATGTATTTTAAATACCTACTTGGGTAGCATATAGGAGCTACTCTGAGTCAAATGCAAGAAATGTTATTTACAAACATTTCAAACACTCTACCTAGGAGGAAAAAAAATCACTCCTTTAAGTTCCTCTGGCAGAAAGCTCCAAGTAACTAACTTTCAATTTTCTACACAACCTTTGATTTAATATTCTGATCATATTACAGAGTGTGACTTAAAGACTGCATTTTTTACTACTCTACTCTCACAACCATTGAATCCACAACTTTTCTCTATGGTTGCTTTTATACAGTGCTGAGATTTAATATGCTACCCTGGGAAACTCCCCTCCACAATGAGGTCACAAACCAGGAGTGAGAGGTAAGGAGGCAGGATTACACACATGATTAGAGTTAATAGTAACCATAAATTCACTAACCCAAAACTTTTTGCCTAAACCTTACTTTGGAGGTATAGTCTCATTAAATCTTGTTTTCAATACAATGAGTTGTCACTTATATTGATCTATCATAAAAAAACAAGAAGCTCCTCAAATTATATTTTGAAAGATAATAGTATTTTAAGTTTATATCTAGCTTTTATCTCACATTTTCAACAGATTGTACCGTGTACTGTGTACCTTGACCCCTTAAAACACACATCATGACCCTTAAGACACTTTATATTTATAATCTTCTGTGTATATGTGTGTGTGAAAGAGAGTGATATTTTGCTAGCATCTGAGAATAAAAAGATATATCATAAAAATAAAAAGATATTATAAAACTATTTTGGCGTGTTTGTATTGTGCAGGTTGTACAGATAGAAAGATGGCAGAAGGAGGGGGAATACAGATATGTATTTGAATATTCATAATAAAAATACAAGTATATCTGTCCAATAATTTATTGAGAGTAAGGTCCCTGATAATTTCTATACATTTATTTTTTACTACCAGGGCTGTGCATTTAACATATTCTTGTTTAAATAATGAATACATGCATGCGTTAGTTGGTAAAGAGGTCGGGATAGATGTTTGTAGCAGAGACTCCTAATTGCTCCCCAAAACCAAGTCTCCCCTTCTTTTATAGTAATAGTTCCCTAAGTTTTAGCTGGATACAATTACCCACTTCCTTATTAGGTATGCCACATAACTAAGTTCTGGCTAGTGGAATGTCAGCAAAAGTGATGTGTGCTCCTTTCACATCATGTCCTTGAAAAGACTCAGCATGCCCTCCCTTCCCTCTTTATTTACCTGACCACTGGCTGGACATGATGGTAAGCCATCTTGAACTATGTTGACAAGGGCAAAGTCCTCAGATGCAGTTTAAAATAAAAGTCTGGATGCCTGATGACTTTGTAGAGGAGAGCCACTACGCCAACAGGACTTTATGTGAGAAATAAAGTTCCGTATTACGCAAGCCAGTGGTTATTTTGGGTCTCTGTTGCAGAGACTAAATTTACATTTAAATACAAGTATCAGGAAGGTTTTTATGGAGGTGATGCTTGCATTGAGTTTCAGGAGTGGGTAGGCATTCACCAGATGGACAAAAAAAGAATAGCTTTCAAGACTGAAGAAATATATGCGTAAAGATATGGAAGTTCAGAGAATGATTTTAGGATACCAAGCAATGAAGCTGGAAAGACAGACAAGGGCCAGATCAGAGAGCACATTGCCTTGCTGAAAGGTTTAAATTTTTTTTTTTTTCTGGTAGAGAAGAAAATACTGCATGGTATGTGTGCAGGAGAATGAAAAGATTAGAATCTCACCACTCACATGTGAAATAAGCCAAGATAATTCATCTGTGAAATAAGCCAAGATAATTCATCTGTTTTGTAGGAGAGGAACTAGAAATCCAGAGAAGCTAAAGGACTTTTCCAAGTCACAAACAGAAGTGGAACTAGAACTAGTAGTCTTTTAATTATACCAGAGTTTTTCAAACTGTGGTCTTTGGGCTAGCTGCATCAAAATAACTTGGGTTACCTGTCAAAACTGCAAATTCCTGGGTTGGTTCTGCTCCAGGTCAATGTGAAACTTCTGGGAATGGGTTCCAGAAATTTTCGTTTTTAACAAGGACTTCTGGTACTTGAAAGTTGAAAACCACTGAACTACACCAGTCTATCTCAAAAAATACCTCTTAATGTTTATAAACAAACCAAGTACATGGACTCTAGTAAATCTTTCAGATGCCAGTTCAGTAGACTAGCTTCCTCTGTAATCTCATATCTTCTAGGGTCTAAAGATTTAAAAGCTACTTTATACATAAAACTTCTAGAGGGGGAAAGGAGCTAACAATTACTGAGCACTTATTACTTTCCAGACACTCTTCTTGACACACATCATCTCATTAAATTCTCACAAACATCCTTAAGGTAAGCATTACAGTTGTATCCTCTTATCTAAGGTTTCACTTACCCACAGTCCACAGTGATCTGAAAATATTAAATGGAAAATTCCAGAAATAAACAATTCTTAAATTTTAAATTGCATGCCTTTCTAAATAGCATATGAAATCTCACTCTGTCCTGCTCCATCCCACCCAGAATGTGAATCATCTCTTTGTCCAGTAAATTCACACTGTAAATACTCCCCACCCATTAGTCACTGAGTAGCCCTTTTGGTTGTCAGATTAACTGTCATGGTATTGTGGTGCTTGTGTTCAAATAACCCTTATTTTCCTTAATAATAAAAAAAAGCACAAGAATAGTGATGCTGGCAATTCAGACATGCCAAAGGGCATAAAGTGCTTCCTGTAGGTTGCACAGGAAAAGTTGAAAAGTTGAAAGTTCTTTGACTTGATAAGAAGTGGAAAAAAATCATAGGATGAAGTTGCCAAGCTTTATGATAAAAATGAATCTTCTATCCATGAAATTGTGAAGATGGAAAAGGAAATTCGTGCTAGTTTGCTGTCATACCTCAAACTGCAAAAGTTACGGCCACAGTGCATGATAAATGCTTAATTAAGATGGAAAAGGCATTACATTTGTGAGTAGAAGACACAAACAGAAAAAAATGATTCAGTACTATGTTTCATTCAGGCACCCACTGTGAGTCTTAGAATATACCCCCTATGGATAAGGGGGAACTACTGTGCTATCTTCACCTTACAGATACAGAAACTAAGGCAAAGGATGTTAAGGACTTGCCTAAGATTACACAGATGTAAGTTTATCAAATGTCAAAGTCTGTCCCTTCCTATTTAACACATTGAGGGAAGGACTACTAGAGAACAAAATTTAGAATCCCTGAGTGACCATAACTGATGTTAGTGTATATGTAAATTAAGTTTATTTTCCAGATTGGGCCATTTCTACAAAGTAGTTGGACTTAAGTATATTTGGCATGCTTTTTGCTAAGTTTGGGGCTTGTACTTGGCAAGCTTCTCCTATGACTTTGATCTCAGTCCAGAATTGAGAACTTCATTCAACTTGCAGTCTTTGCTCCCTTTTGCCTTAAGGAGAAAATGGAGACCAAGTATCTAGCAAATTATTTTTCTTTTAAATAGAAATTAGCATCTATTTTATAGATTTTGAAGAATTTAATGTGTTTTTTTTCCACTTAAAACTTGAAACATAATTTGTCAAATTTCTTCTATAATCCAATGCCCAATTCTGTTTTACAAAAAGTTTTTCTAGATCAGGCAAGACATGCTTGAATATACATATTACATTTCATTGCACGACTCACATTTGCATTAATTCCTTGAATTTTACTGTAAGAGAAATTAGTGTGCATGCAAACAGGCTTTAGATATTCCTACTGGTATTAAAATCATTAGACTACCATACCTACTGAAATTTACTGGAGAAGTTTCAAAGTGGCAATAGAAAAAAAAGGCAATGTTTTCTTTTCCTTTTCAGTTTTTGAACATAAACTTTGAAAATAACAAAACAGGTTAAAAAGGCCATTTTTAAAACGCACATAAACTCAATAGAAAACTTACATTTTAGTAATTTAGTTATTCCAGAAATTAATAAAGCATTTTCCATTCCTTTTACGAATGAACACAGCTGATTTTTCTTTGATGCAGACTTCGCTCTAGGGCTCTCAAAAATTAGCCATAGTAAAACTCTTTGGGGAGGTTTACGTTTCCAGTACCATTCTATAATTTGGAGGGTGGGGAGAATTCGATCTTTTGCAGGTCCATTTCAGCAACGCCATTCTTCGCGAGCAGCTTCTGGAAAGGAGGGATGCAGTCTTAAATGAGCAAAGATCGTTAAACAACTCACCCCTAAAGAGTCTGTCTAATATGAAATCTATTGTTCTAAAAAACACGGAAATAAAGTAGGCTCGTCTTTTTATTTTTCTCTTTTCTTCAGTAGTTCAATTCTCATCTGTTTTAACATTTCCTGTGCCTCCCGCTAAACCTACTAAGTTACGCGTTGTCAAAGATAAAAAAAAAAAAATTCTTGCTTTCAAGGAGAACGTAGGGGATGCGTCAAGAAAGAGGGACCACTGTGATTCTGGGGAAGTCGAGAACCCTCAGGACCGTGCGATACAGCAGTACAAACGGTCTTAGACTACGGGGACAGGGGGCGCTAGCACAAGTATCCCCAAAAGAGAGGACGAGCAACTCGCTCAGTGAGAGGCGGCACCGGCCAAATCCCGCGTGACCAGCCCTCGGGCGGCATCCGCTCGGCTCTCCGTTGCCATAGAGACCCGGGTACTGGGCGGGGCGGGAGCTGCCGGAGACTTAAGAGGCCTACCTTCGGCGGCGGCCTGAGCGCGTCCCCTGGCTCCGCGTTCCACCTCGCGCCGCCCGGCTCCGCCGCCACGTCCGCGAACAGGGACGGCGCGTGGCCTGGCGAAGCCCTGAGGCGAGTCCTTCTTCCGGGCATCGGAGCGAAGGGAGCGCCGGAGGCCGCGACCCTCCCCCCAAGGTCCCCCCCCCCCCGCCGGCCCTCCGCCCCGAACCCGGCGGGTGAGTGAGGCTGCATTTGAGCCAAACGGCCTTAGCTGGTCGCCGTCGCCGCTCCGCCATCCCGGGGCTCCCGAGGGCACTGTTTCAGACACCAGCCTTCGGTGGCCGAAGTGCAGCGGCTGCCGCGTCTCCGTCCCCAAAGCCCCGGGAAACATCCGCCCTCTAGGGTAAGGGAGGATTCGCGGGAACCTGTGAAAGGGACGCCCGTGGAGCCGAAAACGCGGCTCACTGAGGAGCTCTGCACCCAAACCGGCCAGGGAAGAAGCGTCTACCGTCGCTTCGGAGGCGATTCCCAAGCCGTCTCCACCCCTCTTCCTTTTTGAATGTGTGGAGGTTTCATTGGGGCTTGTCCAGCTCAAAGTATTTAATGGTCAGATGGGCCAGTAAATGCCACCTCTTAGTCGGTAAGGCCACAATAGAGTGGGCCACCAGGTGTGGTCCTGCGGAAATAGTGATTCACTGAGATAACCTTTTCTTTGAACAGAGACAATGCTTACGGTACAAGGAAAACCATTTCCTGGAACATCTGAATTGTAATTCAAGCTTGAGTTACCGACGAGTCAAGGGGCAAACATGTTAAACTCCACCAATGAATTGCAATTTTCCAACGAAAATGCAGAGGAGATCTCCAAACTCGCTTCCCTGGTACTGTCAGATGACGCAGCATCCAGCGAAAAAAACTCACCTGGTTTAATCGAAAAAACTGGTTATCCGGACTCTGTTTACGTTATGGCAGCAAACATTTTTCAGGGTATTCGAATCGAAAAGTCACCAGAGAAAGTCTTAATAAAGTATGGGAATGAACCCCTGCGGTCCTCGTCTGAGTCTGAGGATGAGTCCTTGCAGCGTTTGTCCTATGAGTTGGCTTTCAGTGCCCTGAAATGTGAGTAGTACCAGTCTTGAAGATCAGCACTAAACGAAAATGAGAGGATTTGTGGAGTGTAGTCCCCCGTTTCAGCCCCCTCTTACACATCATATTTCGTTTTTAGGCATATGCATATCTTTGGTCAGTTGCAAATGTTAAGGAATTAGGAGAGTTCCAGTAAAACAAACTCTTTCAAGCCACAACTGGTTTTCAATGTAGATTTTGCTTAGCACGGTGCCTTGTTCTTAGATATATGTAATTCACAGCCGTTAAATTGAACAAGGAAACAATTCCATTAGCAGGAAATACAAGAATCCATTGACGTATCCAATTACAGTTTATCTCCCTGTCCTTGGGTTATTTTCCATTCTCTATATTTACATCTTGTATTTTAGTGTGTGAACTGTCACAGATATAAAAACCAGTAAAGGAGTCAGGGAGAGAAACAGATGGCATACAAAGAAAAGGCACAATATGTTTAAAATAACAAAATTAAATCAACCCCAATAAAGACGATCCCATTCATAGCCATTAGCTTTAATTTTGGGAACTTATGAATTTATTCTTCCAAACTTTCATAAATTTCCCTTTTTGATTTGCTTCTATGATTTGAGATGCAATGTTTCAGAGTCCCTCAGTGATGGTTAATTGACAGCTTCTGAGTGTGAAGCTGACCCTAGCGCAGAACCAAATGTTTTTCTAAGAGCAAGCAATGACATAGCCTGGGGACATTTGTTTTTTTTACTAGCTATAATTATACTATATTAGTATAATATAGTACAGTATACTATAATTTAAACCATAAAGTTTCTATTGGTTTGTAAACTGACTCAATATAATTCTAAAAAGAAGTTCCAGAAATGTTTGGAGTATTAGCAGCATATTGAAATGAACATATGGCTTCTAAAGAAACACCTTGAAAGGGCAACACTCATTTGCATATACATTTTTAGTATTTATTAATACTTACTGGGCCTCGCCCATCCTTGCATATAGGTAGTTAACAGTTCATTTGAATTCAAATGTCCCATTAATTTCTTAGACATGATTTATATTTTTGGTTGTCTGCAGAGATGATATAATTCAACTCTGAAGCCAGGAATTTGTTAACATAAGAATTTGTTTTATATTAAGAGGCAACTTCTCTTTAGTTTTCTTTGTTTTCTTTGGCTTGTGATTTTTTTTTCTTTTAAAATCTGTTTTAATCATTTTTCCTCCTCCAATTCAATCTTTCAGATTGTTTCATTCTGTCCCTACACCCCCTTTAAAAAATGTAGGTTTAAAAACCAACCAAAGTGTTACACTTTAAATAATCAGTCAAATGAACATTTTTCTATTTCTCCTTGCGACAATGAAATGCAGACTTGGCATATATATGTTGATTAGTTGGTATTTAATGTTAATGCCAAAACTCTATTATAGACAATTTGTTTTCTTAATAGAATATTGAAGCTTACCTTTAGAAATCAATTCTAAAATCTTGAAATTATTTTATGAAAAATTATGTACTAGCTAGATGGTCATGCTATGGTCATGTGTGTAGTAGATTTATCTTTTTCTTTCTCTCAATCTTTGTTTTTGTTTTATAAAAGGGTCTTATTACTACTTGATATTTTTCAATGACCCTGAAAATCCCATTTAGATAAATTATTGCCTTTACAAACCTGCTTTTGTTTGAAATGTTCATTTTTATAACTTCCAATTCTAAAATAAGTTGGCTTTGGTGTTTACTTAGTACAGATACTTTCTTACTTGGTACAGATACTTTCAATAATAATATATTGCTTAAATTATCTGTATAACATCTGAATGTTCAAATGGAATAAAACCAGAATTCCTAAATGCAGTGGTTTTCCAAAATAATTAAGAGCCTGATATTTTGCTTTAAAATATTGGAGGCTCTCATTTATTTCACATTTACTTTCTGCATTTATTAGTGTTTTATCAATATTTTCATGATATTTTGTTAACTCACATTTGGCTTATACAGTATAAGTTCAGAGAATTACCGTTCAGATAAAAAAACTGAGGATTTCTTTCCTCAGGTTTTTTTAGGAGCAGTAAAGCTGAAATGGTTAATGTACAAGTTAAAGAGAGCTTGGGTAATGGTCCCTTTTATTGGTGATTTTGTGAACAGGTAATTTGATCATATTACCATTTTTTTTTAGGAAATACAAGGAGAAGAAAAAAATGACAAAAAATTTCTTAATTATACAAGTGTTAAGTATATTCCTTTAGTTGTATTTTATGTTTTTCATTTTTATTGTTTGCTCCTTTGTTGATGTCCTTCTTTATATGCTCTTTCAAAGCAGAGAGTATATTTATCTGGTCAACCTTTTAAAGGTTTAAAGGGCTCAGTTTAATGTTTTTTGAAGTAAAGACAGCCATTACTTCTGTTTTACTACATAGCCCCATGGTCAGTTTTCTGTTAAAGGAGGTAACGAATAGTAGCCTTTCCTATTGTTTGACTTCTGTAAAGAAGTAAAGTACTAGCAGCTAATTTATTTTTTCAAAGACTCTCTGGATGTTTCAAGGAATACTAAATATTAAAAAAAAACTGGCAAAAGGATTTCTTAAAAAATAAATTAATGAACAACAAATGAAGGAAAAAATAAAAAACCTCGAGGAAAGAGATCTCCCTGAAATTGTTTATCTTATTCCTGGTCTAATTCTTTCTCTAACCTCTCTAGTTGTATGTGGTAGTTGGTGAACATTGAGTCCCAGGAACTGGCTGTGGCATTAACTTGGTCATTTCAGAATCATCTAACCTGTCAGTGAAAAACCTTGTAAATGCTTAATGTATGGTTTGGTTATAGTTTTAGGATTTAGTATTGTAGTTGGGAGTCTCTAAGACACCCTTAGGGTCAATGATTTCACAAGGACTCAAAGAACTCAGCAAAGCTATTATACTCATAGTTATTACAGTGAAAGGTTAGAGAGTAAATCAGCACCAGAAAAGGGTATACATGGTAGAGTCCAGGAGAGACCAGATTCAAGCTTCCTGTTGTCTCTTCTCAATGGAGTCATATGGATGGTGCTTAATTCTCCCAGCAATAATGTATGACAACACAAATGAAGTATTGCCAACCAGAGAAGCTCACCCAAGCCGCTGTCTAGCGTTTTTGTTGTGGGTCAGTCATGTAAAAACAAGGAGAGCCCTGTGGCTGACTTTAATCTCTCTTTTTCCTGAAATCAGACTGATACCATGTTGCCCAAGGCCCTAGGTGAAAAAGACTTGTATCAGATGGAAAGATACTCTAAGGGTTTGTAGAGGTTATATCTCAGTCAAGGGCAAAACCGTTTTTTGGAATGTGCAAGGTTTGGCCACCCGGGCCTCCTGAGTGAATTCTCGATTGCACAGTGAATCATTAGAAAAATGATCTATAACCTCTTTAGCTCTGGTTGTCACCTAAGAGGTTAAAAGCAATTTTCTTGAATGACAGTAATACCTTATATTTACACAGCTCTTTGTGATTCACAAAACAATTTATATCATTTGATATACCAGTCCCTTGAGATGAAAGATTCTCATTTTGCAGGTGAAAATTTGAGGGAAGCTCAAGAAGAGATTAAATGATATACCTAAAATACTGAGCAGGAAGAAGGAGAAAAAGAGGAAGTGTTTTATCTGTTTGAAATGGTGGTAGAATAGCCATCTCATGCCTAATTCTAGTTTTTTTTTTTTTTTTTTATGTTTCTACATTGTTTCATTTTAACTGTAAAATGATTTTGTATTTGGTGATGCCAGTTTATTTTCCCTGGTATTTACTTCTCCCAGATCATCTTTCAAAAATGTTAGTGGCTCTTACTAATTTTGCCAAAAAGACTTGAATAATTTTGTTGATTCTCTCCTTCCGTACATATAAAATCCTATCTATGTCTTACAATCATAAGAGAGCCTTGACATTCTTGAAGTGAAGGTTCTAGAGGTCCCTCCTATGAAGGAAACTATGAATACATAATAAAAATAGAGAGGGAGAACCTAGGGGAGAGTTAAAAGAAGAAACATCTTCCATTTTTCTTCCAGAATGAAAGGGGTGACCAGATGGACTATGTGAGTTTTAGGGGTCCTATAAAGAGCACTCTCCCTTCATACTTGTATTTGGAACCAGTTGAGAGAGAGGGAAAAGATGTTTGGGCATATGGCTTTAGATCTCCAATCAAGTAGGTTGCAAATACTTTACTCCTGAATTAGAGACTTCCATCTAATCCAGGGGTTCCCAGCCCTGGGGCATCAGGCCTGTTAGGAACTGGGCTGCACAGCAGGAAGTGAGCAGCTGGTGAGCAAGTGTAGCTTCATCTGTATTTTCACCCATTTCCCAGCAATAGCATCACTACCTCAGCTCCACCTCAGATCATCAGACATTAGATTCTCATTATGAGCACTGGTCCCTGGTGCCAGAAAGGTTGGAGACCGCTGACAAGGCTCAGCTGAAGAAGTGCAAACCCCTCCACCCCAACTCGCACAAGACACGTAGTATCCCTCCTGCAGAAACGCTGGCAGAGAGGGGAGTAGATGGATGGGGAGAGAGAAAGGAAGAGAGGGAGAGAGGAAGAGAGGAAGGTGAGAGTGTACTCTAGTCCCTTTTTCCAGTTTCACCAATCAAACTCAATTTACCTTTCATAGGGAGTGGTAAGGGATTGGAAGAGTCCAGCAGTATTTCTCTAGGGAAGGCCTTCCACATTGAAAACATGAGGAACGGGAATTAAGAGTCCCTTTCAACAGATTACAGTGAAAAGGTTTTAATTAGTGGGGGACAAGGGACAATTGCAGCTATGGAGATATTGCGCTGAACTAGGATAGGCAAGATTTACGATCTTCAAGTAAATCCTGATTACCCAGATTAGGCATCAGCAGTGTTTTATTTAGCCACTCTGGTTTCTTAGAAAAATAAAATAAGGAAAGGCAGCATTGTGTTATGAAGAGCATGCATTTTGGTGCCAGGTTGTCTGGGTTTGAACCTCTGATTTGCAATTTGCTATGTTACTATGAACATCTTACTTCACCATTCTGTGCCTTATTTCCCAATCTGTAAAATGGGTTAACGATGATACCTAAATCATAGGGTTGTTATGAGAGTTAAATGAATTAATGTATGGAAAGCACTTGGAATAATGTCTAGCATATAGAAAGTACTATCAAAAGTATGTAACTTTTATTAATGTGGATATTACTATGGGAAATGTTATGTTAATTGTACATATACGAAAGTAATTCATTCTGTACGATATCAAAGGAAGCCCAAAGATGATATTTGACAAGAACCTGAGGAGGAAAAAATGCAGTGTAGCCAAATCGTGTTTTGTTTTCTTTACATTCATTCTACCTCTCCATTGCTCAAAGTTCTACAGCCTTTGCAGGTCTGCTATCTTAGAAGTCCTTCATTCTTATGATGACTCTATATACTGTGACAAAATTGGGACTCATGCTGAGAAACTATGAAGTAGATAGGAATCGGTTTGCAAGTACTAAGGGTATGAAACTCTAAACTTCATTTTCCTTATAAGTGAAATGGGGATATTATCTTGTACAATATAGCCACAATTTGTAGCTAAAATATGGATATTGATTCCCAAAGGACTTTCTATGCAAACTGGAGTCTATGCTCACAAATTAGTCACTTCTTAGTTTTCCCATCCCCTAAATCAAAACTGAAATTGAATGTGCATATGGTAGGTGTTCCATAAGTGTTGAATGAATCGAAGCTAGCCTAGTTTACTGTTCTACTAATTAAAGCATTTGTTATATGATGTATATATAGCTTAAGTAGTTATAACAAAAGGAATACTTGTATCCTTTGGAGATTTTTAAGTATATTCATTTGTTTCCACTTAGTACCTTTACAATTATCCCTCTTTTTGGAATGCTTTTTACATGACAGATTATTAGCTCATTGTCATTTGGGTCTTAGATTAAATATCATCTTATCAGTGTTTTCAGTAGTGAGTTCTACAAACTATTTAAGAAATAATACCAATGTAACAAAAACTCTTCAAGAGAATAGAACTTTTCCTATTTTATAAGGCCAGCATAACACTAATTCCAACATTGACAAGGATACTATAAGAAAAGAAATTATAGATCAACATCTCTAATGAGCATAAACATAGAACAAAAATCCTAAATAAAATATTAACAAGTTGAATCCAGTAACACATAAAAAGGATAAGACATTATGAATTAGATTTGTTTTGATATTTTTCAAAAGACATAAAGGTAGGAATTTCTTTGTTAATACTTGAACTATTCAGATAATGTGCCTTTGACTATGATTCATATGGCGCATGGGTCATAAGGATCCAGGATTTATAAAGATTACAAATATTTCATCATGTCATTATAATTTAAACCTTTTTCAAGAATCGAGGTATATTTCAGATATGAAAGTAAAAATGTTTTATGATCTTGTCTAAAGTGTATTTTGATTCCAAAGTTTTTATTTTCAGCTTTGGTATATTCAGTAACAGACATTTTTCTTGTCTTGCAGATCAAGATATTTTAGAAACTATATTAATAGATAGCTATATATTCCCAAGTACCACAATAGTAAGTAGACAACTTTTATATCATTAGCTGTCTCATGATTGTTATTTAGAAAGTACTAAAAAGCCTTCAGATTTAAGTCATAACTAATTTGCTTAATGCTGAGACTTCTTCAAAACATATCCTTAACTCTTTCTTACTTGTAATACTTCTAAGACTGACTTTAGTCCTTTCATTTTGATGAACATACCCAAAATTGTCTTTTTTGAAAGGTTAATTTTTTACGGGACTTTTTTTTTTTCTATTTTGAAGTCTTTATCTCTCAATCCAATCAGACTATGTAAAAAGTCATATTCCTGGCTGTCTTATGAAAATAATTAAATGGAAATTATTGCTATTAGATATTGTTTGCATACTTTTCTTCATGTGTGTTTCCCCTTGGTAGCCAGATCATTTGAGCAGTCTAATTATTGTGATGCTGTATGATTTTCAAGATAGAAAATTTCAAGCTCGTTTCCTTTCTGATAACGAAGAGTCTGTAGCAGAAGTTCAAGAAGTAGAGAACCTTCTTAACAGGTAACTATAAAAGTGAAAAGGATGTTTTATATGAAATCATTTTAGTATTTTCATTGGTAAAATTCTATGCAGTAATGTGTAAGTAAGTGTTAAAAGTTATGGAGAAAAACACAAAAGTTCATAAGTTTCTTAAGTTCCTTTATAGTCTTGAACAGGTTAAATATTCTGTTTAAAATCAAATTGTTTTTGAAATCTTGAATTGCAAGATCCAACTTGGAAGTATTTGGAAAATTATGAAAATTCCTAGTAATTTTAGCACATACAGAAATTAAACTTCATTTGAAACAGTTATTATTTACTTGGCTTTGTTTATAGCTCTTTAAAAAAATAATGTATCAAATGAGAGACTTCCAAAAGTAGATAAGAAACCACTGCTTTGCCAAATTGAAAACTTTTGTTTAGTTAACTACTATGTTTTAATTTTGTTTTGTCGTTTATCCTAAATATCAGCAGAAACCTACTATGGCGATAACAATTAAAATTGGTGGAGAGAACTAATTAAATTAATATATGTAAAATGCTTAGGTTAGAGCCTGACGCATAGTGAATGGTCAATAAATGCTAAGCACTACTGTTGTTAGAGCTTTTGTTATTATGCTGTTGCTTAATGGAACTCACAATATAGCAACAACAACAGTATTGTAGGAAGATACTTACCAGTGAATAATTTGAAACAGTTATCAGTAGGATATCCAATTTTGTATTGTTATGGGAAATTCAAGTAGTTTCATTTAAATCATTGAAAGCTCAGACCAGAGGACTCAGGTAATGGAGTAATGTTAATAGCTTACATTCATTGAGCACTTAATATGTATTAATTACTGTTACAAGAAGCTCTTTACATAATAGCCTTATGAGGTGGATACCATTACCAACCTATATTTTTATACCTGGGAAAATTGAAGCACAGAAAGGAACCTATCTAATGCCATAGACCTAGAAAGGGGAGAATTTAAATTTCAGGAAGGTTGACTCCAGTGCCCAAGCTTTAACCATTTATATGCTATTACTCTTTCTACTTAGGATAGTGAGGCTTGGTTGAAGTACTCTGGAAGATTAAAAGTATCACACAGTCATATTCCATTGTCAGTTGTAGCCATGAGATATTTGTGAGATGTTTAAGCTTAGGAATTACGTAAGTACAATTTAACATACAAAAAGAAAGCTCTGGCTATATGTACAACAGGAATGCTGGTAAAAGAGAATCGAGCAACTTTCTGTGATAACATTCAAATTGTAGCAGGAGATGGACTTCTGGATCAAGAATGTTGGAAAAGCCTATTTTTGCTTCCATTTTTACATTGCAGTCTGCTTTACAGCTATGGAAGAAGTTTTTTTAGTAACCACAGGATATTTCATTTACACAAGTAATATGTCTGGTTATCCTAATAGCATTTAGATTTGACCTTTGTCCTCAATCTGATATTGTATATTTATATAAAAATCCTTATAGCTGTATATATACTTTATTTCTGTGTGATTAATTATAATAAAATTCACAGTTTGAAATGTTTGCTATCTGGAAATTTTGAAAATTATTTTTTCTTGTAATCATCCTATATACACAACATGTATATTTTTCTACACTTCATACACTAATCTATTTCATGATTAAATAATTCAGTCAGTAGCGTTAATTATGGTAAATTTGAACTACTTATTTGGAAAGACTTTTAAATCAAAAATAGCCTGTACTCATGTATAATATAGAACGGTAACTCACCTCCTTTATATTAATGTATTCTTTGATGTGCGTTAATATAATGTAATTGTTTTTAGTATCCCTTGCTGTAACTCTGTGACATTAAGACATAGCACTACACAAATCTTATTTTATTGTAGCCCTTGAAGGCTTAATGTTTGATCATCCTTCCCTATCCTCCCCAAGTACCCCTATGTTCATTCTCTCCCTCTCTCCCTCCCTCCTTCTCCTCCCCACTCTCCACTCTCTCATGCAGGTATGCATATTCACATATTCTTAGGTGAAAAATTCTCATTCTACTGAGTAGATAGATATTAAGCTTGATTTTGTTAGGCTTTTGGCAGCCACATACACCACTCTGGTTATACTTGACTCTGTGGCATCTCTTCCCCATTTCTCATTCAAGGTTGTCCTTGAGATTTATTATTCAATTAAATTTCTACTGTGAAAATGATAAAATATGGGTCGAGTAAGTCCCATTTTCTCATTTTTAAAAATTTGGACTATGAGATCAAGAAAAATGATTGGATCTTCATTGGTGATGCTAACCAATTCTTGTTTTTTCTTTTTTGTTATTTGGAACTTTGAGGCATGAGATTATCAGAACTAGGAAGGGGTTGATACAGATTCATGAAAGGTCTTTAATCTTATCAAGACTACACTGTTGCCGTCTTGAAGTCACACAGCTAGTAATTGACAGAACCTAAATTTAACTTCAGATTTGTCTGACTCTAAATCCTGTCTCTTTTACTACATCAGATCTGTCAGTCCGCAATTGATATAAATAACTGAAGAGATGCACAACTATACAGGGGCAGTAAAAAACAAAAAAAGGAAGCAGGATTATTAGATTTCTATTTTCAAATATGGCCCATTTTTATTTTAGACTACCAAGATTTGAAATAGAATGACTGAAAGATTGTTAAAAATTGAAATCTGTTAATGTTTAATTTGTTAATATTTTTAGTGGAATATTTTAGTCTTGAATGCAGTGTTACCAAGAATGGATTTTCTGTCTCTAGTTTTAAGACAAAATTGGCTGCGGCATTGGCAAGATGTCGAATCAAACATGATGCTCTTTCAATTTACAACATTCTTCCAGAAACAGTTAGAAACCAGGAACTAAGGGCCTCCACTTTACCACTTTATGCTTGGATAAATACTTGTAAAATCAGGTAAGAGTTTAATCAAATCCTTTATTCATATTTCAAGTTGCTAACCTTTCAAAATAATGTGGTAAGAAATATTACCTTTTTAATGGATGGGGGCACATCTGGGGGAGTATTGGGGAATTATAGTTTAGGATCTTACCACCAAATTACCAAAAGTAATTACATAAATATGTTAACTTTTCTGTTTTGATTTTTTAACTCACTATTGGCTAAAATTGTAAGTTCCATTAGATGTACTATATGCAGTGATATTTTTAATGTAGGAAAAAGATGCTAGTGTTAAATACATTTTTAATATATTTGCAATTACAACCTAATATTGTATATTTACAGCCCTGAAGAAGTTTATCATACTTTGAAGAAAAAAGGCTATAATAAAGTCAAATCTGTACTGCATATTGATGATAAAGTCTTTGCTGTGGACCAGCATTGCTATGATGTCTTAATTTTTCCATCTCATCTTAAAAGTGATCTTCTAAATATAGATCTTTTTAAAGATTATAAACTGATATTTCAGGTAAGCTAACATTTACATTCATTGTGATTTTCAATAATCCTACTTACCCAAAGAATCCCTCCACTTAAACCCTAACACACCGATTATATTTTTTATAGAGTATCAGGGAAGTTTATAAGGTCTCATTTTTACCTTGAATAAAGTTAATATTTCTATAGTCAGTGTTCTTATTATACTTTGGGTCTCATGTGAAGTTGTAAAAAACCTGTTCTCCCCAGGTTTCATAGATGGGAGACTTGTGTTCCTGGCAGCTATATTTTTCTCTCCCAAGGGAAGATTCAAGAGACGTTACAAGAATACCTTTTCTTTCTTCCATCTCTGGAGAACATGCTAGTGCCTTCTTGCATTTGCAAATGCAATGTGTTATACTTTCCCATTATCTCTTTAATATAGTCTTACAGCTTTGATTATAAGAGGCATATAATGTCTATCAATGAGGAAGAAAATGTGAGGTATAATGTGGTTTCAATAAAATGAAAGATATAAGGTCCAAAAATTAAGTTAAATTAATTTCTATGTCCTTAAGAGTCCAATTCCTATGTCATCCACCATAGTCTTCTAAGGTTTATCCCTTCACTGCACCCATATTCTTGGGCAGAATCTCTTGGCCTTATGTTACAGTGACACCTTATTGAGCACTGAGATCAACCATCTATCTAGCCCCCTTTTATATGCTTGTCAACAAGCTTTTAATCTCTGTGAACTAGCAGCAATTTAGATGACAGCGTAGTAGGGAAGAAAGAATGGCAGTAGCAGATGAGTGGGTTTTCATGAATGGATAAAAATGAGAGCTAAGGCAGGAAATCACTAATCTATTAATCACATATTTTTGGGATTTTGGCATTGCCTTATCACTACATAAAAGTTAAATGACAACAGTCATAATTTAGGCTAAACAAAGTTAGGTATTTTGTTTTAAATCAATTTATATCAGTTTGTTAACATTGTATTTTAACATGTAATAAGATGTTTTACAGTAAAATGGGTCAGGGTATGTCTTCAAGATTCCTCTAAGTACTTTCTTCATCTAAGGCAAAAAGAAGTCAATTCATGCTGTTAGTCAAACCTTTTGAAATTCTAATCATACCATTATCTTGTAGGACAAGTCTCGAAGTCTTGCTGTTCATTCTGTAAAGGCTTTATTAAATATGGATGATGATATCTTAATGGTCAATACCGGTTCGTGGTATACAGTTGCCCATATGTCAATCTTAACGAATAATAATACCTCAAAAATATTTGTGTGTGGAGTACAATCCCAAGCTAAGCATCCTGACCTGAAGAACCTTTTTACAAAAATGGGATGTAAAAGTATGTACAAATATTTATTTGTTTGATAATTAATGTTTTGCAAGATTTAGAAATATTGAAAATGTTTGAATTTGTTATTTTTTAGTGATGTAAAAATTATATATAAAAACTATACACTTAAAATCCTCACTAATCCACATATCAGTTGGTTCTTATTGCATAATATTGGTTAAACAACTTCAGTTTAGATTAATGAACATATTGGCACTTTGGTATATTTTTGACATTTAGCTACTATATAATTTTAGGTTCAAACAATTAGTTAAAGTGGGAGGTAGAAATGATCATCTTTTAATAAATAAGAGCACAGTCATTGCAGTGCTTAAGAGACAAAGATAATATCTAGGATTAGAAGCTAAGTCCCTTAGGCTTCTTATTTTTAAAAAGTTTTTCATTGGATCATGCTGGTACTAAGGATAACATCTTATTATAGGCTCAATGAGGCTGAAAAACTAAAAAACTTTTGACAGATTCACAGGCCTAGGGAGAGAAAAAGCAGAATTCAGGGCTTGACTAGGAGAGTTAGACTGGTAAATGCCCAGAATTTCATTTGGAGCACAAAAGTGGTATAACCTGGATCAGTCCTCCACTGAATTAAAGCCCAAATGGCAGTCATCTCAATTAGCATTGGATTAAAGTGATCTGGGATTGCTGGTGCTCAGACCTAGCTGCCTACCAGAAGCAAAAGCGAATTCTCTCTGGAAGAAAATAACATCATCTTAGGTCTCATATTATCTATTCAGTTTTTTCCAAATGTAATTCTGGCACTCAAACAAAAAACCAGACAAACAAGAAGAAAAGATATAACTGAAATAAAGAGAATAACATTACAATAGAAGCAAGCCAATGGTGGGTCCAAATAGTAGAGATATCAGAAATGGACTTTAAAATAACTATGATTAATGTGCTGCAGAGACAATGCCAAGTTTTAGAATTTCAGTAGAGAACTGAAAACAATTTTAAAAAGGCAAAAGAAAATTCTAGAACTGAAAAATACAATAAATGAAATTAAGAAATAGATTTAGTAGATTAGACAGCTAAAGAAAGAATAAGTGAACTAATTAGCCAGAAGAAAAATATAGACTGAAGCACTGGGAGACAAAAGAGTGAATAATATGGAAAACATCATAAAACACAGGCGACTCAGTGATCTAGTGATTTCATGTATGTTGTGACTGAGAACCTAGAAAAAGAGAAGAGAAATTGAGAAGAAACAATACTTGAAATTCAGGCTGGGAATTTTTCAAAATGAATGAAATAAATTAAGCCATAGTTCTATGAACTCCAAAAAGAATAATATACAGAAAATATGCAAAAATATTCAGAAAATATACAAGGCACATCATAGCATAATTGCTGAAAACCGAAGACAAAGAGCAGTGTTCAAAGCAGCAAGGGAGATGATACATATTACTCTCAATGGAATAAAAATAAAACTAAAATCTAACTTCAACAGAAACAGCTATAGTACAATATCTTCATAGTGATGAAAGAAACTGCCAAGCTTGATTTTTATACTTAGCAGAAATATCCTTTAAAATAAAATGAAATAAAGATATTTCCAGACAAACAAAATCTGAGAATTTGTCACCAGGAGACACAATAAAGGATATACTAAAGATTATTGTTTTAATAGAAGGAATATAATATATAAAGTCATAGATGCTGGGAGAGATGAAGAACAATGGAAAAAGTAAGTACATAGGTAAATCTGAATTATAGCCTAATGTCTTGTGGGGTTAAAAAAATATGTGTTATATGTAATTAAAATAAATCACAATAATGACACATAGAAGGAATTAATGTGTTCTGTCATCCTTGCTTTGCCCACGAAATGATAAAAGTAGTAAATTATTAAGTTAATAGTGTGTGTTATAACTTTTGTAACAAACATAATAAAAGAATGTATAACTAATAGTTAAAGGGGGAGGGAGTTGGTATATCATATTAACATATGTATGTTATATGCAATATGTATGTTATATACTAAAGCCACTCAATTAGGAAGGAACAACAAATGGTGTTGGGACAACTGGATAGCCACGTACAAAAGAATGAAGTTAGACTCCTACCTCAAACCATGTAAATTAACTCAAAATTAAAGACCTAGGTGTAAGAAGTAAAACTATAAAGCTCCTTGAAGAAAACACAGGGTTAAATCTTGATTACCTTGGATTTAGCAGTGGTTGTTTGGATATAACACTGAAAGCACAGCAACAAAAGGAAAGCATAAGTAGATTTCATTCAGGTTAAAAACTTTTGTTCTTAAAAGGTCACTATTAAGAAAGTGAAAAGACAACTCACAGAATGGGAGAAAATATTTACTAATCATATTCTGATAAGCAACTTATATCTAGAATATATAAACAACTCAATAATAAAAAGACAAATATCACAATTAAAAATGGATAAAGGATCTTAATCTGACCCATCAAGAAAAAGATCATAAAATAGTTCTGTGACCAGTAGTAGGTAAGGAGATATCACTACAGACACTTAAAAGAATGAAAAGGTACTATAAGCAATTTAATGCCAACAAACTTGAACGTTTAAATGACATGGGCATATTCTTGGAACAACACAACTTACCAGAACTGACAAGAAGAAATAGAAAACCTGAATACTCATATCTATTGAGATCTTAAAATTAGTGGATATTAATGTCTTTTGAATTCATAATTGAAAATATCCCCCATCCACAAAGTAAAACAAAAATACTTCAGTCCTAAAGGAAGAAATAATACTTTAAGAATAGAAAAAGAGGGATTACCTCCAAGATTGTTTTATAACCTTGATAAAACCTGAAAAGGACATTAAAGGAGAGAAAATTACAGGCCAGTGTCTTTCATGTGAAGGGTTGTAAAAAATAAATATAAGCAAACCGAAATAATATGATATTAGCAAACTTAAGCAATATATAAGAATGATAATACATTATAAATAAGCTAGATTTATTCTAGAAATGCAAAGTTGGTTTAACTCTTAAAAATCAATTTATGTAATCACATTAATAGAAGTAGAAAAAGCATATAATCACTTTAAAAGATGCAGAAAAGAAATTTGATAAAATTTAACATTCACAATATCTATGCAGCAAACATCATATACTTGACAATGCAGAGTGTTGAGGAAGTGATGGTCTTTTCAGTAAATGGTGCTGGGAAAAAATGAAACTGACCCTTACTTCATACCATATACACAAATCTAGACTCTCCTAGAGTTTATTATAGGAGGAACACTTCATGACCTGGGGTTGGTGAAGATTTCTTAAGCAGGACACATAAAGCACTAACCACAGAAGAAAAGACTGATAAATTAGACTATAGTAAATTAAAAACAAAACAAAACTGCATTAAGGGAGTGCAAAGGCAAACTAGGAGGGAGCATATGAACTGAAGGAAGAGTTTTTATCTGTAGTGTATAAAGAATTCTTACAAATTAACAAAAAAAATACAGACAACTCACAAAAGAGGACACTCAAATGAGAAAAAAAAAAAGTTATGTAAAAGTACCCAACCTCACTAGCAATCAGGGAGATGCAATTAAAATTATGACCTTCTATCATATGTCCAAAGAATCATTTAAATTAATGTATTGGCAAGGCAAGGAGCATCAGGAATACTCAACGTTGGTGGGATTATAAATTGTACTACTTTGGAAAATTAATCACTAAAGTCGGACATATAACTTAGATGTCAGGAAATTGAATAAGAAGAATCTAGCAAAGGATCCACTAGAGATGTGGGATAAGAATCAAGAAAAACTGGGTTCAGAAGCTGGCCAGGTATTACCTTATTGCTTCTTGGCCCCAAACCCACACTTTGCCCTCTTTGTGATACTGCAACTCTACTCTGCATACTCCATTTCTCTGTTGCTGGCTCAATACTAGGCTCTGCCATTAGGAGGTGCTATAGAAACATTGCAAGACTGCAAGACTGTGGTGGCCATGCAGGAGTCCTAGCAGTGTTAGCCTTGCCCTCTTCTCAGAGATCTAAATCTTAGCCTTGCAGGAGCCCCACTCCTCGGACTTTCTAAGTTCCTTCTTCAATTTTCTCTCAGCCATAGTGGGTAGTGGCTACTCTGAAGTTAATTACCTGTGTACACATTAGAGTTCTCAAGTAGTTGACCACCTTTTACCTAGTTAACAAGGGAAAATAGGAACCACTGTGTAACTAAGCAGTAGAAGAAAGGAAATTTCTCCTTTTAGAAGTATTCTAGGTAATAAATGAAAAAGGGATGATAGAATCAGAATACAGTAGTCCCCTCCTTACTCATAGAGGGTATGTTCCAAGACTCCCAGTGGGTGCCTAAAACCACAGATAGAACTAAACCCTATGTATAGTATATTTTCTTACACATTCATAGTGATGATAAAGTTTAACTTACAAACTAGGCACAGTAGGAGATTAACAATAACTAATAATAAATAGAACAGTTATACCATACTGTAATAAAGTTATATGGATGTGGTCTCCCTCTCTCAAAATATCTTATTGTACTGTACTCACCTTTCCTCTTGTGATGACATGTGAGATGATAAAATACCTCTATTCTGAAATGGAGTGAGGTGAGTGGTGTAGGCATTGTGATGTAGCATTAGGCTACTAACGACCTGGCAATGTCAGAGGAGGATCTTCTGCTTCAGGTGATCCTGGATCATCGAGCCATGACAGTGTCAATGGTTGGATGTCAGGAGCAGATGATGTTGATGGTTGGGGAAATTTAGTATTTTTGGACCATGCTTGACCACAGGTAACTGAAATCGTAGCAAGCAAAACTATGGATAAGGGAAGGACTATCATGTGATTATATTTTAACCCATTTGCTACCATGGAGGCAAATTAGTTGATGAATATGATACCACTTGTGAAGTAGTTTTGCTCCCCTTTCCTCACACACAAAAAAAAGGAATAAAGAAAAGTAAAAAACAAAAAACAAAAAAACAAAAAAAACCTCTGAATTTAATTAAGCTTCTAGAGATCCAACGACTAATTTATAGGAAGCACAGAAGACAGGAACATGTGAAACTACACTCTAGGGAAGCAGTTAGCAAAATCCAGACTGTGGGAAACTCTGGTAGTACAAATAACCAAATTTCATTAAGAAATAAATGGTAAGAAAAAGGACTCTATAAAAAGAAGTTTAAAATAAGACATGTCAACCAATTGCAGCATGTGTACTTTATTTAGATCTCCATTCAAACAAACTATAAAACATTTTCGATGTGTGACTTGGGAAATTTGAGCCATGATTGGATGCTGTTATTTGAATATAATAAGGAATTATTTTTAAAAATTTTATGTGGCTTCATTTGAAATGGAGTTTTATCTTTTAGAAAAACATGGTGAAATATTTATAGATTCAAAATAATATGGGGGTGATGGAAGTGGGTACAGATATAGATGAAACAAGATTGGGCATGAATGATTCCCTATTGAAGTTCCATCATGAGTACTTGGGAATTTATTACATATTATGTCTATTTTTGTATATGTTTGAATGTTTCCAATAAAAAGTTAAAAATGGGAAAAAGGAAAAGTCTCACTTGATAAAAAAATTTTTTTCAAAAGAGACAGAATAGGAACAGGGAAAAATTGACCAGGCAAGAGGAATGGAGTTGGTGGGACAATTTCAGGAGTGACTCCTTGGCAGGTGAGGGAAATGGGAGCCATTGTGGAAGTGGAGGGGTGGCCTTAAGATAGGGGCATAGAGAATCATAACTTGAGGGAGGGAAGACCCCCTTAAGCTAAATTTCAAGGTCCCTAAGGGACCTTACACTGTGCCACATAAATACTACTGCTACCTATTTTTTTCTGGGGAGGACAGAATATAAAAGGGGATAAAAATGGGAAAGGGAAATAACCATTACTGAACATTTAATGTAGACAAGGCATCATGCTAAGCTTAACTATTTAATTTCAGTCTTCACCACACTAGGTGAAGTAGGCATTATTATTTCATTTTACAGATAAGGAAACAGAGGCTTCGAGAGATTTAGCCACACAGCTAGTAAATAGTGAAGTCGGAATCAAACTTGGGTATTTCTGCTGTTTCCAAAGCTGTTTCCCTCCTATACAGCATACTGCTTTAAATGGAATCTGAAGTTAAGAATGGAAAACTTAAATTATATTTTATGTAGAAAATATTTAAACCTCAAAATCATTCTCTCAAGTGAAGAGAAAACACTGAGAATTCATATATTAACTTTGGGAAGTTATCAGAGAATAGTCCTCTTTTTTGACTACATTAAAATAACTTGGTGGTGTTGAAGATTTAAAAATGTACAATGGTAAATAGGTATATTTATATACTGCATTGACTTTTAATTAATATTTTTACATTAATTTTTCTGTTTTTTTTCCTCCCAGATATTGAAATACTTCATGAGACATTTCTTAACATTGAATCAAAAGATATTAGATTACAGAAAGTTAAAGTGATTCTGCTGCTACCTCGTTGTTCAGGACTGGGTGTTAGTAATCCAGTAGAATTTATTTTAAATGAGCATGAAGGTACTTGTTTTAATTTTTAATTTCTAAATTATTGAAATTTGTTGATAATTTTAAAAATAAAATTATTTAAAATTATTTAAATGATACCAGCTACATCTGATTTATTAATAGCTTCCATGTATAAAATATTATCTATTGTGTACTTTATATTCATTACCTCATTTAATCCTTAAACCAGTCCTGTGAGATATGGACACAGGTTATATTCAAAATATTTAGTAATTGGAATGATGTCAGCAATCAGAACAGATGCCAGCCATTATGCTATTCTGGCATATTCCAGAGTTCAAGATATAGGCATTATAATTTATCAGCATTTTATAGATTAAAAAAAAGAATCAGAAAGATTAATTCATTTTTATAAGGTGAAACAACTAGTTAGTAGCAGAGCTAGAAGTCAAATTTAGAGCTGCCTGATTCTAGAAACTATATTTTAAATACAATCCTAATTGAGTCATAATCAGGTTTTCAAACTCCTTAACTCCCAGTATGTATGTTTTATGCTATGTATACCTCAGATTAAATATTAATTCTAGGAATATTTTCTTTGCTTCTTTAATAAATTTTAAAATATTATTTAATATTAACATTTACTGAGCACTTATGTGTAAGGCACTGAGTGAAGCACTGTACTTGGATTATTTCATCAAATCCTCAAAAGAACTCAATGAAACAGTCTTATTATCTCTATCTTATGAATACAGAATCTGAGTGTGAAGCCCCCACTAAGTCATTTGACTAGTAGGTGTCATAGCCCAGATTCAAACACAACCACTCGAGGCTGGCACTTTGGATCACTGTCTTAATCATAGTATATTGCCCCGCATTAACTGAAACCGATCCTTATTCTAATCCTTTGTTTATATTGAAAAGCATAGATAGGGTTAACTTGGATATTAGCCAAAGAAGACATTCCACTAATATTCAGAATATGGTGAGTGACTTTTCTGTTTCTAGCAAGGACATAATTAAAAATGGAGGAAAAAATGGAGGGAAAGGAATTAATACTTATTGAGTATAACTATGTCTTAGTCAACACTGTAGGTAGTGCACATGCACTATCACTTAAGATTCACAACAACTTTCTAAGTACAGTGTTATTTTTATTATCTTTATTTTACAGAGGAGAAAAATCCAAGACTCAGAGAAATTTAGTAAGTTGCCTAAGGTCATGTAGATAGTAAGTAGGAAAGCTTGGTTTTAAACTCAGATTAGTTAGCATATTTTTCCCCCATCGAACTACATTATTTTTAATTGGGCTTATATTGTACCATGTGGAATTTTGACCTACTATAGAAAATTTCTTTCCAGTGAGAGTTAAACAGAAGAATAACTAACTTGGGTGGGAGAATGGTAGGCTGAGAAAATTCCTACGTGAATTTAGGAAATTATCAAAGAAGAATTAGACACTGAAGGAAGAGGGGAAGAAATAGCAGCAGCTGTAATAAGCATCACAGTTAAGAGAAGCAGAGCTTAGAACTGTGAGACTCTGGCCTTATCCTGGGCCATCTTAAAGTGGGAATGAAGAACTAAATAAGCCATGAGTAAATATAAACTAGAGGATGGGAGAAAAGCCTAAGGGAAACTACAAATGATGAAAAGGGAGAAAGTAAAAAGTTTCCTAGGTAATGGTAATATTTTGAGGTGACAGGATAAGACAAGAAGTGGTCTTTGGCAAACCTGGAAAAAATGACGGCTTTTGAAGGAAACTTACTCTGAGGAGGCAATAATAGCCAGAGCCCTTAAAAAGCTGCTGACCTAGTGATCATGGTGGAAATAGTAGCCATAAACTTAGGGAATGAATCCAGATTTATCAGACTTATGTACTAGGTGGAAAAGAAGCAATCATGAGTTCATTTTGGAAAATATTTTAACATTGAAAACTATTAGAGCCATTGAGTAATATATGAAGTTGGTCATTGCTAACGACTTGTAATTATTTTAAAATGGGATGAAAATGTCATTGATATGGTTTTAGAGTATAATAATGTATAGTGCTTTAAAAAGTGATGGATAATTTTGGCCTAGAGATAGAGAAATGTGAAGTGTAAAACTAAATTGGGAAGAAATTAAGTTAATTAACCTTAGTGATATAACTGGAATAGGCAACAGTCAAATATATGGTAAAAAAAAATTAGCTCTCATAGTCCAGAGAGTTACCAAGAAGCAGAATAATACAAAGGTTAGCAATTTGGGCTCTGTGGTCATATTTCTGAGCTAGAATCCTGGCTTTACACTAGTAGCTATGTGACCTTAAACAAGTTGTTCAGTGTAAGTTTCAACAGTTTTCTCAGTGTTAAAAGGGTGTTGAATAAAATCATCTGTATAAAGTAGCATTCAACATGTCTTAGTGAATATTATTAAGAAATATGTTAAAATTAATTAGAAATGAAAAATTTCTTGATTGGTTGTTTCTTGATCTATTATGAAGACATACATTTGCTTTTCTGAATTTTTTTCTTCCAAAATTTCTTTTAAGCTAATGTTTTTAATTATATTCTTTTGTGTTTTTTTCTTACTCAGATCTTACAATAACCCATCAGTTTCAACCTTGGAAAATCAATATCTTCTCTTCTTTCTCTATTAGTCTGCAGACTGATTGCATTTTCTTTTCTGTGCATAAATGATTTACTTGGCTAGTTGGATGACTATCTCATAAGAACTTGGAGAAAAAAATAAAAACAAAATTAAAATTAAACAAAATTACTTTTGTCGATTTAGTTTTAAATATTTAAGTCAGCATTTTTGTAATACTATACTTAGTTTTAATAAATATTTTTCATGTAAATTCTTACTAATAGTGAGAATTACCGAAAAGTTAAATAATGTGGTAATAGCAATATATGGAAAACTTCTAATAGCGATATATTTTAAAGCATTTATTTGCTTTTAGATACAGGTTTACTTAAAGATTTCTCTCAAGGAGGCACATCAGAAGATAAACTTCATGTTCTTGCTCAACAGCAATATGAACAGCTAACACATGCAATGAAATGTAAGTTTGTCATCAGTGCAACCTTAAAATATGTTGTAAACCTTGGAAATATTAATACTTCATTTCTCTGTTATAATCAGGCAGTGGGGTGTGAACCATAAGTGAATTTCCCAAAACACTCAATCTTAACACTTTTGATTAACAATATTTATTTTTACCAATTTAATCTGTCTACAAAAAATATGCTTTACTATCATTTTAACAGAGGCTAACAAGTATAATTAACAGTTTCTTAATGCTGAAGTGAAATAATTATGTACATCCATTATCATACAGTTTTATTTTCTCTATTTTTCTTTGTTTTCTTGATGTAATTTTTCTGTTGTCGCTGTGCCTGCCCCTAACAACTCTTCTACAATCCAAATTTTCATCAAACTCTTATTTCTTTTAGTGCTAAATTGAGAATAGAGAGATGTAATTACAAATAAAGCCTAGATCTCTTGATTTGGTATCTGAGTAACAAGGCTCTTTAAGTATTTATATTATTGCTTTGATCACTGCATTTAGATTTGAGTACCATTTAGATACTGGGTACCACTGCCCTCTTACACATGGATATGGAAATCTAGGAGTCTCTGAGAAATTATATAAACTTTTATTAAATCAGTGCATGTTTATCAAATGCCTACTGTAGTTCAGGCATTAAGCAGATGTTAGGGATATGAGTATGAATAAATCCTGACCTCCAAATATTTAAAGATAATTATAGGGTATTGATAATTCAATATATAAAGATACAGCATACATGAGGTAGAAATAAGACAAAGTGTAAAGCACAGAAAAGGTCTGTCCTTTTAGTTGGTGCTACTAATAAACATTAATTTAAACATGATAGTGTATATATCATATATATATGAGCTATGAAATTAAGTTGGTTGGAAGATTAGGAACTTTGTATATTTTTTTAATGTTTTCTCTATTTTAAATTACAGTATTGTTTCCAGAAACTAACCATTCTCCATTTGTTTTTCTCTATAGTGTTTATAACCTCTTAAAAATACGATGTAATTTTTCTATTTATTTATGTCTTATTATGTCAACAAAACATAGAAAATAAGCTCCCCAGGGGCAGGGATTTTGTTTGTGTATCTCGAATGGCTAGAACAGTGTCTACCACATAGTAGGTGCTTGATAGTTGTGAATAAATGAGTAGCATTACCTCATTTTACAGATGAAAAATCTGAGAGTTTAAGTATTTTCCCAGGTTCATACAGCAGGAAGTAACAGAATTGGGATTCACACCTGTCTGTGTTTCCAGAGCCCTTTTAACTGGTTATGTGATACAGCTTATAGAAGCATGGCTGGACGTATCAAGCTCATGGTAACCTGTTTGTAACTAGGTTGGTCACATTGATTGAATTTCCAATTTCCATACAATCCAGTTAGATTTACTTTACTTATTGGCCACAGACTACATTACTAATGCATGCAAGCACCTATGGAAATCATTCCCACAAAAACCATGAAGTATTAGTATAAATAAACAGATGTTTGGAAATATAGATTCATTTAAGGTTGTTAATGGGGTCATTATGTTAATTATATCTTCTTTAAATATAGTTACTAAAGCTCAAGCAGTTGTTTACTGCACATGCTCAGTTTATCCAGAAGAAAATGAAGCTCTTGTTAAGAAAGCACTGGAATTTCAAGATCATGGGATTAAAGTACAACCTTACAGGTAAGAAAGAACAGGATTTTTCTAAACAATTCAGCCAAATATTTTTGATCATGAAAAATTATGATTTTCTAAATTGTATAAAGACATTCCACTTCCTTTTTGTTAGATTTTAATATGACCAAACAGCTTAACTTGTTACACCTTTAATGTAAGTTCTGTAGAGCCTTTACAATGGTTTAATATGAGCATTTTCTTGTACACTAGATTTCTGTTGTATTGTTAAAGCTCAAGCCAAATCGAATTTTGGCTTTGACTTGATTGGTTTCTAGAAAAATTGAGTCTAAACTTGTACGTCTGTGTGTCTCAGTAGAAAAATGAGTATGTAAAATAACTTTAGAAACTAGAGAGAAAATTGGATGTTTGTTATCTGAAAACATACATTTTTTAGACCCTTTTAGCCTTTGGTACCCACAAGAACTGAAGTAAAAATAGCCTAAATAACTTTGTAGCTTCTGGGTAAAATGCTGCAGTAAACTAGGGGTAGAGAAGAAAAACAGTAATACTGCATCTGAACTGTGGGCATCAAGATAAAGACTAGATCTAAGAATCGTGACACCAATTAGTTCTTCAAGACTGTGACAATTAACAAGATATTTTAAAATGTTTGCTTCTATTTTTTACTTATTACTCATGTTCTGAACTCTCCCTTTAATGCTTATAGTAAGTTCTTAATATGCATATGGTTTGCTTCCTTCTTTTAATTTGATAGTTTTCCTTTGCCCATTCACAGATGGACATGTTAATCATACCTGTAATTCCCTTCTTACTTTACTTCCTTATTTATTAACACTTGTTGGTGTTAACACCCAACCTTATGTTCTGAGATTCTTAACATAGCGTTAGCTAAGTTACCATCTAGCGGCAAAGAAAATGATTGCAGTATATAAACAAATTTATCAATGTGGATGACTTCATTTGTCAGGAATAAGGTTTCTAAGAATGTAATATGGCAAGAAATGGAGGAACATTTGTATTTTATTTCATAGAGTTTACTTCAGATAAGCCATGATTACTTATTAATATATGATTGGTATAAAATACACAAGTAATATTTAAGGACAGAATGATCTGGGATTTGGACTCAAATTGGAGAGTGTATGTTTAAGAGTTTTATAACTACTTTTTGGGGATACTGTCAAAAGAAAGTATGAATTGCTTAGAAAAGTACACTACGTGGCTCTAGGAATCATTTCTTAATTCTCAAAGTTGTAGAATTTATAGAAGGGTTGAAAGCAATATTATAAGCTATCTAATCTAATCATCGAGTGCTAACATTTCCTTTTAATATCTCAGAAATATTCACTTCATTTTGGACTTTAGCCACCATGATACTTACCTATGTCAATGCAACTTTTTTTTCTTGTCCCCTATTATAAAAACTTCAAACATTACAGCAATACTAACTTAAAAAGAACAAATTTTACCAAATCTTATCCTTTTAGATATAACCATTCTTAACAGTTTAATTTATAGTCTCCCAGGTTTTCCAGCATCCAAGTTTATGCACGTTTTAAGTTTTAATTGGTATTGTCAAATTACACACCAAAATATACACTCTTATAAACCTATTTCCCAACAGTTTCACAAATGCTAGGTTTTATCAGTAAGTTTTACCAGTCTGGTGGGTAAAGAGATAGGATCTCATTGTTGATTAAATTTAATTTCTATGTTAATGAATTTGGGCACATTTGCTGTCCACTGACTGGGTGGCATAGTGTGAGGGAATTAAGAATGAGGTCTCTAAAACAACATACTACTGAAGAATAACTGGGTCAGAGAAGAAATAAAATGGGAGATCAAGAGATACATAGAAACGAATGATAATGATAGTACAACATATCAAAACTTTTGGGACACGGCAAAAGCAGTCATAAGAGGCAAGTTCATATCATTACAGGCCTATCTCCAAAAACAAAAACAAGCCCAAATAAACAACCTAATGCGTCATCTTTAAAAAACTAGAAAAGGGAGAACAAATGAGGCCTGAAGTCAGCAGAAGGAAAGAAATTCTCAAAATTAGAGCAGAAATAATTGAAATTGAAAACAAAAAAATGGTAGAAAAAATAAATGCAACAAAGAGCTGGTTCTTTGAGAAGCTTAATAAAATTGACAAACCCCTGGCTAGACTCACTAAAGAAAAAAGAGAAAGAACACAAATAAATAAAATCATGGATGAAAGAGGAGAAAATACCACAGACACTGCAGAAATACAAAGGATCATACAAGAATACTATGAAAAAGTATATAACACCAAATTCAATAACCTAAAAGAAATGGACCAGTACTTAGAAAAATACAATTTTCCTAGACGGAATCAAGAAGAACTGGAAAATCTAAATAGACTGATCAGCATATAGAAACTGAAACAATCATCAAAAACCTACCAAAAAGTAAAAGTTCAGGACCAGATGGTTTCACCAGTGAATTCTACCAAACATTCAAAGAGGATTTAATACCTATTCTCCTCAAACTCTTCCAAAAAATCGAAGAGGAGGCAATACTTCCCAACTCATTTTATGAGGCCAATATTACTCTGATACCAAAACCTGGAAAAGATAACACACAAAAAAAGAAATTTACAGTCTCATGAACACAGATCCAAAAATCCTAAATAAGATACTAGTGAACTGAATACAGCAACATATTAAAAAGATTATATACCACAATCAGGTGGGCTTCATCCCAGGGGCACAGGGATAGTTCAACATATGCAAATTGATTAATATGATACACCACATAAACATATTAAAAAATAAGAATCATGTCATCATATCAATAAATGTAGAAAAAGCCTTCGACAAGATATAGCATCCGTGTATGATCAAAACACTTAACAAAATCAGTATAGAAGGAAAGTACCTTAACATAATAAAGGCCATCTATGACAAACTATCAGCCAACATTATACTTAATGGTGAAAAACTAAAACCCTTCCCTCTAAGATCAGAAACAAGGTAAGGTTGTCCACTATTACCACAGTTATTCAATATAACATTGAAGGTCCTAGCGAGTGCAATCAGGCAAGAGAATGATATAAAAGGCATCCACATAGGAAATGAAGAAAGTCAAACTGTCACTATTTACAGATGACATTATTGACTCCACAAGAACACTACTAGAAACAATAAGCAAATACAGTAAAGTCTCTGGATACAAAATCAATGTTCAAAAATCCATAGTGTTCCTATACTCTAATAATGAAGTGTCAGAAAAAGAAGTGGAAAAAATAATTCCTTTTGCAATTGCAGCAAAAAAAATAAAATACCTAAGAATAAATCTAATGAAACCTGTGAAGGACCTATATGATTAAAACTACAAGACCCTATTAAAAGAAATCAAAGAAGATACAAGAAATGGAAAGATGGTCCGTATTATTGAATTGGAAGAATCAACATAGTTAAAATCACCTTATTACCTAAAGCATTATACAGATTTAATGTAATCCCCATCAAAATCCCATCAGCATTTTTTTAAAGAAATAGAACAAAAAAATCATGAGATTTGTATGGAAGCACAAAAGACCCCGAATTGCCAAAGCCATCCTCAAAAAAAGAACAAGGCTGGAGGCATCACTCTGCCTGACTTCAAATTATACTATAAAGTGACAGTAATCAAAACAGCATGATATTGGCAGAAAAATAGACACATGGACCAGTAGAACAGAATCAAGAGTCCAGAAGTAAACCCATATTTATCTGGGCAAATAATTTTCAACAAAAATGCCAAAAATATACAGTGGAGAAAGGAAAGCCTCTTCAATAAGTGGTGCTGGAAAAACTGGAAAGCCACCTACAAAAAAATGAAACTAGATTGTTGTCTATCACCACACACCAAAATTAACTCAAAATGGATTAAGGACCTGAATATAAGACCTGAAACAATAAAATGCATAGAAGAAAACATAGGAAGTAAACTCAAGGACCTTGGTATTAAAGAAAATTTTATGAACTAGGGAGAACTATGAATCCTCATACACTGCTGGTGGGACTGCAAATTGGTACAGCCACTATGGAAAGCGGTATTGAGGTTCCTCAAAAAAACTAAGAACTGACCTACCATACAATCCAGCAATCTCCCTCCTGGGTATTTACCCCAAAGACTTGAAAACTCATATTCGAAAAGATGTTTGCACACTGATGTTCATAGCAGCATTATTCACTGTGGCCAGGACATGGAAGCAACCAAAGTGTCCTATGATAGATGATTGGCTAAAGAAGCAGTGGTACATATATATACAATGGAGTATTAGCCATAAGGAGAGATGAAATATTGCCATTTGCAGCAACATGGATGGACCTTGAAATAATCATACTAAGCGAAATAAGCCAAACAGAAAAGGTTGAAAATCACATGATATCACTTATATGTGGGATATAAACCTAAAAGCAACAAATCAGCAGGACAAACAGAGACTTGTGGACATGGACAATGGACTAGTGGTTACCAGAAGGATGGGGGGAGGAGGAAATAAAAAAATAAAATGTTAAAAAAACTATATATATTATGAAAACAATAATAAATAACCTGGCATAAAAAAAGAATGAGGGCTTTAGGGCAGCAGTAGTCTGTATACATTTTGCAATGTTTGAAAAACCACTTTTTCAAATGCTTCCTAAATTTTTTGAATAGCTACATAACTTCTATATTTTATTTGATCCTTCCTAACTTCCTCTATATTTTAAAGTTGACATCTAAGATTTTTCATCATAAGTTTAGATAGTTGCAAAATATATTATTTTTGGAATATTATATTACAAATGTGATTTACACATATTTCTGTTAAATCTTTAGGTCTGCAATTATTCAATTTATGGAAAAATGCTGAATTTGTTACCTATTTTACAAAATTACTTCTCATTGTCAAAACCAGATTGACCTTGTCAGAAAAATTCTGACTTTATTCTTTAATTCAAATAAACATGTTAATATGGCCCCATGATTATATCTAATTTTAATCTAGGATAGATATGTAGAAATAGGGATGGGAAGGAGAGAAAAGAAGGAAGGGAGTGAGGGAGGAAGGAAGGAAGTTCAAGAACAGAGCTTCTTCAGTGTTTGGTATCTTCTTAAAGATTTCTTACCTAAACTCTGATTTGCCATTGGAGAGGAGAGCCACATTCTTGAGTTGTGCTTTTGTTTAGCATCCTAGAAATTTTTAACATCCTAAGACAATGTATTATAATAGGTAAGTGCCTTTTTTTGTTAAGTAGAAGAAAGGTGTTGTGAAAGAAGGAAAGATGGCTGTAATGAATATGGATTACATTACCTACCTCATTGGATCTTTATGGGGATTGAATATATTAATACATGAACAGTGCCTGGAACATAAGTGTTCAATAGATGTAGCCTATTCATGTTCTTTACCACTTTTTCAACTGTATTATTCATTTGTTCTTTTTAGATGTCTTGTCATTGTATGTTAGGAATATTAGCTATTGTCATATGAGCTACAAATATTTTTAAATAAAAATTTTAATTCAAATTTTGCTTAATAGAAGCAACTAATGAACAGGACAAATCAGAGGACTATAGAGTAGTGGTTACTAGTGGGGTAGGGGAGGAGTGGGGAGGTAAATGGGGTAAAGGGAGTCAAATATAGGGAGATAGGGGGAGGAAGAAGGGGGTAAAGGGGATCAAATATATGGTAGCTGAAGGAAATTGGACTTTGGGTGATAAACACAATAGAATATACAGATGTCAAATGATAATGTATACCTGAAAATTATATAATTGTATTAACCAACATTACCCCAATAAACTTAATTAAAAAAATAATAAAATAAATTTGCTTTATAGAAATCTCAAATTTCTGTGTAGACAGTTGTATCAATATTTTCCTTATGGCTTCTGTATTTTGTATTATACTGATCCTTGGATTATAAACTCTTTTACCAGTTCTCCTTTAATATTTTTATATTTAAATAATAGATTTATCTGCTGTTTATTTTAGTAAAGCAGTAAAGTACAGATCATGCTTTTTTCCCCCCCAAATCCTTTCCCCATCCCCCTAGTGAATTTAAATGCCACTATTTTTATATGCTATAATCCCATATATACTTCTGTATGGTTCTGTAATTCTATTCTTTTGATGTTTGGCTACTTCTATATTAATATGAAAGTACTTTACTATAATTTTAAGTGGTTTTCTTCTCGAATTTTATTAATTTTTAAAATTGCAAAAACCCCTACCCACATTTGTGTATCAGAAAAAAAACAATCCAAAGATGCATAATGAAAAGGATAATAATCCTATATCTCTCCACCTCTAATCTCAAAGTGTCCAGCAGCTGAAATAGAGTCCTAGAGGTTTCTTAATGAGGCAGATGTAACCCATTTTTCCTTTCTATTATGTGAAGGTTTGCTGGGGCACTAGGGAAGCTGGGGCAGCTAGAGGGCATCAATCTCAGAAGTAAGATGTTTTTACCACTGGTATAGCCATAGCCATCTGTACTGGTTGAATATCGGCCATATGAATGTGTGTACAGGCATTCCAGCGGGAATTGCAGATTTGGTTCCAGACCACCACAATAAAGCAAGTCATAATCTTTTTGCTAGTGGAGGGTCTTGCCTTCAATTTGTAAAAAAAATGCAACACCTGTGAAGCAGAACAAAGTAAAGCACAATAAAACGAGGTATGCCTGTATATATTATGTTACAGATAATGTATGCACTAAATATATGAACCTATTCTAACAGATTTTTAAAATTGAAATATAATTCACAAACCACAATTCATCATTTTAAAGCGTACAATTTAGTGCTTTTCAGTATATTCAGAAAGTTGTGCAACCATCACCACTAATTCCAGAACATTTTCATCACCCCAAAAAGAAACTTCATACTCACTAAACAGTCACTTTTCATTCCCCTGTTCCTCAGGTCTTCTCAACCACTAATCGACTTTCTGTCTCCATGGACTTTTAAGTTAGGCATGAGACTCTGGGTATGAACTTATTTTATTATTCAAAGAAATGGGCTATAAACTGGGATTTGGAAGTCATTGTTATGTACGGGCAATTTCTGTAAAGTAACTTGACCAATATTAATTATGGATTATCACTACCATGAAAATTAAATAAACATTTATTGAATACCTACTATGTACCAGGCACTCTTGTAGGTCTTGTAGGTGCTGGGAATGTATCAGTGAATTAACACTGACAAAAATCCCAGCCTTCATGTTTACATTCTGGAGTAAATATGTTCCAAATTGGTAAGAAATATTTTTTTCCAGAGAGATTCTTTAATAAGTGAAAAAAATTTTTTTTGATGATTTCTATTTGTATAGAGAACAAATATGAATAGGCCTCAGAAATTCAGTATGTTGGTTACAAGGTTGGTGAGAGGAGCAACTAGGTCTCCCACCTTTAGAAACTATGCAACTGTTATAGTTCAGCTTAGTTCAGCATAAACATTTATTAAAGCCCTGCCATTTATCAGGCTCTTTGACATGTCATTTGAAGTCATGTGTGTCTGCCAACATCTTAGGTAACCTCTGTATCCCCTTACTCACCTTATGCCCCAGACAAATACTTGCCGACACTTGTGCTTTTATTCATGTTCTTCTTTCTGTCTAGAATCACCTTCTGTACCTTATTGTTAACCAACTTATTTTTCAAGACATAGTGCCAGTGTTGCTTCCTCTGTGAAGTCTTCATATTTGTTATTTCCCATGGCCGGAGTTAATTGTATCTTATTCTGTACTATTACATAATTTTGTCTCTCCTTGGCTCAGCATTCTTATTTGGGTTCTTTATATTATTGTAAACTGATTAGCTTCTCTAACTAAATTGTAAATAATTCAAGATAATTAATATTTTATTTATGTGTTTTGCACATAGTAGGCTAACAATGATTGAATGAGTATAAATTTTAAATGGTTTTAAATTTCAGAATATAATATATAAAATTATTAGGAGTTCCTGATATCTTATGTGGAAAAGTACTTAATGCTTTGATTAAATATATTTTAATTGTAAAAGGATGGCAATATAAGGTTTATTATTTATGAATGAACCACTTACTATTGAATGAGTAATTATAAATCCCAAAATTTTATTTTACACTCATTAGTGATTAGAGATTTTTATATTTCTGATACAAAGTCTTTTCTTTGTTATGTATTTTCTTGAACATTACATAACTCATCCATTAATACTCAGAAAGATATTGGGAAGAATAATGTAGTTAAAATGATAGGCCAAATTTTTATATTATAATTATGTAAAAAGTAACCAAAAGAAGGAAGTCTTACTTTTTATATTTTGACAACGTATGGAAGTAAAGGATATTTTGGGTTGTACCTTTGTGATTACTATGTATATTCACCTGTTTTGATAATGGGAGCCTTTTCTGTTAACATATTAATGACTTGGAAAGGAGTTGTTAATTTGTTGAAAGGTTAATATTCTTGACATAGTTGTTCAAAGATGGAGGACTTGGGAAATAGAATAAATTACAAATTAACATGAAATATTAGAGTTTAAAAATATAATATCGTACTGCTTCAGCATTTTATCTTTATGTGGAATTATTGTTTAAATGATTGGTTAAACATAATAGAAGAAAATTTGTTGCAATTTACTGTCTCCTTTAATTGGCAAATTAGCCATTCTAACTATGAACTGTTTGCTCATATCTACTGCAGGCTTAGTCCTCCTGTCCTTCCACTGTGCTCCTTAAAGGAAATACATTTGTCTACTGATAAATTTTTCAGAATGGAACCCTCTGAAATTACCAATGGTTGTTTTCTTTCTGTTCTAACAAGGGAGGTAAGGAAAAAAAATCCCAATGTATATCATACTTTGTGATTAAGAAACAACAAAGCCTCATAAAAAGAACCTAGGAATGTTATAAGCATTTTATAATGGTGTGCTTATTTTATAAATAACTAATGGGCAGGAAAAATTATTACTGTGTAGCAAAAAAAATTCCTATTTTTATCTTTATACTTCTCAGTTTTCCTCCCTTGCCTGCTTTCCATCCTCACCTTCACAAGCACTTTCTCAACATCCAGTTCACCTTTTTCACATGTAAGAAATAAGCTGTAATTTTTTTTCTGTCAGTTTCATAAATGAGGAAGTACAGAAAAAGTCATTTGCTGAGGCTTATGAGATATATTAGGGACTAAGGCCTAAAAACCATCCATTTCTTTTAGTATAATATACTTTTATTTTTGCTGTATCAGTATTTGCACTGAAAAATATTTGTAATATACACACTAATAGTTAACTCCCACATTTAGTAACTGCTTCTTTAATTGTAGCGGGACCCTTCTGATACAGTGTCTGTGAAAGATGTTTTGGCCCGTGCTGCAGCAAAGGGTCTCCTGGATGGGATTGAGTTGGGTAAATCTTCAAAACGAGAGAAGAAGAAGAAAAAATCAAAAACATCATTGCCAAAAGCTTCCACTACTCATAGTAATGGCATCCAAATGAAAATTGCTGAGTTCCTGAGTCGAGAAACGGATGCAAAGGCTAATCGGTTAGAGACATCAACAACAAAAACATCTGTTCCACCAAAAAATACAACTCAAGTGGCTTATTCCTCACAGGTCAGAAAACCCAGCAAGCCTGTTACCAATCCTTTAGTGCCTACATTTATGAAGAACACATCACCCTCCAGACCACACCAACGCCAAGCAAACTTTGTAAGACCTCGTCCAGAGGGCAGAATGGTTGTACTGAAACCTGTAGAGATTGTTTTGCCTCCAGTAATGTTGCCATTTTCAAATCCCCAAGGGATCAGACCTCAGATTCCAACTCAAAATTTTTACTATCGTTGGGTCGGACCCAAGACTATTGTACCCAGCTACCTTTCTACACCATCAGTATCCAGAAAAGGGGAAAAGCCTAAAGAAAATTTACCTTCCTCTCTACTCAGACGTCCTCGACCATGGCTTTGACTGTCTTGTTTTTTTACAGTGGTCAAGAGCAATTGACTTTTTTTCAAAGTCTGATATTTCTCTGAAGGTTAGATATCACTACACAAGTAACTAATCTTTTTGGTCACTTAGTACCTTCTAAATGTTGTATTACCTTCAAGAGAATTAAGAAAAGTGAAAACAATAATGTAGGTGGTTAAGCAAAGCAAAATTCAGAGATTTCAATAGCTGATCTGTTGTAAGAATGTCCACTTGTAGACTCAGTGTCAGCTGTTAGAACTTGTCTCACTCTTCCAGTGTGGACGTAGGACACCACTTTTAAAAGAAAGCTGCAACAACTTTTCTTGAAGGGAAACACTGTCTGCCTTGTAACAGGCTTTTATTCAAACTTAATTTGTGAGGCAATTTACTAGAAAGCATAGATGTAGAAAAGAGGCTGTCTCACACTGACGTTAGATTGCTCTTCAGTGTCTAGTTGTCATTTAACATTTTGTCACTACTGAGGTTCATTTTTTTCTTAAATATCTAAATATTCTTTAAGCAGGGGATGATAGGAGTTTTATAATGTGGTTAAGGTTGAGTATGAGTAAGAAGAATGGGAAGTTCCAGAGTTCCAGGTCTAGGTAGTTCAGATGTCCATTTACAGAGTGAAAACTGTTTCTCATTGGAAAAGCTTCCAGGATCCTGAGGAGATCAAATGTTATCAGCTCTCCCTTTTGTTTATGCCAAATACTGTTGTAAAAAAAGTGACTGTAAGCAAATTTCCATCTATGTAGTAATAATTTGAGGAAGAGGCAAAATTTCTGATTCTATTCAAAGATCAGGTCAAATACTGAAATCTACAAATCATTTCAAATGGCACACAGTAATCAAATTTGGTAAATCATTTCTGATGCACGATTAAAATATATTATAGCACTATGTTAATTATATTAAAAGTCAATTCATCTTGCATGTATTATCAATTGCCTGCCAAGAATTGGTATGATTATCATTTCTGGGTCTATTGATCTTTTTTTCATCATGGCGAAAGAAATTGCGTGACATTAAATTAAGTTACGACTATAAATCCTATTGTTCAAAAAATATACATAGGCACATTCATAAAGTTCGAATTTAAAGCTCTGTATTCAGAATCCAGTTGTGTTGAACAATGTTATATAAATTCCTAAATGTCCAATTCAGGTGGCATGATTTTAGTAGAATATTATCCTCTTCATGATGAATGTTTAGGTCTATTTCAGCTCTAATATTCTATTATTTTCTCATTTGAAGTGAGGATAAAAAATGGTATCACTTAGTAGTAATAAATTTTTACTTTAGCTAAGGATTTACATTTATCAGTAAACTGTGTCAGTGAAGAAAGGAAACTAAACTTTTTATGCTTGAGCCAGGCTTATAATATTTTAAATCCCAAAAGAATTCTCATATGTAAATTATGACTTAAAATAATGCTCAGCTTATTTTACTGATTTCAAAAATCAAAAGCTATGCATGTCTTTGCTCTAAAATTAGTGTTTCATCCTCCTACTCCTCCTATCTGGCTTAGATATTGCATGCCTCTGGGAGGCCAGTGCAGTTGAACTTTGTTCAGTAAAGAGCTGGTATCTTATCCCAGGAATCCTTTATCTTTTTCCTACCTCCTTCCCCCTGCCCCAGACTGAAAAGTACTCCTCCATTGTCCAAAATTAGCAGGTCTGAGATTTTAATTTTTTGTGATAAAAAGCTCACTATTAAAGTGTTTCAGAGTATTTTTCAGCTCTCTATAGCAGCATGTGATTCTCATAACATGCATCCTGTCACTAAGTAATTTTTCTCTTTAGAAGTACATGGAGATTCTGAATTAAACCATTCATTAATTAATCCTGCAGTTTTGAGAATCTTCTAAGAGTGACATGATCAATTATTTAAATACTTTGGTAGAGTAAAAAGTACTTGGGATATAAAGTGTGTGAGAATTCTAGTGAAGGAGAATATTGATAACATTGACATTTTTTCTTGAGCTTCTAAAGTGTTGCAAAAAAAATCTAAAAAAGTGTAATTATTGGTATTTATATACCCTAAGAGCAAATTCAGATTTTTATTTGAAATTACCACTAATACCTGAAACCAAAATGAAATTTTGCTCCTTGAGGGTAACTGCCTTTGATAGAAGAGATAAACTACCAGGGGAAATGCAAGATGAGCAAAAAATGGGTACATACTTTAAATTCTATTTATCTTCTTCCACATATCTAACAGTTAAACTAAACCAGATTCAACTGATTTTTCTAGTTATCTTTGAGATTTTGTGCCTGTACAACTCTATTCTTCATCCTTTGATGTCAGGTTCTTAAAGGAAATCAAAGATAGACTATCTTAAAACTAGAAAGACTGCTTACACAAGCCTCAAGTTGGTGACTAAAGAGGCTTGTCACAATGCCAGCTGTCCTTACTGATCACCAAATAAAGACAGTGTGATAAATTACTCAAAATTTACTTTCTAGTTCTTACCAGGTGGAAGTAGGTAATAACTAATCAAAGCAGAATCTTATATTACTAAAATGATTTTTAATTTGAGGTAAGAGTAATTTGAAAATAAAATGACTGGTGTGGAGACAGTAAACTTATATTTCTATTCCTGGATATATATGACTGAGATGTCAGATAAAGGAGCCAAACACTTTATGCAGCTAAGTTTATTCTTACAACATATTACAGTTAAATGTGTAAAAGTGGTCAACAGCAAAGGGGGCAGAAAGCAAAACCAAATGTTCTTTCAGGATAAACAAACTGCTTTGGAGTGCTCTCATTGATAAAGTATGAGCAGTATCTTTTCCCTGAAGCTGAAGTAAACTTCATTTTACTGGCTGTGTAACACACGTTAGCTGTATATTAGGTTAAGTAAGCTTGTCAACAAGAGAGTGAATGGTTTTACTAGTTAAATTGCTGATGTCAGGGAAATATTTTTCATGTTGTTTATGAAATCTTGTATTTGTGTTGCAATGCTTATGAAATGAATGTCATACAAGAAAAGGAGGAAAGATTTAGGGCTTTAGTAAATGACCTTCTGTAGAATTGTCTTACCAATGTCCATCATAAAATCATAAAGTAGATTTTTAAAAAAGTAGCAGTGCCAACAGTTTATCATCAAGAACTTATTTTAATGGAGATGAGTCTAATGTCCCTTCATGCAGTAAGACAGACACAAACAAAAAAACAATGGTCCTAATTAGCTATGGTTGGAAACAAAGGGCATGGGGATTTGTCTTTTAGATGAGATTATGTATGTTGGGAAGGATATAAAAGTGAAGCACCAAGCAGTGCTTTAGTTCGCAAAGTAAAAACTTAAGCCTTAGGCATGTTGGCCATTACCCTTGATGCTGCCAAGGAGCACATACAAGAGGTGGCAAGTCTGTGTTTATCTGGCTGCTTTTAAAAAATAAAAGAAACTTTAAGCATTTTGCCTTTTCTTCTACATATTCTAATAAAAATGTGACTACAAATCATTATAAAACCACCTTTTAGGCAATGTATATAGTTCACTGAGATTACTTAGACCTGGATACATTGTGAGAAAATATCCAGCAAAGATAATACATTAACACAATAATGCAGTGTATTTCAGTAAAAATAGAATAAATAAAATAAAAATATTTTAAGCTGTATTTAACAGGTTAATTAAAAAATGATAAGACATACAAGGCATAGTGAACATGGCTGCTCATTTACCAAATCACAGATATAAAGAATGCATAGATAACTGAAGTGCCACTACAATATCAGGTAAAACACTGGCATTCTTTCACAGAAAAATACACACATATTTTCATACATACTTTTTGGCCATGGCAGAAAGTGTCTGGATACACTGTTTAACATAATGAATTTACAAAATTAATTGCATTTAGTATGCAAAGCTATCTTCAAAACAAAGTATCTGCAGTAAAGTTTTCAATATGTAAAGTCTATCATTCATCTTAATGTGTCCTTTAATTGCATATATAAATCAGTTTGCTACTTAAAGTTAGCTAAGTATTCTTGATCCTGAAAACAAACATAAACCTTAAAAATGAACGGGATTTTAGTAGAGATTTCTGATATAAAAATGGATTATTCATAATTTTGAAGTTTATCAAACTAAAACATTTTACTGCGGCGATCAAGGTGAAAGATGATCATGACTGAATTTTGAACAGCTTTCAAGGGCACAGTAAGGATTTTCTTAATGCAATAATTTCTTAAGATGGCATTGGTTACTTCAGATAGAAGTACATAGGCTGGTGAAAAGTATAACTCATTTCAAGAGTGGCATCTTTTTTGTTATAACACTAGGGTGCTAGCAACAATTCTATAATTCTGAGAGGGAACAGAGTCAGGAGGCCATCTACTCATTCCATCATGGTGGCTGAGTATCATGAAGAAACATTTCTACCACAGGTAACATCATCTCTGGAAAATCTGGTTGAGTTGAACAGGCTGTACTGCATGTAAAATCCTGTCCCCTACATGTTTGAGGCGCACTGCAGAAAAACATTCCTGGACTGAGAGAAGGCAAGAGTTTATAATTCACACCAGTGCATGAGTAATTTGAACATATTTCCCTCCTTACACAGGGATTTCTTGAAAATACCTGGCTACGCTCAGAGTAATTTTGGAAAGACTTTCAGACTGGTATGCAAACAGCATAACTGATAACTGGGAGTTGGGAAGTGTGGGGCCTAGTCCTGGTTTTCTCACTGTTTTGTGACATCCTAGGCTAGGTGACTGAGCCTCTTGGTACTTCATATTTTTATTTCTCAAATGTGTTTAGTACCTTCTCTACTTTATAAGGCTCAAATGTGATAAGAATGTGGAAACCATCTGACAAGTACATAGCAGTGGATAAAGCAGTTATCTTTTATTATTGGATATTGTAAAATGTTAATTTTGACATTAAAAAGTAAACAAGACTGATGTTTAGATTGATCTCCTTAGCAAATTCTTTTTAAAATAATGTCAAGAAGGGTATAAATCAGAATCTTTATAGCTAAGTTTCTTATCTACAGAGAAAGAAGCAGGAAAGTGCTGTTTTTGGGAAACTTGTTAAATAGCCCATTGTTCTTATGCATATTTTGCTGATAGGAAATTTTTAAATCTTGAACGTAAAATGGAAAAAATATAAATTTAAAAATATACCTAGTAGAGTCCAACAAATTCCAATATCAAATACATAAATTCAAAACAGGTTCAATTTAATGTAACTTGTTGCCATGGATGATACATGATGGACAGGTATCTTTCTGGACAAAAAAGCATTAGTGTAAGATTGAATTAGATGCAGAATTCTAGCAGAATGTTTAGGAGGTAGACTAACAAAATAACATGGTGGTGAAGATCTAAAATATAAATGACATTTTCTCAATTCCAAAATGCATATTGACTAATTATCAAACTAAGGATGAAAGGCTTATGAGGACTATTTCATTTTAATGTTTATGTAGAAATCGCTATAGTGAATAATTCTCTAGCTGCACTGTATAATATAAGGCAGAAGTTTGAATATGTCCCACCTGAAATGCATTATGATTTTGTTACTCTTTCTTTCTCTTAATAATGAGTTTGAAAACTATCTGAAAAGAAAGGCTATTTTTGTTTGATTTTAATTTCTGAAATTTGGTTTTTCAATTTTGAAGTTTCACTTTTTATCCAACATCCCACAAACAACTATAGACATGAAATGGTGTCCATGTATCCAAGAGCTCAAAGAAAGCTGCCAGTTGGTTTCTATACTGAAGCCAATATCCAATTTTGTCAACCAAAAGGTTTAATTTTATGAATAACTAAAAAACTCATCATCCTATTTCTATAGCATTTCAATGGCATCTGGTATACAGTATCTACTCCAATGTGGAAAACAGGGCAAGTGCTGTAGGACTTAAAAGTTGCTTGTGACAGGTCCAGTCAAGGAGACAGTGAAACTAATTCAGGTGTCATTCACTCCAAGGACTCAGCATTAGTACATTAGGAGGGGTGTGGCCACATTCTTCTCTGTGTGTGTGAAGTAATGTTCACGATATTTACAATAAGACCTTCCACTGCTCATGATGTAATTTACTGACAGCAAAATATGTCATGCTTCTTTTCATATCACATGATGGTGGTAAGACGAGAGAACATGCTTGTCTAACACTGTTTGGTTAAGGATAATTTCTCTGAAGACAAAGCATCAGCAACTGAACGGAAGGTCGGATATCGGTTCATCTTTAGTGTAGCTATTCAATCTTCAGGTAAATATTACAGAATCCCTTAACATATGCAGCTATGGTGTTTCTGTGACAGGGCGTTTCTGTTTTAAAGTGTCAATGAGGGATAAGACCCCTCGTTTTACATTGGTTGTGACTCTTCTGGTCACTGAGTCTGCTGGCGGAGGAGGTGGTCGAACTTTCTGGGAAGGCGGCCTGGCTACCAAGCACTTCTGGTATCGTAACTGAAATAAAAAAAACACATTTATGGTTGTTAATAATGTATCATCCTTTCTTGTTTTATGTGATTTTAATTCATCACCAATACATTTACTCCCAGAAGTTGACAACCTAGCTTCTAAAAATGAATCCAAGAGTTTATTATTTTTTTTTGTTAAAGTGGAGTGTTTTAAATTCTCTTAAGAGATCATTAGGCTTGACAAAGGTGTTTCGGCTTTTGCCTTCTTTTTCTTGCATCCATCTCCACCCTCTACTTGTCCTCTATATTGATAGGCTACAATTCACATACCTCATAGTCAAAGGACTAATGAAAGGAAAAGGAATGGGAAGAGATGGTATTGATTAAATTTTTCTCAGAGACATGTCTTAGAGGTATGTGCTCATAGCTAATTGAGAGAGCATGGTAGAAAGGGCACAATTTGAATTTAGGCTGTATCACTTATGAATTTTATGTCACCATGTTATTAAATCGGAGCCTCAATTTCTTCCATTGCAAAATTGCTGATGAATGGGACTTGTACGGTGTTATGATTAAGAAACAGCAGGCCTAAACCAGGCCTAGAAACACATTTGTTCCCTTCCCGAGTTCTTGCTTTAAAAAAGACTGACATCTTAACAGATCTTATGACACATTTTTTATACCAGTCTAAATCTTAAAAGATTAATTAAAAAAAATCCATTAGCACTGGTACCATGGACAGTTTCTATGCTTCAGAAATATAGCACACTCTACCTGCTTTTGTATTAATGCAGGGATAATTCTTCAAAATTAGATTAAAAGGTTAAAATTTACCAAATGTCTTTTTCTAATCCAAGCACTTTAAAATAATTCCATGGCTGATTTTTAAAAATCTACTTAAATATTAGTAGGTTCTTTAGGATAGCTGTGAAACAGGCCAATGTTTTCTCTGAGAAGCATAAACCATCTACAGCAAGACTCTAGGTCACAATACTCTGTCATAGCCTGCAGGCCACAAAACGAGCCCCTTCCAACTCAACCATACGGAAAACATTTTATCACATGCCTCCTCTGTATAAGGTATCTTGCTAGGTCTGCATCACAACCCAGTCCACATACTTCTAAAGCACAGTTATAAATGGGCAGTTGTAGCAATGAGGCACACTGGACTGGGAATTCCTAATGGCTAATCTTGTATGTCCAGTCTGAGTTAAAGCTGTACTTCATGAACTTCGTTAAAGATCCTTCTGTCTTACTCTAAATTTTACCAAAGTATCTTCAGCTAGGCCTCTACCACACAGTTGCAAACTATGCCTAAAAATTAAGTAGATTTAAAAGAATGTATTTTCACCATAGATATTTCTGACAGTATAAATTCATGCAGATATTTCAGATGGAGTATCATACAGATGTGAATCAAGAGGAAATCTTCTGAGTTAGAAATGCTGGATTCGAAGTGTAAAGAAAGGTCTGATTTTATTAGCATGCCTTATACAGGATTGGCTGAGCCACTTCAGCTGATTGCCTTAATACAATTAAAATAGTAAGCAAATGAGTAAAAATTTCTTTGAGAAAAAAATGGGTCTGGAAATCAGAAAACTAACTGTAATCAGTGATAAAGCTAATCATTTAGTTGTCGTTAGCATTTAAAATGTATAATTAAGGCTGAAAGTCATTTATTTTACGACTAAAACCATCTGTTATCCTTTTCAGTTTCATGAAATACTTAAGTCATCTTCCATTTTTGGCTGACTGAATTCTCTCATTTTCGGTTTTCTTTACATAGTCCCTTCATCCAATCTCAACCTCCTACACACCTGGCCAAGAGGTTTATCTTGACTCCTCTTCCACCCCTGCTCCCCACTATCTGGCCCTGTTCCTTTACACACAGTCATTTTTGAGTTAGAATTCTGGCTCCCCAGAACGAGGGGAAACTGTAACCTCTAACAAAGGACTGTGGGAAGAATAAAGCCAAACAAGGAGTGCAAACCACCAAGTCTTCCCTTCCCTGCCCCTTCCTCCTTCATTTCAAAGGTGTCTTTTATGAGTAAAGTTAATCAGCTCTCTTTTCTCATTCCCCACCTTTGCCATCTGCCATTCACTTTATCTTTTCCTCTATTCTTAACCTAGCATTATATTGTGTGTAAAACCACAGAACTCCTTCAGTTTCTCTGAACTCCATCTATTCTTGGATTCTTGGCATCTTGTGGCCAGTCTCCAAGTAAATTCTAACCCACTTAGCAGGCCAATCCCTCCCCCAGGCTCTTAATCTATCACTAAGACCATGCCCAACTATATATATGACCCCATTTCAATCTGGCTATATTGGCTCATTCCCTCAGTTTAAAAAATGCAAAAATCTCCCCCATCCTGAAACAAATGAGCAAACCCCTCAATGTTGTGCTTCAAGATACCCTTCATTATCAGATTTTGTGTGATCCACTTCTTTTTCATCCCAGCCACTTCTCAATCCAGTGCAGTCTTATGCTTTTAGTTATAATACTTCCTATTCTAACCAAGTTTTGGTTTATGTGTCTCCGCCATATACTTAAACTCCATAATGCAAGGATCATATCTTAGTCTTATCTGAATTTCCCAGAGTCCAGGCTATAAATGGTGGATTGAATTAAATGAAGCACAGGTGTTTCAAAATTTAGCATTCCTCATTCACCGGCCAGGCGATTCTTTACAACGTCTCTCAAATCATCTGCTCATATTTATTCCCACTCCCACTCTCCTGGTTTAGCAGCTCTGCAACTCTCACCTGGACCAGTAACCAGGCCTTCTGGCTGATCTCTCTACCTAAGCCCTGTCCTTTCAACCCATTCTCCACCTTTTTTCTTTTGTTTTGGAATATACTTTTAAAACCTAATAGCATTAATTCACTCTCCTGATTAACAATTTTTGCTGAAGATAAGCACCTTGGCATGACATTACATGCCTTTCATGATATGGACCTCACCCCTTCCACTTAGTTCTATCAACTCAACCTGCTGTTGCTAGAATATTCCATGAATCAAGTTTTGATGCCTACATTCATACACTTTCCTCATTTTTACCAGAACTTTTTCAGTGGCCAGCATCATTGCTGCTCAAAGGATATTTGTGGAATGACAAAATATTTTTGTTTGAAATCACATATGTGATGCAAAGAGCACTGGCTTTGTTACCCAGAAAATGTTGGGTTGAATGCAGACTCTGTCACGTACCAACTCTGTGCCATGGAGCTATTCTTTCCTCTGAGCCTCTGTTTTTCGCTAAACGAAACAGAACTAACAACTATCTAACAGGGTTGTTGGAAGGACTGAGTTCACAGATACAAAATAAATAAAATATGTAAGAATGATGCACATCAACCAACTATCTGAAATAAAAATCATTCAGTACACTACATTTTAAAAAAATACTGAGTTGGTTCCAATTAGCACCAACTCATGCATGATCAATATTTCCTGATCACATCCTGAAATTAATTAGGGACCAAGAGCTGAGAATCCTCAGATTTGTGGTTTTCTGCATTACTAGAGTCTTGACAGAATTTGGCTCTATCCAGCCCTGTTCCTTGCAGGTGTCCTCGCCTCTTGAGATGGGAAACTGCTAATCGTATTGATCTATTCACAGAAATGAGGGTGTTATACAGTAAAGCATTTCTTTGAAGATTAGACTTTTCTTCTTTTAAATGAGTAGTAGTTCTGCTCTGATTTATGGCACATAAAACATAAGCAGGAGTGTGAGGGTCAAACAGCTCCCCACAGTGGGACTACTCACCATGCATGCAGCTTGCACTGCCTCAGACACGTTTCCGGCGTTAGGCTCGCACCAGAAAACGTGGCACTCAAAGCGCTGGTTCCCAGTGTCCATGATGAAGGCAAATGTATGGACATCCTTTCCGACGCCCATGAAAGACAGGAACCGCACACGACACTCCACTAAGACTTCCTCTTCACTCTGCAAAACACGTTGTTCAGCAGCCCACTCTCTGCGATGCCAGACAATGGTTACAAATACGTCTGGACCTTAAATCATAGCGTCAAACTTAGAATGGCCGCCTATAGGAACTGGTATGAAAAAGTGGATAGACAGACTGAATTTAGGAAGGACCTGTACGATTCTAGAAAGGCAAGTTTCTACAAGTGACCGGAGAGACCATCATTGCTGAGGGTGTCTCATTTTGGCATTTAATCTTGCTCTGAACCACAATGTAACCACGATGTGTGTTCTGTTCTCTGCCCATTATGCTCCACAACTGTTAGTTCACTGAGGGCAGGACAATGTCATGTTAACTTCTTATGTCTTGCTCACCTAGGACCCTCAGTGGCTCGAAACCCATTTGCCAGGTGAACCCACTAGAAACAGCAGAGCATTCAGAGGAAAGGAGTAAAGGGGTCTCTTTTCATCTACTTCCTCTTCCCAAGCTACACATCACACTGAATCATATTTCACCTAAAGCCATGTAAAGCAAAAAGTTGCCAAATCATTTTTTTTTTTTCTTTTCCACAACTGGTATCCATAAGATGCAGTGTAAAGAACAGTTCGGAATTAATTCTTATGAACACGTTGTTTACAGCAAATCATGTGGGTTTTTTAAATTAGTAAAAACATCTAGCATGGCAACTTTGGGGCCATTAACATCTTGGCTTATTAAGTATTCTCTCAGGTGCTGTGGGATTAACAGGTAAATTAAGCTAGTGTTAAGAGAACAGGAAGTTTTCTGGGGAGAAATGATGTTTAAGGTTGAAATTTGGGTAAGACAAAAATGTGGATGGAGCACAGAGGAGTAGTACTTGCAAAGACAGAGGTAGAAAAAGGTGTGACATGTAGTGGCAAACAGGGTGAGTGTCTTATTCTTCTTTAGAAGGCAAACTGGGCTTGAAGGTGCAGACCAAGGACTTGTGGTCTATGACAGGTGCTTTACAGAGGTGGAAAAGTGATAGAGTCTGGAGCCAGACTGCCTGTATTCAAATCCTGACCCTGCTACTTCTAGATCTGTGACCTTGGGTAGTTACTTAACCTCTTTGTGTCTCAGTTTCCTCAACCACAAAATTAGGATAACCTGAGTTGACACTAATGCTGCCCTCTCAAGATGACCAATGGACCCTGCTACTACCAAACCACAAGAACTTCCATCATATAAGCATCTCCTGTGCCCCAATCCCAGACAACAGAGACCAGTCAATATTGAAGCCCAGAGAGAGTGACCAGCCAGGAAATCAAACCATTAATGAGTCACTGCTGGTGTCACAGTCATCTCTAGCAAATGACTTCAATCTCTTGGACATATGAAGAAGAAGAATCAGGAGCACCAGAACAAAAGCTTCTGAGTTCAGAGGAAAGCAAAGGTGTGCAAAGATTCAGGCACAAAGGGCGAAATTTAATGTAGGTTATTTTAAGCATAAGCAAGCAGAACTCTCCAGAGGTCAAGCCTGGGATATAAATATGTATCTAAGTTTCATGGAAGATTAGTCTATCCAAAACCTCACTGTGACCTAGACAGACCAACTACATCTATGATTCTTCTTACCTTTTCACTGATGACAGTCACAGTAGCATCTGCCACGTTCATGTTCACTGATGGCCAATCCTCCTTGTTGGATGAGGTCATAAGACTTTCTATGGCATTGTTCAGGGTATCCATTCCTGTGGATAGAAGGGATAATTGTAAAAATCCTAAAGCTATTTACCACTTTCAAATGTGGGTCCAAAATGATCTTTTTTTTTTTAAAATAGCCCCAGAAGACATTTCATTCCTTGCATTTACTAAAAAGAAATGCAAGCTTTTACAGAAAGAAGGGTCATGAGAAGTTCCAGAGATTTAGTGTGTGATGTCCTATCTAATTGGACCATAGTACTCCTTTTTCTCCAAAGGTTCCTCAGGTGAAAGTGTAGAAATAGTACTCAAGCAAATGCTACTCCTTTCTAAGCATGGAGCCTTGGAAAAGGGGACCCAACAGAAGCCAGCATCCACCAGAATAGCCAATCTTCCTTCATCTTACTTTGTTACTTAAATAAGGCCAAGTTTGGGTGGCACCTTTGTAAGAGTTGTATGTGCTATTCACTGGGGCACTTTTGCTGGGTGTTCCCACAGCTGTTTTTTAGGGGGATGGGATAACAACTGTATTGAGATATAATTCACATAATATGCAGTTCACTCATTTAAAGTATATAATTTGTCTATGGCCATGCTACCCTGAACAAGCCTGATCCCTTCTGATCTCAGAAACTAAGCAGGGTCAGGCCTGGTTAGTACTTGGATGGGAGACCACCTAGGAAAACCAGGTGTGGTAGGCATAAAAAATAAAAAATAAGGGATTGTAAGCTGACAAGGTCCTTGCAATCTGTGAGGTCAAACAAGGGTTGCCTCGCCTAAAAAAATAAAAAAATAAAAATAAAAAAAATGAAGAATATAATTCAATGGTTTTAAATTCATTAAGTTGTACAACCATCACCACAATCAATTTTAGAAAATTTTTATCACTCCCTCCCAAAACTGCTCTATCTTTGAGGATATACCACTTCCTCCCAGCCCCTTAGCCTTAGGCAATCATTTATTTAATTTCTATCTCTAGAGATCTGCCTATTCTGGATATTTCACACAAATGGAATCAGAGAATATGTGGTTCTCTGTGACTGGCTTCCTTCTTTTAGGATAATCTTGTCAAGGTTCATCAATGTTGTAGCCTGTGTCAGTACTTCATTCTTTTTTATTACCAAATGAAATTCCTTTGTATGGCAGTATCACATTTTATTTATCCATTCATCAGTTGGACATTTGGGTTCATTCCATTTTTTGACTATTATGAATGATGTTGCTGTGACCATTCATGTATAAATTTTTGTGTTAACACATGTTTTCATTTCACTTGGGTATATGCCTAGGAGCAGAATTGCTAGATCAAATAATAACTCTATATTTAACCTTTTGATGAACTGCCAGACTGTTTTCTGGGTCACACCTTAAAGGAAAGCATGAGGGCTCCCTCAGCCCTTCCTACCTGTCGATCAGTTGACAAAAACTAAAGCAGGTGCTTTTAGTTTTTTTCCCAGAGATGGAAGCCCCATCTGAGAACAGCAGAGCCCTTTATAGCCCTGGATCAAACGTCTCTGGAATGCCGGATAAATAAGAAATACGTGTCCATCTTGTTATCACATGCCAGAGCAGTGGCCTAATTCATGACAAGGAAAGGGGGTAAAACAGTAGAGCTATCCTTCTGGGAGGATGAACACCTCCCATGAGCTCCCAAACACTTGCAAAGTGCAAAGACAAATGTTTCACATACCGACTGGTTTATCTACAGGTAGCATGCCCAAGTACTGCACGTGGAACTTCTGTACCAGCTCAGTCTTTGGTGTTGGAAAATCTACTACAGGGAACAAAAGCAACACATCTTTCTTAGTGGTTCCAACATACACATAAAAAATGGCCATCACTCTGTGTCATCTGAAATGTACTCCCTTTGCCACAATGGTCCCATGTTTCTAGAGGTAAATGAGGCAACTGTTCTATAAGAACGGAGACATTGAGGCTCTGTCAGTCAAAATCCCATTCAACTTTCATTTCTAGGCAGAAAAACATTTGAAAGCAGGAACTGGAATCTACGTGTTAAAGCTGTTATTGTCTCTTTGATGTGAGTGCCAAGTAATAGCTTTTGGTGTCCTATTTGTTAGGTGTGGTTTCTGCTTAGAGAAAATTTAATCACAAAGGGTGCAATCAGGGAAAAAAACTAAAATATTAAACCATATGTATGCATATATATGTATGTATATATATATACATACATACATACATATATATATATATTTTAACAAGCTGGTCCTTACCCCAGGCTCTACATGAGCTATAAAACCAATAAAGATAATATTCTTTAATCCTGTCCAACAACAACAAAACTCATCTTGGCCCTTCATGCTTAATCCTATTGACACAAAATTAACTTTATGCCAAGGGAGGGCACCTGCTGCATGCTCAGCACGTGTTTGTTGAGTGTGGTTTTTAAGATTAGACGCACCAGGGAACCACCTGAAACCCTTTGGTTCCTGACTAGGATGGAGAGCACCATTGTGAAGATGGCTGTCCTACCTTGCAAGGGAACATCAAGATTCACATTGGTTCTTTCCTGTAAGGAACTGCAGGCCAGGGCTTTGGCATTCTTCCGTTCTGCCATAATCTGAAGAAAAGACCACTTTAGTTTATGGTTACAGACTTTCTGTCTTCAGCTATTTGAGCCAGTAAAGTGCCTGAGCACATTTCACTTCTAAGTTAAGCCAACTAGTCTATTGCCTGACTTCTTACCCCTGAATCATTTGGCTGCATATTTTGAGAACTGTGCTAATTTTTTACAGGGTTAAGAGGAAAATGACTATCCTGCACAGTAACAATATCCAGTGTGGTTAAAATTTATTCTTCCAGTCACCAGAATCCCATCTCTATTAAAGCAAATGGGACAAATATCCCTAGTCATGCGTGGACCTGCTGGCCCATTGTGGTCAGGGGAACACAGAGCAGTGGACTTTCCCCATTGCCTCTGGATGATGACATTTAGGTACTTTTCAGAGCTCTGAGGACAGATTACAGTAGCCTCCCTTATGCACAGGTGATATGTTCCAAGACCCTCAGGGGATGTCTTAAACCTTGGACAGTACTGAACTGAATATATACTATGTTTTTTCCTATACATTGATACCTATGATAAAGTTTAACTTATAAATTATACACAGTAATAGATTAACAATAATAAATAATGATAAAATAGAACAATTATAACACTATAGTGTAATAAAAGTTGTGAATGGCTTTAAGGCCATTATTAAGTAAAATAAAGGTTTCCTGAACACAAGCACTGTGATACCATGGCAGTAGATCTGATAAACCCAGAGGGCTACTCAGTGACTAGTGGGTGGGCAGCTTATACGGTGTGGATACACTGGACAAAAGGATGACTCACATCTCAGGTGGGACGTAGCAGGAAGACATGAGATTTCATTATGCTATTCAGAATGGCATACAATTTAAAACCTGAATTGTTCATTTCTGGCACTTTCCATTTAATATTTTTGAGCTGAGACTGATCATGGATAACTGAAACCGTGGTAAGTAAAACTGCAGATAGGGAAGGACTTCTTACTGTACATGGGTTTAAATCCCACCTCTGCCACTAACTAGCTGGGTGATCCCTGGTGTCTCATTTTCTTCACTGTACATGAGATGATAATATTTGTGTTCACAACAATGTTATGTCAGTTCTGAGGATTAAATATAAGCACCCAAGAGATATTCACTGCTATTGTTGTTATTCTCAAACTGTCCAGATCTGTCAGCTGTCTTCCAAACTGTCTCTGTTGTTGGAAACAATAACATCTCCTTAAGTTTAGGGACTGAAAGCCCATCCTTCAATGACCCCCAAAAGCAATTCATATCTTCATTCCCAGCTCCAGCTTTCTACACCAGGTGGAACAAAAGTCATTTCCTCCCCATAGCTCCATTCTGTCCATCTCTGGATCTGTGTCTGGGACAGGGGACAATACTTACTGAGCATTTACTGTGCCATGCCATGACCCAAGGGCTTTAAACTAGAATAAAGGCTCCATGTGGGCAAAGACTTTTTTTCCTGTTTTGGTCTCTGCTGTCTCCCCAGAACGAATAGTGCCAGGCACATAAATGGTGTTCAATTCTATTTGTTGCATGAAGGAATGAAGAAAATAAAACCTGGGGAGTGTGCTGCAATCCTGCAAAAGGTATAGCCATGTCCCAGTCTTATCAATGCAAGCATGTGAGTACGGGTGGGATACGTGTGGTGATCCCTAAGCCAGCACCCATACTGACTGCCCTTGTCCCACGGGTTAAAGCAGCAGGCTGGTGGGCTATTTCTTTTGGGGCTAGGGATAGCTCCTTGCTCTACCCCTTCTGTAAGAACTGTGGCTTGTGCCTTCTTCGCTCCTGCTGCTCAGATACTGGCCTGGACCATAGTGATGGCTGTGGCCATGACTTGGGCTTTGCCAGCTCAGGAGGAATTGTGAGAGTGAGGCTGGGTCATAACATCAGCACAAAACCAGAAAGGTGATGTTCAATAGAGGTAATGGCAAAGTCCTGTTTTTAGATTTGATAAATAAGTTTGATAAGTTCTGGCTGAAGAAAGTTGGTGACAATTTCTTGGGGGTTTGGCCACCTGCTATATGAACACAGGCCAGTTGGTGATGTGTTTGCTAAGAACAACAATCACCAGAGTGTTGAATCCTTAGAGGTCAAAAAACAAGGCGGTCTGTTCTCTGCCAGCCCACTTTGGGAATGCTGCATTCATTTGGGGAAACTAACCAGATTATGCCCAGAGGAAGATGGTTAGGAGCCTGGTAATCACATGACCTGAAAGTGGCTGAAAAGGCAGGGGTGGGGATTCTGTAAAATGGAGGCAGTCAGGAGCAGAAAGACTTGATGAGATACTTGTCCAGCAACTCTAAATGTGCCAGGCACAATGCACAGCCTTAAATATCTTCAAACAACAAAGGGTTGCCCAGCAAAGAGACAAACTAGAGGAATCTTTCTCTGTTGCTATAGATCACAGATCTCAAGTAAATGAATAGAGGTTTCAGAGAGGAAGATTTCAGGTGAACACCAGAAAGAACTCTGTAACAGCCAGAGCCACTCAAAAATAGAAGAGTCTCCTGAAAAGTACAAGACCCCACCAATGGAAGTCAACAGAAGTCAGTGGATATCCATGGATGTGCTAGGCAGAGGGTACAGATGCTTGTATTAGGATGCTGTGCTGGAGGGAGTGAGTAAATGGGGTTGGGCTGGTGGTGGCCAACTGTTTTCGTTCTGAAGCTCTGTGACTCTGGTTAAGGAGGTAAGGCCCTTACCAGTGTGAGACAGTGACCACAGCCTTGCCTCACAGCTGGCAGTTTCCATGAACTGCTGTCTGTCCTCATGAAGTCAGTGTATATTCATGGGAACCCCCAGCCATCTACATTTTCACAGATGCCCCAACTGGTTTCTCACGACTCTCTCCTCTGTTTACTCTCTCAGATCAGGTGGTCTATTTCCTGGGAAATCTGCCCTGACTCCTTTGCTCTGTTTTCTACCTGGGCTCCATGTACACATCTCTGCCACTGCACCTGCCACTGTTCTGTCCACCTGTTATATTCCCACTGTGGGTGGGACTAAAGCTCTACTCATTTTGTAGATGGAGCGCCATTTAGAGTGATGCCTGACACACAGTGAGAGCATGCTTACAATGCTGGCTGAACAAGCGGTTTGCCTGCTTCTCCAGGCCTCAATTTGCAGGTCAGTGTGCCCCCTCTTCTGCCCTTTCACACCTCTTTCCTTGCTCAAGCAGTGAGAAAAGAGAGGGATGAACCACTGCACCCTAACCCACCTTACCTTGGAACAGATTTCGTGGAGACTTGTGGCGATGGCTTTTGCTGGTGTGTCACATCGAAATACATGACATTTCAAAATTCTTGTATCTTTGTCTCTTGCTACATAAGCAAAATCTCTGTGCAAACAAAAATTATCAGGACATTAGAAAAAGGAAACTATCAATACCCAGTAAGTTTTATGGATATTAGGAAGTCATCTGAGTAAAATAACTGCAGGCATGTGTGTTACATGGCATTAAGTTGGCTCTGAATCCTAGAGACTCTGGATATGAGTGATGCCCACAATGTCCTGTTCTCAGCGGCCCACACAGCTCCTGTAGACTCATGCCTACGGCTTCCTTTATGGAATCAAACCATCTCTTATTTGGTCTTCCACTTTTCTTGCTGCCTTCTATTTGTTCCAGAATTATTGACTTATACAAAAAATCCTGCCTTCTCATGATGTGTCCGAACTAGGACAGCTTAAGTTTTGTTATTTTTGCCTCCACTGATACTTCCAGTGTACCTTGGAGATGCTGCTGGTTTGGTTCCAGACCAATGTAATGAAGTGAGTCACATGAAATTTTTGGTTTCCCAGTGCACATAAAATTAGGTTTATACCATATAGTAGTCTATTAAGTGTGCAACAGCATTATCTCTAAAAAAATATACATACACTAATTAAAAACTTTATTGATAGAAAATGCTAACCGTCATCTGAGCCTGTTGGAAAAATGGTGCCTACAGACTTGCTTGATAATTTGTAAAAATGTAAAATGTGCGAAGTACCATAAAGTGCAATAAAATATGGTATGCCCATATAGCATTCCCCAATCCTGGTCTTCTGTACTCTTGGAATCTCTAACCTTAATGAAAACTTAGTTTTAAAGAAATCTTTCTAGAGAAACAACAAACATTATGATTATAAATATTAAGATTATAAAACAGAAAACAGGCTTGAAAAGAATATGACTCAGTGTAAATACTATTGTGACAAAGACAGTGGTGTAGCAGAAACAAACGAACAGACTCTGACGTGTAAACGTGAGCACAGAGAAGGGATCAGGCCCACAGCTGCTGGAGAAAGTTGACGGGCAATCACAGGGTGAGCTGGAACACAAAGAGACACCACAGGCGGAAACCCCGCCACTAGCTCGTGATCCTGTTAAGCACTTCTCGTACTCCAGAGCTCAGGGCAAGGGCAGGATTAGCTCAGACACCACAGTGAGCATGCAGCTGGAACTGGCTTTACTATTTATTTTACTGATGAAAAGGATACTGACTGTGACATTATCTGGCTTCCAAAGAATCATGCCAAATTTCTCACTGTTATTACTGGAGGAGAGTGGTTTAAAGATCAAAATGTTTATAAAAAATAAATGCCCAGATGTATCCATTTCGTAATAGATCACAATGATTTTATTGCATATGTTGCTAAGCCAGGATACTGTCTGTAGATATAACTACAGGTTAATTTACTTTTAATTATTTCTCTTAATGTAAGAACTGGCAGTCTTTTCACAGGTTAGTTCATGCTTTCCCCCAAATACCCTTGGCCTCCTAGGAAAGGCACAGGGATCAATGCACTGAAGGCCATCAACCATCATGAAGGCCCAGCTGGAAGAGCCTCCCTGCTACTCCACCACCCCACCATGCCCCAGGCAGTCCCGTAGCAGGGTGGCCCTAAGCCCTGGCTGCCCCGCAGGCCCTTCAACCTTAGCCTGTCCACATCTGGTTCAGTGTCTGCTCTCTACAACCTTCTCTTTCTTCCTCATATCCCATCTCAGTTGGTATCCTTCATGTTAGAACCATCCTGATTCCTCACCATCTGTACCCAACTCCCAAGTTCAGCCTATATTACTTCCTGAAAATATCCCGTATCTACCCTTTCCTCGTTGGCCCTACCACCTTCAGACATTCTAAGCAGGTTCTTGCCTCCCTGCCTTTGCTCATGTTATTTCCATGCTTTTGCCATAGTTTAGGATACAACTGAAGCTGGATAAGCACCCTCCCTGGTGCTGCACGGTTTCTCGTACACTGCATTTACCACCAGGTACCATAAGTGTCTGTTTATGAGTCTGTCTTCCCTATAACTCCTTGAAGCTCTGTGAAGATGATTTGCTCCTCATTCATTCCCAGTACCCAGTCCAGGCCCTGCCATAACATGTACTGAGTGCTCCTTCCTCCTGTCAGCACGGGGCCTGCAGCGCACATACTGAATTCCTGTCAGGAGAGCTGGCCTTTGGTCAGAGGCATGAAAGGGTCCTAGGACACTGGGCTAGAGGATGGGTCTGAGAGAGGAGGTGGGCCAGACTTTGAGGGATAAGCACAGTCTTCTTCCATGCTGTGTTTCTGAGGCCTTTCTATCCTCGTCTCAACTACCAACAAAGCAACATATTACTTGTAAAAGAGATGGAAAGAAGGCATCATCTTTGGAGTCCATTCTCAAGGGAAGCCCTGTTCTTGGGTCCCCTCCTTCTGGCTACTCTGTTCTAGATGGATCCTAAAGTAACACATACAGTGTCTCACCACACACAACTTCTTTCCTTCAAAATTCCATGTACAGCCACAATTTTTCCGAGGTCAAATTTCTTCAAAGCCCTAAGGTCACCCAAACAAAGTCCTCTGTCTGGATTTTAGGAGCTCCAAAATCTGTCCCATTAACTTTTCCAGCATTGTTCCTCCAATGAAGAGGCTCTTCCCTCTGCTCCAGAAAGGTGGGCCTCCATGTCCACTCATGGCATCTCCCCTCGCTTTGTGACCACTGGCCTCCCTGCACTGACTGGACTGCACTATTTCACCTACTCTGTACACTCCCGCCCAGAAGCCTGCCTGGCCCTCAGAACCTTGCTTGTGTCTAAACACTTACAGCATTTAAATTCTGTTCAAGTAGTCACTATACAGGTCTCAACTGTGTCTGTCCTTTCTCAGAAACAGTAAGGAACAGCCAGAGGGCAATGAATCAAGACTCAGGCCACCTGAATACTAGTCTTATTCTCGATTCCACTGAGGCATATAACTTTGGACATGGAGTCTAATCTCATCTCTAAATTAGGGGAATATGCAAAAAAAAAAAAAATTATAAAAAACATGATTTTCAATGGCCCTTCCTGGTTCTGACACTGTGGTATAAGCTTCCAGATCCACTGTGGTCTCCTTGACTGCTGGCTGACCTACGGGCAGACGCTTCCATTGTTGCCAGCAGGGAGGGCGAGACTAGCCGTGATCAATAAGCAGTGGATTGTTCCAATCAAATTTGGCTTTGTGCCCTCTGTTCTTTCCTATTTTTTTAAAAAATTATTATTAATCTTCATTTTCTTCTGGCTTAGGAAAAAGTGATTAACACCTAAGAAAACCATTTAGAACCTACATCTTCCCAAAGGGAAAGCTCAGTAACTGCAGGCTTTGGGGAATTTAGACAATTTTTTTTACTGCCTCATCTTTTCCTGTTCTGTCCCAGGCACCAGGCTAAGATCAGGAAGGTAGAAACCTATATGTCCATGAGTGTGAATACACCCAGTAACTAACTCTTTGGGGAGTTCATTTGTTTCTCAGGAAAAAGCAAGTCCTTACTATGGAGATCAAGAGATTTGCATGTCTCTTCTATTTTATTCCCATGAAACATATCCTGTGTCATCCTAATGTAGCTGAAGCCCCAAACATGTGGATTTGTGAGAGGTGGGGAGGCCTCTTTTTCAGACAAGTTGAACAACTTTCTTTATGTGCAATGAAGCATATGGCTGATCTAATCTATCATTCAGAATAAAATCTAAACACCTCTTAATTGGTTGTTGCTTGGCTTTTTAGCACATGACTTCCAAAAAAGGCTGTTGTGGTAGACAGAATAATGACCCTCCCAAGATGGTCATGTCCTAATATCAAGAACCTGTGTATATGTTATCTTACGTGGTATGGCAAGAGACTTTGCAGATGTGATTAAATTAAGGATCCTGGTATAGGGCTATTATCCTGGATTATTTGGGTGGGCTCAACACAATTACAAGAGAAAGAAGACGCTTTCCTTATGAGTGAAAAAATAGGAGCAGGGTCCACAAGCCAAAGAAAGCAGGTAGCTTCTAAAATCTGAAACAAGCAAGGAACTGACTTTCTCTTGGAATCTGCAAGAGGAACACAGCACTGCTAGCACCATGATTTTAGCCTGTAAGACCCATTTTAGACTTCTGACCTTCCAGAATTTTAAGAGAACAAATGTGTTTCTTTAAGACCCAAAGTTTATGATAATTTGTTACAGCAGCAATAGGAAACTAACAGAGCTTCCAGATGGCTTTATGTTTTTAAAAAATTACGCTATAGCATTAAAGACTTATATTAAAAAAAAAAAAGTACTCACTTCCACAAATACCTTCTGAGGTACTATTATGTACCAGGTACCAGAGATGCAAACACAAACAAGACAAGGTTCCAGCCTAGGAAGCCCATTGTCTAATTAAACTGACCTCAGTGAGATATGAGCTGCATCTTTAAATATAATAAGGACCTCACCAGAGTAAGAAGGGCAGTAGATGGTTCAAATGAGCATGAGCAAAGGCAAAGAGATAAGAAAGCCCACAAGACTGTCTGGGAGAACTCCCAGTTGTCCCATGCATATACCTGTGGTCCTGTGGTGAGAAGCCACGGTGTGGCAGGTGGGAAGTTGCAAAGCAGTCTAGACTCTGTTTGTAGAGTGCCTTGTGCCTTTATTCAGAGCCAACCAAGCCTTGTAACATGGCACATGACCCCATTTAACATGTGTCTTAAAGTTCCTTCTGGTAGAATGAAGTGGGTCAAGAAAGGAGACACTGGGGGCTATTGCTATGGTCCAGGTGAGAGTGGATGAACAAGGTGCAGGCTAAGTTAGCATCCTGAGAATAGAGTAGAGGAGACAGATGGAAGAGAGGTACCGAAAGGATGGTGTAGATGAGGGAGAGAATCAAGAATAACTCTGGGGTCCCTGATAGGACAACTAAGCACCCTCCTACTGCGGCAGGGAGAGGGGAGGGACGTGGTGAAGGGAGCTGATGAGCTTCAGGTTGCACAACAGAGTAGGAGGTACTTGAGGGACACCAGGTGGCCAGGCCCATAGAGCAGGTAGACATGTAGTCTCTGAAGTCAGGGGAGCAGATGAGAGTGTGGAAAACAAGAAAAGACAAAACAAGGCCTAAACCCTAAGGAAGAAACGCATTAAAAGGCTTAATTGAGGCTGAGGGCCCAATGAATGGACAGAGAAAGAGTGTGGGGAGGGGGAAGGCCCAAAGATAACAAAGAAGGGTGTTTTGGAAGTCTCCAGAGCTGCAGAGGCTGAGCAGCAGGAGACGGGCAATACAGAGGTCAGTGGTGATGCTGGCCTCTTGGGCCCTTTCCCTGGAGAATGAAGTATATGACCCAGCTTCAGAAGACTGAGGAGCACAGAAGTAAAAAAAAAAAAAAAAAAAAGGTTGCTTTTACTATTCTCACTTGAACAGCATTTTAATCAACCTTTGGATGGTTTAATCCATCTTTATGGAACAAATGAACAGTTCTTTATTCAAATGGAGTTTATTAAAAAATAGCCAAGAGAGAACTACTCACCCTTTCCCTAAATTGCTCCCCCAGAACTCCCTTACGTAAATGGGATTTGTGTAAAGATTTTAAGAGGAATCTACAGATCTCTTACGACTTACCTAAGCTAACATTTCAAAGTCTCATCTACTGCAGCCCAGACGGGTGGTACTGAGAATATTTAAGTGACATGAAATCTTAATCAATTAACCTGTTCATTTGCTGGAATGTTCCTGGTAAACTAAAATATATTTTTTCTAAATAATGAACTGAAACTTGCCTACCTGCAGCTTTTGCTTGTGAGATCGAGCTTTGCTTCCTAGAGCAGCCCAGAACAGGCGATCTCGTCAGCTACACGGCCCAGACTTGTCTGGCAGCAACTCTCCCTTCTTTTCTGTTAGACGCCATTCCATTTACTCTCTCACCAAATCTCCTCTGTTAGTGTCCCTTATCACGTCTCCTTAATTTGATACCTTCTTCCACAGAACCCGTATTTGCTCAGGTCAAATGCACATGTTTGATACTGGGAATTTGTGAAGGCTGACATGTGATAGCCTTCGATTAATGGTAGTTATTATTATAATGTTGTAAAGAACTCAAAGAAAAAGCCCACTTTGAAATACTGTCTTCTTACCCATGAAGGATGCATAACCAGTTGCATGTCTATGAATTATAAAGACTTGCTGAAATGTACTGGAAGGCCCTTTCCTTCCAGGTTATCTTTCTGTAGAAGCTGTAAGTCACCAGAGTTGTTACTACTACAGAGGGCAGTGCCACCCTACGTGCAAATAAGGACAAAACAGCAGTAAAGAGATTTGATGCAAACATCCCATTTCTAGTCCTTTACGATAAAGGGCTTTCTCTCCTCTTTGTTTCACCTCTACTGGGCCTGGAGGGAGGAAGAGTCCTGTTTCAAGACTGCCTGCTATTCTTTGCCTAACTGCTCTTTTTCTTTCATTATACTTTGAAAATCTTGTTTTGGGGGTGGAAGGAGGGAAGAAGAAGGTGCTGAGAAATGTTATCTTCCTAGATGGCCAATTTAGAAAGTTACATACTCACATACAGCATTGCCTTTTCACTTTTATCCAGTGGCACATACACTACATGCAGGCATCACTACTTTCACAAAGCTTAGGCTTTAGCTTGGTAAATCAACTTTTTTCCCCCTTTCTTATAAGCTTAAGAAGATGCTAAGTTCATAAACTCTAAAAGGTGCATCCCAGGAACTTATCACCTGGGTAAACACACATTCTTCATAGGGAATCCTTCACTAGGCACCTTCATGAGACCATAAAGGCTGTGGAAATAGCAGATCTGAAATTCTACTACAAGCAAATAACTCAGGTGGCTTTCGTGGACCAGAATCTGTAGCCCTCTCTAAAATAGTCTTACTGTTAATATTCGGAGCAACTGCTACTCAGTGGGGAGACCTGAAGGTAGGAAGCAGCAAACATCTAAAAATATCCTCACTACTGGCTTACACAGGACTTGCCCTCTCTTTAGATGAGTGAGCTCATGTCTGAACACATAGCCCTCATCCTCCAGAAACTTCCACAATCTCCAGAGGTCAAGTTTGCAAATACTCTTAATCATAATCCCTGGAAGACTGAAAGTGTTCACCAACCAGTCTATGCCATTTCCCTTTCCATCCTCACCACTGAGCACAGACTGCAGCTCACCCTCAGGGAGGAAAATGGTTGCCAGCTGGAGATCACTTGGCCTGCCAGGCGGGAGTTTGCCTGAGATTGGTACTGACACAAAAAGGCGACTACCTATGTCTCTTTGTCACGCAGTAACCACAGTCACTCTTTCAAGGAGGAAAATTTAAAAACTTTCTTCTTCCATCAAAAATGGGGACTTTTATTAAGTGACAGAGCTATGAAATAGTGCAGCATAAAGCACTCAATTAGCTGAATATGCAGGCTGACATTAAAAGCACACACATCTGAGGTATAAATGCCTTTCATTTCAGAGTTATATCCTTTCCATAGTTATCTTCTTCTCGATGTGGGAAGGAAAAAGAATTCTAGGTATTTTCACTAATAATTGAGATTGATATTGAGTCAGTCCTTGTAGCTATTAGCCTAGAGCAAAACCTTACCCACAAAACTAGAGAATATATAACGTAAGTAAGTCTTGTTGATATTAATTCAAGAAGCATGAAAAGTTTCCTTATACAACAAGGTACATAACCTAAATATTACTATCACATCTACTCCCTCACATGCTTATTAGACTTCTTCAGCCATTAGTGAGAGTGGCCAAGTTCCTGTTATACTTAATCACACTGCCTATCAACTTCCTCAAACTGGGTTGAACTCAACAGAGGTTTAGGGACTCAGATGCAATTCCATATTCTATTTTAAATGTGAGACATATAAGAATGATAATGATAAAAGGTTAAACATAACAAAGTTCTGCCTTTCAAAGACAATGATGGCTATGATGACGGCAATATGGCATGAAGAAAGCAAGCGAGCTTTACCAGACACTTTAAGACACAAGGAAGAGGGAGAAGTGAAAATTGATTGGTTACCTCTCTCTGAATCCAGGAAGGCATGAGGGAACAGAGCAGAAACAACACGTTAGTATTCACACAGAATCCAGTAAATAAAACAGTTGTGTTAACAGCAACTCTGAGCACTGACATTCCATTTTATTTCCCAACTTTGCTGCAATTAATAGCCCTTTAGTGCTTATTTTAGCTGAACTCTTACTTAGAAGTATGTATTTTGAGCCACTTTACGATGAAGTCAAGAGATGCCAGCTGAGTTCAGAGGCAACATATCAGCCAGGGGAGGTAATTGAGCTTAAAATATCACAGTCAAATACAGGAAACTGTCTGCAGTTAACACTGGCAGAGCACTTATCTTCATTTTCCAGCTCCACCTGTTTCCAATAAAAAAACATATGGAAACAGTGACATGGAAACGGCCTTACCCATTTTACGAACACTCCTGACATTCTATTAACAGGGCTACGACATTATAATTTAGGTAACTTAATTTCCTGAAATGCATCATGAGAGGGCAACAGAACAGGAGGGAGCAAAGGCAGAGCAAAAGGTCAAGGGCAGAGGTGGGGAGTGCGAGGGCCAGGAAATGAGCACTCAAAAGGGTGAGAAAACAGACATGTGCCAGCACAAAGAGGAGCAGCATGTGGAGAAAAGCCGACAGCGATTGGGGCTTGGGGCTGAACACCTTGAGTTCCACCCCCAGATTGCTCCTGAGCCACCAGGGTTACCCTAATGAAGGCAGTTAATCTCCTGAACCAGAGTGTTTACGTCACCATCCCCTCCTGGTCTTGTCACAGTGAATTTGAAAGGGCACGAGAGCTGAGCCCTCAAGTCCGTCACATGCATACATTATACGTAAAGCAATTGGACTGCAGGGGCAGGAGCGCCAGACAACACAGAGACCAGGAAGAAAGCCAACTTTCACAGAAATGCTCTTTCAGGTGCCCTGCAGCCAGGGTCATGGAGCAGCCAGCAGGACCCTACAGATATGAGATCTAAAATCATGGTGTGAAATAGCAAGCACGCCTGCCAGTGAACCACAGTCGTCACATGGGAAGGCAGAGCTGTACATTCTGATATAGAAGAGTGACAATGACATATTATTAAGTGGGAGAAACCAAACAGGCAAACAATCCAAGTCGCAGATACGTGGTCTCGTCTGAAAAACAAAGTTTGAGTGTGCATATGCATAGTAAAAAGTCTGGAACATAACATCCAGACTGTCAGCTGTCATCTGGAAGAGGAAATATGGAGGATTTTATTTAGTCTATTTGCTTGAATGTTACACAATAAGCACATTCAACTTTTCTAATTCAAATAAGTGAGTATCTCCACATTTCAGGGAAACCATAGTGATGAGCATGCACCAAGGACCAGGTAACAGCACTAGAATATGTGTGACTACTATAGTCACATTCCCAACAACTACGCTTTATTGAGCTCTGGCTCTGAGTTGCCCTAACAGCAACCTGACAAGGTAAATATTACTGTTCCCACTGATAGAAGAGACAAATTCAGACAGGTTGAGGAACTTGAAGGACACACAGCTAGTACATGGTGGAGTCAGAGTTTGAGTCTGCAGTACTCTCTAATTCTAGCTGCCTTAGGATGCACATATGATAGGTATGCCACACTTCTTCATAGCCTTGCAGAACCATCTTAGGGGTTGTCTCACAAATGACCCAAGTTACTATGCACAGCTGTTGAAGAAAGGAGCAAAGGGTTTGGTAAAGAACCTGGGATTTTAGATGAATGAGCAGCCTCCATCTTTTCCTTGGCCTGTGAACTTTTGAGGGGGAGAAAGTGGATGAAAATTCCCGAGAGGCCCTTTAAGCTGAGTAGACAGAACTGTGTTCAAAGTCTCCTGGTAGTTGTGTTCCTTCAAGCATGTTACTTATCTTCCCTTTTTTCTTGGGCTTCCTCTATGTGCCAGGTTAGATGGTGTCCCTTCTGGAATCTGCTTCTTCATCAGTGAAAAAGGGGTAAGGACAGCTGGCTCAGGGCAATCATGAGGAGAATTATATGTGTAAAAGAGTACCTGACATGTAACAAAACACAATAAACTGCATCATTATAGTTAGTACCACTGAGTCACCTGATGGTTTCATGTCTCAGCTGAGTCATGCTGGGTAGGCAACATTTGGGACAAAATATCTCCCATGGAAGGGAGGTCAGCTGGAGAAGGATTTGTGGCCCTCTCTCTGGATTTGCTGGGCATGTGACCACAGAACGAGGGGCAGTCACCTCCTGCTCATGTCCTTGTGCACTGCCTCAGCCCCACTATCAAAGTTAGTCTTTAGAGGCAATTCAGATAATCAGCAAAGGATCCAAAAACCTGAATTCCAGTCTAATGCTGAGTAAATGTTAGGCAAGTCACTTAACCTCTTCTGAGTGTGGGGTTTCTCATCTCAGATTAGATGGTCTAGGAATCGCCTAGTGCTCAGATTTTTATCAGAAAGGGATTTGTTAGGAGCTTTGACTCCTACTAAAAAGATCGGTAGGTGGCAATTCTTTGAACTGCTTTTGATATATACCAAATGTTTTTAGTTTTTATTCTTTTGCTTTAAATTTTATTTTATTATTAATTTCAGGTATACAGTACATTGGTTAGACATTTGTATAGTTTATAAAACGATCTTCCTAATTGCTTTCTCTCCTCTGGCTTGCCACCTAGTCATCATATTAATGCTAACTGCACTCCCTATGCTGTGCTCCCCATCTCCATGACAATCTATCAACCTCGAATTTGTACTTCTTTAACCCTTCAACCTATTCTCCCAGCTCCCCAATGCCCCTCCCCTCTGGCCGTCACCAGATTATCCTTTATATTTGTGAGTCTGTTTTTGGTTAGTTTGTTCTTTTGTTCTTTAGATTCTGCATATAAGTGAAATATGGTATTTATCTTTCTCTGTCTGATATATTTCACACAGCATAATAACCTCTAGTTCCATCTATGTCGTTGTAAATGGTAGGATTTCATTTTTTTAATGGTTGAGTAATATTCCATTGTATATGTGACCCATAACTTCTTTATCCAATCGTCTGTTGATGGGCATTTAGGCTGCTTCCATATTTGGCTATTGTAAATTGTGTTGCCATGAATACTGGGGTGCATAGATCCTTACGAATTATTGTTTTGGTTTTCTTTGAATAAATACCCAGAAGTGCAATTGCTGGGTCAAAAGGTATATCCATTTTTAATTTTTTGAGAAACCTCCAGACTGTTTTCCATAGTGACTGTACCAATTTGCAATCCCACCAACAGTGTATGAGGGTTTCCTTTTCTTCACATCCTTGCCAACACTTGTTTTTCTTTGATTTATTAATGATAGCCATTCTGACAAGTGTGAGGTAATATCTCATAGTGGTGTTAATTTGCATTTCTTTGATGATTAGTGACCTTGAGCATCTTTTCATATGTCTATTAGTCATTTGTATTTCCTTTTTGGAGAAATATCTGTTCAGGTCTTCTACTCATTTTTTAATTGGATTGTTTGTTGTTGTTGTTGAATTATATGAGTTCTTTATATATTTTGGATATTAACCCCTTATCAGATGTATCTATCATAAGTGAATATCTTCTCCCATTCAGTTGGTTATCTTTTCATTTCATTGATGGTTTCCTTTGTTGTGCAAAAAGTTTCAGTTTGATGTAGTCCCATATATTTATTTTTTCTTTTGTTTCCCTTACCTGAGAAGATATGTTTGAAAATAAATTACTAGTAGCAATATCAGAGAGATTATTGCCTATGTTTTCTTCTAGAAGTTTTATGATTTTGGGTCTTACATGTATGTTTTTAATCCATTTTGAGTCTATTCTTGTATATGGTGTAAGAAGGTGATCCAGTTTCATTTTTTTTTTTTTTGTGCATATATCTGTCCAATTTTCCCAGCATCATTTATTTTGGAGACTGTCTTTACCCCATTATATATTCTTGCCTCCTTTAGTTTTTTTATTCTTAATGAAAAGCTTATGCGTAGTGTATGGCAAAAACACTGTCCAATAACCGTAAATCTAGAGTCCTGAGAATACAATATTTTTCTTTCGTGTATAATTATTATTGGAGCCTTGGATATTTTAAATCAGACCCATTACTAATGATTCGCCTAAGGAAATACATCAATACGTAGCCACTGTGTTTTTCCCCGAAGACAAAACTTGGAAAAATGACACTATAAACTTTTAGCAAGGTTAATTCTTTTGGGGTTAATAGATATGCTTGATTTAAGTGTCAAAGTGAAAATAGGGACTTTAGAGTGATCTTTGAAATGTCTTTTAAAAAATGCAAAAGAGTCACAGTGGCAGCTGCTGCACCAATTTGACACCTTATAAATTTGCCAGGGAAAAAAACATCAGCTCAAAGCTGTGCTTCTGCCTGAAACACACCATTCTGAGAGTGAAGAAGGCTAAATTTAGAGTTGGGCACAAGTTTACTCCCTTCTCACAGTACAAGATGCCAATGGGAAGAATTAAACTCCAGAATTAACTCCACACCAGCCACATACCCAAGGCTGCCTAATCAGTGGTCTGTGTCTTGGGAAAATGAAGTGGGAGTAATTGGCATTGTTTTCATTAAAATAAGCCTGAAATAACAGAACTACCTGGCATGTGTAACTGGGCATCCAAATAAATAGAACATTTCTCAAAATAAATAGCACGCCAGAATGACAATGTTTGTTTCAGCTTTTTGGAAGAGGACGCATCTCCTAATTCCCAGCACAGCCACCTACTTCTTATGCAATCTACAACCACACTGCCGTCAACTTTTCACAAACAGCAAGAAAAACAGACTTGCCAGTGTACTTCTCGCTCCATTTTTGCACTGCTTTGTGCTACTTTTTAAATGCTTGTATTTCATACTGGGGTCTTTTGAGCACCAGCAAAAGCTATCATTCTCCACATGCAAAGAAGTAAAAACTATAAAACTTTTGTGAAAACTCTCATGCCAACTCCTCTGACAGTTTCCCACCCCACTCCCCAGCTTCAAGTGTTTTTGCTTTTTGTCCTTGACATTTATTAGCTGTTTGCCCTTGGTCAAGGCCCTTAGCCTCTTGGTTCTTCAGTTTCTTCATCTGTAAATGGGGATAACAGTGGTAACTCACTTCCTAAGAGCACTGTGATTCTTATGCTTGTTAATTCATGTAAGTCTTCACAGCATGACAGCGTGCAGTGTGGACTTGACAGTGTGCAGTGTGGACCTGATATGCCTGTTGCTAAGCTGTGTGGTACCCAAATAGAGGCGAGAAGGTGGAGGTCTGCCAAGAGGAAGGTTCCTAACCTGTTTTGGATCATGGAATCTTTTGGAATCGGATGAAAACACTCCAGAAAGAAACGTGCACACACCCACAAGTTTATGCACAATCTCAGGAGGGTGGGGGCAAAGGTTCAGTAATTCTTGAAACTCATTAGCAGACCCCTTTAACATCCACACCCTGCAGGTAAAGTCCTCTGACTTGAACTGAATTCTGATTTTATGTAAATTAACCATCTGGTGTCTGATGAATTAAAAAAAAAAAAAAATCAGCTCACGGAAAGGTTCTGTCCTTCCCAGGACCAAACAGCAACAGAAACAACCATCTCTGACCAAGTGTGCCTCGCTTTGCAAAGCAAGTTCTCTTCCCACCTCCCTGCTCCTTTCCCCAGCACCACACAACAGCCTGTAAATCTGTAAGGGGAGGTGGAGTTCCAGCAGAGGTAAGAGTGGAGCTGAGTATCTAAAGTGATGTAAGGTTATTGAAATTCAAGGCACATTCTTCTAAACAAAGGACTTTCTCATGCCATTGGAGAGAAGCCACAATATTACCACTCAGCTTACTAATGAGGGAGACAAGGATATTTGAGAGCAACCAGGAAATGAGTATTTTTTAAAACTCCATTTTCTAAGAGAGCACAAATTAACGAGTGTCTGCCCTCATCTGTTTTGTATTACAGTTAACAAAAGCCAACAACCTTGCTTCTCTGAATATTTAAGTGAAAAGAGAATTCACTCACAACTTATATTTAGTTCTCAAATGAGAAATAACTCATGCCATGTTATGATTTCACGATGTAATGTTTAGGGTATAATCAAAGGCTAAAATTATGTAAATTATACTTGAATTGTGAAACCATGGGCTCCATTCCTTCCTGAAAGTTGAGATTGTAAAACAAAACAAAAAATACTTGATAGCCAGAAGGCTCCTATTTGACAAGGTACAGGAATGAGTGAAAGTTTAAAGACTTTGATACAGAGGAGGGAAGGTGACAGCTCTCCACACTGGGAAAGTGTTCCATGTGAGAAGTGCCATGAAGGCACAAACCACTGGCAACGGACAGACAAGACTTGTGGTTAAAACAACAGTGGGCCTGTGGGTGAATTCTCTTCAACTCCATGCACCTGGCAATTTGGAGGGCCTCCTGTGGACAAGGCACATGCTTATATCAGATTCTAAATTTTCAAGAGAATTTAGGATATAACTATATCCCATTTCTTTGTGCAGATAAAAGGAATGCTAGTGTAACTCACAGAAAAAGACAAGATATTTGGCCTTCATTAGAATTTTGGAAACTTCCATATAGAAACAAGTATTCCTAATATTCTGTAAACTCACAAGACCTGAGCAAAAATAGATGACAACACTAGGATGATTGATTGCCAATAATAATAGCAGCAGCTCCCATTACTGAATCTGCTTCTCCACCTAGGTTCTGCTCTTTGTGCACGTTATGGCCAAGCCACACAGTAACACAGCAGGGGAAGCATTTCATGGCTCTCATTTTTCAAATGAGGAATCTAAGGTTCAGGGAACCTTTAAGTTAACATGATCAAAACCTCCACAGCTAATAGTGGTGGATCCACAAATGGAACACAGGTCTGCCCGGCCTGTCTCTTCTTTGCGTTGTGTTTTTGGGGCACCTGGCACCTAAGCCTGTCTCCCTCCCAATTAATGGGCTCCTCACAACCTCATCCCTAGATACAGAGAGGTGGCTTCAGCTCTCTGCTCCTGTCTCTGTCCCTATTAGATTTTTGGTTCCACCACTGCTGGATCTGGTGACAAAAATTAAGTGCCGTGTTTGATTTAAGTAACTTTCCAAGGCAAAGGCTGAGGATTTCACCCTTTCCACAGTGGCCTTTTATCCTGTTGCTTCCTGCTTATGAACCCCCTTCCCCTGAACTCCCCATTTATCTTTCTGAACTGACATCCTGCCTTTCTCACACCTGATGGGCTCCAGGAACACTCAGATCCTTCAGTTCTCCAACACACAAAGGCCTGTTTTCACCTTGGAGCCTTTGCTCCCTCTTCTGGCTGCCTGGATTGCTTATTCCCCCAGGTATCTCATGGAGGACCCCTCCTTATCACCACCACTTCCAAAAGAACCATCTGGACCATCTAGTCACTGACAACACTTGCAGCCATCTAAAACTACCTTGCTTATTTGTTTATTGTCCTCCTTCCTTCTCCCAGATGAAAGAGTAAAGTTTGCCTTGTTTACTCACTACTGACTGGCATATAGTAGGTAATCAAAAATACTTTTGCATGATTGAATAAATAGCTCAAAAGAGTAGACAAAGGACTTTCTACCTTATTCCTATCATGTTGGCAAGAACCTGAGGGAACGAAGCCCAGAATAATAAGGAGTTGGTTGGATTCCTTTTTCTCTTGCTACTATTTATCAGAGACAACACTTTAAAAATGACTTTAGCTCATTTTTTGTTTTCATGTCATCTAAAACAATGTTAATAAGACATATTTTTCATCTCAATGGGTAGGAGGCAAGTTCTGTGAAGATTACTAATCTCTTGTGACTCTCTCTGAAAGCAAAGCAAATCTATACTATGATCATCTCCTGTAAAAACAATATTGTTTCCGGAGCCCCTACTAGATTCCCCCTTTAGAACATCAGTCTAAATGAAAAACAGCTCTCTTGCTCCTGAAGAAATCAATAACTTTCCCTTGTATACTGATTTCTATCAAGATTTACCAACTCCCCAGATAATTTTCTTTATAATTGTAGTCTTAAAAAAGAAAAACTTTGTGTATCATTTAGGGGAAAGTCCCCAGACAATGCATTTCCACACACGCTGAGGCAGAAAAGTAGGAAGAGTTGTACTCTAAGACAGCACAAGAACACCTCCATGCCCTCAGAGGTACTGCATGACCTTAGCAGGAGTTAACTTCTTGATACAAGGTGAAAGACTATACATCTTTCCTATTCAGAAAGGTTACTTTTAACATGCAGCTAGTCTCCTTGTTTCCGTATCTTTTTTCTTTTCCATCAAATATGATAAGAAATCTTAAAAAAACAAAAACAAAAATCCATAATCCCATCATAGTAGCATACTATTTTTACTGTCTGAATTTATTTTCATTTTATTGTCCATGTTTGCTCATATTTAACAAACAAACATGCCATTTTGAAGAAGCTCAAATGTGGGCTTGGGATGCTCAAATAATGGTTTGCCACAGAATAGCTCAATCTTCCAGGAATTCTCTTCAGAGCGTGGATTTCAGAATACCACAAAGCTGGCCTGAGGTGACAGCTTTCTTACTCTCAAAGGACAAGGTCCCTATTTCAGTTATCACTGGGTTCCATTTAGGTCCTTTAAATCAGGGGTTGCAAATTATGGCCCCTAATCACAAACCATCTGCCCTGTGACTGTTTTTATAAATAAGGTATCACTGGAACATAAGTACACCCATCCACTTACCAATGTCCACGGGTACTTCTATGCTACAATGACCACAATGACAGAGCTGACTAGTGAACAGTGGCCATATGGCCCACAAAGTCATAAATATTTAATATCTGGGCTTTTACAGAAAATGCAGAACCCTGTTTAGGGAGTGCCATATACAATGTGGACAAACACCAAGATTAAGGCCATGAAATAATTTGTGAAGCCCAGTTCAAAATGAAAATGCAAGGCTCCATGTGAAAAAATTATTAAGAATTTCAAGGTGGTAATTTCAAGTGTGCACTATACCTAGTGTGACTGGCTGAGATGGTAGAATAATCTTTGTCACAGGTGACAAACTCCAGGTCCAGCTAGATGCAGGAACAAGATTTCTTCTAATTTATAGCTTCTTTACAACCAAAACACCGTCTGCTCAACTGAGATCTTACATGGATGTCTAACATGAGAACCAGAATCAATGTGGAGCTCTGCCCTAGTTGTTTCATTTCAAAGTCACTAGCAGGCTATGACCCTTTTAAGAACATTTAAGGAAGGCAAGGGAAAAAAACACACATGCATGACTCCTTGAAAACAGCACTTTCATGTAACCTGGAAAAAAGATGCATGCTTTGACTTGACAGAATCAGGCCAAATCAGCCCCAATTGTCAACTGTGCTCTCTGCAGCTGCTTTTCCTCTATCATCATTATTTAAACTGTCATAATTTATTCATCCCTAGAAGAGTTTACATGTTCTACGGTAACCAGTCCAGGTTTCCAGATCAAAAGGTCTGGCAGCCCCAGTCACTTCTGCCCCTTCTCATCTGCCTAAAATTCTGACTGCAGAAGGAATATTTTCTGCGTCAATATTTTTTTGCAAGACCAAACCAAAGTTAGTTTCAACAAGAAAGTTCCCTGACAAAGATAGTGTAAGCTTTCAAGTACACAAATCTTAAGACAGAAGGAGAGTGCAATAAATCCTATCAGAAACCAAATATTTCATTTCTTTATAGATACGAGGAAATGGCTTTTCTAGCTCACGAAATGCTCAGGGAATTTCCTGCAAAGTTACTAGGAATTTTACTCTTTCTGATTTAAAATATATATGGAACAAGTTTTATTTATGATAGGATATCAGATGTTGGAATCATGTAGGATGTTTCATGATAAATATGTAACTTCAAATGCAATTGTCAATGGTTTCTTATAAAAGCAGTAGAAAAGGTGGAATCCATAATTCCATAAGGATCAAAGCTTAAGCCTGTCTTCTTTCTTACTTTGACCCTTTAGTTTTATGACAGAACACAGAAAATGCTCACAGGTGTGATAATCAGTTGAGAAGGATAGTCAGGGCACTGAAGGGTGAAAATGTCTTAGAAAAATGGCAAAATGAACAGCGTTTGCTCATCCACACTGGAGAATAAAACAAAATTAAGTCAAGGTCTTATTTTTTTTTAGACAAGGTAACCCTTGGTTGACCTCACAGGTTGCAAGGACCTTGTCAGCTTACAATCCTTTATTTTTATTATTATCTTTAAATGCCTAACAGCACCCAGTCTTCCTAGGTAGTCTCCCATCCAAGTACTAACCAGACCCGACCTGCTTATCTTCTGAGATCAGGCGGGATCGGGCTTGTTCAGGGTAGCATGGCCATAAACAAGTTGACGTCTTGATACAACATAAATTGAAAATGAGTTGCTTCATTGCTTAATTATCATTATACAGTCATTATTTCAATTAATACATATTTCTAACAGAAATAATAAATCTACAATTCCAAGTATGGTCCTAGATTCTTCTTTTTCCTGCAGATTCTACACAAAGTCCTGCCAGTTCACTCTCTACAACCTGCTTCTCTTCATTTCCTCTACCACTACTTTGATCTTTCCTAGACCAGGAAATGCTAACTGGTCCCCAGCTGCCACCTCTGCTCCTGACATTCATCCCCCTTAACAGCATTCACTGAGATCTTTTTAATGAAATAAATCAGATCATGGCATTCCCCTCGATACCATGGTATTAACAATAGCTAAACTTTCAACCATAGCCAAAAAGCCCTGTAGGATCTTATTCCCACCTACCTCTTCCACCTCAGCGCATCCCACTGGCCTCCTTGCTCCTGGTTTCAGCCTCAATGGCCTCCTTTCGGATCACTGAAGATGCTGAGAACTCCTCTTCTTCAGACCTTCCTACTTGCTCCCACATGCCCAGCTCCTTTTCAGCCTCCAAGCTCAGTTCAAATGTCACCTCTTAGGATGGGCTCCCTCTTAGTGGCCCTGGTATCCACTGAGCTACTCTCTGTTGCATTGTGCTGTTGATTGTCTTCATGGCATGTATCCAAATCTGTATTATCTTGCTTCTAAATTGTTTTTCTGGCTCATCTCCTGCCTCTTTGAACCTTGTATCTCATGTACCTCACAAGATGTCTGACACATAGCTGTTCCATGTGCCGAAAAGCAAATTAATCTATAAATGCAAAGTATATGTGATGGTCATAGTTAAATCCTAAATTTAAGAATATTTTCATCTACATTCATTCATCTGCCCATTCAACAATTCAATTATTTGTGGAGAGCATTCTATGCCAGGTAGTATGTTAGAACCAGTGAAATCCAAAGGTCTAAGAATTTCTCAAAAATTTTACATTTTGTGTTTAAAACAGGCACTTAGAAAAGAACAAGTTACACCTCTATTTAGTATGTTTTCATGTGACCCTAGGGATTTGTAGACTGAAAACTCAGAATAGTAAGAAATTATGTGTCACCAGTACTCACCCCCAACCCACAAAAAATAGAGTAAATCAGGGGTTTTCCAACTGTGTTCCAGATCTCTAAACGTAGGAGTCACCTCTTCACGCTTGGGAGACTATGGGCAGATGTAAAGCTTTGCTCATCAGTGTGGTACAGAATGAAATTCATTACTCTGAGAGGTTGTTCAAGATGAAACTGTTGAAGTGAGACTAGGAGACTGCATGATGGAGAATTTTCAAAATAGACTGAAATTACCACATCCAAATAAACAATGCCACTGCTCAAACTCTTTAGAACTCAGCTTCTGGCCCTGTTTGCAAGTCTTACTACCCTACTTTAAGAGGTATCCAGAACCAAGGTAAGAAAACAATTCCAGTGCACAACGACCCACTGGTCTGATTAATACCTCACACTGCTTCTTAGGTACACTTCAGTTCAGAGGACCTGAAATGGGCCCTATGCCAACATGTGAACTCCAAGAAAGCAAAAAGGTATTTGTTACATGTACTGTCAATGCCCAGTACATAGTAGGTATTAAATAAATACTTGTTATATACATTATTCCCATTGCTCAAAAGCTAGGACCTGCTAGAATGACAGAACTAACTCATAAATAGTTGCCAGAAAGATGGGGTTCCTGACCAAACCAGCACATAGCCCATGCCTTCACTCTGAGCCTCACTCACTATGCCAAGAACAATGGACCCTTCTTCATCAATAATGGTTGATGCTTTGTGGAAACTCTTTCCCCTCATAACGCTTTTTACTCTAACATTTTATTTTGGCCAATGCAGCCATTGATTTAAAAAAAATTACAGAGTTTATAAATACACAGTTAGGGCTGTTTTCCTCACAGTATGTTATGCTTCTAACTTTTTGGGAAAGGTCTTGGGACACCTCAAGATTCCTTTCACAAAACAAATAACTAAAAGGCAGTAGCAAAGATCTGAACTTTACAAAGAAAACTTATAAACTGCTTTTGTGTCAGAGCAAACCTGGAGGACAGACAGACTGCTCAATGGTCTAAGAAAACCAAAATGAACAACATGAGGAAGGCAGTCAGAACCCACTGTTCATGATACAAGGCAAAGCCAAGCTGTAGCTGCAGTTAAAATAAGACTAATGGATCCATCCACCTCTACCTTCTCCCAACCAGGACAGTAATGAAGCCTCACAGCTAAGAATTAATTAAGGAATCGACAGATGTGCCTTCTTACAATATTGGTACAGGAAACAGAAAAGGTACATATTCCCTGAGAATCCGATAAAGCATTTCATGCAATATTTAAATCATGTTTTTCTTAAAAAAAAAAAAAAAAAAAAAAAAAGAAGACCCCCTTTTTCAATGCCAAGAGCAAGCATGTGGAAAGTCGGGTGCTTTTCTACATTCTGGGAATTTGAGACATTTTCTTGCATGAAGTCCCACTAATATTCTAAAATCATATAACAAAATTATTTGAAAATGCAGTCTTTCTACACCTAAGAACACTGCTTTTAATAAAAAAATCAGATTACCCAGATCCTGTGATTTCTCACTCCTAATAGACAAGAAGACATAAATGTGATTCACCAGAGGGCATGTGAGATAAATGCACTCATTTACTCAATCCTGTAACACTGGCCACAACAGAAATGCCCAGTGCAGACCATCTGAACAAGTCACCACAGAACGGCTTTCTGCTGTGCTGGTAAATTGACATCAAAAGACTCCTCCCCCTTCCCCCCATTTCACGCAATTCTCGTTCTTTCCTCCATTGAGGCAAAAAGACCCCTCCTCAGCCGTCTGGGTCGCCCCGCACCGGGCCGCTTTGCTAAGCACCGATTTAGAGAAAGGAGGGCGCAGCCTTTGTCCCGCGAGTCTCCTGGGCCCACCTCGCCGGACTTGCGAGCGAGCTCGGGTCCGTCCCGGTTCGTTACCTCTGCACGCACCTGCAGACAAAGGGTGCAGCCCTTCCCCAAGTTCCTCACCTTGGTCTCCCAGGGCTTGGCGGGGATGCCGCCCCGGACGTTGGGAAGAGGCTGGGAAGAGCTGGCTCACAGCGGCCGCTCACACCAGCAGCGCGTTCCTCGAGTTGAAGCGAGCGGCGTCCGCGCCTCCGGGCGTGCGGCCCGCCCTCGCTCCCCGCCCGCCGCCGCCGCCGCCGCCCGTTGGCTGCTGGAGAGGCGCATGGGACTCCGTCCCGCCCACTCCGCCCAGCGCCGCGCGCCCCGGCCAGATGCCCTGCCAGGTGCTCCCAGCTGCCAGGGGCCGGGCCCAGGGCGAGCAAAGAGAAGGGCGGAATACCCCACTGCCAACATATCCCTTCCTATGACGAACATTTCCCTTTCTGGACTCCCAGGACTTGGGAAGGTCATTCTAATTCCACAGAACCTCTTTAGAAAGTTGACATCCTTGGCCTGCGTTTCTGGTTTCTAATACGACCATGCCTGAACGGTGCGGGGTGGAGGGTGGTGTGGGGGGAGGTGGACAGGCGAGAGGCGATACTGCAACCCACAGCCAGAAAGCCTCTGCTATACCGCCGTAAAGTAGAGGCGAACTGTAGTTTGATCAATCGGGCAGTAAGTTTTGAACTGAACTAAAAGGTATTTCTCACGGATTCCCTGCCAGTTTACACGAAGCCCTTAACAATTGTTCACTCCTACACACCTTTCAGATCACCGACTCGCTTAAGGCACCTTTTGTTTACAGTTGATCTGAAGCCAAGATGGCCTGGCACCCCAACACCGTCATCTCCAGCTGAGAATTCATATACATGCAAGCAGAAAAGTGTCCACTTGGCCAAGTGACAGCATTTTAAATAAGAGTGCCTGCAAGCTACTGGCCAAAATAGAATTTGGAAGGAAAATCTAAGGTCTTTGACTATATACTGTGTGTGCACTGAAAGTATTTCTAATTGTTTCTGGGCAAGAGTAAGTAATTTGAGCAATTAACAAAGTGAAATAGGCAAAGGACATCAGCCACATTTTCTGCTATATCCAAAGTTCCATACGCTCCTTTAAAAAGGAAACGAACAGAAAAAAACTAAACATACATGGAAAATCAAGGGTGTATGTAACTAGGAGGTCTTGTCTGAGATTAGTAAAACACATCACAGGTGCACTGGATGTTCATGATTTAAAAGAGGATTAAACATCTACTCATTTGTTCAACACTTATTAAGCTCTTCCTAGGTGCCAGGCTCTGTGCTGATAATTTATATTAGGCCTTTCTGGATAATGGTTGTCTTTCAAAGCGGGGAGGGTAGAGTGTAGGGGGAGAAGGGTGCAATTTCATTCATGATGTATCTGAACCTATTACTAGTAATACTGCAGTTATTCAGAAGAGTTGTTTGCAATGAACTGCTCTGGCAACCACAATTGTTTGGAACATATTCCAAATTCGAAGTGGGGGTGAGTGGGTTTGAGGCTTGGGTTCAGCAGCTGGAACAGACATCACCAAGTCTGAAGACATGAACTGATTTCACAGGATTGCACCTGTCACCCTTTCAGAGGCTGCCCTTCCTTCCTTACACATAATTCTAGTCAGTTTGGTTATCTGATTCTCTACCTACTGCTGAGTAGAAGCAACAAATCAGATGTGGCTGCCAGATGCGCATGGGTTACAGCAGAGTATGACAGCTGAGAGTCTGCTAGGAGGAAAGTCATGCTTAACAAGTTCTGCCAACTCTACCTCTAACTGCTCTCTCAAACTTATCCCCCTCTCTACAACTCCACTGCCACCACCCTAGTTCTAGTTTCTGTCTTCTCTTATCGAGATAGCTGCAGTGGTCTTATAACAGTCACCTTATTTCCGCTCTTGTCACTGACTGGCTAGTCTCATAGCCACCCATGTGTTCCTTTGAAAAAACAAACCACAAATCTGAGCATCCATGCTTCTGCTTTAAAACTCTATAATGGCTTTCCACTGACTGGAGATATACCTCCATAATCATTTTCAGAGTATCTGAGGGCATTTGGGAGTGGGTCTCTCTTTTCTCTCCAGTCAACACTGCAACCACATTTCCTCCTCTTTCTCTCTGCTCCAGCCTCATCTTCTTCCAGTTTCCGGAACATGTCCAACTACTTCTGACCTCACAGCCTTTGGAACAACTGTTCCCTCCTCCTGAAATGCTCTTCACAGCACTACCCACTTGGCTAATCCCTCTCATCCTTTAGATCTCAGTACATTTCCATGGGAAGATCATCTTAACTGGCAGTACTCCATCCCCCCACCCCCCAGTATCCCAGACTTCTCCTTCATAGGCCTTGTCTCCTTCCACTTTATGGTGAGTTTTATAAATTTATAGTAGTGTCTGGTTTTGTTTCTGTATAGTAAGAAATTCAACCTTGACCAAAAAGAGGTCTGGTCTTTGCCCTTGGCTTCTGGGAGATCTAAGACCATGGTATGTCATTCTTGATATTAGTGTTATTTACCTGGGGGTCTTGGATCACACTAGATAGTCTCACAATGTAATTTAGGGTAGGTAAGGATTTTGGGTCATTTGGCATCAGTTTCACCTCTGGAGGGACAAGAGATTGAGATCAGCCATGTGGGCAGTCAACCATACCTTCATGATGGAGCCCTAGCTAAAATTCTGGACCCAAGCTTCGATGAGCTTCCCTGGTTAGCAATACTCCATGCTTATTGTCATATATCAATATTGGGAAAGTTGTCCACGGGGAGAGGACAACTGAAACTCCATATATGGAACTTTTATGGATTCTGCCCTATGCTGATTTTAATCTCTATCCTTTAGCTACAATAAACCATAACTGTGAGTATAATAGCTTGTAGTAAGTTCTGTGAGTCCTAATAAACTATAGAACCTAAAAGTGGTCTTGTGAACTTTTCCTCAGTGTATTTTTAGCAGCAAGCACATTTCCTGACACACAGTTAGTGCTTAATACATTTAATAATGATCAATAATAAATTAGTATTTTTCTATAGGAACTTTAAAAATGAGTATGCAGTCAGTATGCAATGGCTTTACAACTTCAAGAATAAATCTATTTTGCAAACTGCTACTTTTGAGTCAAGGTCCAGATCAAATGTCACCTCTTCTATGAAGCCTTTCCCTACTCCCCAGGGCTTGTCATTCTTGCCTTTGTATTCTCTGGCCCATTGCTCTGCACTCACAGCAGTCAGTGGTATTGAAACATCTGTTTTTGTGAAGACCCTGTGTTAGGTGAACTCTGGATCCTAGCATCAGGCCTGGTGCTTACATAGGGCAAGCACACAAAAGGTGTTTACAGATTAAAAGCAATTGGAAAAAAAAGAGGTTTGATTTATAGAAAATAGGTTCAGTTATCTGTGAAAATCTGGTACATATTACACCTCATTCTCGAAAAAATAAGGTAGCTGTTACTGTAGTAACTGAGTGTTATAATGGTTTCTCCTCTATTATTTCCTTTTCTTTATTCTAAAAATAAAAATGTTCCTTAAAATTATTATCCACTTTAAAAGCATGACATGCTTTAAATAAAAATATGTAAGTAGATCATCATATTTTTAAAAAATTGTCTCACTCCCTAATTAAAATAAAATATTACAGTTTATTTACATTAATACTTTCAGAAAATAAAAAAAGCCCCAACCACTAATCTTTCTCTCCTCCCTATAAGCCTCATTAAAAATTCAACCAGCATACCAATAATCTATGATGTCCTCAAGTAGCACAGAAAAATCAATTTTATTTCCTTCAGGCCTGCATTTAAACTGGATAATAACTGCTATAATGTGTAACAGCCATAATCCAATTTCAATTTGTTTGATTAGATGAATATAAATATTAAACAAGAAAGTCACAGGATTGTCATAACAATGTTCACACTGTTAACTCATTATAGAAAAAAGCATTTTAATTTGCTCCTAGAAAATATGCTGCCAGAAAAATGTATAAATATAAATTTGAACTATTCTTAGACAACATTCACAAATATCCTTATACTACCTCACCTGAAGGTAAAAGCAGCTATGAACTCAGAGGCTACTTGAAATCCTCCCTGACTTTAGGATAAGAAAAATCCTTGAATATCTGAGATTGTATTTAAACATTCCTTTTCATCACACTGCGTAATCACTGAGGACATCAAAGCAGCACCCGGGTCAGTGGTTCTTGAATTATAATGAGAATAATCATTAAAATGAAGATGCCAGGGTTTTACCCTCAAAGTATAAATCAATAGGTTTGGCGTGACCCCCTGCTCTTTTCACATTAGCATCACCCCTTCTGATCCAAAGGATTCAGAGGCAGGTGGCCTGTGGACTGTTCAAAGAAGGGGACTGGTACTCTGTGTGAGTGAAGGCAGTCAAGTGGCATAGATAAAGACACTGGACAATATAATGCTGTATCTCTTTCTGTGTCCCCCTACTAAATTCTGAGCAACTTGAAGGTAAACTATGCTTTATTCAGTTTTGTTTCTTTATGGACCAGCTCAGCTTAATAAAAAAAATGTATATTTATTAATAAATATGACAAATAAAATAAATAAATTTAAATTAATTAAGTTGATTTGTAGCAAAGTGGCATGTACCCACACTCTTTCACAGAAATCAGGAGAATTTACCAGGGGTGTTATTTCCCCAGCTTACTTTAAAGGGTGTGTACCTGATGACTGCTCTTGGAGGAATCTACAACCTGCATTTACAGACAAACAAGCAAACAAACAAACACATTGCCCCACAAAGCTAATCAGATACAGCAGGAGCTTTGCTTGTACTCACATAAGGATGCAACTTTATTTTAAAAGACCCTCAGGTTTTAACATAGTATCCCTTTAATTCAACTCTCACAAATTTTTTTGAAAAAAAAAAAAAAAATTCTTCTACCCAATAGCCTAAAGTCTTCTTGTTCTGCCCTATAAAACACAGTCTATTTATAACAAATGTGTACAACAAAAATCTTTGCAAGTGGAAGACATTGTCAAGCTCTAGGCAGGGGGCATAGATTATCTTCTTTACCCAATATTTAACAAACAGAACTTCCCACTAAACCAAAGACAGTGGTCAATTTGTGGGCATCCCTTGGACTATAAAGAGATTTGACTTACCCTCCTTCCCCCATTTCACCCAATAGTTCTCATGTTCCTGACTGCTAGGTGATGGGAGATGAGTATAAATCATTACCCTCCATGATTCTGAACCCTAACAGAATCAGCACAACACTCGATTCTTAAAGAGCATCTGCTCAACCATCTCCCTAGTCACCCCCCTGGCTTGCTATCTCCAGAAAGCAGAATTACAGGGAGGTGCAGGGACACTGAAAGCCTGAGGAAGAAGACAGAGCTGGGCTGTCTTTGTGCCCACCCAGGAACAAAAATAAAGGGCCAAGGGAAATGCCTGCTGTCTGGAAACTTCCATGATTAAAATTAGAAAAAAATCACGTTTGTTTTTCTATATTAGAAATTCAAGCTTACATTGATACTAAGTCCATGGTTGAGAACATAGAGGCAGGGGTATGAGGGTGGAGGCTGGCAAAGTGAAGCCAAGAGAAGTTCTTGTAAAAAACTAGATTTTCTCTCACCTCTAGCCCTCCATTGATCTGGTTTCTGTCTCTATAGTTTAGCCTTTCCTGAAATGTCATATGAATGGAATCATATAAATAAGTAGCTTTATGAACCTTGCATCTTTCACTTAGCATAACTGTTGAGTGTATCAGCAGTCTATTCCTTTTAATTGCTGAGGCTATCACAGTATGGAGGGAACATAGTTTATCTATCTACCAGTTGATAGATATTTATGTTGTTTCTTGTTTGGGGCAATTATGAGTAACATCAATAATGAGAAAGCAAACAATCCAATTTTTTAAACTGGCAAAAAATTTAAACAGTTACTTCAACCAAGAAGATATATGGTTTTCATAAACACATTAAAGATACTCAGTATCACTATTTGTTAGGAAAATGCAGATTAAAACCACTATGGGTTACCATGGGGTTAGAATGCTGAAATAACAACAAAACCCACAAAAAACCAAAAACTTTGCAACACCAAGTGGTGGTGAGGATACTGAGCGACTGGAACTCTCTTATGCTGTTGGTGGGAATGCAAAATGGTACAGCTTTTCAAAAAGTGGTCTGGCAGTTTCTTATAAAGTTAAACATACTGTTATCATACAACCCAGCAATCTTACTCCTAGGTATTTATCCCAAAGAAGTGAAAACTTATGTTTACATAAAAACCTGTACATGAATGATTATAGGAACTTTATTTCTGGTTCATGATTAACTTCCCTTTTCAGATGTATAGGCAACTGTCTTTTACTGAGTTTCCTAAAACTCCTCTGGTTTATTCCAGTTCCAATGTTCACAGACCTGAGTATATCATGGATTTAAAAAAAAATAATTAGGAGATTACAAAATAGAACCCACTGGTGGTCACAAAACTTCATTCTTACAAGCTTGCTACTGAGGCTGAATCTCAGGGGAGAGCTCACCCTGTCATTGTCACGTATGGCACTGGGAAGCATAAAAAGACACAAGCTGGTGTTTGGACCCTTGACTGTTCTTAACCTTGACTTCCTCCTTCTCCCCGCTTTGCCTTCCCTAATCCACTTATATGCCCTCATCCCCCAAAGAGATATCAGCGACATCAGGGGACTACGGAAAGCAGGGTGAATAAAATTTGCCAGCACTTTGATCCTTCAGTGTTGAGTTTAAATAAAAACATCATTTATAATTGCTAGTATTTGTTTGATCTTCATGCTCAACTGGAAGTTTCTAATTTTGAAGAACAGGCATTTTGGTTGAATTTTGGTACATCATCTAGCATAGCTGCCCTTGTTTTCATATCTTTTATATCTTGTCTAGGGTTGCTTTTGCTTAACATTGCAGTTAAGGGAGAAACAGTGATCCCAAAAAACCTAAAATATTTACAGTCTTGCCTTTTACAGAAAAAGTTTGCTGACTGCCAAATCTTGCAGAATAGCTCTTAAGTCATTTAATTAATATAAACTATTAGTGTACTATTTCTGTAGCATTGTAAAGCTACTAATTACTAACATTTGTGTAGCATTTTGTATCTTCAGATATAAAAAATTTCCTATCTTCAGATATGAACAAATGTTCATATCTATCATTTCATTACACCATTAGCCCTATTAAGTTGGCAATTATTATTATTACCATCTCCTTTTTACAGGCAAAATAGCTTAGAGAGAATGAGTGGATTTATTTTTAAAAGGTGAAGCCAGAACTTGAACCCAACTCTCATTCTTCAGACCTGCCCTTATTACAAATAAATAAAACAAATAGATAGAAAATAAAATATAGCACATATAGCAAGCTCATCATTTAGTGGGCAAGCTAAGACCAACTTGGATTTTCATCTGCCTAAATGCCCCATTGAGCTCATTCAATTAAAATAAGTTCCACACAAAGATCACATATGAGGTTCATGTCCCACTTACCCTTATCTCTGGCACTTAGGGACTTCTTAACCTATAAAAACCTTCTTTGTTACAAACTATATTCCTTTCATATATATTAGTTAATTATATTAATTAATTATCAGAGAGTTGATTCAGATTTTATGGGAGCTAAAGCTTAGATAATTTCTGGGCCCCCCTTAAGAAAAAAAAATACAAAAATATCTTCCTTTTGCAAATTTTGCAAAAACCATGTGAACTCACTGGGCCTGAAAAGGGGTTCAAAATTTAAGCTTCATTATCATAATAGTAAATCCTCCTCTATGAACTGTCTTTCCCCCTTAGAGAACGGAAAGCCATATACTTCAAATGGAGTTCCTAGTAGAGAGTGGAGCCTTCTGGCTACACAGAATGGTTATTTAAATCTGCCACCTCATGGTTTTCTCTTAAAGCTACAAGACTAAAAGCATTCTTGGCAAATTCCTTCTTCAGCCTAGAGCAGTGGTTTTCAAAGTGTGGCCCACTGATATTCACTTGGGAACTCGTTAGAAATACAAGTTCTCAGGCCCTACTCCAGATATATTGAATCAGAAACTTTGAACATGGGACTCAGCTGTCTGTGCTTTACAAAGACCCATAGCTGATTCTGATGCATGCTCAAGTTTGAGCTTCACTGGTCCATAAGACCATAAATTCTTTCTCCACTCATGTAGAAAAATTTCTGAGGAAATGAGGAGAAACTACATTATTTAAGCAAGTTTTATTATTTCTCTTTAGAAACAGAACAATCTAATGGTCAATTTTAACCTTAAGTAATCCCATTTTTTGAATTTAAAAAAAATATGACATGTGAGATGTGTCAGGATTAACCAGAAGGAGAGAAGCAAATGCTCACAGCTCATTCTACTTTGATGACTTCTGAGTGCAGTGATGGTAAATTAAACAAACTCATGATTTATTGAATAGAAAATGTATAAACACTCCTGATCCAGTCAGAAGACTGAATTAGCAATTCTGAACTTCAAATCATCTTATTTCAAAGAGTAGTGAGTTCGACAAAATTGATCATTTGAAACACCAAAAATCCATTTTATTATTTTAGCCACTAAAGAGCTCTTACTTTAATATATAGGTCTTATACAAATAAACTGCTTTGATTTGTCCCCTCACTGCTCTTCTTGCTAATCAAAGTTATACTTAGCCACTAATCACAACTTCTGATCAGCATTAGCTAACCAGTGTTGCCACTCTGAATTGACATATTTTAAATCCCACCAAAAGTAAATAGCCTTAATGTTTTAGTTGGCCTGTGCATCTTTACATTGCACAAATTCATACTTTTTCCTTCATCTTCTCATCTACAAAATGCAGATAAAATTTGCTTCCTAAGGCTGTTGTAAGGATTAAAATAAAAACAAACAGAACTAGATGTAATACAATTTGCACTGTATTTCACAAATGGTAGGCACCCAAATATGGCAGTTGCTATTCCTATGATTATTAATCAGGCTGTTTGAAATCTTGAAATGAGCTCTTTCATGCACGCTTGTTGGCTTGTCTGTCCTGGCCCCCTTTTCTGGGGAATACCACACCACCCAAATCCATGTGGGAACAGCAGGCCCCAAACTGACACCTTCATGAAGTTAACTTGGCCAGTTAATTTGGACAAACGTGGGCATCTGGTCTGGTAGATTAGAATCTCTTTCCTCAGGAATTTGGAATTGAGAGACTACACTGAGACTCGCTGCAAAAAGATACACACACACACACACACACACACACACACACACACAGAGTCATTTTCTACCATATGAAGCAGAGAAAAGAATGAAGCCAAGAAGAGTTCATCCTGACACTACTTCAGGCCCTGTTCAGTCCTCCAGGCAGCCACCCCCTGCTTTGGGGTTCCAGAAGATGACCACATCATCTTTTGCTTAAAGTCATTCAAATTATTTTCTGCTGCTTGTTTTCTTTAACAGCTCTAACCCCTACTGTGGTAGGATCTCCCTCACCCCATAAAGTCTGAAGTCAGTCCCCATTTCTGCAGTCGATGACTCCAAAAACAATCACTCTGTTTTCTCAGCAGAAATCCAAGAAGACTATCTTCCAATATGTGGGAATCCAAAAAGGAAAGGCAATACGCTGTAAATTCAGTATAATTAGGGCTGAAGATACCAGCCCATCCAAAGGCTGGGAGAAGGAGAGGAGGAGTGAAAAGGGTTTTACAGATCAGAAAAGTGAGACCTAGATTCTGGTTATTTCACCTCCTGAGTCTCAGTTTCCTTCAGAGTTTCCTCTGAAGTATATGAGACAATGATGACAGCAGCAGCAACTACAACAATAATAACCATAGTAAATGGTTGCCTAATCTTTAACAGTCAGGGCACAACCAGGAAAACAAAAGAGGAAATTTAATAATAGAATTTGTGATCTGAGTGGTCAGATTTAAAAAGCAAACAGGAGCCAGTGAGGCACTCAAAAATTAGCAAACACACGAAGGGCTTAAAGCGGGTGGTGGGGTGGGGGTGGGGGGTGGTAGAACCAGGGTCCTGGAGTCAAGGCCACCCAAAGAAGCACAACCAGGAGGCCCACAGAGGGGAGGAAAACCCTGGCGTCTCCTTCCTCCAGCCTTCAGCGCCTCTCAGTGACCAAACACAGGCAAAGCCTGGAAAAAGCCCACTGGAATCAGAAGCCAGCAGGGGAGAACTAGAAATGGAAAAGAGGGCAAAAAGGACTAGTGTACTTACTAGATATATACCAGACCCTGTTCTCAACTCTTAGCAAGAGTAACCCTGTTATTCCTAGGAGGTAGGCAATGATATTATCTGATGAGGAAACTGAGGCACAGAGATGGTTATATAACTTGCCCAAGAACACATAAATAGTGAGTGGCAGGGCTGGGATTCAAATCAAATATGTCTTTCTTTCAGAGGTGTGGCAAACAAAACCAAAATGCCACATTGTTGCAAGCATTGTGTGTCTGTTGTTCTGTTGTTTAGACAATGAAAATGCTTTAAATATTGCATACTGGAACTGCATTAATGCAGTTTATCCACAAATGAACGCGCCGCATGACATACTAAGTGTTCCTGGTCGTTCTGGACACCACACACCATGCTGTGTCTGGAGTGGCTACAAACTCAGAGTGCTCCTGATTCATAATCAGGACCTGAAGATGAGTTTTCCCTTTGCAACCATGGTCACGGTTTTCTAGGCAAATACTTCTTCAATGGACATTTTTCAAGAAACGATTAAATTTCAGCTACAATGGTATTGAAAATATTCGATATTTCACATTTTTTTTTTTCTTTCCTGTATAAAAGTTATTGTTAACGGACAACTCTGGGGGCAACCTGATTATGTAAGGGCCTAGATGAAGTGCATTTCAAGAATCACTTGTTCGACAGTCACACTGTGTCACACCTATGCCCTCCTGTTCCATGTCCAAGGCAGACTTGGCTAACAGATCACAGAACTCCTCACCAAGCCTGGTTCTGGTCTCATAGCTCTTCTTGACCTGGCACTTCAGGCCCCTAAAGTCAAGTAACCCCTACTTACAATTCTCGCATTAGGATAAAAGTTTCCTAAAAATAAGGCAAATGTCTGAAGGGACTGCTTTATAAACAAACTAGGCCAGAATTTTTTATTCTGAAGACAGACAGTGAATGTATGTGGAACCAAAAGAAACTTCTAAGAAAAAAAAAATAGCTTTGATTATTTCTTCGTTCATACCTTTGTATTAGTTTCCTTGCCAATTAGATGATTTTTTCATTGTAGCTTTAATCCCATAGGTTTATTACCTATAGGATTCATTACTAAATACTTACTATTTAATAAATATTAAAATTCACTGGAATTTATGTGCACTAATATAGGCTCTACATATTGCTTTAGAAATAGTAAAACATGAGGCCACCCCACTATGCATGTATGTATCTCTTAATAGCAACGAAGTGCAAATGAATATGCACTACACTACCTTCAAGTTTAAACGGCAGAGAGAAAAAACATCCAAGTGTCTAAAAATGTGGATACCAAATCATGTTATACATCATTCTGGAGGAAGACATAGTTCCCTGGCAGTAAACCACTCACCCATGAAATGAAATAACCCGTCTAGGAAAGGATGATTAATTATTTAATAAATATTGTGAGTTCTCAACTTTACTGAGAAAAATAAATGCAGAAGGTGCTCTAGGAATCCCAATGAGCAGCACCCTCTGCCTCCGACTCATAACATCCAATGCTGTGGGTGCAGAGGAGGAAGAGCCTGAGTGAGGAACGGTGCAACGGGAGGGGCAGGGGCCTCTGCCAAGGGCCCATGCCAGGCCCATTCTCACTTATTATTTCACAGCAAGCTGCATGCAGGTTCTAAAGCCTCCATTCTCTCCACAGCAGGACACCGAGCTGTGAGTGAGCAAGCCGCCTGCAGCCACACAGCCAAGAGGCAGACCCAGGAATCCCCTGGAGGTGTGGGGGTCCAGAGGTCCTTCTGTACCACCCGGATGGGAGAGAGCTGGTGGTATGGGGGAGGAGGAGGGTGTGGGAGCAAAGCAGGAGAGAAAAGAGCTGGGCTGGCAGAGGAGGTTCCCATTATATGAACTGTAGTACATTGAAAAATGAGCCCAAAGGTATCAGTCAGGTCCTAAGCTCTGGAACTTGTGCTACCTTATAAAGCAAAAGGGTTTCTACAGATGTGACTCAGCTGATGATCTAGACATGAGGAGATTGTACTGGATTATCTGGTGGGCTCTAAATCCAATCACAGATGTCCCTCTGAGGGAGGAGCAGTAGGAGACCACATACACAGAAGAGAAGGCGATGCACAGAGGGCACGGAGACCACAGTGATAACCTCAGCCAAAGATGTCATCAGCAACTGGAAGCTGGAATTGGCAAAGACCAGATTCTCCCCTAGAGCCTCCAGAGGGAGTGACCCAGGTCAACACCTTGATTTTGGCCCAGTGAAACTAATATTGAACTTCTGGCCTCCATACTATGAGAGAATACATTTTTCTTGTTTTAAGCCAGCAAGTTTGTGGTAATAAGTTATGGCAGCCACAAGAAACTAATATACTGATTTGACTACAGTTGAGAATTGTTGCTGTGTACCCTCTCAGCTTTGCTGGGATCCAAATACCAGGAGATAGACCCCCATCCTCATCAGGGGCTTTCAACTCTTTTTCTGAAGCCCCCTTCTCTCTTCTCCCATGTGATCCTCAGCCAAAGAAAAAACTGGGGTGTTCACATTAACAATTAAAAGAGTAGGAAAAGCACTGGTCTCGGATTTAGAACTCATGGTTTCAGACAGCTCGCTCTTTTTGTGTGTGTGTGTATGCAACACTGAGCAAGCCATGTCAAAGTTCTAGGTCTCACTTTCCCGATCTGTAAAAAGCATGATACATTCTTTAGTTTCTGAAAAGAGTAAAGGAGATAGCATGCACAGGCCCGTAAGTAAACTATAGACTGTTATAGTAAAACAGGGAAAGGCTTCTGATTATTCTCCTTCATTCTCTCCTTGATACAATCAAAAGTATTTTAAGTACCTAATATAAGAATAGCATCACACTGATCACATACAAGGAAGTATAAGACACGGTGCTGGCTTACTGGGGAGACATATACATCTACAACATTAAGTAACAACACAAGGTTGAAAAAACTAAGTTCCAATTAGACCTATATAAGTACAAAGACAAAAAGAGATCATACGGCAGTGGTGTGACTATCTGGTCCCCTTCCTAGGGGAGGAATATATTTCTCCAACCCCTAAAGTCTGGCTTGGTCATGTATCTTGCTTTGGCTGATGAAATGTGAGCAAAAGTAGGAAGTGTCATTTCTAGGCAGAAGTTTTAAGAGTCAGTGCCTCTTTTTGTCTTGCCACCATGGCTGGCAATACTCTAGTCTCAACAGTGACTAGACCATCAGACTTGGATGCAGAATGAGGACAACTACCACAAGGAGCAGTGCCTGCAGCCATTTCTATTCTCCTTCTACCTGGATTAATATACTTCTTTGGTATAATCTGTTCTAATAGCGTGGTTCCAAGGCCTAAGAGAATGATTAACAACATTCTGATTAAAAGTGAACCAAGATTTAAACACTTAAGATTCAGACCATTTTCTTTTTTTTTTAAGAAGCACTCTAATTTGTACAGTACAGACATACAAACCTTATCTTTAAAAAAATTTATTTTGTTTTCATCCTTTGACTTAGTGAATTTAATAAATACGATTTTCTCTTTCTTAATAAATATCCTCCATTGCTTCTCTTATGTCAATAAAAAAAAAGACAAAGCAATTCTTTAGCTAGAAGTTACATAGAGATAAATCAAAACATTTCCTTTAGGCAAAAAGTAGCATAAATAATTACTCTAGGCCAGCGGTCCCCAACCTCTTTGGCACCAGAGAATCTAATGCCTGATGATCTGAGGTGGAGCTGAGGCAGTGATGCTAGCTCTGGGGAGCGGCTGCAAAAACAGATGAAGCTTCGCTCACTGGCCTGCTCACTTCCTGCTGTGCAGCCCAGTCTAACAGGCCATGGACCGGACTGATACCAGTCTACAGCCTGTGGGTTGGGGAACCCTGCTCTAGTTCACTGAATTTGTGGGGGAAATATATTAAGAAAGTCCACACCATCAATTAGATGCAATGCTTTTAGTAATTGCTGCTTATCTTTGTAATGGGATCCTTGGTGGTGGAGAAAAGTACTTTGGCAAGTAAATACTTTTAGGGCTAAGGTGGTTTTGTGACACTATTATTCTCTAATTCATGTATAATGCCACAAACGTCATTTGAATTGCTTAACAAATATTAATTGGCTGCAGAGACATATGTTTAATGTTAGTATTGTTTTAGCCACTTAGGAATTTTATACACACAAAATCACCATCTCAGAATGCTCCTGTTGCAGGATACATAGCATTTCCCAAGTATTGAAAAATAGGGAAGTCAGAGAAAAATCTGCATTTTAACCACTCTGTTGGTTAATGGAACATTACAGCTAGACTCTGTTTATTAAAATTTGCATCCCAAAAGAATTTGCTTCCCAAAAGAATTAAGTGATTTACAATAAAAGAGATATATTCTATTGGGGTTTTAGATTAGAAAAGTAAAATTTCAAATCAAGTAGAAGAAAGAATTCTCTAAATCAATTAGGTTAAACATTAATCCACAAAAAGGGCAGTCATGTAGTTCATTCTAATAGTATTATTGCAGTTGAGGATTTAACTTGAAACCTCCTGGCAAAAAGGGAGACATGATGTGTAATGAATATGTAATATTCATTGACTGCAATGAAAGTTATGCTCATAAGAATGAAACACTTTTCAGTGAAGGCATGGGAGGGTGAAATGTAAAACAAATAAAAAAGTCCAAAAATTTAGTTTTGTGATAACAGAACTTGACATAGTGCTATATCATTCAGAATTCCTATATCAGTGTTCTTTACTGTTTTCTAACCTGGCAAGCCTGAGAAGTGATGATCATTGGAAGGTCATTGGTGTGAAGTAAACAATGAGTTTTATGTTCATAAGTATTAAGTGTAGGAGCTCAGAGCCTTTGACAGCTATGTGTTTAGAGCTCTGAGTGCAGGGCATTCATTGCATGTGCTGTTTCCCAAAGTTATCTAACCAGGGAATCTTTTTTCTCTTTCTTTATACACCAGTTATTAAGCTGGTAGAGTGTTTAGCTCCAAAACTTTTTGGAAAAATTAACCCAGATCAGTGTTACTCAAACTATGACCAATTAGTGGTAATAAGCAACATTTAAGAAGTTAAATAAATAGAATAGAGTAGCAAAGAAAGAAATCCAAAGGGCAGAACACAGAGTGAAGATTAGTACTGTGTGAAATTTTTTTTAGTGAGAGAGAGGAGAAGAGGGTGGGGAGGAGGAAATCAGGTGATGTCATAAACTATTATTTCTTATGAGTTATGACAAAATAGTTTGAAAGCCGATGACACAGAAAAATAGATGACTATAAAAAATGTGGGGGTTCATGTAATTTTTTAAAAATCTAATAATTGTTCTTGCAAAATTTATTTTCATGTGGGTAAACATAATCAGCAAGTTAAAGCTTCCTTAAATGTGATTATATATATATATATATATATATATATATCACTCACATACATACATATATGTACATATACATACATACATACAATGGAATACCATTCATCCATAAAAAAGATTTTCATATTGCCATTTGGGACAATATGGATGGATCTTGAAGGTATTATACTAAGTGAAATAAGTCAGATGGAAAAGAACAAGAACCATATAATTTCACTCATATGTGGAATAGAATACAAAAAAAGTAACAAATGAACGAACAAAACAAACAAAAATAAATTCATAGACACAGACAACAGAAGGGTGGTTACCAGAGGGGAAGAAGGGGGCGGGGAGGGCAAGTAGGTAAAGAAGGTCAAAAATATGGTGACAGAAGGAAGCTAGATTTTGGGTGGTAAACAGGCAATGAAGTATACAGATATCTAATTATAATGTGTACATCTGAGATTTATATAATGTTATTAAGCAACGTCACTTCAGTAAATTAAAATACACAAATAAATAAAGCTCCCTTCACTGGTGCTGGGGTGTAAGTTTCCAGGGGCTTTGATTGTGTTTCAGAAGAGGGAGTGGCTGGTTCAACTCAAGGAAACAAAAAGATTTCATGAGGAGGCTTTAGAAAATGAGCAGGCAGGAAAGGGCAGCCCAGAGCAAGAGAAATACAGGTTGGCCATAATCCAGTACAGCTGGGTACAAACACTAGGCCCCGTGCTGGATGGAAGGTGGAGGAGCTGGGTGAGAGGGAGCTGGAGCAGCAGGCAGGGGTGGCGAGACCCCACGTGTCCAACAATGGGGTTTGGACTCAATTGTGTATATCAAGTGCTCAGAGCAACCTAAGCCTAGTTGCTATTGTGCTGAACAGTTCAGTTTTAGGGAAATGGATCTCTGACTTTTTACTAGTGATTAGGGCTCAGATTCTGTGAGACTAGTTGTAAATTTGTAAAAGATTAATAAGTTGCAAAAAATTTCTGTAATTTTCTGCTAAAAAAAAAAAACCCCAAAGTGAAGATTTTATTGCCAATATAACATTTTCTCTTTCTTGTGGCTTTGGTTTCAACCATTTGACTTGAATGTGCTTAGGCAGAGGGAAGTGAGTGAGTGAGTGAGTGTGTGTGTGTGTGTGTGTGTGTGTGTGTGTGTGTGTGTTTAATTCATCCTTCTGGAGGTTTTTTGTGACCCTTGAAAGCATATGTGCTTCCTGGTTGCCTGTTTATTGGTTTTGGAAGATTCTTAGTCTTTTATATATTCCTTTGATTTGGCTGTGGTGTCCTTCTGGTTCTCTCAATCATGAGTTAAATAAATCTTTGACATGTTACTCATTGCATATTTTTAAAATTATATTTTAAACAGCCTTATTGAGGTATAATCAACATACAATAATATATTTAAAATATATATTTTGATAAGTTTTGATATGTATATATACCTGTGAAACCATCACCACAATCAAGATAGTGAATATATCTATAACTTTCAAAAATTCCTCTTTCCTCTTTATAACCCCTGCCTCCTGTCCCTCTCCAGATAACCACTGATCTGCTTTCCATCAGTAGAGATTAGTTTACCATGCATTTTCTAGAATTTCATATAAATAAAATCATACACCTTTGACGGGGGTGTTGGGTTTTTTACTTAGCACAATTCTTTTGGGAATCAGCTATGTTGTATATATCAGCAGTTGATTCCTTTTTACTGCTGAGTGGATATCTGTTATATGGACCATACAATTGTTTTATCTACCTGCTGATGGATATCTGAATTGTATTCCCGCTTTGCTTATTACTTACTGCATATATGAGTCTGTTTTTACCTTTTTAAAAATTATATTTTGATCTAAATACTAAGGAGGCAGAATCATTAGGGCTGAACCCTCTCTGCCTGTATGGAGGGTAACGGGACCCTCAGGTTGTTGACTCATGCAGCTGATTAGATGACAGATCCATTAACCTAAGTGGACTCAGTAGGGGTTGAATGAATGCATGCATGCATACGTACAGAAATGAGTGAATGCATGCATGAATCTAGAGCACAGGAGAATGAATAACTTGGAAAATGGGGTTGGGAGTGTGCATGTTTAAAGATGGTACTTTCAGTTTTGACCATATTGAGTTTAACAGATTTGTTTTGTCATTCCAGCAGACAGCTGTTACTAAACTAAGAACAAATGTGACTTAGGCCTAGGTTAGCCATGTAGAGGTCACATACAACTATCTGTGACCTCGTGCTATGCAGTTAGGAGAGAAGCTTTTTTCAAAAGGCGGCTGAAATGGATTTCTGGGTTCTTTGGACTTCAGATAGTTGCTTACGGATTTAGGAACAACTTGTGCCCTCTTATCCTTATTCTAACCCCAGTTCCAGTTATATTCAAAGGCACGTGGGTTTGAGGGCTGTGGGGGCTGGGGCCAGGGGGGACTGGACACTTTCAATTTGAACTAATTATCTATTTTACAGATTTGATAATCCAAGAAAGGCTGACTCCAAAAATAAATAAATAAATAAATAAAAGCATACTGGTGCTTCTAATGGTGCTATATGTAAAATACCTGAAAAACTTAGGAAGTTGTCCCCTATTTAGTTTGCTTCTTGAGACAGACCTGGTTTCAATGCCCACATAGAAATGTTTTGGTTCTATTGAGTGAAAGATTGAGACTTAGATATTTCTGTCTTTGTTTCCAACAAATGTGTACTCAGGAGTTCTCCTTTATAGGGTTGCAGGAAAGGATTTAGGGATCAAAAGGTGGGAGGCATGAATGATTTTCCAGTAAGAGACTCTATCATGACCTGCCTCATCTTGGGCTGGGTAGCTCAGGGCACAAGACAGGGGGCCCATGAGCCCTGCCTGAGGGCGGATCACCAATGAACCTGGGTGCTCTGTGGAGGAAAAATGGAGCCCTTGAAAATGCAGCTGTAGCCGCTCATCAAAAGAGGCAGACTAGGCAAGACAGGGTATGTGACTAGGCCCAGAGAAGCAATTAGAAGCACAAGGCATTTTCTGCAGAGTGGAAGGCAGTCATGTCTGGTTGGCTTTCTAGTGGCCAACCTCCCTCTTCGTTATAAGCTGTTTGCCATGTCTGTAAGCCCTGTACTTGGGCCTTGCCCACTCCAGTCTCCTTTATAGTCTTAACTGTGCACCCTGCCCCAACCTGCTCCACTCCAGTACATTCAAACACTTCTTCCCCTTTGGTATGTTTCTGGTGTAAAATATCTGAATGACAAAATTTTCTAGATTATATTTCTCTTACCCCCTCCAACTTCTCTTGATATGCAAATGGTGCTAGATCCAGTCTGTTGCCCACTCTGTGTTCACTAATTTATAGTCTAAATGAGTCTTCCTGGGTTGACACAGATTTACTCTTTCCATTTTAAATGAACTATTTGGCTCACTTATTTACATTTGGCCCAAAGTCTGATTTGGTATTTCTGTCCCCTGGCTGCTGTGACCATGATTCAGCTCCCAGGACTTTTACCCTCAGAAACTGGGTCCTTGCTTGAGGATCTTGACTTTAATATCTTAATTCTTGTTTTTTATTCCCTTTTTCTTCTTACCTTTTATAAAGAACAGTTCTCCAGGGTACTCTTTGGGGAACAGTCTAGAAGAAAAGAATTCCCAGTTGAAGTTATAAGAAAGAAACATGGGACATGGTGCCTATGTCCAAAGGTTGTGTGCCACTGAGAGGCAGGGCGGGGAACGCCACTGGCAGCTGGTGCCACTCATGCTGACACATGAAGAGAGCAGCAGGAAGGCACAGAATCCAAATGTCTGGACTGAAAACTCATAACGGGATAATTTTCATAAATTCTCACTTTTCTCCATTATAAAATAACTCCTCCAAACACAATTCATTCCAAAGGTTTAATTCACAGCTGTGATATCAAGCCTAGCTTAATAAGAGGGTTAGAAAAATGCAAAGCTATTTTGGGGAGGTGGGTTGGCGGTTCTATATATCAACATTAGAGGAGAGGTTGTGGGAACCTCAATTTTACAGCTAGTCAGTCAGAGGTATGGGTGGCCAGTATGTGATTGGCATCCAAAGTAGGGGGCAATCTTATGGGACCAAGCCCTTGACCTGTGGGGTCTTTGCAACTCCAGGTATTTAGTGTCAGATTTAAATTAAGTTGTAGGACACCTGATTGGTGTTTGCAGAGAACTGGAGAACTGCTGTGTGTAGAAAACACACACATTTGGGGCTAGAAGTGTTCTGTAAGTAGAAACAGATCATAGGAGCTACATTATGTTTCCAATCATCAGATTCACCATGAAGCCAAAAAATCTTGGATGATTACATTTGAGTAGAAGAAGAGTTCAAAGTAATGACTTGCATATGAAAAGCAGTTACTGCCCATTCATCTGTATTAACATGGGGCTTTTAGCAAGTCATCAAATACCTACCTATTTATTGAGCATATGCCACAAGCCACACTAGGCTCTAGGTTAGAGTGACAATTTTTTCTGCTAAGACACTAAACCATGTCTATGTGAATTGTTAAGCTATTTCTCACTAAAACTATTCTTCTGTTCTTGGAATGCTCCGTGTTCCAAGAAGATCATGGGACTTTGAGGGCTGACACAGATAATAACAGCCAAGCATGATCAATCACCATCCAGTTGCATTCTCACAAGCTTGTTCCTCATCTGACTTGAGACTCCGGGGAGCTGTGAGATGGAAGTTGTTCAGGGATCGGCAACAGAATTTCCTGCTCTCTCTCTTGACAGGACAACCTCAAGCCTCCACACTTCATTGGCTGGTGCTAAAACATGCTTATGAGAAATGCTGGATTATGCACTGAACCAGTTACCAAAATGGATGATGTGATCTTCAGAAGACATTGTTATCTTCATATATTCACCATCAAGGACAGCATCACTATGAAAGATCTGCTTGAAACTGCCTTCATGCATTCCTCTGAGGGAACCTTTTCTTGGACAATCATTTACAATATCTTTCCTTAAGGTTATTCTAAGCTAAAAATATTAGTGAGCCTCCCAGCATGATTAATAGAAGGCAAGAAAGCCACTTCTAAAGAGATAAAATGTAACTACAGTGTAAACCAGCAAAATAGTCAAGTAAATTCCAATATTTCTGCTTATCATGGGGCTGTATTGAAAAGAAATTAACTCCAGAGGTCAAGACAACACTGTAGCATAGGGAGAGAATTATACCTCTTTCTCTGAAGGCCTTTCTCCCTGAGGAAAGATAGCACATACCCTAGATTAAACTTTTATTGGCCAATCTTGGAATTCCATCAGTCTTTCATTACTGTCTGTCCTACAGAACCCTCTGACTAGATGTCATTACGAAACTCTCCACCCTCCATAGAGAACGCCATCTCACCATTACTCCTAGGACAAGAAACAATGGCAAAGCAAAAATAGAGTTAATTTTCAGATTAGCGCAAAAACCAAGAAGCCCACTATTTCTCAATCCCTGTCATCTAAAACAGCACTGCCCTTTAGCTCTGACTACTCTGCCAATTTAGAAAGGAAGTTTCTTTGGCACAAGAGCTGTTGTGTTACTTGCAGTGCGGTGTAGCTGAACGGAACAGACAACCACACTCACTCACTTGCCCAAAAAATCAGCTCTCTCCAATGTCCTCCCTACGGCAGGCACACTCTGCACTGTGTGGAAGTGGCTGCCTCTCTTAGCACTGCCTTTCAGCTGAAAGGTCGACCAGGGAGGGTACAGGCAGGAGACAGAAACCACACTGGTTACTTTAATGGTAAGGAAATCATATAAAGAATCATAACTAGGAAACTAAAAAGGCCAAAAGGGAACATGGAGAGGTTATTGTGAAGGTAGTAATGACAAGGTGGGGCTGTGACCTAGAGGGTTGAGGGAACAAAGGACAGAGATGGGAATTATCAAAACTCAGAAGACTGGAGTGGAGCCCTAGGGAGCAAAATCTCTGACACTGAGCAGGAAGCCTTGCTCGGCAGGTGCTGGGATCTCCGGGCTTGAAAAAAGGGCCGCAAAGGCTGAGGACCCAGACCTTTAAAGAGCGCGTGCCAACCAGATGCACTGGTGGCTCTGAAGAAGAGGTGTGATGAAGCGTGAGTGCTGGAAAGACCTGCCAGGTGGAGTCAGAACTGATGCAGCAGGATGAAGAAGCTTTTCCAGGATGATGCTCAAAGAAATAGGAAGCAAGTTCCTTCTTCCTCCTCCAGCCTCGCAGTCTCCTTCTAGTGAGAGCCAGACAGGCAGCAAACCAGAGAAGGAGGGTTTGCAGAGTCCCAGCCCCAGCTTCGCAAAGCAGAGCAGAAAAGGGTGGGTTTGGAGCTGAGAGACAGCAGCTTAACAACTGGCACAGGAAGTTAGTCATGGGCTGGGAAATTGCGGCGATTCATTTTCACTGTCAGAATACTAGTTATTTCACCCCTTCTTTTTTGATAGTAGTTTTGACTTGAGAATTGTCAACCCAGCTAGAGACTTCATTTCCCAGAGTCCCTAGCAGCTGCATGTGGCCAACAGGATGTGAACAGAATATGAGTGTAATGTGAGGTATGCAAGTTCCAGGTCACCTTCAACTCAGAGACAAATCCCTTGGCCTGGTCAGACTAAGCCCGTGTGTCACAGAGCTACCCCTTCTGACAGCAAAGCTCACTGACTGCCAGAGAACAAGTAATTTCTAGTATTTTAGTCAGTGGATTTTAGAGTACTTGGTTTAGCAGCCTGGCCCATACCCTGTTTAATACACAAGGGTTAGCTCTAGGAATAGCAGCAAGGCTCAGCAGTGCTTGCAGGTACCGCGGGTAATGCTGGAAGAATTGGGACACAGGTAGCGAGGAGAGAAAGAGTCAAAAGGACCTGCCATTTCCACAATGAGTTCCCATAGCAGCTCTACTGATTGCCTAATTCTATTCTGAATACATTATTGCTCTAATGGTTTTTCTATAAACAGCTAGGCATACTGGGCCACCCACATCTGCATTCTTTTTAAAATTATTCTTCTGTTAAACCACTCACTAAAGATTTAAAGCCATGCTTAGCTGGAGGCCACAGTTTGTCAACCTCTGCTTTCAATTCGTACCTGTCTTATCTCCTCAATTAAGAAGCCAGATCCTTAAGGACAGGGATCAGGCCATAGAGTCCCGTCTCCTTACTGACCCCAGGTTATTTTAGACTATCCATCATCTCTTGTCAAGATTAACTGAGTAGCACCCTATCTGAACATAGGAAAATAACTGTAGTCAGTTCTTTACCCTGACACACTAGATGGGTCATCTTAGGTAAATCACACTCTTCTGTCCTCAGCTTCTTAATCTCTAAAATAAAGACACTGGTAACTAAACTACCTTTAAATGTAAAAGCCCATTAAAGTTTTGCATATTTTAACTACAGTATTTTCTCAGGAGCCTTTATAAATCCCTCCCCCCAAATTAAGTGATGTTTTCAAAAAAAATCAAAACAAAACAACAAAACCACACTAGTAGGAAAACAAGACTTCTGAAACCACTTAAACCATGGTCTTATAGGGAAAAACAGTTGGGAATATAAATAAGAATAGAAAAAAATATTCAGTATACTATACTTTTTAGGTAAAAGTTCCCTGATACATTAACCATGTAAAACAATTAAGTCAGAGATAAACTCATTTGGAAATTCATGAATAACTTATCACATGATAAGCTTTTATTAAAAATTGTTCATCAAAAACAGAAAAGAGATGTATAAAACATTTTCTAGGAAGAGAGGTTTTGCTATAAAAACTATAAGCATAAATAATATCACAGGGTCAACATTTAACCTGCACAAGAAAGTACTTTTAATAATATTGAATGTTATCTGTAATAAAAAAAAAAAAAAAAGTACTTTTTAAAAACATTCCTGCCCAATGGCTGTGATGGTTGCTATTAATTATGAAGGAATTGTACATTCATTAGTGCAGGCCCGATGGGGTCTCCACTTATAATAGTTGTTTATTAAAAGTAATTCCAATTTTTCTTAAAAGCAAAAATAGCATTCTTGTGTTGCCACTACTGTAAACTAACGAGCTGCCTGACCCGAGAGGTACTTCCTAACGCATGTTCCCTGTGACTGCGTTCCCATTCACATGAGCACAGGAAACCTCCAGGAGGGTCCAGAGCAGAGGCCTGCTGAACTTCTTTTTCACCCAGTTTCCCAACTGACCCTAAAAGGTTTTTTTTTCCCCTCAGGGAGCCTTTGAACATTTTATCTGATCAGTGCTCTGCGTCCACTCTATGGAAGCTGCTTGGGAAAATCCCACTGACGGGGTCTGAAATGCTCTGATTATACCATTTGCCCGTTTTCCTTTCTCATGAGAAACAGGTGGGATGACTACACTCTACTAGCTGTTGGCAACGTACACAAGGATCTGTGTGCCCTTACATGCCACAAGGGAGAAGAGAGATCCTGTTACAAGTCCCTGTGCTCAGAAATTATGTTGCTTGCTTCTGATTCCTCTATAAAGCACAGAGAGACCGCTCTTCCTGGGACCCCTGGGAGTACAAAGAGAACCATAGCCAGGAGTCAGTATGGGCTCCTGAAACAGGCTCCTGAAATCCCTCCACACCATCCAGGAAAGGCAGCCTGGCAGGCCCACAGAGGCCAGATGAGAGGTGGCACTACAGCCTCTGCTCCTGTCACTAGGGACAAAATGCCAGCTCTAAAGCCCAGAGTCATTTATATCCAGAAGGATGGCCTCCTTCCCATGAGGGCAGGGCAGAGCAGGTCAATCTGAGTGCTCTCCAGCACTGCCTTTGATTGGAAATACAAGGATCTGAAAACCCCTTTTACCAATCTCCAGGTCTGAGAGCCTTCACTTGCATCTCACTGTGATCAAAAGGAACCGAAGTTCAGAACAGCCTAGAGAGAGAAGAGGTAGCCGCCCTTTGCCCAGCAATAATGTAAATGGCCACAGGAACAAGACAAAAACTTCAGTCCCATCAAGCAAGAAATAACACCCCCCAGAAAATCAACATGTGATATGACTGCAACTCCTTCTTAATAAAAGGTTTCTTCAGATTAACCTTGGGGATCAGTGTGGGTCTAGATCACCTCCTCACTCAAAGTAAACTTACTTGGTAAGGAATTTCTTCATAGCAAATCAAAACCATTTGGAAGCCTTAAGGAAATACTAAACCCCAAATAACTTTATAAATTCTGAAATTACATGGCTTAGTGAAGCACTCTGAATTTCAAGAAAGATGGTTGTGCCCTTCAAGCCTCTGGTATACATACATTTCTTCTTCATTTGAACCACATCAAGAAATCCCCTAAGAGGTTCCATTTTCTCAACAAGGGAACTTACAAAAGGGAATGTAAAATAGGCTTGGTTTCACAAGCAAAATGAAACACTTTTATGTTTTATTCATGCAAAGCGAAAACCCCTTTCCTTTGTAGCATTACAAACTGAATTTGCTCTTGTAAATTGCTGTAAAAAAAAAAAAAAAAGAATCAAAAGCAAAAGAAAGTTTTTTTGTTTTTTTTTTTTGTTTTGAAGGCAGGAATACAAAGCCTCCTTCTTTTAGGGAATGAACACTCAGGGGACCAATGGGAAGAAATAGAACCTTTCACTGGCAAACCTACTTTTTAATTTACTGCTTCCAAAAGCAATCTAACTCAAGGGCTCCCAACTACTCCATGAGCTTGCTGAGGTCCTGACAGCTGACGTGGAATTCTGCGTGAATTTCTAAATTACACTTATCTGTCAACATCGAGTAATAAAAAGAAGTTTAAGACAGGGGTTACATAGCCCACTTTTCAAAAACATAACTAAGGTAATGTAACCTAATTTACACAGACATCACTGGGGGGCAGCGGGTGGGGGGATTCTTCCTTCTTTGTGGGACAACTGAACTCATAGTGTCTGCAACAGCCTCTTGGCCTTTGTATGAACTGATTCTTGAAACCTCCCTGAGGTCTGACCCTCTCCCACACCCCAACCCTGTCTTTGAAAGAAAACCACATAATAGTATTCGCTACTATCTGCTGCTTTAACAAATCAAGAGCTAATATTCATTAAACATTCACCATGTCCTCATCACTGTGCCAATTATTATACATATACACAGGCATATATACATATGCTTTGTAGTCCTTATTATAATCCCCATTTCACAGATAAAAGAAATGAGGCTCAGAGCTTGAATCATTTTGTCATCTGGAGTTTGAATAGTTTTTTTTCTCCCTGAACATGTAGCATTTGGCCTCACTTTAAAAAGCTGGGGTAGGCTGAAAACCTCATCAGTGAAATTCACTTACAACTTAACTAGTTGTATATGTATATAATGATCTTCACCTTGGCTCCTGACTTTAAAACAAACTTGAAGGACAAGAATCAGGGAAGGATCAAGCAAGCATCTTATATCCTTCCATCAAGGCTAAACATTTTTAATGATGAGCAAACACCATCAGGTATTTTCCTTGTAAAATTAACCAATTCATTTCAACACATCAACTCCAGAGCTACAGCTCTGCCAAGCAAGCGAATGACAAGTGTGTGCACGTAATCTATCCACTCATTTTCCCCAAAGCACTTAGTCCAGGTGTCACCATTCAACACGCTACTACAAAAGCTCAAAGACACAACTGTGTTCCCAGGAAGGTTTAATTAATTACCAGTCAGAGGACACCTCAGCTCTCTTATGCTAACCATTACTCCAGCAAAAATGCTTGTTCCTTTAACTGACATCCATTTCCTTTCTGGCTTAGGACTTGGCACTGAATCACTGATGCCCAGTCTTGGTAGACAAAAGCTGGCATAAGCCAAGGCAGAGCCCTCCAGAGAGGACCACACAACCCAATAAACCAGAATGTCCAAGAATGGAACAAGAAGAGCCATCTCTGTCACTGGGATTTTCACCCACTTTTGCAATGCTCTTGTTTATTCTAAACAAAGCAGTAACTAATCATCCTAGAGCTTATCCCTAAATGCTAGCACATCCTCAGGTGCCTTGAGAATCACCAAAGATAAATAATATAGTTGGCCCTTGAAGAATGTGGGGTGTAGGGGTGCCGACCACCCTAGCAGTTGAAAATCCATGTATAACTTAAATTGGCCCTCACATATTCGGATTCCCAGCCATGGATAGAAAATATAGTCGACTCTTGAACACCATGGGTTTGAATAGCTAGGGGCCACTCATATGTGAACCCAGGCAGTTCAAACCAGTGTTGTTCAAGGGCCAACTGTAATTTAAGAGTTAATGCATTTAATTAGCCCAATTACTTAATGATATCCAAGGGCGATGTCTGTGATAACTCACTTTTTTAGTTAAGATATGTATTTGAAAATCAGAACTGCCTTGTTTCTAGTCATCCTGGAGAACAGAAAATTCACAACACATCTAGGTAAGAAGCACTTCTGTAAATAATAGATTTTCAATAGAATTTCAGAAAAATGTATATTGAATGGAATTTTGATATGACCAAATGTTTCAGGTGTTAAAAGAGTTCAGCCAGCCTCAAACCACGAAAGTTCCTGATCATGATGACTTAATAATCTAAAGTTTGTGACTGAAGGTTATATAACCCCTGCCTTCACACAAGCTGTCTATGAGGAAAATACCAGTAGTAGGAACCTGAAATGGCTGAGACTTAACTGAATGAAATGGAAGATTAAAATAGACTGCAGAGAAGGGGGTGCAGGAGGTGGGGGCTCAGAGAGCCTGGGTGAGTTGGGAACTTAGATGAAGATGAGCAGGAAGAGAAATATGCAGACTTGAAGGCAGGATCCAGAGCTGACAAAAGCTTTGAGGCGCACACACCAGGAAGGGAAGTAGTGTGAAGGGTTTATGAGGCCGGGAAACAGAAATATGCTTCAGTTTTTTACATTTCTAAAAACAGTCTACTGTCAAGTTGCATATTCAGTGAAGTGCAGTAACAGCGAGACCATACTTTGGTATTGAGCTAAAACTGGGGCACCTGGTGAGGTGACAAGTGACCCATGCATCACCCCAGGGCACTCACCGTCCATTGTCACGGCCCACGCCCCACACTCGGATGCTGACAATGGGCTGTGAGTGGAGCACAGTGCGGTCCATGGGGTCCACCAGGCTGAGCATGTCGTTCTCCAGGATGAGGTACATGTCTTTCCCCTGGATTCAATAAGAAAACATGTTATCTTCCACACAAAGCTACACATCTTCCAGTTTGTGGTTATCTAGGGATGTCATTTCAATGATCAAAAGATCGTTGGGTCTATAATTTGTTTTCCTAAGAGAGAAACAGTTTCTCCTAACGAAAATATTCACAAATCTTTCATATTCCGTTCACATACTCAATTTCTCTCTTCCTCTCCAAGTCCTCTAAAAAGTGTCCCTAGCCCGCCTTTTAGCTAGCTCTTATTTTTATTTACACTTCTGAATCTTTAAGAAAAAAGGCTAATGGTAGGTTCCCTGGAGAATCTGGCCGTTTACTGACTCCATGCCTGGCATTCTCTCATAACAACTCTCTCCCCATTCCTTCACCCCTGGCCAGCCCTCACTGGGCATCCCCCGGACAGCCTTTCCAGACCCATAACAATGTCCATCTCTTCTCAACTTTTACACCACTTTGTGTCTGTGTGATTTGGCTGGCAGATAGTAAAACAGCTCTGTGACATTTCTCGGTACCACCACAGCTAACATTTATGTAACTTTATCTCCGATATTATGCCACATGCTTAGGGTACACTGGCTCATGAACTCTCCAGCTTGTCCTGAGAGCTTGATTTATTATTATTTCCAATTAGCAGAGGGGGAAACCAAGGCTAAAATGTTAAATCACTTGTTCAAGGTCTGACACAGAACCTGTGATGCCTTTACCTACATAGGTGTTGTGTTAACACCAATGTAGGAGGAGGCCAAGGTATCTTATCTATTATACTACTACTCAGTTTTTGGTCTTCCATCTCCCCACACATATTGGCTCTTTGACAGCAGGAACACTAGACTTACTCAACTTGATTCCTCTTGCTTGAGGAATTCCTCAAGGATAATTTTAAGAAATGATTAAACTTTGCTGTACAACTGAAAGACTGTGTCTCCTGAAGGTCATGATCAACCCTGATGCTGTGGCGTTGAAACTAGGGAGGTCTAGCTGGGCAGAACAGTGAGTCTTCTTGGTGGGTCTTCAATTCCAAAGCAGGATACATAAAATTATTCTTTGCTCTGGTTCGAAGAATGTTGCAGGTTCCCATCCTAGGTTCTCAGAGGGAACACAAGCTCTGCTGCTTAGGTGGCAGACGTGGGTTTTTCAGTGCTTCTGCTGGCCAGTGTTTAAGCTGAGAGTCTACGGCTGAGATGCAGCAGGATCGAAAATCTTCCCAAAAGCCATTTCCAGATAAGAGCCCTGACAGAAAATACAGCTTGTGCAGGCTGTTGTACTGCACAGACTCCACAGAACCTGGAGCAACAGGCTACTCACCACCTCAGACCTATAGCACCCCCAAATGTCTTTGTTGGGGAATGGTAGCTCATTCCATCTCCTGCGGGATAGGGCTTTAATCTGTGTACACTTCAAGGTCTTAGCTGTGTCCATGTCCAGACCCCGGGCAAAGAGCCAATTCTTAATAAATCAGTTTGCAGTCTAACCATGATTGAGTTGCAGGTCCTAGAGAAATTCAGTTGCCTAGCACCTCATAGAAGCTGGGTAACTGGTCAGTGGCAGAGCAACGGTTGGCAGAGCCAGGATGAAGAGCCAAGCTGCGGTGATGGGCTGCCATCCCCACTCCACCCTTCCATTAAAGTCTGGGCTCCTTTCCTCCAGCCCTTGGTTGAGAGTGCCATGCAGCAGTGCTCAGGAGCTGCACGATCACAGAGCCATGGAGAGCAGGTCCCGGGTCCACCGGGGCCAACCAGATGATGTGCTCTGGGATAACTTAGAGCTGTCTGAGGATTTTCAGTGCCTTCTTCTCCTCTGTGTTCCTTCCCACCAGGAATTGAGCACTGACTGCAGCCGAAAGGTGATCTCCAGCCAGACCCACTGGGTAATCTCCTACCTCTCTTCTGTGCAGCTGCTCATGGCAAACACCTCCCAGGTACTATCAGACTCCGACAGGCTTGTTTTGGCTGACATTGTTAACTGATATGTTAAACATACTCTGCAGAATGTGATCCATAACAAGGTCAAGCCCCCTTTCACTGAGCTGAGTGATACACTTCCTTCGGGCTGGTTCACCTTAGAAACCACGCTGGTCCTCCCAAAGGCAACAGAGGCCCTATTAACTGGTAAGGGATCGAGGGCAGTGGATTCCTGTAGTACTGTTCCAAGACACTCCCAAGATGCTTGCTCTACAGGTACAAGAGCACGGTGGGAATATGGTTTTTCCTATTTCACATGATTTTTACACAAATTTGGTGTTTTAACGTATTACTTTCCTTTCTGAAGTTATCTCAACTAACATTTCGAAATTGAATTACTTTGTTGAAAGTGAGAAAGAATGCATACATATTGATTCCAAAATGCACACATCATGTTGATTTTCAGACTGTAAGTGAAGAACATGTTATAAAAGAATAATCTGACAACTTTCAGAGCAGGGCATCAACATTTTTGTGTGTACATGTGGGAGTCACATTCCTCTTTGAGGATATACTTTGAGAGAGCTGTGGGTCTTCTTCCTGGAAAACTGCTCTTATATCCTGGCACAAACAATTCTGAATGCTAGTTTAAGGGGTTTCTGTGCCCTAAAGCAGCATCCCCAACCTTTTCGGCACCAAGGACTAGTGGTCCTATGAGAATCTAATGTCTGATGATCTGAGGTGGAGCTGAGGTGGTAACGCTAGTGCTGGGGAGCGGCTGCACATACAGATGATGTTTTGCTCCCTCACTTGCCATTCACCTCCTGCTGTGTGACCCAGTTCTTAACAGGCCACAGACTGGTACTGGCCCATGGCCCAGGGGTTGGGGACCCCTGCCCTAAAGGCCATCTACAGATCCTTGGGGATTCGGGGATAACAGGTTAGACCCTGTCACTTAGACACTCAGCAGCATTCTCTCCCAGGGCCCCAGTCCTCACTGGAACTTGGAAGTACTAACAGGTAGATCACAGGGTGCATCCTGCCTACGCTACCTTACTTTACGGGAAAATGCACCTGATAAATACCTGCAGTGCCCAGCACTACCATGTCCCACAGAGCTCTGGGATTTCCTGAAGCACAGAGGAATGTAACCAAGTCCGCCATTAATTATTTCCATGTGCTACTTACCTCTCCCCAAATGCCGACTGTATCTCGGATGTCATTTTTGCAGTAAGAAAGCTGCCTGATGCAGTTGTTGACAGCAACGCTACTTTTACCAGGAGCGAGGTCCTCCTCTGCCATTTCTACCCACCCCAGAGAGCGCACCGCAAAACACTAGAAGACCAAGTCAGAGAACATGAAATTACTCTTTGGTCACAGGTTAATCTATATCAATTTAAAATCCTCTACAAGGTATGCCTAATGAGTATTTAATTGATACATAATGTTCAGTCATCAATGTTCAATCATCTAATCCTCTATTGTTGGAAAATTAAGTTGTGACATTTTTTGCTATTAAAAAACACAGTGATAAATATCTTCTTGCCTAACTTTCTGTATGTGTGTTCAGATTTTTTTCTTAGAGCAGATTACGAAAAGTAAAATTAAAGGGCTAATAGACATAAAAATTTCTTAGCTCCTTTATTTATTAGGAGGCATTTTTTTTTTTTAAGGAAGTAATTTAATCGCCACAAGATCTGTTACTTGCACTTAGAAAACGATAGTAAGAAAGAGAATGAATTAAATCCATGTTAGGCATTTGTTCCTAAAAACAATAAAGCAAATGTATTCTCTAATACCCAGAAATGAAGGAAAATGGGATGGGGGGTGGGGAGAATGTGCTTTCATGCTAATAGATCTCAGGTCCTCTAGCATTTGTTATTAGCACCAAATCCTGAGAAACCTACAGAATGGACAAACTTGTGAGATACCTTAAAGCACAAGTTCTATTTATTCTTTTATCATTTACAGATATTTTATTTGAGATTATGTTTCTTGTTTTCCTTTTTAATGCTGTTATTCAATTTTTTTAAATATAAAAAGTATTATATGTATATTACAACAAGTAAAAAATCCAAAGATGTTTAAAAAAGAAATTCCTGGGACATGTAATGGCAATTAAGCTACAGCATCTGTCCTGCTGTCCACTGCCAAGGTTGACAGGTGGCTGGAACTGGGGTTTCTCACTCCACTCTGTGGCCTGAGGTCCCTCCAGGCAGCACATCAGTTGAAGAGACCACCTTCCCATGAAAGGAGGGGCAGACAAGATGTTACATTTCCATGGGAGCCAAGAGGATGACTCTCCAGAAGCATCCTGTAGAGTTTCCTAAAGTAAACTTCATAGTAAAATGAAGAAATGCATTTTTCAGAGAGCTAAAATTCATATGGAGTCATAAAAAAAATAAAAACGAAATAGCCACGGCAACTTTGATAAAGAACAAAGTTGGAGATATCACTCTACCTGATATCAAACTATACTACGAGTCTACAGTAATCAAAACAGCATAGTACTGGCATAAAAACAGATACGCTGAATAACGGAACAGAATAGAGAGCCCAGAAATAAATCCATGCCTATATGCTCACTTAATATATGATGAAGGAGATAAATGGTGTTGGGTGTGGTTTTTTTTTTGCATGACAGGTACATGCAAAAAAAAAAAAAAAAAAGAAAAAAGAAGCTGGACCACCTTCTTACACCAGATATAAGAATAGACTCAAAATAGATTAAAGACTTACATGTAAGACCCAAAACCATAAAACTTCTAGAAGAAAACATGGGCAGTAATCTCTCTGATATTACTAACAGAAATTTCTTTTCAGATATATCTCCCCAGGCAAGAGAAACAAAAGAAAAAATAAACATATAGGACTACATCAAACTAAAAGGTTTTTGTACAGAAAAGGAAATCATCAACACAACAAAAAAGGTAACCGACTGAATGGAAGAAGACATTTGCTAACAATACATCTGATAAAGGGTAAATATCCAAAATATTTGAAGAACTTATACAACTGAACAACAAAAAAACAAACAATCCAATTAAAAAATGGGCAGAAGGCCTGAACAGATACTTCTCCAAAGAGGAAATACAGATGGCTAACAGATACATGAAGAGATGCTCAAAGTCGTTAACCATCAGAGAAATGCAAATTAAAACCACAATGAGATATCACCCTCACACCTGTCAGAATGGCTATTATCAATAAATCAAAAAACAACATGTGTTGGTGAGGATGCAGAGAAAAGGGAACCCTCATACATTGTTGGTGAGATTGCAAATTGGTACAGTCGCTATGGAAAACAGTCTGGAGGTTTCTCAAAAAATTAAAAATGGATATCTTTTGACCCAACAACTGCACTTCTGGGTATTTATCCAAAGAAAACCAAAACAATAATTCGTAAAGGTCTATGCACTCCAATATTCATGGCAGCACAATTTACAATAGCCAAGATATGAAAGTAACCTAAATGCCCATCAACAGATGAGTGAATAAAAAAGTTATGGTTCACATATACAATGGAATATTACTTAGCCGTTAAAACAAAAATGAAATCCTATCATTTGCAACAACTTGGATGGACCTAGAGGTTCTTATGCTGAGTGAAATAAGTCAGACAAAGACAAATACCGTATGATTTCACTTCTATGAGGAATCTAAGGAACAAAAAGAACAAACTAATCAAAAACAGACACAAATATAGTGGACAATTTGGTGATGAACAGAGGACAGAGGGGAGGGGGCTGGGAAAACGGGTTGAAGGGTTAAAGAAGGACAAACTAGTAGATAGTTGGTCACGGGGATGGGGAACATGGCAAAGGGAATGCAGTTAGCATTAATAGATTGGCTAGGTGGAGGGCCAGGGGAGGGATAGAGCAATTGGGGGGATTGTTTTATAAACAATAGAGATGTCTAACCAATGCACTGTATACTTGAAACTAATTTAAATAAATAAGTATTTTTAAAAAATGAAGAAGTGCAGCAAACTGTCCCAAAGTGACCTAGTTCATGACAAAATGACGTGGTCTAGTTCAACCTTCCCATCTCAGCCCCCAGGTCCAGACTGGGCACCTCTTTCCCTAGTTGCTAACTGCATTTTCTCGGGGTGGTGGGGTGGGGTGGGGAAACACACCAAAATACCAAGGACAATCTATTTATGCAAAGTGCACGTGGACCCTCACGTCCTAGAGGGGGAAGTATAACCACCTGGAGCAGCACAGCTGCCATATGCTGAGGGTGCACATGGGCTGTTTACAAATACACCAAAAAGAGAAGGTTATCCTTGTGACAACTGCAAAAGCTCCTCAGGACCCAGTCTCCTGGGGAGAGGTTCTGGGAATCACCCTCACATTTCACGTGTGCATGTCTGCTGCAGTGCAAATGCTCCAAGGTGAAGAGGACACCCGGAGGTGCAGAGCTGGCGTGTGAGCAAGTGAGGCCTGGCCTCTGGTCAGCAGCTGAGACGCTTCTTTGCTGGTCTGCCTGCCCCTCTGCAGCTCTGCTTCCTTAGCCCCAGACTAACTGTTTCTCCAGGTACACACACCAGATGTGTCACAGGTGCATGCATACCACAGCACACCTTCCTCATTTTAGTAAGACCCACAACTTGACGGGTCTGAGCCCATAAGTACCCTTTCCCGTGTCCTCTGGGGAACACTGTGAAGTTCACTACCCTCCCTCCCATGCTGGTTCCCAGCAGAGTCCCTAGTCAGTAAAATCATAATACTACAATCTATCCCCTGGCCTGCCGTTTCCATCTTGTTACCTACCAGCTCTACCCTCCCCCCGCCCCCGAAAAAAGAAATAGAAATTCTCTTGATTTGGAGAACATTTATGGCAGAAAATAAGCACAAAATAATTGTATCACCTGACCCAGCAAACAAGGAATTCTTCAAATGTCAAAGGTATTAACTCATTTCATCCTCATCTCAACCCTCTGAGGTTGACACTAAGTTAACTGTTCCCATTTTATAGATGAGGGAAGTGAGTGAAGCACAAGGCTATTAAGTGGTGGACCTAGGATTTAAACCCAGGCAGTCTGACTTTGGCTCCTACTCCTAATCACTCTCCTTTAAACCTGAGGTTTTACTGGAGGCCCAGTGTCAGATGGGGCTAAGTCCACAAAGAAAGCTCAAAAAGACAGTCGGTGATGTCAATAAAGTTTTGAGTACATACGACTCTAGAGTAGGAAGAGCCTGGATTCAAACCTTAGCTCTCAGATTTATTGGTACTGTGATCTTGAGTAGATAATTTACAAAGTACCAATTTTTTTTTTTTTTCATTTGTGAAAATAGAATAACAATAGTTATGTCAGAGGGTTTTCACCATGACAAAACAATGTAATACAGGAAGAGAATCTTGCACACAGAAAACACTCAATGGACATTTGAATAAAAGAGCAAATGGGTACAGTGCCACATAAACATTCACTGGAATCATCAAAGGGGGAAGTGAAAAGGGGTTTGTCATTAGCTGTGACCAGACATTTCAACTGTCCCCAGGACGGCTCTGGTTTATGTTTGTTGTTCTGGCAAAATGATTAATAAGAGGAGCTCCTTTTATTCTCTAAATTTCTCAGTTTGGATAATAAATAATTATAGTCGCTCTAGTCAAAATTCCAGTGGATTCCACCTCTGGTGAGGAAATAGGCTTGGAAAAAATGTTGAGATATGCCCAAGTGGAAAGAGAGTTCAAAGTCATAGCAGCTGCTATGAGCAGAGTATCCTGGCGATCCTGGGTGGGGGAACTAAACTCTAAGAAACTAGCATTTCTGGGGATGGCTGTATGCTCTTAAAACTAGAGGCCAGGTACACATTTTTCTCACTTTCTCTATTTGCCTACTAAAAAATCCACAGCCTGTGAATACTTAAAAGAATTTATTAACAATAAAGAAGGTAAAAAAGCATACTGGCTGGTTTTTGTCCCTTGAGTCCAAGAATATGCGGATTTAAAACTAAACCAGCTAACTAAAAGTCAAGGGTATTTTTGTTGGCTAAGAAATGCAAATGACTAACTAACCCCATCACAGTACATTAAGTATATTGTTTGTCATGCTGATAAAAATAAAACATAAGCCCTAAATATATTACAATGAACTTATTTTAAGCTATTTTTCTTGTACAATCCTGCTATTGTAATTTAGATTTTGATTTGAAAAGATTCACCACCAGTCCAACCAACCAAAATAAAAGGAACCAGATGTACAGGGAATGACTAGCTCCACCAGGAAGCAAGCTCTGCTTTCTCCCAAAGGACTGAGTAGCAAAGAGCAACCAGCGGTGTTTGGTGCTGCCCCCATGTGGTCAGGAAGTTTTATAACCATCATCATTTCAACATGGGAATTAATGCTTATTGATCAGCTCTAGGAATAACCACTTGTTACAGAGTATGCGAAGAGTTCAGTATTTAATCAACGTGCCTTTAAAAATAATTTCCCAATTTCTAAATAAAGATCGACACCTGCACTTTAATTGATGCTCATTCTTCAATAGCTCTTAACCAAAAGGCCAAAAATGAATAATGAATGGTTCAGGGTATGGACTGTGTCCTCAGACAGATTTGGAGTCAAGTCATAACTTTGCTATTTATCAGCTAGTAACTTTGGACATGTCAATTCAGGTCTCTAAGTCTCAGCTTCTTCATCTATAAAATGGGAATAATAACAGTGCCTATACTTTATAGTATTGTGGTGAGGACTAAATGAGATAATGCTGGTAAAATACTTAGCATAGTGCCTAGAAGATAGCAAGAATTCAAAATGTTTATTATTATGGATAAATGTTAACTCTTTTCTATGTATGGATTTTAAAGACTTCTCTAGTTTAACCGATTTCAACCAAAGTTAGCATGTGGAGGGGATACTGTGCATCATGGTAGGTGTGAACGCACCACCCAGAAGGCTTTGGTGAAACACAGAAAACTGGGCCTATCCCCACAGTTTCTAATTTAGTAAGTCAGAGTAGGGTCCAAGAATCTGCATTTCTAACCAGCTCCCAAGTGATGCTGAAGTTGTTGGTCTGGGGACCACATTTTGAGAACCACTGCTGTGGAAAGATGGCCCCTTTCCTCACCCAAGTTATGATGTTCCTAAGACTGGTCCTGAAAGTAAAATCTGGGTTCATATACCAGGACTGCCACTTACTATTTGCGATCTTGGGCAAATCTGTTAACCTCTCTGTGCCTCAATTTCCTCATCATAAAATGTAGATACTAAAGATACTAGCCTCACAACAGCCTATAATGTGTTGTGAGGATCAACTGGGATAAATGAGTTTGCTGCTGCTCCTATTGCTATCATTACTTATTATGAGCATAGAGTGGGACCAGGGTCATGGCTGGATTACAAGGGACAGAGTTCTTGGCCTGAGGCTTCCTTCTCTCCCATCTGTTCTTTCTTCCCCCACATTGGAATCAAGTTGTCATATCTCGGTTGGAAACACACAACCTGTTTGCAACTTCTATTTCTTTGAGTCCTATTTTAATAGAGATGTCTGCCTGGAGAGAACCTGTTCCTATAACATGTGTAGAAAGAATACAGTGCAGAGCCTTGGTTTCTATGGCCAGATGGTCCTGGGTTCAAACTCTTATATACCCATCAGTGGGTGCTCAGCCTCCGTGAATCTAAGTTTACTCAGTTGAAGGATGATTATACCACTAGGCTCACAGAACTTCCAGAACACCCAAAGAAAGTGAGGAAGGTAAAGTGGCTGGCACATTATAGGCCCTCAGCAAATGTCCACTTTCTTCTCTTCTCTCTGGCTTGAGGATACTGTCTCATTTCATTATTTGTTTTCCTATGGGCCTTTAGTTTTTCCTTCCCCAGAGCTTTAAGGAGGGCAAGCAAAACAAGCGCATGCTGGTGGAAAACTAGAGGGCCTCATTCCTGTACCATAAAGTGGGGTGTGGGAGAGGAGAGACAAGGGAACTGAAGCTATGGGAGAGTAGGGTGTGAGCCTCACCTCTATCCAGGTGAGCCAGCCTTTGTGCACAGCATCACAGATGGTGCTTAAATCAGAGCTAATGTTCATGAATTGTAACTATATAATGCTCTATAACTATTGAGGGATGACAAAAAGGTCATCAATGGTGTTGCTAAAATCAACAGCAACACTAAATTATAGATATTAAAAAACTAAAAGTTCACTGATAAAAACTATTGTTCGGCCTAGCATTACAAATGTAATCCTAATTAACACCCATTTATGGGGATTACTTACCACTTAAACCTAATTATCTTTCAGCACAATAACAATTGTGTATTCAAGTCAATAAACATTTACTGAGTGCCTATTAGTTCCTGGAGACACAGAGAGATGAGTCAGGCAGAGCTCTACTCTGGAGCAGCTTATAATGCAGTAGGCACAAAGTGGGGATCTATAACACGACAAGGTGAAATAAGGGAACAGAGGCACGCATGCATGTTGGGAGTGCATGGAAGGAGTTTTTTAACTCACAGAAAAGGAGTTATGGAAAGCTTCCTGAAGAATGTGGTATTGAGCTGAGCCTTGAAGGATGGATGGATTCATTCATTTAACCAATACTGATACCTACTATATGCCAGGTACTGGAGACACATCAAAAAACCCAACAGAATGAGTCCTCTGCTCTGAGTAGTATTTCAAAAAACTGGAATGGCATATTCATTTGGCTGCCACAGCAAAGGTCATATAGCTCCATCAACATGAACCAAGATGAGTAAGGAACAATGGTATGTGTGTGTGTGTGTGTGTGTGTGTGTGTGGTGGGGGGGGGAGTGGCACACAGCAGGAATAGTGGCTGACAGCCCAGGTTCCCAAGTCACTAACCTGGGATCAAAGCCCAGGTTGGCCACTTCTTGGTGGTATAATCTGAGTCAAGTTACTTAACCTTGGAGAGCCTCAGTTTCCTCATCTGTTGCAGTGAGGATAATGGTATGGACCTCCCAGGGTACTGGCATGATTAGTGGGATAGCTTACGCTAAGTACATTGATAAAGCCTGGCTGAAAAAAGCTGGCCATTATTTTCTCAAGATACCCAATCCCTGCCAAATGTGTCAGGATTGGTGAGTGCTGCTAACAGGCAGCCAGTCAATCCTGTTTTGTTTTTCCAACTAGTGATCAAGTGTCACTAAGGATACACCTAGAGTAGCTGGGGCAGGAAGAGATAAGGGGCCTTCTGAGGACCTGGAAGATGCATGAATGGGCTCCGAGAAGTCCTATACGTCCTGAAAATATATCCAAAATTGTGTGTGTTTGCCTATTACGGGAAGAGGGTCTAGCATTTCCAACAGCTTTCCAAAGGCTCTGAGACTATGAAGTACTTTAAAAGAATTCCAAGGAGGTTAGATACCAGAATACTCACTTATCAAGACATCCATTCAGGTACATGGTTTGGGGTAGAAAATGCTTACTAGTTGGCATCAGAGTTCTTTCATGAGAAGTGAATGGGGAAAATGGTCACATGATCAGAATTTAGAGGAGAAGAAAAAAGATGAGTAAGAAAGGGAAGTCAGGGGGTGGGGTAAGAAAGGGCTATACGGTTTCTGGGGAAGCACAATCTCTGGGGGGCAGGTGTGCCTGAATGACTTGTAAAGATGAGGAGTCCAGTACTCAGTTTTAAAAACCAGGAACTGTTTTGGATGCAATGAAAGACCTTGATATCACCCTTGATGCTCCATCAGAAGCCTATTACAAAGAGATGGTTAACGTCACTGGGGGAATTAAAGGAGAAGGGTATACCCTCCCGGGGGAGATTCTTGACAGAGAAAAAACAATAGGCAAAAGTCTCAGAGTGGAGAACAGGAAGTAACCCAAGAGAAGTATACACCCCCCCACAAAAATGAGCAGAACTTTGGGGAGGACCCATGGACTTTCTGTAGGACGTGGGACTAGGGTTGAAGTCTGCCTCGCCTAGACCCTAAGGACACAGTGACCCTGGCCGCTGCCCAAATTACGGAGAGCTGCTCTGTGGAGACCTTTCATATCTGTACTTAGGATCAGGTGGGGAAAAAACCCCACAACATGTATTCTTGCTATATGTGACTATGTAGAAGAATCTTTTTAATAAACATACAACCCACATATGATCAGTGAGAGTACCCTTTTTTAATTTCATATTGGTTGCCAGAATAACATAGCCATTCCAGGTATATTCATTATATTTGAAAGCCTGTGTTCTAGCATGTTTCCCTAAGTTTTGAGAACAGCCCTCTGCCCTTTCATTTCCCAGTTAGTTCATGCATTAGAGACATGACAGACCTGATTTCTGCCCAGAGGCAGGTCTTTGACTGCCTGGATTTTGCTAAGAAATACAGCAGCCAGTAAGCAAAGGCTATGACTTCAAATGACTTTCACAGAGTCTGTTCTAAACATGCACAGGCTTTTCAAGGTTCAAAATACCCTCCTTGGACATCACCTCCATAATGAGGAAGTCCTTAGTGAACTGGTGTTTGTGGTCATTACATGGAGGGGGATAGATCATTGTTATCATGAACGCAGACTGAAATTTAGGCTGTATTTGCTACGGCATTTCTTTGAAGCACTAAAATGCTTTCCAAATCCAGCATCTCAGTGGGTTCTGTCAGAGAGGTGCCTGGGGACTCTAGAGTGGAGCCTGACCCAGTTCTCCATCTGGCTGAAGCAGCAAATCAGTCTGATTAATTATTCAGGGTGGCAATGACCTCAGCAGACAGGGAAGACCCAGGGCATGTTCCTACAATGACTCCAATGAACACCTCAGCTGCTCCTGCCGCATGCATCCCCAAACCCTGACTGCCTGCAACATGGTAAGCATTCAGGCAGAAAACAAGATGCCTGGCCCTTTGGGGCCCTGCGACCACTAGTGCCATTTACTTAAAATCTCCCTCTTCTATTTTTTCAGAGCAACACAACCCTACTGGAAAAGTAGAATGCTAACATTCTATGCTGACAGGTTCTTCTACAAAGAGCATATAGTCATAATAATTGGTAACATCCGTGTAGCACTCATAATGTGCCAGGTGCTAAGGGCTGATTATAAACAAGGCATTATCTAGGAGAGCCATCTCCTTGCCTGCCTGCTCTCCTGACTGCTGCTGGGGAGGGGGGGGGGGGTGGAGAGAGAGAGAGAGAGAGAGAGAGAGAGAGAGAGAGGGGTTTGGTTTCTCCTATGGCCTTGATTTCTCCAACACCTTGATCTTGGATTTCTAGCCTCCAGAACTGAGAAAATAAATTCCCCAGTATTTTGTTATGGCTGACCAAGTAGACTAATACAGTGGTGCATAAACTTAAGGTAACCAGCTGGCATATGGTGGAACTGAAAAATTGCTATCACCATGCCATGCTGCTGCCTAGGGGTGGAAATGGTGCCAGTTTTCCTGGGCGAGAGACAGAGAGAGGCAGGCATACCTCACTCTGTGCCAGGGGCCTCAGAGAGAGGATCTACAGCCCCTCCCCAGAAATTCAGTGCACATGGTCATGACACCTCCACCCACAGACCTGAACTCGCCAGCTAGACCAGGCTGATACCAGCGGCTTGGTCCATTCTAAAGTGGCCCCGGAGAATTCAAGGCCAGGAGCACACTGAGGAGAAGGAAATCTCCCTGGAACAAGGAATAAGTACTTGGGATTCCCCCCAAATCTAGATTCAGTGCTTCCAGCTGATCCTGAGACTTCTCAAAGGTGTGTGGGAGCAAGCCTGCACCACAGGCACTAACTTGCTCAGAAGAGCTCTGTGTGCCCTTGTGCGCACTGTCCACTGGGGGCGCCATCTCCCTTTCTTTCTCCCCTCTTCCCTCCCTCCCCAACCGCCAACACCTGGCAACAGATTACTGGAAGGTAAGAAGTCTCCATGGAAACAGAAGAACTACAATTGCAGTCAGCTGATGCCAGTCTCTCTCCACATGCACTGCTGTGTTCTGAGATGGCCTAGCATTGTCAGGTTCAGGGACAACCTGTGGGAGGGGCCAAGGGGCAGCCAGAGTCCTGCTCTTTCTCTTACACAAAAGGCTTTCTGCCGCTAAAGAAAGGCCAGTGCTCCATGGCAATGACAAATCATTTATAATGCCTGGTCCACAATGACTCTCATTAATCTGCTGCGTAGGGTGACTTGTCACCATGTTATAAGCAATTTATATACATTTAAAACTAAAATTAAAAATAAATAAAAAATAAAAATAAAATCCAGAATGTCAATTTACTAATTTACAAAGAGAAACGTTAAGTCTGACCGGATGTTTGGGTTGGCTAACAAGAAGCTTAGTTCTCTGGAAGAAATCTACTGTTTTTAATCACCAGTCCACTGAAGGCTGATAAGCAAAAAATACAAGGAGAGGTCTCCACTTCAACATCATAATGGCAACGATCCTCAGAGATTCATTGCTAGTGGGACAGAGACAGGCCTCCAGGTTGTGATTTAGCACGTAAACAGTTAATTGTATTTAATACTCATTTCCTGTCCAGGCTGGCATTATGAGGACTATTTTTATCAATGGAAAAGTTGAACAGAGGTGGATTCAATCAGGAGATGTAGCCCAATGTTTCAAATGTGTATGTTCATATTTAAACACAAACTTGCAGGCATATCACATTAGACATCTTCACATACGATCATCATCACTTTACTAGCAGTGACCATTTATTTAGTGCTTACTCGGTGTTTAGTATTTTACATATAAAATTAAAATTCTGGATTTGGCAAAGAAAGTATGAAGGAGGGCGTTGACATTTATAGATCACTTTCCAAATACTGCATGTTGTACAACATATAGCACACCTTCCCAAAACCCTACAAAGTCTGAGCTACATTTGTTATTTTATATTTGAGAAACTGAGGTTCAGAGAACTTAGCTGAATGTCAATGTCACACAGTAAATAAGTGGCAGAGTTTCAACTGAGGTTTAATCCTCAAGGTAGATTATTATCTTGATTTTACAGAAGAAACTAGCTCAGTAAAATTCAGCAAAGTGGCACAACTGAGGGCCAGCTGGATCCTAAGCCAAGTCTTGATCCCACTACTCTGTTCTACAGCGGTTGTTCTATAAACAGGAACACTCTATCAAAAGGAGGCTCTCTAAGATCAGCCTGTTCTGTGGACCCCTGAAGGCCCACTCCCCAAAAGAGGGCCCAACACGAACTTCGTGCTCAATAACTTTAGTGTCAAATGGAGACAGACCACGGTATGGTGGCAAGAATGGATCTGATCTGGTTAGTAGTCCTGGCTGTGTCCTCAGTTTCGACATCCTTGGAGAAACAACACTGCCCTTGCAGCCGCTGGTAAGGATTCAAGAGGTTGTGTGCCAACCCCGGCAGGGAGCCTGGCATAGCCATTTTTACTTTAGCAAAATGCACATAACTTGGAGTCTGAAGCCAGAGTGTACAGGTTTGAGTCCTAGATCCCCACTTAACTCCTGAGTGATCCAGGGCAACGGCTGACCTGCCCTGTGGCTCAGCTTTCTAACCTGTAAAATGGAGACAATGGCAATATTTATGTCCTAAGAAACATCAGATGCAACAAATAGTATCATTCATCTAATGTGCTTAGAATGGTATGTGCTAAGTATTCAGTGTGTGAGCTATTATTATAATTAGCTCTAAATTATCAACGAATCCTGATCTAGGCCATGCTTAATGATATACAGCATATAAAAATATCCATTTAGCCAGTAATTAGGGGTGGCAGGATCAGATATCATGTAAGACCCAAAGGCCTGTCCTTCTGGGGGCTAATTTCTGCCTAGTGCCAAATACAATCCTTACTTGCTTCTCTAGAGCTCCATCTTCACTTATAGGTAGGGCTTTGACACAGGCTCACAGACTGGAGCCTACATTCCAGGGTCCTGAGACACCTGGACCAAGAAGCAACCTGAGCCCTTGCTACATTTGCAGTCCTTTATTTGGGCTTTCCAGTTGCTTCCTGACTGATACTCTGGGCACCCAGCTGGACCCAGAGTCCTGTCCTAGAACTGAGTCTCCAAGCAGAGCTTTGTGCTAATTTCCTCTCTAGGTGTCAGTGGGATCTAGACAATTCATGATCATGGTGTCTCTCCATCCCAACCCTGACTCTGAGCTTCAGACCATGGAGATGCTTGTGCTACAAAGACCTGCTCATTAGATGGGACTCTGTGGACACAGAGCAGGCCCGCTGAGCCTTTGGAGAGTACGATTTGGACCATTCCTGCACTCATCCAAGCAATAAGGGACAAGTATAGAACTCAAGGTTTTGTTGAACTGTTCAAAAAATTCAAAAGCTTCCATAAAAGACTATTTCTTACATAACATGAAATGGTGGCTCTCTTATGAAGGGTGGGGGTGGAAGAGGGACTTCTTAAACCTGACACCAGATATGTCCAACTAGGGTACCTGTCAAATCCCCCTAGTCACACTCCCAATCACAACACCTCCCAGCAGTCCCAACCCAAGGACGGCTCGGAGTCACCACAGAGCAACTGAAATAACCATGATCTAACAGTAAACACAGAAATTTATCCTGGTGAGACAGTGATATTTTACACAAAAGGGAACTTCTGCTGCTGGAGACACTTGAATGCCAACAAAAGCCTGGTCTTCGGCAGTAAGCATCAGATTCACAGCCCATACTCTCCGAGCTTGAGTAAATAGCCTGTGCACGTCCAGGCCAAGAAGCCAGGCTGGTGGGATGTCACTTCTATTCCTGCAGGAGAGCAACAGATGTCTTCACCACTGGGAAACCATTCTTACTCCCTGAAAGTGTGAACAGTATTGCAGTTTTCCCTTACAGGCGTCTTGGAAAAAGACCAAAGGCAAGTTCAATGGTCACATGGCTGATTTACACTAAAGATTCTATGTCGGCTGCTGTGAAAAGGGTATCTTGAAGTCTATGAATGAGTGTGGGCAGATGCCAATCAAAAGTTCTCCTTCTACATAGAGTATCAAGCAAGAGATGGGGCCTCAGAATTATGAGAATCTGGAGAGCGTTAATAGTGAACTTCTTCAGGAAAAGAGATTTTAAAACATGGAACCCTCTACCAAGGGGCCTGCAGGCTCTTATCCTTGGGGCAGAGCTTTAAAAACAGTAGGTTGAGTTCACTGTCCCTAGTAATCTTCCTGTTTCAACAAAGATGACTAAACCAGAGTCGCTAGGTTTATTCTGTATCTAGGTGATGAGTCTGTCTGCAAAATGCAATGTCTGTGAAACTGATTCCATGACAATGCATTAGAGCCTCAAAAACACCATTTTAAAAATTGCTTTGGGAAGAGCCTTTACAGCTTGAAGGAGAGGATGGCAGTTCACACCTGAGTACATAAAAGAGGATACAAAATAATAATTTTTATGTCTTCAGAATATTTTCACTTATTAATAATGTGGTGTGCCCAGTGCTAGCCAGGCCACGTTATCTTAATTTTACACAGCTTACTCTGGTGGAAAGGGGATTAGTTTCAAAAGCACATTAGCACCCTGTCAGTTATTCAGCATTGCCACTCCGCATGTCTCTGCAGACTTTCTATCTTTCACAGAAAGAGGTCCACAAAGAACTCTAGAGGAATGGGAAGGTGCTCCACATGTAATGCAATGCCAAAATGTGCTGTGGGCCACTGGGAAAATCTCTCAGCTTCCTGTGTCAATCCCCTCTCCCTCACCATGTTAAATTTTTAATAATTTTTTTAAAAAAGGTTTTTGTGAAAATGTCTTATCGGTGCTACATCATTTATCAGTAGTCTTACTCTGACATTGAGTGCCCCTGTGCTGTAGGAGGCAGCAGGCCAAGGATGCTGCAACCCCCCTTTTCGACCATCATTGTTACCCTCTAAAAATCACTGCAAACGCTGGGGAGAAGTACAGACCAATGTATGGGGCAAGCAGACAAGCGACAGTTTTCTGTGAAATGGGACAACTTTGAAGCCAATTAATATTTACATAGAACTTTGGAATTTTTTAAAAACTAGTATAGAGCCCCTGGATGACTAAAGCCCAAATCTTTCAACCAGGACTCTGGAGCCTGAGGCCAGCCTGGGTTCAACTATGGGCACTGGGGAAGGAAGACGTGCGGTACTGAACATTTTAATCCATTCGTCCATTGATGCTTTGGTTGTCAATTAAAATTATTAATGTGTTATTGCTTTGTGAACTGATCTCAAACACTGCCTTCAACATGAAGTGAAATCCCATGTACAGATGCAAGTTATCTTTTCCTTCTTTAATTCTAGTAACATTGTAACTGTCATTCTTAAATGACATTACCATTTTCTCTGCTGTTATTTCCTCTTGCTCCCCTCCCCACTCTGATTGACCTCAAACCATCTTGCATGTAACAGCCGTTGAATAAATAAATGCCAAATTAAAGGTTGGATGAGTTCATTACAACTGTTGAGAGCTGTCACTCCAGGTATCAGTTTAGAGACTAAAACTATTGGAGCCTGAACACCAAAACGATTTTCCTATAAACAGCAGAGCCAGAACCAGAGGAAGAACTCAGGTTCAGATCTTTGTGGCTTCACTCTTTGATGAGATTTTAAATAGGAGTCCTAGCAGTGAAGGAATGGTGTGGCTTACCTAAAATGGCTCAGCATTGGAATTATTCTAATAGAGCTGTAGGAGGAACCATCATTTCTCTATAAATTTTATCAACTGCAAATAAATAAGACATGTTTGTATTACTACCTCAGTACTGGTACTGGTATTAACTTCTCAGTCGACAGTCCCAAGAGAACAAGGCCTACTATCTGTTGGCAATTTTCCAGGCAGCCTTGGCATGCCAGCTTCAGGATCCCCAGGTCTTGACCAGCCGACTCTTCCTGGAGGACCCAGATCCGCTACATGAGTGCACTGCTGCTGCCATTGCCTGAGGCCGCACTGTCCTGTGACTATCGATGGCCTAAAATTCTCTGCTAGGATTCCACCGAGCCATGTTCACGGACCTGCTGCTCTGGCATTCTCAGGATGCTCATCTCCGCCATGCTGCTGGCTACTGCCTGTCACCTCACCTGTTCCCTGCCGCCTTCCTTCAAGGGAAGAGGGAAGTCTGCCTTTCCTTAATTAGCCTTTCCAGCATCTGCCACCACAAGGCGCAGCTGCCAACATCTGGGTAACAATGCATCTCATTCCAACAACACCCTTCAAGTCCCTAGGGCTCACATGGCTGCCAATTCCTTGACTGCTCATTCAGGCAAGTTTAGTGACCAGAAGTTAATAAGGGAAAGGAAGCTGGGGTTCTGCCAGGAGCACAGCATTATGTCTAGCTGTGTGGGCAAATAAAGGGAGGGAAACAATTTTACAAACATAAAACCTGTCCTCTGAGCTAGGAGACAAATGAGCATCCAAGGCCAACGGCTCAAGAGCAGAGAGCGTCAGCTCTGCTCAGTGGAAAACCACGCTGGAGCGGGGTCAGGACACCTGGCTTTAGGCCCTGCTGAGACCAGCTGTGCCTTCTTGGGCAGATCACACTGCCTCTCTGTGCTTCTTCCACTTCTCCGAAGGCTTGGATGAGATGGTCCTTATCGTCTCTTGGTGAATGTCAACCTAAAAGCCATGCATTCTTCCAGGGCTTGTTATGTTCGTCACTGGTTTGCGCCTCTGTTTCTTGATTCAATGGTGTTAATGATCATGCTCTTCCCTAAGGGCATTTTTGTTGAGTGATTTAAGTGTTGAAATGACACATGTCGCAGACTGTATGTCCCAAAGATAGCCACAAGAAAGCCTCCTATCCTACGCGCTCTCTGCAAAGCGACCTTGCCACTCTCCCTTGAGAGATGGTGTCCATGTTTCCACCCTGGTCTGGGCTGTGAGCTCTCTGAACAAAGGAATATGGCCAAAGCCATGTGGTGCCATTTCTAGAAACAGCCTGGTCTCACGTGGTGGCCTCAAATTCCTGCTCCTTGGAAGCCAAACACCACGTGGGAAGTACACCTGCTTACCCAGAGACCACCACTGTGAGAAACTCAAGTCACATGGAGAGGCCCTTGAGGGTGAGATGCCACATGAAGAGAGAGGGGCCAAGAAGCCCTGAACAGCCTGTCGCAGGTGTGAAGAAGCTATCCTGGAAGTGGATCCTCCAGCCCCAGGTGCCCCCAGTGGATTAGAAAAGAACTGCACTCCTGAACCCCTCTCAAATTCCACAAAATTGTGTGCGAAATAAATGTTTGTTTTAATCTACCAAGTTTTGGTGTGACTTGTTACACAGTACATAGGATTAGATTACAAAAACAATGTTACCTGCAGTACTGGACAAATAAGGATGGGCCTTATCTTAACGGGTCTGTTCCTAAAAGAATTTGCTGAAAATGAACACAAAATTACATATAAAATTATTTTCAAATCATCTGCACTTACATTTACAGAAAGGGTGAGAATCACTAGATTCTGTTGCAATTCATGTACATTTATTAGCTTAAGCATCACCTTTTTTTGGGAAACCACATGAGCCACCCCTGGCACAGCCTCCATTCACGGTGACACAATAGCTCAGCATTTAGCACACTGCACTGAATTTGCCTGTTTCCTGCCTGCCACTTGAAATAGGGGACATATCTATTCTTCTTTGTAATAGGAATGATAATAATGGCTAATGCATAAAGAATGCTCATTATGTGCCAGGGACAGTTCTAAGTTGAAACATTTGGCTTTGAACCCATGCAGTCTGGGTCCAGAGTCCATGCTCTTAACCATTATAGCACACGGCCTCTCCTTTAGCCTTAGGCATGCAATAAATGTTTTTGATGCAATTCACGAATCTAAAACAGATATCAAATCAAACCCTAGCTTCTCAGACAGATCAGGATTTCTGAAAGAAAAAACAAAAACCCATGCCACATGAATAAAAATTAATTATAAGAACTACATGCAGACATAAAATCCTATATAAATACTAAGTAATGATAATGAATTTGCTTCACAGACCAGAAATAAATCCGAATGAGAAAATATGCTCCCTACCCACTTCCTGTTTATCTATTAGTGCTAATCTAGTCAGTAGCCGCTAATTACTTCATGAAAATCTATGCTAGTAGGAACCAAGGGAGGGTACAGATAGAGCTCAGAATCTCATGTTCATTCACCATTCATTTCAGAAAGTTCCTCTACCAAACCTAATTGACTGGTTTGTATCATCTCCTTTCCCTTTCTCTCCATCTGGGGCAGATTATAAAAAGAGTAAGGAGACAAACAAAGCCTTCACAAAATCCGGTGTTCGAATAAAAAAATCTGTGAGCAGCTGAGGACTGGTTGCAAGTTGGCAATAAAAGAACTGGAAGGTTTGTGAAGAAAGACTATGTCTACTTCCCCGCAGAAGATACACGAAAATGATGCCTCGGTGATCAGTTTCAAATTTGTAAGTGTTGCTACTCAAGTTTTTGCCTGTAGAACAGCAGCATCAGCATCACCTGAGAGCTTAGCAGAAATGCAGTCCCTCGTCCTGCCCCAGCACAGCTGAATTTGCCAACATGTGCAGGAAAATGTGAAAGCAACTGCAAAGGACTGGGCCACATGAATCCGGGTGACAGTGAAAAGAAAGGGGGCATCTGTCATGGAGCAGTGACACTCCAGTTCCCTCGCCATGCCTGCCTCCAACATCTCTGCTACCTCCACCTAATCACTCAGGTAGCCCAAGTGACCTTACAGCTTAGGGAAGCAATGACTGGGAATGAATGGGTCACAACACTTTCTTGGTCTTGAGTCAAATGCATCTCAGTTCAAGCCTCAGTTCCACCAGTTATTAGCTGTGTGATAAAATAAATTTCTTAACCTATTCAGAGCATCTGTTTTTAAACTATAATATGGAAGAAATAAAAGTGAAGACTTGTGTTTGCAGGAAAATTGCATGCAAGTACCTGTGCACAGGGCACAGGCAGACTGTGTTCAGCAGAGAGAGCCAGCAGCCTGTCTCTAGTCCTGGAGAATACTCCAGAGCAAATTACTCATTTCCTTCTCCAGATTTCACAACGGATCAGGTCGTACTATTTTATCTCCAGATGCCACAGATCAGAATTACTACATTCCATTTTGAATCTTAAAATTTCTCAGACCATAAGTGACTTCTGAGATGATGACACATTCATTTTACAGATAAGGAAGCTAAAACCCAGAGAATTTAACAATTGGGATAATATAATCTTCCTTATCCAGTTCCTTTATTACAGATTTCACAAACCAGTGTTCTAAATACAGTTCTAAAAACCTCTCCTCACAAATATCCTAAAATGATTTGTTATTCACTGAGAGAAGACAGTGGGATGGGGGCGAGGGGAGTCAGAGGCCCAGGAGACCCACTTTCGAATGCCGTCTCCATTACTAATTGTGTAACCCTAGGAGTTTTTACCTCACATTTTCTGGGGCTTACTTTTCTTCGCCTATAAAGGAGGCCTGTTAGATCATCTCTAGCATCACCTTCAGCTATAAGAAATTCAATGATTCCAAACAAAATGTAGCTTTTGCCAATTTCTTTAAAGATGTAATTTTCAATATTGTCCACAAGGTGGCAGAACATCTCCTTTACAGAAGTCCAAGCAGAGTGACACAAAGGATGGGAAAGAACTGTAAGAAACTAGTACATATTTTCCAAAGCACTGAATTTTCTACAATTAACTATAAAATTTTATTTTAGTTTTGACCAGCTTAAGCAAATATTTGGGCAGCAATGCGCCACATGCCATGAGAAAATAAAAGTGTTATAGAGCTAAATTAGAATTTTCAGGGATTAAAATTGGATGAGCACAGGGAACAACAGACTGTAAAACAACAGGAATTTAGAAATGCGAGTTAGCTGACCACCCAAAAATGGCAAGGAGTTGCCTTCTGGACAAATGAAGCACGAGAGGCAATTATCTACAAAAGGTTAAAATATACAGAAAAAGTTAAAACACCTTCACATGGAAGTGACACAAAATAGAGAAAAAAATGATGAGAGAAAAATATTTAAGGTTATAATAATGAATAAATTTAAAAATTTAAAAATGCATAGGAACAAAAAAAATGTGGTATCCTGAATAACATCCTGGAACAGAAAAAAGGACGCTAGAAGAAAAACTGATTAAATCAGAATAAAGTAATATGGAATAAAGTATTTAGTTAAGTTTTGTACCAATGTTAATTTTAGTTTTGACAAATATACGATAGTTATGTAAGAAAGGACATAAATAGAAGCTGAGTGAAGGGTAGGAGAACTCTCCGTACTATTCTCACAACTTTTCTGTAAACCTAAAATCACTCCAAAATAAAATTTTTATTTAAAAAATGCATAGAAAAATGAGGAAAAAATAGCTAAGAATCACAGAGTTTTGTAAAAAATATCTTGTCTTGATAATTGAAGAAGGAGAAATTTTAAACTAGGAGGTAGTAGTGATAAAACAGAGATGAATAAATAAACATGACAAAGCCTCAAGTAAAGTGGGCTGTGGACAAAAAGGTATATTTTAGGTTATTACTGATGAAATTACATGCTGCTGTAGCCTTTCTGAAAAGCAATTTTGCAATAAGTGACAGAAGCCATATACTGATAGCCTTTGACCTGGTAATATCGGTTTTAGCAAGCTATAATTTAATAGCAACAATTAAAAATAAAAAAGTCACCTATTTTTATAAAGTTGCAGCTCCGGTCTATAGTACTGGGAATTGTTCCTATGGCCACTGGATGCCTAAACAGATCATTGTGCTATGAATTAGATGGAATATTATGATGGAAATCAGAATGACAAATCTGAGAACTGTGGAATGGAATATATGAAATAATTTTTAAAGAGCTCACTATATGCAATGTAGTATCCTAGATTGGATCCTGGAACAGAAAAACTATACTAGTAAAAAAAAATGGGAAACTGTGAATTAAGTCTTTAGTTTACTTAATAACATGGTATCAATATTAACTTTTTAGTTTTGACAATTGTACTATCATTATAAGTAAGACATTATTAGAGAAAGCTGGGTGAAGGGTACATGGGAGCTTAATATTTGCTACTCTTTTATAAATCTATATTTATTTTAAAATAAAAGACTAAAATAGAGTTCAGAATTATGCACAAACACGCATATTGCTACCAACTATAAAATATTTATTGTATAAAAATTAGATAGGCTCAAAAAACATTTTCAGAGTTATAAAAATACATTGATCTTTGTGTGGGGCTGTGTGTGTGGTATGTGGTCATCTGATGCTGCCACTGATACTTAGAAGTTTGACTGAACAGATGATTATCAAGATGCCCAGACCCAGAGCGGCTGGAGAGGATTTGGAAGTATCCACATCCCGAAGGGCTAAAAATGATTTTAATTTTTTTAGCATGTAATTGCTAAGTAAGGCAGTAAGGAAGACATTTTCTCTAATAATCTTTTTAGTAATCATTCCTCAAGGACTATCTTTAGAATTTCATGGTACATGAAATTAAAAATCTAATATATAAAGGACACTTTCTACTTATTTTGGGGGGTACTCATGTCCCTGGTCCACAGCAGCCTGGAGAATGTAAAGGATTATCTAAAGAAGGGATTTACCTCTACAGAGCTTCAACCTCTGGAAAATCCTTGGTCTCGCCACTTGTCCCTTCTTGGGTGCCTTAGTCAGCAATAAATAGGCGAGGGGTGACTAAGAGAGTAGATAGAAGAGGAGGAGAGGGTAGTGGTGATAGGGAGGCTCCTCCAGAGTAGCTTCATTAAAGTCACTTCTAAACTCACTGACTTCTTCAAAGTTTGTAAAAAATAATTGCATTTAAGGCAACAGGATTTTGAAACTGTTGTAATGCTGAAAGAACATCTTGGCTTTCCCCACAGGGCTTCCCTTGGCCCACTTCCAATAGGGGGTGGTGTGACTACGCAACCTGAAGAGAAGCACAGCGAGACACCTCAATTTCCTCAAAGGGATGTCAACTCCGCCATCTGCATGGTGGTTCCAAAGTATGTAGACCTGCCAGTCACCAGCGATGCAGATGATCTCTACTCCAACCCCAGATTTCTGCTGTTCTGGAACCAACCTTTATCCTAAGACTAGTTGATATTATACTATAGAGGGATGGTCTGAAAAAAGCTGTATCTATTCCACTTAAAGATTCTAGAGTTATCTCTGCCTCGAGTCAGAACAGAAGGCTAGTCTGCACCATCATAATCCTTCACGGATTCACTGGAAATGAGTTTTGCTTGGGTGTCTGTCCTTTGCTTCTAATGAGTAATGCTACAAAATACTAACTGGAAACATCCAAATTTCTCTTTATCTATAAATATTTAGAATATTGTTGAGGACACCAATCACATTATTTGCTGGGGCCCCTATGTGAAGCTTCAAGTGAGACTTTTCTCTAGATAGCCTAGTGAGCATAGGCCCTGGAGCCAGATGGCCTGGATTCAAATTCTGACTCTACAACGTATTAGCTGTTGAATTTTCTATGCCTCTGTTCCCTCATCTGCAATGTGGAGGTAATGATACTTGACTCACTGAATTTTTGTGAGAATAAAAGTCAATAGAAATAGTCTTTAGGATGACGCCTGGCAAAAAGTTAGCACTCAAATATTAGTTATTACAATTATTCTATAATGAAGCACTAAAAAACCCATTACATTCCATAAGGAACTGGGATGCTTTTGTCTTATGCACAGTGTGATTCATATAAAGTAGGGTCTGGAAGCTCTTTTCCTCTCCCAACATGTGTGGGGTCCTCAGCAGTGACGGTGACTTTCTGCAGTTTGGGAGACGTGCAGAATTCAGGATGGGCAGGTAGTGAAGCAGGTGTACTTTGCAGAAGTCCCTTCAGGATCCTGAGTTGCCCTTCCATGGATTCCTGCCATTCATCCTCAGTGTAAATACCCAGATGCATTGATTATTTCTTTATATATTCTGAGCCTTTTCAGAAAGGCTTTCAAAAAAACGCTTGGTTTTAAAAGTTTTCTCAGAAATGTAAATAATACATGTACTTAGTTTAGAACTAAGTACAACTTCAGTCAGTAACTTATGACAAAGCTCAGCCTCCTTACTAACACAAACGAATTCATAATAGGTATTGGAAGAGACATGCTGGCCACAGAATGGTGGCAGATAAAGAATTCGGTAAGCAATGAAACTGGGACGAAGCACTGATTGAGGTAATATTTCAGCCAGTGCTCCTATTCCTGGTACCAATTCCATCTCCACTCCAGGCATCACCCTCCCCACCCACTCTGTCAATTTCACATGGTGGCTTTACTCAACATCACTGCCTCAGCCCTCATGGGCAGAGAAAGATACTGCTGCTGCTCACCTCCTCCTCCAGCCTATGCTGACCACCCTTGTAAAAAATCTAGTAGCAAAGCAAATTATTCACAACCCGCCTTCCTGTTATATTGCAACCCTTCCTTGCCATAAAATTTATCTTTAAATGTCAGCATGCTAGCCACAACCCAAGGCCTTGTTCAGATTACTGCTAGCTCTAGAGTGGCCTTCATCTGATCAGGCTGTGCTGAGAATAGAGCTGAGTTGACTAGAAGCAGCAAAGATTTCAACTGCGAGACCCGAGAGTCTTATGGAACCAATGGAAATATGGCAGTTTTTGGCGAAGGAGTCAAGGTTTTGAACCTACATGGTATAACTAGTGCTAAGGGAGTGTATTTGCTGGTTTATTCACAGGGTTAGATTTGCTTTGGGACTCAGAAAAAATATCTAGAACCAGCTTTATAATTTGCAAGTGAAAATAAAATATGCAAAATGAAAATGCAGGGCCCTTTGTTCAAAAGGCAGGAAAAAAATGCTGTAAAAAGCATTAAAACATGAAACTTTTCCCTTTCTTCTGCATTCTCTTTATTGACTTGTTATGGTGTTTCTAACCTGTTATTTAATGTCATGCTCCCTCAGGCATGGGGATGCTTGCGGGGTGAGTGCAGACCTGCAGAGGCGGGAGGGATCCCCACCCATCCCCACAGATCATCATTCTGGGCTCACCCTCCCAACAGCTGCTAGACAGATGTACCATGCCCTGGCCAGGGGTGGGGAAATTGAGCCAGAATCCCCCTTTTTCATGGATTCACCTGCCCTGACCGACAGCAGATGGGTGTCCCTCAATTTTTTTGCAACATCTATGTGCTAGGACATGCAAGGTACCTAGATTGAGAGTAGGCAGGCCTCACCCCCCACTGAGTCACCCCCTGGACATCACTGGTGCTATGAGTCTGGCTGGACAGGCCACAACTCTGACCCTTCCCAAGACACTATGGAGCTTATACGCCCAACACCAACTCTCTCCATGCTCAATCCTAGGCCCCCACAGGGATGAAGGCTACCAAAGTCGTGGGGTGGGGATGGGGGTGGGGAGGTCTGGCAGGGCCTGGATGGCAGGGAGCAGGGGAACAGGAAGCCAAGAGCCATGTGGGGAAACAGGGTGTGGCAGGACTGTGTAGAAGCCAAGGCTCCAACGCCCTGGTACATGTTCCACTGCCCCACTGGGTTTCATGTAATAAAACATAAAGCCAAAAATAAAATTAAGAATTTCAAGATGGCAACTGCATGGCATTAAACCTCAGGCCTGGGGCCCTGATTCTCAGCACGGGGCCCTGTGCAACTGTATGATCACATGCCTGTAACCCTGGACCAGCTGGGACTCCACCGTAAGTCCGAAAGCAAAGGTTCGCTCTCACTTTCCAACATAAATCATACCTTTGTTTATGACAAGGATGGCCAAGAGGTTTTACCTTACATAGTGTGAGGCTGCCCTAGAGAAAGTGGGTGTGAGGGGTCTTATACCACCTGATCAGCTCTGCAAGGCTTTAAAGGCTTCTGAAACCCATCCCATCAAATGATAATTTTAACTTATTACATTATGCAAAGAACTAATGTACTAAGATACAGGCAGAATTGTGGTGACTACAGAAATCCTCCCAAACCTGTCTTGGCCTAAGGATTTACTTTAAGTGTCAGGGAGCTTAGGAAAGAGAGAGGATTGAGGGATAATAATAAGAGGCTCTGGGTTGATGGTTTGTAAAAACTGGGCCATTATCCAAAGTCATTACTTTGATGCAAGACTATAACCTGGTTGCTGAAAGCATGTTTCTTACAAACCTTGGCTTCTGGGTCACTGTTGATACTACAAGAATCGTCATCATCAGCATGTGGGGCATTTCTAGAAAGAAACACAGAAAACTAGACTTAGAATTATATCACAAACTGGTAGCACAAAGTCACACATCATGGCCAGTCCTTCCAATGCCTACCTGAGTTTCAAAGATGCGTAGCGTAGTGTTGCTCCTTCAAACTCTTTTAGACTAGGGTCTGGGTTAACCGTGGCTGCATGCAAATCCTAGAGGAAAACAGATGCTTGTTAATGAAGACTGGGGGAGGGCTCATGATATGGCCTCAAATGTCTGGGGCAGAAAAGTCCTCCCGGCCTGAGGCAGAGAGTGCACGTGAGCATAGGCAGAAAAAGGCATGCAAGGGCTGCTGGATGCTGGCTCAGTGCAAGCGCCGTTGCTTACAAGACAACAGGCAACCTGGGGCAATCAGCTTGAAGTCAAAAAAAGGCAACATGTATGTGAACTGGCCAAGAAGCCCCGTCACTCCATCCCTGCAGAATGCATGACAGTCACAAAGAAGAAAAAGGTACAGCCACAGCCATGCAAAAAGGACAAAACATTAAATGATCTAAAAGCCGACATTGTACTTGCCTTCCAAATGTCACTATTAATCTTTCCCCCACTCAGAACAGCAAAATCACTCCATGGCTGTTTCTAGACATATAATTATTCACATAGGAAAAAAGCACATTGATTTAAAAAAAGAAAAAAGAAAAGGAAAGGGAAGGAAAAAAAAAAAAACACAAGACACTGTTGTTAGCATTGATATTCACAGGATGGGTTAGGGAATAAATTCACTCTAACTGCAACTTGTGAGCTCACTCTCTTTAGATCTAGATTATCACCTGAAGACTAGGCAGGAGGAAAGAGATGGTGCTTTACTTACCAAAACAAATGACTGAATGTTATTAGCAGACAGTGAAGTTATTTTCTAAATGTGGTTTTGAAAGCAAACAAAATGCTTCCAGATAGTAAATTCCTAGTATACCTAATTCCACAGGAAACTTTTTCTTTCCCATTAACCAAACAGAACTGTTTTCTTGAGATATGGGTAAAATTAGGGATGATACTTGCTTATGTGCTGGTTTGGAAATAGGAATGTCCATGGCTAAGGGCATAAAAGACTGAGGGGTCAAATTATTTTCACATAAAAGGAAAAAAGGACAACAAAAGGGAATCCAATAAGGAACACAGCCTGACATCAACATCTTGCTGAAGTTTAACCTAAAAAAGAAGTCCTGAACAATCTAATGTAAATTCTTCTACTTCATAAAAATCTCTACTTCCTTGCCACACAAGTCTCTTAACAAATTAATATTTGATCACAAAATGATTTTCTAAACATAATTACAGAACAAAGCACGAAGCCTTGCCTTGTTAATAGAACTCTTAAAAATAGATCTTTGAATCTAAACACTTTCATCCACCTCAGACAACAAGGAAATGTTTTTTTATTTTCTACTAGATTGAGTGGATATTGACATATCTTTCATCTAACATTTGGGGAAATAATACTAATAATACCCAGGAACATCCTTATGAACTTGTTCCACTGATGTCAGGCAAATCTCTTTTCCAGAAAACGACAGCAAATGGAAACTTTTCAAAGTTCTTTGAAAATGAGAAGAGAACATTGACCTATAACTTTTTCTCACATTAATATAATTTTTAAAATCACTCAAAGCAAAAGAAGCTAAGTTCAAATGTCCCAGGTATTGAAAGGTACATTTATCTAACTCTATGAGTGCAAAGTCACTGCAAATTTAGAACCATTATTACTCTTGCACAGTTAGTGCTATTGTTGCTTTCTTTTTTGGACTAGGCACCTGAACTGCAGTTTTTCAAAATAAAATAAAACTTAGACCACTGTATTTACTTATTTTAAATAAACTCGTTTATTGAGGAAAAGAGCAGGAATGTGGCCCAGGTCCCCACCTCTCTCCTTACTCCATCCTCAAAAGCAGCGCTCAGTTCACTGAGGAGTAAATTAATAACATAGCAGAGTTTTAACCTGTTAGCTGAGGGGACCTGTGAACCCCCTGAAACGGGTGCAGGGTTCTGTGCATGTGTATTTTCCTGGAGATATAATCCCCAACTTTTCTTATGTTTTCAGAGAAGCCAGTGATCAAAAATGGTTTCAAGTCACCATTGTGGGGGTATTAAAAAATACTCACAGTAAGGACCTGAAATATCAAGTAGAAAATAAAATTTTAAGCTAAAATTTCTTTTTAAAGAAGAAAATTCTATTTAGTCCCAAGTCATCATCATTGTTTACATGTGAGCAGTATTGGGCTTTCATTTCAGTTGAATTGGAAAAAAGATATCAGATAATGAATTAGGAAGGCTAAGATAATTGTGTCTTTTATGTAAAAAAAATTTTTTTGTTAGATTCCTGACAAAAGGAATCTGAAGTCAGAAATTATACTCAAGAGACACTGTCTTGGGACTAAACAGTGAAAGAAAGGAATTTTTAAAAATAAATTCTCATAAAAACATTTAGCACTGAATAAAACAGTTTTCTCTTAGTGTGTGGCTTTAAATTTTTTAAAATGTATTTACTCTTTGGATGAAGAAATCCCTCTCTGCAAAGTAAAAGCTGACTATAGTTCTAAGACTATGAATCCAGCTCTTATGCTACGGAGACATGAGTCAGCTGGCAAACTTCCAACAATCACTTATTACAGATTTACATGAATAAAGGCCCTATACAGTGATTTTGCAAAAACTTAAAATAACATGGGTACTCCTAAAAATATCAGCAAGGCAAAATGGCAACTAACATTTTATGTTATGATTAGGTCAAAACGTTTTTTCCTTCTATATTTAAAAATATCCATTTTAAAAAATTTTATCTCCCATAAGTGATCACAATTTTCTTTTTAAAATTAAAGACGATGAAAGACAAAAACAATGTTTTAAATTTTAAGAACTACATATTTTATCTAATTTTTTAAAAAATTGAGCGAATGTAACATTTTAACTAATAAATTAAAAAAAAAAAAACCCCAACGTAAGTTATTTGGTTTTATAGAAAGTCTGTAGCTGCCCCAGTCTAGTCTGGGTGGTGGGAGCAAGAAATGAAAGAAAAGACAAAAGACAATGAAAGGAAAAGGCAGGCGAGGCAATATGCCTCAGGAAAGACAGAGAGACACAAAGACAGGGAAAAAGGGGAGTAAAGAAAGAACAGACACCATCTTCCATGAGAATGGCCTCCCAGCTGGTAATCTTTCCGGCAATGCGGCTACAGCCTTGCACAGTCAGGTAATGTTCTGGTACCAGTTACAGTTGGGGATATACTCTCCTGGTGCTTGTCTTGACCTCGTCCAGGCTGCAGCACCCCTGACCCTGACTACGATGATTATATCATGGTCAGTTCTGGGAGAGCCCTGGAGCCTTAGCTCCTCAGAGACAGAGCAGGACGCCCTTCGTGACCACAGCAGGAGCTGTATGAAGGCAGGCTCACTAAGGGAATTCAGTTGTATAGCCTTAACTACTGAGAGCTTTCTTCTTCTTTCATATTTCTCTTCTGAGATCTTGGAAAGGAATTCCACAAACCAAACAAAAAAGGATGTATTGTCCTTTTGCTGGGAAAAATGCTAATCTTGGAGTTGTTCTTGAAGATGGGCTCTGAGGGGCTAGGAAAGTTCTTATGGGAATTAAGAAAGTCTCTAGACGTGGTATCAAAATGCAAACTAGAGAGCAAGAGTGGAGGCTTGAACCTGCTGAGAACCAGGCAGAGAGAACAGCACTAGACAGATTGTTCCATGGTGGCTTTGACAAAAGCTATAATCGTATCATCTGACAGAAGTTCTGAAGTGAATGCAGCCTGCTGGAAAGCCTGGGTTCAAATTCTGCCTTAACTCTCATCTGCTCTGTGACCTTAGTTCCTCATATATCCAACAGCACTGAGAAGACATCCCTTTACAGCATGGACAAAGTGAGATCAAGAACGTTAGCCCTTAGCACAGAGACCAGCTGCCCAAAAGTGCCCAGGAAATGTCAGTTTCCTTATCCTCTACTCTTTCCAAGGGAAAAATAAAAATAAAAGGGAGGCCATTTGTAACGATAAAAAGTTTGGGGACCTATGGACTAAAATGTTATGAATCATGCTTCTTAATCCTCTTTTGTCAAGACTTGAGCTTTGGTATGTGTGGTCCTGATGATAAACAACAGAGCACCTGGAATTCTGGAATTCTAAGGGATAGGCCAGGCCATGTTAATGAGCTTTGCATCCATATATGTGTGTATATTTTTCCTTCTTTTTAAAACACTTTCTGTGTTTTGTTGGATGCAACACTATAATAGAGTTATGGTTTACCATGCAAACACAATGAAGCAAAATAAAAATTATCAAACTAGTAAACAAAGTGATAAATGTTTGTGTAATAAGTCTCTATGAGCAGCAGCTTTATGTATAAACTGTGACGAGGGCAGGGCTCTCGTGCTAGGTTCGCCACCACAGTGAGTCAGCTAGCTCCCTCGGCTATGCAGTTGGTTTATTCCTTCATTCAGCAAACATTTAATGAACTTTGCCAGGTACAGTGTCACATACTCGGGACAAAAGATGAGGGGGATAGGTCCCCACCCCCGAGGAGGAAGACTGACATGCCACAAGTAATAATACTGTAAAGAGACATTGGAATAAAGGGCTTTCAAAGCAAAAGTGTGAGATCAATAATTCTCAGGCGATGCTAGTATGAGGCCAAAAGGAGGGACATATAGATAAAAACAGGGAGAAGTGATTCACTAGAGGATCAACTCTCATACTTACTTAGCATAGGATCAATTGGAAAGCTTTTGATAAAGGCAGATTCCCAGGCCCCATCCTTAGAAAATCTAGCCTTGCAGCCCGGGCCAGGATCAAGAATTCAGCATGTGCTACAAGTCCTGGAGGTCATCCTTGGCTCATCCAGACTGAGAAAGGCCATAGCATTCGCTAGGCCTTTGATCGGGTCAAGAAGTTCAGTAAAATGACAAACACCCCTTTGTGTTGTCATCTTAATTTTAAGTGTATATGAAAATCCATAGGTTCTAATGTAATATATGGATTTTGCCCCTCCTAGAGAGTTAGCTGCTCAGGGCTCCGACAGACACCACAAACGAATGCAGCAAGAACGGAGTGAATGTGATCAAGAAGAGATCACAGTCCTGAGAAACAACTTGGCCTTCTCTCGCTTCAGACCCACTATCTCCTCCATATTAGGGAGCTGGGAAACACCTCCAGTTGGAAAGATTATAAGGAAGACTTGCCTCTGTAACTGCTGCCTATGGGCTAACAGTTATTCATAAAAATATTTTGTGTTGCTCCCTCTTCTAAAATTCAACATCCAAGTCATTTGGAACAAATCAATGTAATGAGGGGAGACGATCATGGGCCAAATTTCAGCAGCAAATGCTTCCTGGCCAGTTTATAAACTTTCAAAAATCCTGCTGGCATGTGCAGAGGAAACATTATCCGCTGTGCTTAACACTTCCCCAGTAAACTTTGGAACGTGATATGTAAAATTTTCAAACTGTAAGGAAGCCTTCCGTCCTAAACTTTTGTGAAGCTTAGTCAACAGATTTGGCACTTATTTATTTGATTTTCTTTTTTTTAAAGCCAGCTCAGGGAAAAGCTGAATAAAATATGCATTTCTAACACAACGTATTATAAGTTTCTTCTCTCCCTTAACATTTTGCTTTTTCTAATGTTTGTAAATTAGTTTAAATAAACTCTATTTAGGGATCAAAGAAATGGTATCAGAAAAATAATTATTTCTCTTCAACTGTTATTAGCACCTGAGACAACGTTATCAAGAGAAGTCATTTTCTAGAAGGCTCTGCATGTAACGCAGTCCTCCTTTGGAGTGAGGTGAAGAGATTCGAGGCTCTTCAAGCCTTCTGATACATACTATAGTGAAGCTTGGGGTCAACAGACCTTCATTCAAGTCTCACTCCATCATGGATTAGGAGCATGATCTTGGGCAAGCTCCTTCACCTCTTTGTGCCTCCGTGTTGTCAAATGTACAAAAATCCCACAACTATATTACCAGATGCATAAGGTCTTATGAGGAGTAAGGAGATAAGGCATGAGCCTGGCACTGTATTCATTCAATTACCATTAGTGCCTCTGATTTAATATCTGTTTCAGCATCTGAGCATCCTGGGTTTTGGCAGGTCTTTTCCCCAATTCTTGCCTTCCTCTTTTCTCTACCTGCTTACCCCTTTGCCCCTATGATTTTAATTTATTGCCTTTTAAATCTGTTTGGTTCTTTGACTTAATGGATGGCCCTATGTACAGGAAAAATTAGTACGAAGCAAACAATTGAAAGGTTGATCTAAAGAACATCTAACCCATATTAAAGTGATGGATATCAGTCATTTTTGCTCTCTGAAACTTCAAAAAGTACATAATTATTAACAAAGTTCATTGGAGGGATAAGATTTTGTCAACATAATGGCATAGTTAGCAACAGAAGAGTGGAACAAAACCAAAAGTAAGGTGGAAGTTCACACGTTACTGGGAAGACCACAGGATCTGGAGTCAGAGAACTAGATGTATATTCACCCCAACACTAGCTGTATGATTACTCAACTCCATAAAGCTCAGTGACCTCTTTTCTTAAATAAAGAACATAACTGTCTCCTCTGCCACATTAAGAGTCTTGAAGGAACCAAGGAAATGACATTAGGAGCATGATCTTGGGCTCCTAAAAATACTCTGAAAGCCACAAGTCACGGATAGCAACCTAGAGGCTGAGCGCTGAGGGTACGTGAGGGAAACACTGATCTCTAGGAGAGAAAGTGAGGAGCAAGAGCCATGAGAAAGGACACTGAGCAGTGGAAGGGGAGGGAGAAGGATGGGAAAAAGTGGGCATTAGAAGAAGGCTCAGGCATTACAGGTGGACTCTGCTACCCGACAATTTTCCCGAGAGCCAACTGCCCACCTGTGCTGCATGTTAATCAAAGAAATAAATCTCTGAGCCACATAAACCTCAGGATGCCTTCTTTGGACACCATCAAACCTACGTCCTGGCCTCAGGAGGCAGGTTTTAAAAAGGATTTAATTTCTTCCACATCCAGAGGATGAGATTCACTGAACAGAAAGAGTATCTCAAAATTACTCTAATCTTCTCATTTCTGGGACAATGAGAAAGCAGAGTAGGCTGAAATTCCAAAGCCAGGGAAGTTGAGTAACACGAACTCTGATCTAGAATTTAGGAAAATTCAGGAACTCTGAGTTCTCGACCCAGTGTTGCTGCTGGTCATTGACCTTTCTGTGACTCAGTTTCCCTGTCTATAATGTCTGGAAATTGGTATCAGATGATCCCTTCTCACCCTGGCATTCTCTCATTATAAGTCACTTCCCATAGGTGAAGATGGCTAAAAGCATGCAACAAGGGAATGAAGCCCTGGAATGGAAAAAGTGATTCTAACAGAGAAGCTAAGAGCAAAGATACATGCCCAAGGAAGAGAGAGGATGTCTGTGCCTTAGTGAGAGCAGAGGCTGCATGCTGGATGACTTGGCTTCTGGGAGGCCACTCTGTGGCTAGGGAGAAATGCCGAGATACAACTGGGCAGGGCTAGGAAGAGGGAAGAGGACTCCACTCCATGCTAAGCTCCTTGAGCACCAGGACTGTGCTGATTCATCTTTATTCCCCAGTGCACCTAATACAAGAGGAATAAATGACTGAGTAGAATTTGCTCAAGGAGCAGGAATATGATGCTTCAGTAAAAAGTTATCAAAATTGTCTAATGATAAGCAACAAAATCTTATGTGGTTCAGTGTAGCCGAAATATGTGCCTGATTATCAGGGCAAAATACCGACAAACCAAAGCCCTCGTCTACCGATGAGGGTACAGCTTATCTCAACCCATCACTCTAAAGATGGAGAATTTGAGGTCCAGGTAGGGTAAGTAAGATGCTGAAGACCAGTAATGCAGGATGTAGTGGGAAGGTAGTTTTTACTGACTCCCAGAGAACAGCAAGTAAATAATCAAACATGTAGGAAACAAGATGTCTTTTCCTTGTTTCCTACAGGAAAGGTGGTAAAAGTTGCAAATATATAGAGAAGCTTTGTAGGTAAGAGTTGTAGTTCAAATGCCATCCATGACCTCAAAGTAAAAGAAAATGGGTTGTTTAAAGAAAAAAAGTTTGTAATCAGAAAATGGTAGAAATGTTTTGGTCTTAGCAATCAAACTACTTTTCTCAAAAAGAACCATTATTTAATTTTGACCTTTTCTAAATGTAATTCTCTTGAATATTTTGTTACCGGGATTGAAAAAGGTTCATTACAGGAATCTTAAATTAATAAATACCACAATGGAATTTTTTTAATGCCTCAATTCTTTGTTTAAACATTCAGATTCTTCCTCAAGGATAGCAAAAATTTATGCTGCTCATTATTTCTAAAATAATGTCAGTTTGGCTAAATAAACACATCCTTTAAAAAAAAATAGAAATTGAGCATTTAAGGGATGTCAAGCGTTATTCTTACTGACATCTTTTCCATGCAACCAAATGAACCCAAGGATAATAAGGTATGCAATAATTATAAGATGTCTGGTCAAGAGACGTTCTTCTGTGTGTAAATATTTTATGGAGTCAGCACCATGCAATGGCACCTACAGAGTAAAATATTGCCTCTGTGAGTCCTGTGGAAGCTTAACCATTTCTCATTAATTAGCACTCCCTTACTTTCTGTACCTGGAATGATGTTTCAAGAGATGAAAAGCCATTAAAAAATGAAAACATCCCTGAAAGATGGTATTAACACTATTTACTAAGAGGAAGCATTACTGAGATTTCAAATGCAACATGCATGATAATCAAAAAGCTTACCTTGATGACCTGTTGGGGCAGAAGCAATGAGTCTAAAGAGAAATCACAAGATACATCCATTCTACTAAGTCAATAAAAGACACTCCACTTTACCTCGTTCTCTGGGGTGGGAGATGATGTTACAGAACTAAGTGACCCTTTCCTAGAGCTCCGAAGATCTGCTGGAATGGAGACAGGGCGTTCCCACTGAGTTGTTCCTGTTGGTATGTGCCAATAATAGGTCCCAGCAATGTCATTGATTCTTTTCCAGCCAGGAGGCAAATCTGGATCAGTCTGAAACGAGTGATCACTCCATATATCTGCTGAGAGATGGGAAAAAAGGGAGGGTTTTTTTTTTTTTTAAAGAGGAAACAATTTAGAATCTCCCAGATTCAGTACTACTCATCAGAATTCAACAGGCAGATGTGTCCCTAGCCCAAATCAGAACTACAGCCATTCTAAGGATAAAAAATATGGTATTTTTTAAAAAAAAAGACTTGGAAAGAAACAAGGAAAGACCTGGAAAAGAAGCTTGACACTTGAGAATATGCATGTCAATGGCCCACTATCAACAGCTTCAAGAACCTTATGAACAAGCTAAAGCTCCAGTGTTGTTACGACTATTGAGTTGGCTCTGATTCTTGGCGCCCCTGTGAATGAGTGATGCCCACAATGTCTTGCCCTCAGCAGCCCTCATAGCTCCTGTAGACTCATGCCTATTGCTTCCTTAACAGAGTCAATCCATCTCATATTTGGTCTTGCATTTTTCCTGCTGCCTTCTATTTTCCCCAGCATTATTGTCTTTTCCAAAGAACGCTGCCTTCTCATGACGTGCCTGAAGTAGAATAACTTCAGTTTTGTAATTTTTGGCTCCAGCAATGTTTCAGGCTTAATTTGCTCCCTTAGTCAGAATTAACTACCTAAGTGAAATCTGTAAAGTTACACACAAAATCTACTGAATTCCATCGTAAATCAGTAAGATTTACTTGCTGGTATCATGTAACATTCCTAGCAGTGAGTACAACTCTTATTTTCTTTAACTGCTTTTTATAAATGAGTACTGTATTTTTATCTTTCGTTTGCTTTAACAACTCCTTCCATTTGATTGTAAATAAAGGCAAAGTAGCAGTGTCTTTTGTTAATATTCCAGAATTCTAAATTGCACACATAAGATTCCCAAGGAGGCAGACTAGAAAAGCCTTATTAGAGTTCTAGAAGGGACCAGAATGATTCTAAAACCAGGCCAATGATAAAAATATAGAAAGTGGGTGTGAAATACAACAGAGAATGGCGGGGACTGTGGCAAACTGGCAAGCATGTGCAAGGTCCAAAGGCATTCAAATTCAAAAATAATCTTTTGAACACTGTAGGGTGGAGTAAATAAACCTACTGGACAATTTCAGTCATCCCTGGCATATGTTAATATTTTATAAGTTTACTAAATAACTATTTGCTCTTAAAAACTCCATTCTTGGATTTTTTTGAGTTGAATTATGAAATGGATTAAATAGCTAGAAGAAGACAGGAGACAAAAGAGGATTAGAATAAGAAATTCATAGAGATGGTGGCATCATGGAGGAAATCAATACAGTCAAGTAGAAAAACTTAAGAAGCTTGATCTCTAAACTTGGGGATCACTTTATTCTAAGGATTAGGCCCTTTTCTATGTGGCCATTCGGAAGAGGCCTAAGTGCTTTAGAGCAATTCAATTAAGAAAGCATGTGGGTCTTGCTCTGTTCAAATGTCACTGCATCATGTGGGCAGGCGACCCTGAGGCTGTTACAGCTGCTACAAGAAAAAAGAAACGAAACAAAGGGGTTGATTAAGACTATGGGCACAGATGTGCATTCATGAGGCAGTTGGGATCCCGGCATTCACTTTCTCATTTAAATATGCCAGAGGCAAAACTGCCACTTGTCTCAAATTATGAGGGAAATTTCCCCATTCCCCTATGGGATATTAAGTATGATTAAATAACTTCAAGTTACCTCAATTTTGTAGAAACAACTTGAAACAAATGTGTATAAACTATGTCCTGTCTCTTTAGGAGGTTGTTTCTGCTGTGATTTTGTTTTAGGCATTTCAAATGAGATAGACTGGGTAAAATAGATGGGTTTCTGGATTACACTGGTGAAAATCCCACCAAGGGTACTCTTGTCCATTCTAGTGGCTCATAGACAAGCTCTGGGCTAAAAACTGAAAAGATGTAAAGAGGTTGCTAGTTTCCACTTCTGTAGGTTTGAAGCTTGGGGACCTGAATTTATACACTTACCCTGGTTGTACATACAGCCGGGGCATTAGCATACAAGAAGAACACAGAGAACTATCAGAATATGAAGTCGTGTAAGACCAAGGACAGAGACTAAGGTCAGTGGCCTTCAGGTGTGGCTGTCTGAGGAGGGCTCAGATGGATGATTTTTCTGTAAAATGGGTATCAAAATAGTAACTACCTCACCAGTTCCGTAAATTGGGGATCAAAACAGTAAAACATTCCAAATAAAGGTGACATATCATAGGCATATTCACTACATAAATGTTCACTGTTACTATTATTATTATATTATAGATCTCCAAAGCCAACAATATAATATATTAAGTTCACTAAAGTCACCATAAAGAAAATATTTTCATATGGCCAAAAATAAATGCTCACTACAAAATTTATGGGATTAAAATGATCATGATGGTTCAAAGAATAAGGGTAAAGATGATAATCTTACGGTGACTCTTTCCCTGGATAAGGTCAACCATAAGAAGGTCCCTCAGAGGGCTTGTCTTTGGAGGTCTGAGGTGGACAAGACCAGATTCTACCCAGCATGCCTTGCTGGGCTTCATGCGCCACAGCTCTGACCGGCCACGCCCCCCTTCACAGCTCCCTTCCTTTTCTCTACATATCTGTCTCTCAATAAATGTAAAAGTAAAATAAATATTTCAAAAATTTAAAAATAAAGTTTTATGTCTCCTATTGTCTATTTTGAAGCAGATTTGCTAAACTTTTTGTTGGTTTCTCTCAAACACAAAGCATCCTCATATGAATAAAGTTGCCTTGTATTTGTACGATTCTTCTGTCTTCCCTGCACTGTGGGTCTGGGACCCTTGTTTACCAAAAAAAAAAAAAAAAATTTCCCCACCCATCAAGTAAAGCACATCTTCATACAAATAGTCACATCAATCTCAGCTAGAAGGCACGAATAGGAATATTAGCAAGCCAGGACAGGAATCCAGGCCTTTCAAGGCTTAAACCCAAGTCCTGTCAATGCTGCCATGAGGTTCTAAGAGTTGGTATCAATAATACTGTTAGTAACAGTAAAGTAACAAGGACGTGATGCTGACTGCGGCTGCACCACCCAGCTCTTCTTTGGTTTACTGCAGGAGCTCGTGGAATGTCCACATCTACTCGATGAAGGACAAACCACTGTTGTCCCTGTTTCACGGAGGACAGAAGTTCTGTGTAAAGCCCAGTAGGTAAACTACATTCCTGTGCAGAAATGGACTTTTCTTTTTCAGAGACCGAAGAAAAACCATATGGGTGGCTTGAAGGCTAAGTCATAGGCTGACAGGGGATGGTTCAGCACAAGAGTTGACAGCCATAGGTGCCTTTTCAAAGTTGCTCTGTGGCCATTCGTTGTTCATGCTTTTGTTCTTTTTTGAGGGAACAGGATGCAGGGCCTGGAAGTCAGAGTGTAAAAATAGCAAGGCTGAGAGTCCCAGAAAGTCCCACTTGTGCTGAGAGCCTTTTGGGCCAAAAGCAATACTTGGCATGGGAACAAGGAGCCTGTCTGTGAGCAGTAAGGGCCCACCCTTTCCAGCCACCTCCGGTGCTGGTGTCTGTGCCACTGGCCTGGCTCCACCCCAGCGTTTTCGCAGGGACCAGCTCCTGCTTCCCTCCCTGGTGGGGCCTGTGTGTGAGGCAAGTGTGCCTCTAATCATCCTCTCCCCTGGGCTCACTTTCAAGAACCCAAGGGTCAGATGAAAACAAATTAGAATCTACCAGCAGCAGCTGGAAATTTCCTCTCCTGACCTAGAGGCCACAGGAACAAGGAATGGGTGAACTGGGATTCTAAATTTGGCAAGATCTGCAGTGCTGAGCACAAAGCTTTCCCTCAGGTCCTCAGAATGGCACTCACTCCCTTCCTCAATATTTGTGTACCCAGTGCCTTCGGTGTGTGAGGCATGGGTGAGGGGGTGGGAGGAAAAAAGAGACAGATTGATTCATTCGACAAATATTTCCTGCCTACTCTGTGCCAGGCATTGTTTCAGGGCTGAAGATACAGAGGTCATCGGATAGACCTGGGCCCTGCATCAGTTAACTGGAGCAGCAGTTCTCAAGTATCAGAGTCACCTGGAGATCCTGCTAGAACATCGACTGCTGGGAGCCACCCTCAGAGTTTCTGACTCAGTAGGGGTGGGGCAAAGAATTTGCATTTCTAACAGTTTCCAGGTAGTGCTGATTTCATGCTGTTGGTTCCAGACAGAAAAATTAATCATTCATTCTTCTGTATTGAGGGCCTCCTATAAATGCCAAGCACTATTCTAGAAGCTGCAGATATGGTAATGAATAAGAGGCAAAATTGGTAATGCGATCAGTTGTGTCTGGGGATGGGGTACCTCAGCTGTTGCCAACCTTTTTGGCACCAGAGACTGGTGCTCCTATGAGAATCTAATGCCTGATGATCTGACATTGAGCTGAGGTGATGATGCTAGCACTGGGGAGTGGTTACAAATAACAGATAGATGAAGCTTCGCTAGCCCACTGCTCACCTCCTGCTATCCAGACCAGTACCGGTCTGTGGCTCATGGGTGTGGAACCTCTGGGGTAGCCTATTTCAACAGGCTGGTGTGGAAAGGTCCTGAGGAACAGTGTTGCCCTAAACTACAAGGGACCAGCTTTGGAAGAGTGAAGAGAACAGCATTCCCAATAGAGGGAATAACTAGTGCAAAGGCCAACTGGTGAAAAGAACCTGTCGTGTCATTACAATAAGGTCACCTGAGTGAGGGATAAGGTCTAGGTTAAGGTTTCAAAATCAGAAGAGTAATTTGTACAATGCTCCCACTCCTGGAGAAGAAAAACCTCTCTTTCAAAGTGTTAGTTGCAGCTGCTGTCAACTACTCTTTTGGGTGATATTATGCCTGAAGGAGTCAAATGCTTTAATGCAAATGATTTGAATTTAGTTTTTAAACTTCTTTTCCTGATCACTCAGAGGTCTGTTTCCTTTGCCTCTTCCTCCTCTCTCTCATTATTTATTTTTACTGGATTCAGAATTCAATGTCAGAAAACAGCAAACAAGACTTCATTTCTTCCAGGTTCATTATCAGCTTCTGAGGACAATAGCACAGAGCCAGCACTCTAGGTCCAGATCACTAATTATAGATTTGCTGAGGGGTCTAAGCAGCACGCAGAGGCTGCTCAGAATTGGTGCAAAACTGTCCTCAGCCAAAGGAATTGGTGAAACAATGACTACGGAAAGAATGGAATGAACCCCCAAGTGCTTAAGATCTATGAGCTCTCAGAATCCTGGCCCACCAGCCTGCCAGAGGGGAGCAAAGCTCACCAAAAATTTTCAGTGTCTTTTCTAGTTCTTGATATTTTCAGGGCATAACTAAGACCCTAAAATGTCTGTCACAGATTTAGAAAAATTACAAGTTGTATTCAACTGAGATTTCCTGGGGTACCATTCTTTTAACAGTTGTGAAAAAACTCTTAACAGTTAATTTCCTAACACTTTTCTCCATAATTTTCTTTAAAAACAAAACAAAACAAAAAACCATATTTTCGAATGCCCCTAAAGCAGGGAGCTATTTTAGTTGAGGATTTTTCTGTTAAAGACTCTTGAGTAAATATTCCAAGAACTCACTCTTTAAATGGACCTTAAATTTGGGCCTTGAAACACTACATACTTTGTATCTTTTTATCAAGTATTCTGGCATAAGATCCACAAAGAATTTCTTAATTTAAACTCACTGAAGACATAGCCTTTGCTGGGTCCATGTTGCTAAATTTGCTCTAGGACCATGTTAATATCACAGCCAGGAGCTCTGGAGTCACCTGACAGTCTTGAATCTCAGCTCCAGTGTTGGCTATCTGTGTGACCTCGGATAAATGGCTTCATTTCTAATGGCCTGTCTGCTCAATGTATGACAGAGCTGTTGACAGCAACTACCTCATAGAGTTGATTGGGAACAAAGTGCACAGCACAAAGTCGGACACATAGTAATCACTCAATAAATTGTTATTATTAGCTTTTAACTGCTTCATTCAAATGTGGCTTTGGGGAAGAATATTCTGTAATGTCAAACATTTTTGAAATGGGATCAACCACAGTACATTTCATTTAAAAAACTAAGATTTCTGAGAGTTTGCAACTAGTAAATGTGTTTTTACTAAAAAAAGTAGTTTTTACTTAGATCGAGAAAACTAGATGGTAACCCTGGCCACTCCCATGGCCATGCAGAAACAACGCAGCCCGTGAGAACACACTGGTTTGAGTGTGTGCTACCTCTTTAACCAGCACGTGGCTGTTTTCTGTCATGGAGTTGAGCCACTAAAGAAGGAGAAATGAAATTCAAACAAAATAGTTTGTTAAGAATGCTGTATTATATAAGACATGCTTCTTTTGTAACTGCTTCTGCTTTACCTCATGTCTTCATGAAAATATGAAAATAGCAGATCTGATGTTGGTGGAAGATAAAAGAGAAACTGTCTCTCTGTTCACACACTGTTAACCAAAATCAAAACATAATACAAGAGTCAACGGGACTCTGCAGAGACAAATTTAAAACTAAACAGCATAAGATGTAAGCAGCTAAAAATTATTCAGAAGGAAAAATTGGTATTTGTAAATATCCATCTATACATGCATAACAATACATACATATAATTGAGATTAATCATACCATCTGGCTATAGAATATTTTAAATATCATCAGGTCTCATGTAAACACCTAAATACACAATAAAACACACATTTTCTTACAAGTTATGAAAAAAATACTAAAATCTTAAGATATGAAATATAACCTAAGAACACAATTTCCTTTTAGAGTGTACACAAAGTAAAAAGTAGCACAATTTACAACCACTTTTGAGTAGCCATAGACTTAATGCCTCCCCTACCCTCCCCTTAAAAAAGTAAAAATTAAGACTTAAAACTTGAGTAGAGATTCATATTTTACGTTAAGAAAGCTACACACCATTTTAGTAACTTCAATTTGGGTATTCTAAGAAGTGTTGGCAAAAACCTGTGGTGAAACCAACAAATGCCTGAGTCAAAAAGTCTAATAGTATTAATAAATGGAAATGGGTACCATTGGGCATACTCTTAAAATCAGCAATTTTCAAATAATTTTACAAGAGTAAAAATCACAACATATTTATGTAAAATTGCTAAGCAGGTTTATTACTTTTTCTTCCAATTGTCTGACTATATCACTCACCTAGTGAATGGCAGCAATATATCTTGTTCAATATCAGATGGGATTAACCAGGTTTGGCACAAAGATAAAAAAATCGGGCCTAATATTCTTTGCTTTCAAGTATGGGTATTTAGTGCCTAATCCTAAGAGAGTGTTCCAGGAAGATCTGTAACTACATGGAAATCAAGTAAAGGGTAACTGCACAACATCATTCAGAGAATGTGTCCAGCTGCCATATCCTCAGTCAACCCAACCACACAACTTCCTCATTTGATTATCCTTTCACAGTGAGCAGTTAGAGAAGACAAAATACCACCATGAGCATAATCTTTCTTTGGCTTCCATACAATTAGATAGAATCACTACCGGCACCATGCTCTTCCAAAGTAGACAGGTTTGAAAGTATAGCAAATAGAGTCAATTTTCTTTCCCATTATTTTGGCAGGGTCTTCAATATACTTTTAGAACTGTGCTCCTCTTTAGGCTGGTACACAATAGCAATGATAACAAGGTGGACATTATTCCAGGAGTTGCCTTGACCAATTTCAAGGTCATTATTATTCTAAATGGTGGCATGCTAGGACTTGACTTCCAGCTGAGTTAAGTACAGAACAGAATATGATTACTGAGAATCCAGGAAACAGACACAGTATTCAATAACAAACTACAATTTGGCCTTTCATCAGCACATTAAAAGAGCAAGCTGAAGTGGATGCCATCTTTTCTAAAATAAAAATCTACATGAAGGAACATACAGAACTATACTTCCATAGATTAAAATGCATATATTTTGTTTCTAATATAAGAATAAGAGTGTGCACTGCTAGATTTTCAAAATACTATAACTAATCCAATCTCATTTGATCTCACAAAATCTTTTGACACAAGTAGAGAAAATAATATCCTCATTTTACAGGTGAAGAAACAGATTTCAGCAATATTAAATAACTTGATCAAGGTTTAGAAACTGGATGATTGACTGGAGGGAAATCTCAGTGTATTTTTTTTGTTTGGGAATCATTCTATTTGCTAAATGTACTTTTAAAAGTCAAGTGCCTTTAAAAAATCATTAGAACTAAAGTAAATTGTTCAGTCTGCTAGAGTAGTTAGTGAACAAACTTTAATATCTAATGTAAAATAGGGTTTTAGGCTATGGATGGGGCAGAGCAATTTAGAGAAAAATGTTTTTTCTGAGATTTACTTTTAAAAACACATTCAAAAGGATCAGAGTAAGAGCTGTTTTATATTACTCCTCTGGTATGTTCTCCACCTAAATTAAAAGAAAATTTGAAGCAACTTATGTAAAAGATATCTTATAACCAATAACATAATATGAAGAATATAGCCATGGAATTGAGAAGAAATTTAATTTTTTGCTTCAAAAATTTACAAAATTTTAGTTATCTAATAAAAGAAGTTTATCAAAAAAGAAACATCTTTTAAGTACCAAATCTAAGAGGAACTTAGCATGTGGGAAATAACACTGGAGGTACAAAGACAATAACTGATAATGAAGGTTTCACATTGCATCTGATGGTTTTACTTTGTAAATTTTGTTCTAAATTGTAATCATGGTGCACAACAGGTAATTAATTGTAAATAATTTTAAAAATAAAGTTAACTAGGCAAATCATTCTGTACTTCTCCTTTTGTCTATGAGAAGCCTAGTGTTTGGGTTTCATAAATAAGGTACCTGTAGTAGACATTGCAAGGTGTTCATTACTATCTGATGTCTTCTTCTAAAACAACAAAACTTCTGATTGAATACATGGCCACCCAGAATACAGAATACATTTCCCAGACTCCCTTGCAGCTAAGTATAGCCATGTAGGTAACATTCTAAGCACTGGGGTGTAAGTACAAGAACTATATGGCAGCTTCTCACAGACTTCCTTATAAAACAGCTGGCAGACACATTTTTTATTATTTATTTGTTTATTTATTTATTTTCTGTCTGGAACAGACCTGCCACCTTGGATCATGAGGACACAGGCTACTAGGCAGGGTGGAGTAGTATAGGCAAGGAATTTGAGTTCCTGGGGTCTCTGTGGAACAGAGATACCATATCGGTGGACTACTATTACCAGGCTTCTATGTGAAAGGAAAATCAATTTCTATTGTAATAAGCTACTGTTATTTTAAAGTCCTGTATTATGAGCAGCTGGAATTGATCCTCATTTATTTATCTTATGGTCAGAAACTGAATTCCAGACCTAGAACCTAGGAAAGAAACAGCTTCTAATGAATTAGCTTTGCAACTCTACATTCAATCTTAAACTACGGACATCTAAATTATAGAGATAAGAAACCCAGGCTCTTGACTCCTGAATTCTCTAACACTCCTTCTAAAACAGCATATTATTAGAACATGTAACTTCATTGGTTATCATTCTTTCATTTTCCACCTCTCACCAATCTAAGCATCATAACCTAATCTCCAATTCTTGTCAAAAACACCAAATGCAGATACAGTGTTGGGCTTAATTTTCACAAACTTCAGGATGTACCTACCAGGATTCAACCAACCACAAGCAACATCCAGCCATTCATTTGATTCAAGGTTTTAGTTCTTTGATCTATACCATCTTCCTCTCCCATGTTCTCCAATTCTGGGTTAGGAGAGAAAAAGTAAAGATTCTCCAGGGGAAAACAAAATGGCAAAAACAATTAGCTGTTACACACCTGTGCAAAAGCTTGTTTTTTTTTTTTTTCCCTCTTCCCACAAATAAAAGAGTCAGGGGTATTTGTGGATCCCATCTGCCAGGAATGCATATGTAGAAAGTATCTTTTTTTTTTTTTTTAATGCTTCTCAAAATAGAATCCAGCGTAGGACAATACTAGTTAATTGAGTCAAAATTTCAGAAAAGGACAAGTAAACAAAATAATCTCAAAAATCTCAAACAATAAATTAGTGCTCAAAGCTTAGGACTTCCTTTCTGTAAAGATTAGGATATGGAACTATTTGGTGTTTACACTGTGAATTCCCAAAAGCGAAAAGTTCAGGAAAAAAAAGTGTCATAGAGATGCTATTAATCACAAATTAAACAGATATAAGTTACTTAAACCAAAGCCAGGCTTGTTCCTCTTTTTATATACTCAACCAAGGTGCCACAAACATGTCTCATACACAGCAAGTGTGCAATGTAAGTTTTCTGAATGTAAGTGAATATAGTTGGGAGTGGCTCCCTTTTTTATATCTCATTCTTTGACACTACACAGACTGCCTAGATAATACCTATATGAGAGCTATAGGAAAGAGAACAATGAAGGGAAAGGAGGAAAGAAAGAAAAAAAGAAGGGAAAATGGGGGTGGGGGCATGTACCACTAAGCGGCCTGCCTGCTGGGTCTCAGTTGAATTCTACTTTGCTATCGCATCCGAAAAGGAACCAGAATCACTGCTAGTTTTACTGGTTAACCCTCTAGGCCTTGAATTCCAGCCAATATGCTGTAATTATTCTACCAGAAAAATGTTCTTGAAGCGTTAAAGATTTCTTATTTGCAGGGTGTCTGGGAAAGAGTCCAAATTTATTATGCTACAGAAATAGGTTGGTTTTTTTTTTTTTCCTTTCCATAGCAAAATTTAAGCCTCTCACATGTGAAAACTCTGGTTCACACAAAATTTTTGTTCTTGGTTAGCTCCATTTCTTTCTTTCCAGATCTCTCAGTTTTTAGAGTCCATTTGTAAATGAAGGTTTATCTGTTCTTGAATTCTGGCATGTTCTAAGCATTCTCCTCTGCAGCGCTTCCCTTTCCTTTCTCTCTGAAAGAAATTACTCTAACCTCAAGGTCTTTGAGGAAAGACTCTGCTCAGCACACACAGAAGATCCTTAGATCTCTGAAGTGGGCACAGAAGAACATTCTTTGGGAGCAAATGATTCAGATGCCGTGTCAAAGTCTTCCTGTTGCAGACAAAACAGGAAGGCATCAGTGGGGACAAGTGTATGACTATGCGGAAAACTTTGCTCTAGACAGTTATTTGTGCTTCCTTCCTTGGAGAACAAACTTTATGTGTCTTCCTGTGTCACAGATATGCTTTGATAAATGAACTGAGGGCATTTACCCCTCCCTTTAGAAAATATTACAGTGGGAAGTACCTAACTGTGGAGCCAGAAGTGGAAAGGAGTTTAGTGAAAGCAAATACTGTGATTTTTTTTTTTTTTTTTTTTTACTCCCTTGGGAGCAACAAACATTATAAATTACTTTTAAAAGTAAGAGTGCATTTTCAGTGTAAATTTACTATGAGTTTCTTTTCTTTAAGGGTGATAACTTTGTTTTTTTTTTTTTACTTTCTGCTTCAATGACTAATTCATTTAAAAAATATATTATGCTCCGCTGATAGAGTAAGAATTACAAGTTTTCTTATTTTAAATAAAGGCTATACTTGCACTTGGCCCAGATTCCAACTGGCCACCCTGGAAAAGCTTGACCTCTTTCATGGTCACTCAGTCTATTTGAGAAACACATCTATGAGAACAGAATTTGTTAGCTACTCCTAAAAAAAAATCTGTAAATTGATTTGCCCTACCAATCAAAAGGATCTGATTCAACAAACAACTTTATTTTTCACTGAACAAAATTATGTAAAAGTGCATCCATCAATAAAAATAAGATAGTTAAAAAAAAAAAAAACAGGTAAATGATATATACCCTATGACTTGGCAATCCTATATATATTCTACATACCTTCTCACAAAGTTCCATTAGTGGAGAGGTGCAAGAGTGTTCCCTGAGGGATTATTTGAGGTGTGGGGGAAATGGAGGCCTTCTGGGAGGGAGTCCAACATTCTTTGAAGGGAAAGGTAAAATGTATTGGATTCACACTACGGAGCACCATATAGCAGTTAGAAATAATACATCAGATGTACACACAATCTCATGGATACATATAAAAAACAGAGCCATGGGAAAAACATTCTTTAAATAAATTAAGAGCACACACACACACACACACACACACACACACACACTCACACAACAGTGCATATTGCAAGTATACCTTTGAACAAAATGTTGTATTTTAGATATACTAGAATGGTCGCCCATGGTGGAGAGAATACGAGTGAAGTAAATGGATAAAAAGTAAATAAGTAAGCACGTAAAAGAAGAGAGGTGTTTTAAAAGGACCAGTGATGAAAATAAATCATGAAGTGTGGCATATGATTAACTCTGCTGTCTGTATCTGAGGTCCAAAACAAACTCACTTTCTTACATTTACATATCTTCCTTAACAATAAAAACACTAATAAAAAATCATCAAAGATAACAGCCATTGTTTAGATTACTAAAGTGGCCCAGGGCTCTGAAAATCCCTAAATTCTATAACTGTGCTGTTCAATATGGCATGGCCATTAGTCACATGGGGTACTAAGTACATGAAGTGTGTCTGGTCTGCATGTGGGTGTGCTGTCTGTATAACACACATGCTGGATTTGGAAAACTACAGTAAAAAGAATATAAAATGTTTTATTAATAATTTTATATGAATCTCAAAATGATATTTCATTTATTATGTTACATAAAATATATAATCAAAATTAATTTTACCTGTTTTTTAAAACTTATTTTAATGTGGCTACTAGACTATTTAATATTACATATGGGGCTTCCATTGTATTTCTGATGGACAGCACTGTGCTAGAGGCTTCCAGTGAGCCAGAGTTCAACAGGGATCCTTTCTGTAAAAATTTCTTGGGAGTCTCACATTGGAAGGTCCTGAAAAATAATGTGGCCTTCTGACTAAAAAGATATAAAAGAAGTTCAAGATTAAATATTAAAATTCTAGGTCAGGAATTACCAACAATTTTGAAGTATTCAAAACCTTCTGTTGCTCTCATTTTAAAACTTCTTTAGGATTAATGCCGCTCTTCAGAAATTCAAGTCCAGTTCTTAAAACTAGACTAAAAACAATTTCTACTATAATTCATTCTGAAGCTATGATTTAAAATAATAAGATTTAGTTGGAAAAACCCGATATAATTTATCAATAGAGATGCACAAATATATGATGTAAGCAACCAGGAAGGTGCTTTTAAAATCAAAATGACCTTGGTATTAACAATTTAGAGATTATGTACTATTTGATAATCCCCAGCCCTACCTCTATTCTCTTTCTGTGTCATATATGGGCTATTTTTCCTGCACTCTTTTGTATGGACCAACTGCCACTGATTAAAGGTATGTATGTTCCTTTATAACAAGACCCTTGCATTTCCATCTTTGTATTCCTAGCACTGAGTGCAGTGCTCAGCACATGACAGAAAGTCAACAACTATCCATCAAATTAACTAGAAGTAAGTGTTTTTAGAGGGGCAAATTGAGATGTTTGGTGAGGAACAGAATCAGATAACTTACTCTCATGAGACTACTTAAAACTATAAAAGAAGTGCCAAATACTCAGCAATGTTTCACCTTTCAGCAGCATCAGCATCCACATTAATGTTTACTCAGGAGTTTACCACGTGCCAGGCACTGTTCTAAGTACTTTACATATATTGATTCATTTTCTCTTTATGAGAATCTTTTAAGGTTGGTGTTATCCCCATTTTATAGATGATGCATAGAGACAGTAGCAGACTCATGGTCCCAGTCCTAGTAACAGCAGAGCCAGGATTCAAGGCAGGCAGTCCCACACCAGAACACTTGTAAATACATGTTAGTCAACATACAAAATGATCTCTTTCAGGAACTGGACCCAGAACAGTACAGTGCTCTCATATTCACGCCCTGCATTCAAACTTCCGTAGTGGTGCATCAGTCCATGCTCTCAAACCTCATTTAGATTAAAAAAGGTTCATAATCAGTTATTGTGACGACACTGTTTCCTTTAGTCATACTACAGCTAGTAATTCCCAGAAAACACCCATTTCAACCATTTCTTACCCCTTTTGCTGTATAAAACAGACTCACCTTAGAATGGCAGTGCATTTGATGCCCCCTTCAATAGTTTTTGCTCCCTCTGACATCTCACTCCCTTATACCCATTCCAATCCAGGCCAAATGGATACTCACTGGACTCACAACATACCGTACATTTCAGCATCCCTGTGCCATTGCTTATGTTGTTTCACTCAACTAGAACCTCTTCTCTATTGCCCCGAAACCAAAACTTGGTCATTCTTTAAGGGTTATTTCTTCCATGAAACTTTTCTTAATCACTCATTTTTAAAATTAACGTGTTCCTCCCTGTACTTTCATCTTCCTTTAGACGTAAATTATTTAGGTCAACTTTCTACTTAGTATTATAGTTTCCAGTGGGAGACACCCATCTTCCTCAGCTCTTAAAGACTGGTGTCAAGGATCGTGTATGTGTGGGATTCACATTTGATGCTGCTGAGAGAAAGTTGAATGGGAGGTAGAAGCTACTTACACAGGGCTTCACAACCACATTTATGAGTTTGGTATTCATTATATAGCAACAAAATGCTACCAAAGGGTTTAAACATGAAAGTCCTTATGTTTTGAGAATATCATTGACAAGATAGAAAATAGATGAGATGGAATTGTGTGTATTAGTGTAAAAATTATCTCATAACACATATTCAAAAATTACATCTCAGTAATAGGAGTGAAAATATAGAGCCAAAATAACACATAATTACAAACTCTACATTCCTATTTAATTTTGCTATCACTATAAATCAGCAATTAAAAACCCAGTCACTAGCCATTTGAAAAAGTCCTTCCTTCCTGTGTATAACTATTGTCATGACAACATGACTTCTGGCTGTATTTCTGTGAACAAGCTTATGTTTAATGGGAGAAGATGAGGATCAATCAGGTTAAATAAAGAATACATTCAACAATTTTGGAATGTAAAGAAAACATGTTTTAATCCAAGGTTATCCAATATAATCTCTTTAAATCCCCTTAAATTACAAAACCAGGCAGGGCTTCTTTAATCAATAAAATTGTGCTCAGTATCTAAATTCCTTACAGATAACAAGAACACATACTTAAGTTCTACACACCAGTCCTATAATTAGTCAAGGATTTTAAAAAACATATTCTGCCCTTACACTTACTGATATTACCCTATATCTTCCTACGTCAGAGGCCATTCATCTTTCTTCTGTTTCATCTTTTCTGAAGGGTGCACTTTCATTAGGAACTGATTCTCTGATTCAGAGGAGACAGGATGGGGAGTGGGATGGAGGTCGATTATCTCCAACCCATCTGGATTATCGAAATGTTGGACATCTTGTATGACTATATAAATTAATTTGAAAATACTGTGAGAAACAGTAGTCACTTGTGAATAAGAGCCACAAATGAATAAGAACTTTACTGAAAGTTTATACACAGAATCGATTTCTTCATTTTTGCCACACATTGGATTTTTGATTAGCATTGCCACCTCTTCCTATTTCTCCTTTTTTGGTGCCAAAGACATCAGTGGCATTTGGGTGTTTGTTTGAAGGCTGAATATTGCTTCCTACATCCACCTTACTTCAGCAATTGTCTTGCCAATAGGACCAGGGTGCCCCAACACTCTGAGCTAGACTCACCAGGGACAGTTCCTACCTCTAGAGGGCATTTGGAAATGTATGGGAGTGTTTAGGTTCTCATAGCGCCTTGGGGGCACCACTGGTGGATGAGGACTAGGGATGCTAAATGTCCCGCAGTGAGCATAGCAATCTAGCAAGGGCAAAGGACTGTCCTGGTTTTCCTGGGACTTTCCTGGTATTAGTACTTAAAGTCCTGCATCCTGGGAAACCTCCTAATCCCCGCCAAACTGTCACCTTAAGTCTCACACAAATGAAGAACTGTCCCTGCCTAACACTGGAGACCTTCCTCTTTCATAGACAGTAAATATACATTTGCCCAGTCTCCTGAGAATTCCCCGTATCTCATCCATCCCTTCTGCTTGTATCGTTTATGTAAAGTTTATATCTCCCAGAGAAAGCAATTTTCCTCATATATTCTACAAGTTCCTAGCATGGGTGAACCCTCAAGGCAGTTTTTGTGAGTAATTCATTCACCAAGACATACAAAGTTTCTTCTTATTGCTCAGCATATTTCTATCAACTGATAAACTCCAGCACAACCTAAAAATCAGGGGCTGCTGGCACAATTCTTCCTTATGAGACTCAAACTGTATGAGAAAGGAAAATTTTTAATCCAAAAAGTCAACCTGCATATTGAGAAACAGACCAGTGCCTTCTCTTATCTTTGGTTTCCTTCATTAATGTTTTTACAAGTACTTTCCTCAATTATTCTTAAACTGAGGAGGCATTTTATACTACTGACAAGTACAAAAACTAAATTCTCTACTTACTCATTCAAATAAAAAATACAATAATCGGAGTGACAATCACTAAGGATCACATTCTACATCTTTATGCAGAAATGGTAGAAACTTCCTGTGGGAAAATGATGAAGTCAGGTGTTTTTCATTCTCTTTAAATTTTCCTATCCTGAGGCTATTAGATGACATGGCTGCTCATGGATTCCATGATATTTTTCCTAGAAATGTTTTCTTTCTATGGTCATCAAAGGAACATTGATTTCTGTTTAGTAATGGTACTTTGGAGGTCCCACAGAGGTCATAACCCTAATTTAATACCAGAAATGTTTTAAGAGCAGGGAAAGAAAGTCTATCACACATCTGCTCATTCTGACACCTTTTTGGTTCTTAATCTGACACTAGGTGGCAAACATTTTAAGATTAAAATTAGTAAAGGTATTTCCTCAAATTGTTGGTTAACATTTAAACCACTGATTAAGATGCTAAAAAAAGAGTACAGTGAATAAGAAATCCTTTCGTATTCACACTCACGTTTTAATTTAACTTCAGTACATATTCTAATAGACCAATCAGTTTATGAGAACATTGACCAAAGAAATCAAGAAGATAATATTTGGTTTCGATCTCTAAAATTGAACGAGAGTGCTCTCAACAAAAACACATAACTCCCCTAAATTAAAATAAAGTTATAAAATAAATTATAGAAAATTTTGTTTTATCATGCTTGCTTAGTAAAAGATTCATTTAAACAATTCTTTCAAATAGCAAAATTCCCTTATAATTTGCCAATTTTTATATTTTAAGCTACCCACTAATTTTAAGAAATTTCTAAATAGTAAAATGAAAGGGTCTACAGTAAGCCACTGAGGCACAAAAATTACTTTGTGCTGAAAGCATTTGAGTTCCTGAATCGTTTATCTGCCTAAAACCAGAGCCTCCCAAAAGAACTTGATTGTCATAAACCCCCTTCTGGGGAGCAACTCTGATCTCTTCTGGCTGGTGAGAAGTTCACACCCAAATAGACTATCATCAAACTACCCTCTCTCCCACCTATTCTCCCAAAACTCCACTTGTCTTTCCAAAAAAATCACTTAATTTTCCATAAATGCTCTTTCTCCTACCTTCTAAAAAAGTCTTTTTGTTTTCTCAAAAGTGCCTCTCTGCCCATCCCCATCCACTATTAAGATGGTATATAAGCTCCAAATTCTAACAGCCTTCTTGAGTCGTATTTCTTTATGAACTCTCACAGGTGCATTAGTATGTAATTAAATGTTTTTTTTTTTTCCTTCTCTTGCTCTGTTTTATGCCAATTTAATCTGCAGGTGCCAACTACTGAGCATAAGAGGGCTGAGGAAAGATTTTCCCTCTTCTGCAAATACAAAGTATCTGTCTGTCCGTCCGTCCATCCATCCATCCGTACAATCACCAGTTCACTCAGTGAACATCTGCCAGGAGTCAGGCGACAGATCAGATGTCGACACCTGGCAATAAACATGAGACCCCCTCATTGCTTGCAGTCTACAGGGAAATTACAGGGAAAGAGCGACATCCAGTAAATTATCAAAGTTACACTGAAATTACACTGTTATGAGAAAAGTAGAGTCCTACAGAAGTTTTAACCCTTGTTAATATAGTTGGTACTTGCTAGACTGTAAGTTCTATCAGAGTAAGGACAGAGTCTGTTTTGCTCAGTGATATCCCCAGGGCTGTCTAGTATCTGGCATTATAGTAGGTATTAAATAAGAACCTTTTGAATGAATTCCACCGCTTTAAATCTTGGACACCAATATAAACAATTCTAGGAAGCCTCTACCCACAATCACAGTATTTGATGAGAACCAGTGGGATGCACAATACTATCTTAGACATTAGATTTCTTCCTTCTCATAGAGAGCAAATACATTGGAATAGCATATACCCAAATATGTGGGATATTCCCCAGTTCCCCTTCTAGAGGTACTCTCCACTCTTTCCACCTGCTCTAGATCCCGAGAGGCTAAATTCTTGGCAGGTTTGGCTGATGAGGCTCAGCAGGCAATAGGAGGGCAAGAGGAGAAAGAGGTCAGAGTATGAATTCCCCAGCTCTCTCTCTCAAGGGCACGGGGTGGCTGGGGCCACAGTGAGGCCCATCTCCTACACCCGTAGCTGCAAATGTGGCTCTGCTGGGTTCCAGGAACCTTCCCTTCACTCAGCTCTTCGACCTGCTGCTGTCAACCCTGGAAGGCTTCCCCATCCCTTGGACGTTCTTCTTAATCTTGCCCAACACTCTGTGAACAGAGCCGTCTTTAAACTCCCCCAAGTTACCCTGCTGGAGTGATTATATATTTTCTCCTAGAACTCTGATTCATACAGATAAATATAGTTATATTCCATTCCTAGGGGTGCCATAACAAAATACCACAAACTGGATGGCTTATGATAACAGAAATTTATCTATCATGGTTCTGGAGGCTAGAAATCCAAAATCAGGTGTTGGTAGGGTCATGCTCGCTCTGAGGTGAGGGTCCTTCCCAGAGTTTTCCAGCTCCTGGCAGCCCCAGGCAAGTCCTTGGTTTGTAGCAGCAAACTCTAATCTCTGCCTCCATCTTCTCATGGCTGCTTTTCTTCTGTGTCTATTTCTGTCTTCCCATGGTGTTCTCCCTGTGTGTCTGTGTCCAAATTTCCTTCTTTTTATAAGGACACCTGCCATACTGGATTAGGGCCCACCCTAATGACTGCATCTTAACATCTGCAATGACTCTATTCCCAAATAAGATCATACTCACAAGTCTCAGGCAGTAGGACTTCAACATATCTTTTTTGAGGACATAATTCAACCCATAACAATAGTTAATGTATTTAGAGATAACTTCTACATTCGGAATTGTTTGAGGACAGGGAAAAATCATCACCTATCTGTATCTACAGAAAGTACAATAAATGTGTGCTCAAACAGACCCAACAAATCAGTAAATAAGTGAATGGATGTTATACAGAGATTTAAAAAAATTTTTTTGGTTTTATTATAGTTAAAAAGATCATGTCAATAGAGACATGATAAAAGAACAGAAGCTGCAGAACCATTTCTTCTCTGTTACAGAATTATAAGCAGGGATGCTAAATTTACAGTTTGCCTGAACATCTAGTTTCAGGCATATCTAATTCTAATATCTCCATGAAGATCTGTCTACAGAAGTAACCCTCTTTAAGATGATCAGAGAACATCTACTGAACAGCTCACTGCTTTGGGCTGGATTCAGATAGATTATGAGGATGCAGACATGAATGAAATATGGCCACTGCCTTCAAGGAACACACAAATGCAGAGAACCTTGTGCTCATTGCTCATTTCTCTGCTTTATTAAAGAGCTGGAAGCATTAGTTTACCTCTTTTTGGTAAAAAATGGCCAAAGGGCCATTACTCCAAATATCAACTACTACAATGAGACATGAAAACTCTTTATATCTACTACTGCTAACTGACATATCTTTAAGCACTTAAAATGCAATTTGGGACCCTTGCCTTCCCATCCTGCCCCAGTGTTAAGCTATCACCTTGCTAATATTGGAAGGCTTGGCTGTATCAGCTTCTCTTTTCTCCTGATCCTTCCCTCCACCATCCAGTCCCCTTCTAACCCACTAAATCTAATCCATTGTCTACACAGCCATGTTAGAATTGTGTCTAAATTAAAGTAAACAGGCTTGAAGCAAGGGCCTGAAAGCTCGTCAGTAACTGAAAGTGGCTCAGTACAGGAATAATGAGGTATCTGTTTTTGGCTTCTCGAAAGGCTTTTGCCCTCATTTCAACTTCTCATCACTAATCTAGTTCTGCTATTACCCCCTATATCAGGGTGGTTTTCTAATGTTGATCAACGATCACAGCTAATTTTGTTTAATTATATTTAATTACTGTCTGACTTCTGCACTAGAATTTCAGCTCCTTGAGGTTATCAGTGGAGTGAATGGATATAATGAATGGCTCGTTAGAATCTTGTGCAATATCTGGTTCATGCTATACATTGTTAACAAATACCCTCATCTATATAGTACATATAAACAGTTTTCAGGTAACTAAGGGATTTAAATGCAGCATGAAAAGAAAAAAAAAACAACCCTACTTTCCCCTAGGTAAACCTTATTCCTTACAAAACAGAGAAACCCATATTTTTCTTATTTTTTAACCCTAAACTTGGATTGACTCTAATTCTCGGGACTCTCAAGAATATGTTCCTTCTCATTTAATTCAAACCAGTTAATTTAAGTTACTCAAAGACTTTTTAAAATTAAATTTTTATCCTTCTTTTTGGCCAAAATTATTAGGAAAACTATCATCAGTAATAAGGTTTATACAAACTCATAAAATATAAATAATGTTTAAGGCTATTTTTATTTCACATAAAGCAGTTATTATTCCTCTCCTCTACAAAATTGAGTGCTACAGTTAACAGTATATAGAAAATTTACCAAAATTAAACTTTAATTCCAAATTATTTCTCAGATCTTGAAAAAACCAACAATGTTGAGTACAAATCCAACAATCCCAGTTTCACAGTAGCAAGTCAGGAGCAAATTCAGAACGCTGTTTAATTTTATGTGAAATGTATAATAATTTAGTGTCACAACTAAATAGTAAAATTAATGGGACTCATTCACTATGAGAATTAGCCAAGATGTTAATTATTAGTATTATTTATTTTTGGCTAGCCAAGGAAGACTGAGCTACCCCTTTATTTATTCAACGAACTCCATTATTTTTATTCTAGTCTCTCCACCCTCCTCCCCCTTGGCAATATCAGCATGTTCTGTATATCTGTACGTCTGTTTCTGTTTTATTTATTCATCTATTGTTTTTTAGACTCCACATATAAATGAAATCATATGGTATTTGTCTTTCTGTTTGACCTATTTCACTTAGCTTAATATCTTCTAGATCCATCCATATTGTTGCAAATGGCAAGATTTCATTCTCTTTTATTGCTGAATAATATTCCATTGTGTGTGTGCACACACACACACTACATTTTTATTCCTTAACCTACTGATGGACATTTAGGTTGCTTCCATATCTTGGCTATTACTAATAATTCTGTAATAAATAATTCTGTAATAAATATTTAATTAGTGTTTTGAATTTCTTTGCACAAATGCCCAGAAGTGGAATTGCTAGATCATATAGCAGCTCTATTTTTAAGTTTTTGAGGAACCTCCATACAGACTGCACTAATGTGCAATCCCACCAACAGTGTGTGAGGGTACTCTTTTTTCCACATTCTCCACACCACTTATTTATTGGCTTATTGATGACAGCCATTCTGACAGGTGTGAGGTGCTATGTCATTGTGGTTTTGATTTGCAATTCTCAATGATTAGTGATGTGGAACATCTTTTCATATGTGTGTTGGCAATCTGTATGTCCTCTTTAGAGAAATGTCCACTCAGGTCCTTTCCACTTTTAATTTGATTATTTGGTTGTTGTTGTTTTGGTGTTAAGTAACATGAGTTCCTTTTACATTTTGGATATCAGTCCCTTATTGAATACCTTCTCTTGTTTGGTAGGTTGTCTTTTTCATTTTGTTGATGGTTTCCTTCTCTGTGCAAAACTTTTTAGTTTGATGTAGTCCCATTTATTTTTTTCTTTTATTGCCCCTGCCTGAGGAGACACATCCAAAAAGATATTGCTAAGAGCAATGTCAGAGTTTACTGCCTATGTTTTCTTCTAGGAGTTTTATGGTTTCAAGTCTTACATTTATCTTTAATCCATTTTGAGTTTATTTTTGTATATGGTGTAAGAAAATGGCCTAATTTCATATTTTTTACATGTATCTATCCAGTTTTCCCCATACCACTTATTGAAGAGACCGTCTTTACCACATTGTTTATCCTTGCCTCCTTTGTCATAGATTAACTGATCAGATAAGCAAGGATTTATCTCTGGGCTCTTTTTTCTATTCAATTGATCTATATATCTATTTTTATTCAAGATGCTAATTCTTAATTTGAAACCAGGTGGTAGACATTTTGCTTTAACATTAAAAATTTTTTAAGGTATTCCTCCAAATCCTTTGGTCAGAGACTAGAGAATCATGTTACTTACTACAGGAATTTCCAATTTTTAAGTAGCAGAAAAATACATACTACACATTAAAGAGTATTTCCTAAAAACACCTACCAGCTATGACCACAGAGCCTCTGACCAGTATCACTTGTTACCACGTGAGGGTCATTCTGTTAAGCAGTGGTCACAGATGGACATAGTCCAAGGGATTGGGAGCTTCTAGTCTGGGGGCAGAGGAGAACATTAATCAGACATTCATTCAAATAATTAGTGAACTGAAATGGTTATTAGTGCTACAAAGGAGAAGCTTTCTTTATGTACCTCACAGAAGAAACATGGGGCCAGAGGTTTGAGACAGGGAAATATCCTAAATACCTCAAAATGGAAAGCACCTTGTTAGATGCTGGCACGTAGTGGCTCTCAACGCGCAAGTAGGAGGGTATTTTTTTATTGTTGGACATCTTTTATTGAATTCTTAGTAAGTACTGATTGAGAAAACATCCAAATTATAATGAAGTCAGTGTTCTTTTAAAGGAACTTGTATTTTTTCCATCTCAAGAGCATTTAAATACATTTGAAAAAGAGTCACATATATGTAAAACACTGGGTACATACACAGATACGCAAACTCTGAAACAGCTCCTTGTTCTCAGAAGTCTGAGGCCCACAGAGTAGAAATTACTATGTATACTAAGATGATCTCCAGAAAGACACTGGAGACACTGTCCCTGATCTCAAGGAACCTTCGTTCTAATGGAGATTTAACAAATGGACAAATAAGTTTAATTTAAAGTAGAGTATAAAATATAAACCCCAGTCTCCAGGTGCAGGAGGGTGTGATATAGTGAAGAGGCAAATAATAAGAGGCTTCGTGAATGGCAGAAGAACTGGCAAAATGGTTGATCCATTCACATGTATGTAAGAGATGTCCTCGTTTGTACCTGTAATCAGGCTCTGAGATGTTGGAAGAGAAGATTGTTAGAAATAGCCTATAACTGAATTGTTTTCTCAGTCTTGAGAATTTAGGCCACAAACATGCCTTGAAAACTGCCAAAGAAGTGTGCTCAGACCCTAGTCAGTGAGTAGTCCATTGCTTCACCCCAAATCAGGCAGCTCTGAGGCTGGTCTAAGTCACACATTATTCTAGTCATAATGCAGGCTAAAGGCTTTCTCGCCCTCTTGATACTTTCACAGTCTCTATACTGGGACAATAACTAGATTCTTATTTGGTAGCAGTCCTTTGTAAGCTAAGAGTGAGCCTATCCACCTGTGAAGTAATTTATTGGTGAGTCATCTAGAGAGGAAGCTTGAATACAAACCACCATAGAAAAACACTGTCTTGCCAATGGTAAGACTTTACTGTAGAAGAAAAAATGTAAAAACATTCAATCATATTTATATTTAGGTTGATATTTTTTAAAAGCTGCCAAATATCACTGAACATAGGAAAAAAAGCATGGTAAATTATTATTTAATGAATGGCAATCTAATTGTCAATCATAAAAAAGGACTTTTTGTGAGGCAACTGGATCATAAAAGCTTTCTCTAGATGTTATCCCCACCATCAGCTCTGCAATTCCTTGACTGTGAATCATCATGAAAACTATGAAGATTATACAAATACAAATAAACAACCAAAAGCTCATTTTAACCAAGATTCCATTTCACTTGTAACTAGTTAGTAAACACATTAAAAGAAAAAATGCTCTAATTGGCAAGACAATAATGGGAAACAAAACTGTTCATTAATGTCAGTGAGCTCCAGACTAATAAGAATACTTGGAGCTCATCTTTGAAAAAAAAAAAATAAGAGACACACAGGAAAGGACCTGATAGAAACAGCAAGCAGACTCCCAGCCTTCCTTTGCTCCATGACCTTGGGAAGTCTCTTCCACTGAGACTTGTTTCCTCATTTGCACAAGGAGTGCAAGTAACTGGATGAGCTCTGGGGTTTTCTAACAGTCTGTGATTTCAAATTCTGGAAGGAAAGGCTAGATACTTTATTCAGCTTGGCAACATTTCTCAAAAAAAGTTGTAGATTAGAATTCAGATAGAGATCTCTAGAAATTAATATTTTTATAATAGAGTTTCTAACCAATTAATGGTCAAGATTTCATACCCAACATGTAATAAATAATCTTTGGACATGTAATAGGCACAATTCTAAGATGGCCCCAAGATTCCTGCCCCCTGATGTACATACTCTGCACAGTTCCGTCCTCCTGATTATGAGCAAGACCTAGGAATATGATGGGTGATTGCTCCTATGATGTTACATTGTAAGGGGAATAGGATTTTGCAGATTTAATTAAGGTCCCTAATCAACTGACTTTGGGTTAATTAAAATGAAGATTATCCTGGATCAGCTTTACCTAAATAAGTGAGCCCTTACAAGACACAAGTAGCAGCAGAGGCTCACCAAGAAGTAAGCCACTGTGTATAAAAGGAGGGGCCACATGGCAAGGACCTGAGGGCAGCCTCTACAGCTAAGAGTGGTCCTGGCCAAGAACTAGCAAGGAAACGAACTCTGCCAACAAGCAGTGACTTGGAAGAGGACCCCACCGATAGATAAGCCTGCAGCCCAGGCTGACTGCTCGACCTCAGCCATTCAGACTCTCGCAGAGGACCCAGCTAACCCATTCCCAAAATTCAGACCCATGGAAACTATGGATAGTGTTTTAAACTGCTATGTTTGTGGTAATTTGTTCCTTAGTAATAGAAAACAAATACAGGACACAGATTTTTGGAGCCAAGTCAAGGCTTTATTTCCCCATTTCACCACCAGCTAGATCTTTCTTGGTCTTCTTCAGTCCTGGAAAGCACTCTCTGCCTCACAATTTTTTCTTCTTCATCCGTTTTGGATTCATTTACTCTTCTACAACCCTAGCCATTCCTCTGTGGGATTTTAAGAGAAGAATGATCCATAAGGAAAGAGAAGAGAGCTCAGTGACCATTCAGTTCAAAAATCTGCAGTACCAGAGAGGGGAAAGTTTGGGACAGTATCAAAAACAGTAGAAACTATAAACCTAAAGTTAGAGAGATCCCTCTCTATTTTATGCAATCTTATAGACTGGTTTATGATCTCATAGCTTTATAGCTGTATATGGGCACAAAATAAAATTTAAATTGTATACCTTTGGGGATAAGAAAAAAAAGGCAGTAAGAACTATCTAAAATTTACCATTTCTCAAACTCGGGCTTTTTCTCAAGTCCATTCCAGTTCCCAATCTCGTCTCTTCCCATGACTATGAGAGATCTCAGATTAGGTTCTCAAAGTGGGATGGAAGGACCCCTGTGTCAGAGTCACTTGGGATGCTTGCTAACAATGGAGATTCCTAGGTCCTGACCCTACTGAATCGGAACCTCGACGGGTGGGGCCCAGGAATAGGCACTTTTTAACACATTGAGTCTTTCTGCACACTAAATTTGCAAACAGATCATTTAACTTGGCCAATCCCATCCTTTTATAGATGAAGAACATGAGGCTAAGCAATTTGTTTATGGAGACATGGTTAGCAAGGAAAAAGCTAGAATTAGAATCCAGAATGTAAAACCTACTGATATAGATCAGGAAGCTAGAAATCAATCCGTGTCTGTGTTTTCCACACTAATGTTCCCTCCATTAGTATAGATAATTAAGCAGTGAAGATAAAATGAGTTTGTAGTGACAGAAATATGTAAACACACAAGGAAAAAAAATCCATTGCACCAAGTTCTGTGATTAATTAGCATTTTATGATTTACACAAAATTTGAAAGTACACTATATTATCACTGAAATGGTCTCTGAGAAAGGTTCTCCTTTGAACGTTCCCTCTCAAATATCTACCAGCTTGAAACAATGCGTGTCTATTCTGGCAGACAATGAAGCCACCATGAGGATGTGTGTAGGCTGTCCCTACTCACTCTTGTTGCAGCCTTATAATTCTTCCACTACAGCGGTCTCATTCTTGTTTGGGAACATGATTCCTTCATGTGCAGACACACAGTAAAGTAGAATATGCCTGTAAACATTTGTCAGTTTCACTCAATTTCTAACAACACCTATTGTTATAGACTGAATTGTGTCACTTCAAAATTCATTTATTGAAGTTCTAACCCCCAGGATAATGAAACATGACTGTATTTGAAGATAGGCCCTTTAAAGAGGTAATTAAGGTTACATGAGGCTGTTAGACCCTAATCCAATAGGACTGGCGTCCTTGTAAAAAGAGTACAGACATCAGGGATGTGTATGCACAGGGCAGAGACCATGTGAGGAAGAAGCAAGAAGGTGGTCATCTGCAAGCCAAGGAGAGAGACCTTAGAGAACACCAACCCTTCTTCCACCTTAATCTTGAACTTCCAGCCTCCAGAACTGTGAAAAAATAAATTTCTGTTATTTAAGCCACCCAATCTGTGGTATTTTATTAGAGCAGACCTAGCAAACTAACATCTATTTATAGTAACAACTCTCACTAAATATAACATCCCTTGCAAGATAACCAGAATCAACAAGTTACCCGTGAGATTGCATTCTAGTCATCCCTCTCTTTAGATAATCAATTGGTTTTCTGATTGTAACAATCATTTTTTTTCAAGATTAGAGAATATTTAGTCAATGGATTTTCAAAACTTTGTATTTTCCTTCAAGTGTTCAAATGTGAGCATTTCTGTGGTCATGAAGTACAAAGAGCCAACAAAAATAATTGATCACTTCTGTTCATCATCAAAAATAAATCTTAACTTTTAGCAATTAAACCTATACATACATACAGGAGATGAATTCGATGGAGAAAAAAGCAAAATTACTCTCCCCCTCCCTCAGAATGAACTTCAAAACCCATGAACATAAACGTAAAGACTGGAGTGAACACCATGTGGGCAGGCTTCTTTTCCACCTGTGCTCTCGCCAGGGCCCAGACCAGCAGAACTTCCAAAAATCCTTCTATTGTTCAAATGCAGCAAGTATAAAAGCAGGAAACCATCCCTTTTTGGGGACCAACAGTTGACAGATCCCTGACATGTCACTTTGTCCTCTCCATGCCCTTTGTCATGCTGTTCTAGCCTGACCCACTGTACCAGCTGCAGGAGGATAAGGATGGAAGCGGACAAGGGAGACACATTACCTATATTCAGGGTTATAAAAATAATAATAGTGGCTGACATTTATTAAGCATTTACCATAAACCAGATATTGTTCTAAGCACTTTTTTTATATTACTCATTTAAGTTTCAAAACATCCCATTTCACAGACCAGGAAAATAAGGAATAGGGAGGTTAAGTGGCTTGCTTGCCGTCATAAAGCTAATAAATGGTGCCACTGCAACTCAAATCCAGATAGTCTAGTTCCATGGCTCTTCACCATTATACTATTTCCCCTAAGAACTGAAGCTAAAGCAAAGATGATTTAAAAGCATTCTTTCAGTAATTTGTCTCCCTGTCCTGAAGAGTACTGCTTTTGAGGGGGGGGGGATGAAACACACGTTTCTATAATTTAAATATGAAATACTGAGAACTGGCAAACATTTCACAGGTATTCTCTTCCCCACCATTCTAGGAAGTGGGTAAATACTACTTTTCTCATTAATGGACACAACAGCTGAGGCTCACTTAGTACAATGTCACAGCAAGTCTTCATCCAGAGTCCTGTTTATTATGATTTTTTGGTCTCCAAGTCATGAGGTCTCTTATAGGTGGGAAAAAATTCTTACTTGCAATGATGCTGGTGAATTCATTGGTTAATTAAATAATCCAAAGAAAAGCGTGGATCAGCAATCATCCTGTTAAAGTGCTGGGGTGGACTATTCCACAGAGTCATAACTAAGTTTTGATCAATGGAGGCAGAAGAAAGCAGCAGTGTACAACAACCAGTACAAGGGATCGCTGGGTGAGGTTTAAAAATTGATGGCCTGTCAGCCCACATAAGTCATAGACACAAGAAGGCTTTCTCAGTAGTACTAGGGCAGCAGTCACACGTGAAACCCAGAAGGGGCTGACCTCCTGGGAAGCTGGCCAGTCTCAATACCTTTGGTGTTTGTCTTGTCTTACAAAATTTCATGTAACTGACCCTAGAACCAGTTACCTTTGAGTGAGTTCAGGGCTTTCTTTCTTCATTTCAGGGATCTTAAAGGACCTAATTTCTGCGAAAATGGAGGACAAAGAAGTTGATTAGGTAAAATAAGCATGGATTTGGGGATCTTGAAAGATGGTATGTGGTCATTAACCAAATGAACTCCTCCACTAAAGCAGAGGGCCGAGCAACGATGGGAGTCAGGGAGGTAGAGTTCCCTGACGCCCCCACTCAAGAGCACCTTGCTGAGAAAATAATCCAAGACAGAGTGGTCATTTGGTTCACCATAGAGTGATGCCATCCAGACCCCTGGAACTCGAAAAGGTCGAACAACATTAACAAGAAGCAAAGAAGCAATGAAAATCTGCCCAAACAAGGCTGGGAATTTGGTGCGTTGCTGCTTCTTTTGTTTTGGTAAAGAATAGTTTGCGGTAAAGATGTAGTATTCATATTATAGGGAGTATATGAAATTAATAATAAAATATATTTTACTAAATTAAAAAACTACCCTCTTGGTGAATACTATCCTCAACATTCTTACTGAGACCCTTAAGTAAGGAAACCAGAGATTCATGGACTGTTTGTCACAGGTTTGTTTATAATAGTAAACCTTTTTTGGCAGAAGTATCTGTCAAAAATTCTTTATCTGGGTAACTATTCTGGAAAAACACTTGCACATATGCATGAGATGTATAAGAATATTCACAGAAGACTAGTTTGTCATGAGGAAAACAAGAAATAACCTAAAGGTCCATCAATAAGGAACAATAAAATAAATTTAATATACCTATATTCTAAATTCTTATGCAGCAGAATGATGGAGGTCTTTGTACTAAACTTGGAATCTTGAACTAGACTTCCTGTATTTGAATCCTCTCTCTCTCTCTCCTCTTCCCTCTCTCCCTTCCATGTGGGCACGCGCACACGCGCGTGCGTGCACACACACACACACGACCCATTTATCTTTAGGGAAGACAGAAGGTGAAATGGGGAATGGGTATGAGAAGGAATTTTGACTCATAAGCCTATCCTTCAGAACTAGGTCTTTTAGAACCTGAATCATCTATCTGGCTTTCTCCAAGTTCTTATCTCCACCTCACTGCTAACCCTACATTGAATTGCATTCCGCTCACATCACGTCCCAAAACACTCTCCTTTAGCATCTCCAAAATTACTCTCCTCTAGTCATTAGTAACCTCTTGATAGTAAATTCAAAATATATATTTTTGTTCTTATTTTACTTTACCTCTTAGAGTCTTTCAACACTACTGACAATACTCTTTAAAAGTGGCTTCCAAGAAACCACATTCTCTTGGCTATTCTGCTTCCTCTCACACTCTTCGGTCTCCTTGACTGTCTCATGTCTTCCTCCAAGGCCTTCAGTATTAAAAGCTTCCTCTGCTCACTTGATTCAACTCCTAGACAACCTCATCAGTGACCAAGGCTCCAGTTACCATCTCCAGGAACATTCCTCTCACACTTACACCCCACCCCAGATCCCTCCTCTGAGCTCCTGACAACATCAACTACCCACCTAGTATCACCATTTGGATATTCTAATGTACCATATCCAAGGCCTGGTCTTCCCACTTCCACCATTCTGTATATCATCCATCCAGTTATGCAAGCCACATACTTATGGCTCCTCTTGACAAATCCCTCTTCCTCATACCCCCAAATCTAATCCTAGAAAGTTACTGTATTCTCTCTCACATCCATCTTCATCCTTTCCTCCATCTCTACTGCTACCATCTTTAGGCTAACACAATCTCTCACTTAGGATAGTGCAACTGTTTTCTAACTGGTTTCCAGATTTTACTCTCGTTTTCCTCTCAGAGATTCTTAACCCAGAGTCCATGGATTCCTATCCCAAGGAGTCTGTGGATAGAATCTAGGTGGCCAGTAAACTTGGATGGGAGAGAAAAAGTACATCTTTATTTTCATTAATTTCAAGATGAAATTTAGTATTTCACTCAATCATGAATGTCAGCAATAAACCACGCTAGTATAAGGAGGGTACTAGTGCTCCAAAACTGTTGTGACTTTGCCACTAACAGAAATTAGATATTTTCTTACCATATGGCAGTTGTTATAGATCTTATTTATTGTCATCACACTTTAAAATTACAGTAGCTATTAGACTCCTCACTAATTCCTATTATTTATTGTGCTAATAAACACATACAGTACTATATATCACATGTACATTTAATATTTTGATAACTACATTTAAATGTAATTGGTTTCCTTTGTAATCCTACATGTTTTATTTTATAGATTTAAAAACATTATTCTTAGATGGTGTCCTTGAGTTTCATCAGATACCCAAAGAGGTCAATGGCACAATAAAGGTCAAGAATTCCTGCTAGCTCATTTTTCATACTACGGTTACAGTTATTTTCCCAAAATACAAATCTGATATCACTCTCACATGGCTGCCCACTGTCTTGCTAATAAAGACCAAAGTATTCAATAATCTGGACGTGTGCACCTCTCTGGCTTCACCTGGCATCACTTGTTCCCTAGGCTGTAGCTATACCAGCCACCTTTTAGCAACTCAAACTTGCCATCCCCACCCACCCCAGGGACTTTGCTCAAGATTTTCTCTGCCCACTCTTCCCTAGCCCCACCTGTTGACACAGCGAATCTTTTCTCAACCTTCAGACATTCCTGATCATCACCTCCATAGGAAGGCCCTCCTGGGATCCCAAGGCCACACCTTGGCTCTGCACTCTCAGAGCTACCAGAACTTTCCCCTCAAAGCAGATTTCATGACTGGTAATCAACTCTCCTGTGTGGCTATATCAGGTCCATGAGGCAGGGACTGTATGCTTCAGAGTCTACTGTTTTCCTATGCTAAGAAATAGGTATTTGTCAAATGAATGAGTTGGAAAAAAACCCCAAAAACCTAAACATCCAATGATGGAACTAATTAAATAAATTAGTTTTTACTCTATACACAAGTTACTAGATAGCCATTAAAAACGTATAATAAAAGTATATTTGCTGAGAAGGAAATTTATCAATATACCTAATATTTAATATAATAAATAAGTGAAAAGGGAAAGTTACCAAATATTGAGCAATTTCACTTTAATTAAGAAGAGAAATGTAGATACATAAACATATAAAGAAATAGAGACAGTACCACAGCACAAAGTCTGAAAGAATATTCATAAAATGTTTAATAGTTCTTACCTCTGGGTAGTATAAAGATCTTAAATTGTACATTTATGTTTATCTATGTTGCCTTAACCTTACCTTCAATGAAAAGGTCTTGATTTATGCAGTTAATAAATTACTAAAATTTCAAACTATCCACTTAAGTTAATTATACAACCCATAGATGGTTAAGTTTATTTAAGTTAACTAAGGTCCATTTCAGCAAGATTAATCTTCAGAGACAAGCAGAAATTTCAGAAGGCTATGTAAAGGATTAGAGAATCTAAAGTATACACCTGACAGTGAGCACAGTGTTAGCTATAAGGTAACTGTGACCAGGACAGGTCTTTTCAGGCTGGTATTGATTTCATTATCTTGTAAAAGCTACTTAAGTTATATTGAATTTCATGTTCAATATATTGACTAATCCACAAACCATAATAAAGGAGAAGATAAAAATCATGGCAATTTTACTCAGTATTAAAGGCAGATTTCTTACCAGATACACTGAAATTAAAGTGATATTTTTTCATTCTGTTGCACTTAAACCACATTAAATCTCTAAGTATTAAAGCAATAAAAAGATAATGCCCCCAAATTAATTAATTTGAATTACAGTGATGTTGGGTAAAAAGATGAACATCAGTAATTTCTGGAAAATTGAGGAAAGTAGCATTTCTAGATAAAAGTCAAACTGTGTGAGAACAGCATCACTGGCAATAATCATAAGTCTTCAGATCCAATTTCTATTTCATTATAGTAAAGTTACTTTGCCTTGCACATTAGCAATTTGGCTGAAACAAACTTGCTGATTCATATTATCTTGAGTGTAGACTTTTTCTACAGAAAAAGGTAGACCCACAGAAGAAGTTTGTGACACATGAAGGAGGAAACTGAAGTTTTTGCAACAGATTCTAGTTCTGTTTGAATACCTTCAAGCTCCATGGATCACAATTTACAAACTTCAGCCCATGGACCACAGAAAAGCCAAGAACTTTAACTTGAAACAACTCTTTTCAAGCCACTCCATCAATTCAGGATTGCTCATTTACTCTTTTTATGATTACCCCTGCCAACTTAGCAAAAAAAAAAAAAAAAAAAAAAAAAAAAGAAAAGGCAAAAAATAAAGTTCCAAGGCAATCCAGAAGCAAGCTATAACCAATGAAACACCATACAAAATAAGAGATTACTTACAGTCTCTCTCTGTGACAGTGTAATCCGCTCTCAGATGATCTCCTACCAGCATCCTTTAGATTTTTAAGTTCAGTTTCTCAGTAGTTTCCTATCCTCCTTCACCTGCCTCCAATGCAGCTCCCCATTGGAAGCAAGCACACATCTTTGTGTGAAAACAGGAATTTAGTTAATTAATCCAATTAGAACCTGATTTTGTGGGAGAGAATGAAACCACCTCTCCCAAACACGTTTGACTGGACATCACGTTATTGAAGCTCCACGATCAAATGACATCAATGCCTCCTTGTCCAAAAGAGCTGAGAACAAGACAGCTGAGATAGATGCATTTATCACTGACCTGCTTTCAGTTTGAAAGTCACCACTGCATGACCTGACTTACTCTATTCAAGAGACAAGATCTAGATAGAGGGCATCTGGACCCTGGATCTATTGTATTAATGTCACCCATAATTGATACTAAACAGTCACACAAACAGCAAAATCCCCTCACACATACAACGCTTTTTCAAGCACAAAAGAAACCATTCAAAAAGATCTTTACTGTGAATGGTTGGGACAAACATGGAGGGGAGAAAAGGGAAAATAATGAAAAATTATAAAGACAAATTTGAGAGAAAAAAATCTTCCCAAGGTTCTTAACCTTCAATACTCTGCAAGAGCACAGCAGGAATGGTAGAAATTGATTTTCTGAAAGGCTATTAAAGAGAGTGCTGTTCTTGTCAGAAAGTCCCTCCCCTTTTCAACCATAATCAATAATTTAAAGCGAAGTCAAAAATTATATCAGCCAAAATGACCACGAAAACTTTTTTTGCACAGTACAGGAGTAAAATTAAATTGTTAGATTATTACTTTTAAAAGAATTATTAAGTAAAAACTTTAACTCTTTTCAACAATTTGGAATACACTCACTTGAAAAGCTCAATGTTAAACAATATGATACCAAGTATATGTATCAAAATAACAATAAACATACCCTTTTTATTACTCAGATGCTTGGTTTGTTGTCAAAGTTTAAAAGATTGATTTGAAACCTGACAGGCACAAAACATTCTTCAGAACTTGGCAATATAATTGTAGAAAGTTACTTTTTTCCTCAGTTCAGCAAATTTCTTAATCTAAAGTTACAAAATAATCAGCAGAAAGCTTTAACGGTTCGATTACAAATTATACTGAACCAGTTCTTTATTTTAATGTGCCTTGTTCTCTTTAGGTAATTTGTATGTGCCCTAAGGGATAAGAAGGTCTACTTAATATTTCATAGGACTTTTTTACTTGGCATTTCTATCCAATGACTAACTCTTTGAAATGTATTTAAAATTAGATAGTTATCTTTTCTCAAAATGAAGGCTTGAAGAACATAGTCTCTGTGTATATAACTTTTTACTAGGGCATGAGAATTCTCATATTTCTGCTGGTAATCACAAAATGGAAAAAGCTGAGGAACTCTGGCAAGTAAGATGTATACCACCATGTTCATGATTGCTTCTGTTTTTAAAACTCTTTAACTGTGAATGATTCTGTGAGCCAGCAAGTATCTCTCCAAAAACCTAGTGGATTCATCCTAAGTGTGTGCTGAATGACCACCTCTCTAGTATGGAACAGGAAGAGATTAGAAGGGAATTGGAGTATATAAAATCCAAAGTCCCTTCAAATTCCAAAATTCTATGGTTTTTCGATGTATTAAAATGAGAGTTTACATTAAAACATTAGCATTCATCAGACAAAATTAATCTTTCCAAGCCTCAGTTTCCATGTGTGAAACAAGGGAATAATTATATCTTAGACTATTTTGTGAACTAAATGATATAATGGATGTGGACAGACAGTTCATATAGTGGGTGAGAAACAAATGGTCACCAAGACTAAGTGACTGTGCCCCGAGGATGACTCAAAGCCAATTCTCGACACAAGAATTTCAAAGCTGTATTACAGCCATGCACATAATCCCAACAGCAGCTGAACCAGACTCAACCTAAGATGTGCTGTTCCCATTGCTCTTATGCTGAAAGCCCTTATTTCAACATACACTGTATTCAATTGCAAATGAATTAAAACAATTCTTTCCAACAATCCACCTTTTTGTTTTAAAATGACAGGGGCTAGCACATGGCACATACACAATATTGTTGTAACAAACACTAAGTAAATGAAGGAGCTTTCTTCTGCTGCCCAAGGTCTTTCTCTGGATTTTTAAAGTTTCACATAATGTGTGAGAAACAAATGGATTTCTCAGTGGAGGAGAGGGCTGATGATGTAGCCTCCTTTCCTACTTCATTTACTAAGGCACAGGATCAACAGCTGGGTGATCATTACTTGCTTGGACTCTCAAAGGAAGCAGCTATCCCATGATGCCTTGTCTCTTCCTGTACTTTTCAGTGGTCTGAGGCAGAAAGAAAGCTAAGCTCAGCTCAGACAGAATGCTTTCTCCTCTCAACTATTCACTGGTGCACACCAGAACAGACACGAAAAATGCCTTCCAGAGGTGGACACTTCTCTGCAGAAAGGGTTCATGTCCTGGAAGCAAAAACAAAATCTCTGCATCTTAAAATCTATGCTTTCAAAAATTATGGCCTTTCTTTCATTTCTTAGCTTTTATAAAAACAATGTACAGATGAGCTTAGTGGAAATCAATACAACACAAGAGTTTTTAATTTCCCTTGAGTAGACTAGAAAGTACATATTTTTTCCAAAGCCATCCCAAATGTCAGTTTTTCAAAATAGCTACGTATCCACTTTGTTTCATAACTTGCTCATTTGTGTATTTATTCTCTAGTTACTCTAATAAACAATTTATAGTAACTTACAGAAGTACATGCATCACATAGACTATTATAAAACCTCTTACTGAACCCTGGTTTCTGTTATGCTGAGCTTTAGAGTAATCACTGTGCCATGAGAGCTTCATCCAAAAGGGAATGAGTTTGCTCTAGGGGATGGTGTCACAGATGGCACATGCGTAGATTAAATGTCACACAACCAGACTTTCTAATCCAATGGCAACAAAGATAACAATCACTGGGTATTCAGGAAGAGCAAATCCTGGCCTCAAAGGGATCTTCAGTGGACTATCCAAGTGGGGAAGAAAAGAAGAAAATGAAAGAATACATACAAAACGCTAAAACTGTGTCATCAAAGAAGAGGTCCAAAAGATGGACTTAAGCACCCTATTTATTGTTCTGGAAACACTCCTTTCCCCTTATTGTTCCATTTTCACACATCTGATGTTCATTTACATTTTTAGGAATTCAAAAAAAAAAAAAAAAAGAGAGAAAGAAAGAAAAAGAGAGACTGAAATGCAACAGACCTTGGTGTGAATCCTTATCATTTTGGTTGCTTAGTTATATAACTTTAGGTATGAAACTCAGAGCTTTCTGAGCCTCAGCAGAGCTTTAAATAAATACTCTTCCCATCACAGACCAATCAAATCAGAGTCCATGGTGAAAATATCTCCACACAGATAATTTTTAAAACTCTGTGGGAGATTATAATGTATAGCCAGAGTGAGAAACACTGGATTGGATCCTTAACCAAAGACAGATGCATTTTTTTTTTCTTATGACCCATCATATATATCTATTGTAGATCTCAGTAGTCTCAAAAGTGGGAATGGTAGAATGTGGAAGCAACTCAAGTGTCCATCAACAGATGAATGGATAAGCAAAATATGGTACAGACATACAATGAAATATCATTCAGCTTTAGAAAGGAGAGAAATTCTGATATATGTTACAACATGAATGTACCCTGAGGACATTATGTTAAGTAAAGTACACCAGTCACAAAAAGACAAATACCATATGATTCCACTTATATGAGGAAACTAGAATAGTCAAAATTGTGGCGACAGAAAGTAGAATGATGGTTGCCAGAGGCTAGGGGTAGGGGAGGTTGAGAGTTATTATTTAATGGGTATAGAGTTTCAGTTTTGCAAGATGAAGAGTTCAAAGGATGGGTGGTAGTGAGAGTCACATAACAAAACAAACGTACTTAATATAACTGAACTGTACAATTAAAAATGGTTAAAATGGTAAATTTTGTGTTATGTGTTTTACTACAATTTTTTTAAAAAACAGGAGCAGTGCAAGATGGCCCACTGGCATTATGAAGAAAGAATATCTATTTATACTTAATCATTATCCATTTGTTTCTATTTCTGTATGTTATATTTAAGCACATAATATATTAGTATGTTGTGAATGTGTATGGTTTATAAACAAATATGCACATGGTCAGGATGTATCCTCAAATATCAGAAGAGACGATGGAAACAGTTGCAAAATGCTAGATTTCCTAGAAAGGAATGTGAATCCTAAGGCTGCCTTAGAAGGCAGGCCTGAAACACATGCTATCATTAAACAGCAAAGTGTACAGACTGGGATGGGTAGGGCAAGCAGGGCGAGGGGTAGCTTACAGCATCCAGGCAACTTGCCTAACACAAACATTCATTTGGCAGAGCAGGTATTAGGATCCAGATCCATAAAATCTACTTTCATGCAAGTTCCATTCTGCTGGCTCTAAGATAATTACAGACCAATTTTAATACCAAATCAAATGAATCACCAATAAGCATCACTAAATTAATCAAACGAAAGTAGGGAAGGAAAGACTATTTAGTGAGTCCATACATACATATACACGTATTTAAGCACATATACTTTCCATATAATATTAGCTCATTCAATCATCATAGGAATTTTATGAGGAAGGTGATATGAACCCATTTTATAAATGAAGAAACTGAGGCTTAGAGACACTTTAAGTTACCTAAGGACACAGTGCAATGAAACAGATCTGGGATTCAGGTGTATCTGACTCTAAATAAAAATTTTTTTTCATTATACCACTGGAATGTGCTGAGTGTAAGAAATATATTTTCTCATTGTGATCCAATAGATATACGTATTTATCCAACTGTAAAAACTGCTTCATAAAATAACACAACCTAAAATTGAGCATCTGCCTAGTTTGTTGCCCAGCATCATGGGAACATTCCAGCTGTTTCAGGTGTCTAACCAGAGAAAAAGCATTCTTTTCATAAAAGTGCCGAAAACAAGTGGTGAGATTCCAAAGATAATCATTTCTCATGAAAGCACTCACACCATAACCACTTTTTATATAAAAACAAAAAACAAAGAACTCAGCAAACAGCTTAGTATTTCATTAACCTACCATTCCAAGCCTTTCAGACTTCCAGAGGCTCTTGACGGAACTACGGCGAGCTCCTGGGGGAAATGCCTCACTACAATGGAATCCAGACCAAATATGCCGTCACACAGGAAACACATGGTGGATCTGGACGCACCCATGTGGGCAAAGCAACAGATTGAACAGTGACTTATTTCATCCCAAACTACATCCATCATTTTAAAACTATGTTTCACCATGCAACTTCAAACTGTACATGGCATCTTCTCTTCCACTTCTGTCAAGGACAGCAAAGACTCTGGAATTTAGCTCACCAAGGTTTAAAATGGTTTTATACGCTCTGTGAAGGCAAGTAAAGGAAAAGAGAAGCAGGGAGAACCCTCAATAGTGAGGGGAGGATAGAGGATTTAGTCTGCTGACTACATAAACTTCTGGTCATTCTGGATTGGGTTTTGATTTTTAAGATCTTATTTTGTTTCCTGACATTAATTTTTAAAAAACCCTCTGGAGAATATCATGCACTCTGAAACTTTCATACCCATTGACATCAAGCTGTTCTCTCCTTAAGATTAAGAATATAGTGTTCAAACACTTTAGATAAAATTATAGTGGGTCATAGTAATATATACTAAGTGATGCTATTCACTTTTTAAAAAACTTTACAAAGAACACAGAAAAAAATGTACAATAAGTTATATAGCAATTTCTACCTGCTTCTTGGTCCTGAGTTTGAAGTGAAGTGATTTTGTTTATCTGTGTTTGTTTGTTTGTTTTTAGCAAATGAGCAGAGAAAATAAAAAATTACAGATGAGCTCTAAACCCCTCTTCCCCAAATAGACACTTTAATTTACAGCTTTGAAAATTCTTCCTTCTTTAATTCAGCTTATCTCTCATTTTTCCAGATTTCTTTTAGAATCTGCAGAACACCAGGGATATTTTAGTTGAGGATGCTACTTATCTTACCCTTTCAGAGGGTGGGTTGAGGCTTCTCTTAATCTTCTATGAGAATGTTTAGAACATTCTGAAACTAGAAAGTTATAAAAATCCTACCAGTGACAGCACGCAATCTGTAGAACATTCGTTCTCATCTCATTTCTCCCTGTCCCTCTCTCTCTACCTTTCTCTCTTTCTCTTTCACTCACATATATAACACAAACTCATATTAATGGATTAATGGAGATTAATGGAGTGAAAACTGTCCATTAAGACTAAAAATACTAGAGAAAAAAGCATCTTTTCTAACACTTTCTGCAGTTAATGCTCAGAACAACTTTTTGAGAATAAAAATTATGATACCTCATCTAACTGGTTATCAATACAGCTTTTTATTTTTTACTTCACTTTAACAGCTATAGATTCATCTTCTGATATAATTAAACAACATTTTAGATAACTCCTGGACAGCATTCTTTAAAACCTCATAAATATATATAGTAGGGAGGACAGCAAACTGACACTTGGAAAATTGTTCAATGAGGAGCATGGAATGGCTGGATAGAAACACTGTGATTCTCTGCAGGTTATGCTGACATGAAGCTAGCTAGCAGGAGTGTCAAGACCAGAACCCAGACCTTCTGTACCACCCTCAGGATTCATGCTCTTCCCCACACTTTCCATTAAAGCTGATCTTCATGGGCAATGACCTATCAACTAAACTCTACAGGGCTGGAAAGAAAGCCAGCCAGCATTCCATTAAGGTTTCTATTAATGAAGAACTGTCTCCTTGTCTACATTCTATTCTGCTGCTCATTTGAAAGAATTCTGTTTGTGTACACAAACACAGTCCCTCTTTTACTCTCATTCTGTGTCTTTCATTCAGTAAGAGTTATTCTTCCATATAGGAATATTTGTAAAGTCAAATTTCTGCTGAGCCCTTATCGCATACCCAGCAGTGTGCATGTGCTAAAGTTCTCTGCATACCTTGCTTCATTTAACTCTCACAACCACCCATGAGGCAAGTACTTCTAATAACCCTAAATTATAGAGGGAGAAATGCATTATGGGACTTGGTTACCACCATCCATTCAGTAATGATAGAGCTGGGGTTTTAAATATTCAATCTTTATGTTACATGAACACTTGTGTAACAGATACAATTTTAGGGTCAAAACGAGAGAAATGATTTCCAGTGGTATAATTTCTGGAGCCTACAAAAATTAAGAACTTTTAACAACAAAACAAAGCACTATTTTATAAAAAAAAAATGAATGTTTTACACGTTTTTCATTAGGATTAGTAATTCTTTTCTAAAAAAATTTTTTTCATTAGTAATTCTTTTTTTTAATTTTTAATTAAGTTTATTGGGGTAACATTGGTTAATACAATTATATAATTTTCAGGTGTACATTATCATTAAACATCTGTATATTCTATTGTCTGTTTACCACTCAAAGTCCAGTTTCCTTCAGCTACCATATGTCTGATCCCCTTTACTCATTTTACCCTCCTCCTAAGTCCTATATTTAATTTCCTTTACCCCGTCTACCTCCTTTCTCCTCCTCCACCCCACTAGTAACCACTAGCCTATAGTCCATGTCCATGAGTCTCTGTTTGTCCTGTTCATTTGTTGCTTTTAGGTTTATATTCCACATATAAGTGATATCATGTGATTTTCAAACTTTTTCTGTCTGGCTTATTTCGCTTAGCATGATTATCTCCAGGTCCATTCATGTTGTCGCAAATGGCAGTATTTCATCCCCTCTTATGGCTGAGTAATATTCCATTGTATATATGTACCACAGCTTCTTTGGCCAATCATCTATTGTAGGACATTTCCATGTCCTGACCACTGTGAATAATGCTGCTATGAACATGGGTGTGCAAATATCTTTTTGGATATAGGTTTTCAAGTCTTTGGGGTAAATACCCAGTACAGGGACTGCTGGATCATATGGTAGATCAATTCTTAGTTTTTTGAGGAATCTCCATACTGTTTTTCATAGTGGCTGTGCCAATCTGTAGTCCCACTAGCAGACTGCATCCTCTCCAACATTTGTTATTACTTGTCCTGTTGATCACAACTGTTTTAACAGGTGTGAGATGGTATCTCATTGTGGTTTTGATTTGCATTTCCCTAATAACTAGCAATATTGAGCATCTTTTCATATAGTTGTTGGCCATTTGTATGTCCTCTAGGGAGAAGAGTCTGTTCAAGTCCTCTGCTCATTTCTTGAATGGATTATTTGTTTTTCTGTTGTTATTGAGTTGTATGAGTTCTTCGCATATTTTGAATATTAGGCCCTTATCAGAGGTGTTTGCTAATATAATTTCCCATTTGGATGGTCCTCTCTTTAACTTGTTGATGATTCCTTTTGCTGAGCAGAAACTTTTTAGTTTGATGTAGTCCCATTCATTTATTTTAGATTTTACTTCCCTTGCTTTTGAGGTAAAATTCATAAAATCCTCTTTAAGTCAAGGTCCTTGAGTATAGTTCCCATTTTTTCATCCACGCATTTTATTGTTTCAGGTCTTACATTCAGGTTCTTAATCCATTCTGAGATAAATTTGGTGTGCGGTGATAGACAACTAGATCTAGTTTCATTCTTTTGCAGGTGGCTTTCCAGTTTTCCCGCACCATTTATTGAAGAGGCTTTCCTTTCTCCACTGCATGTTTTTGGCTTCTTTTTCAAAAATTATTTGCCCATATAAATATGGATTTACTTCTGGACTCTTGATTTTGTTCCACTCGTCCATGTGTATGTTTTGCTGCCAATACCATGCTGTTTTGATTACTGTTGCTTTGTAGTATAATTTGAAATCTGGCAGAGTGATGCCTCCAGCCTCGTTCTTTTTTTCTCAGGATGGCTTTGGCCATTCGGGGTCTTCTGTGCTTCCATACAAATCCCATGATTTTTTGCTATCTTTCTTTAAAAAATGTTGATGGGATTTTGATGGGGATTGCATTAAATCTGCATAATGCTTTAGGCAATATGGTCATTTTAACTATGTTGATCATTCCAATCCAAGAACACAGAATATCTATTTCTTTGTATCTTCTTTGATTTCTTTAATAGGGTCTTGTAGTTTTCATTATATAGGTCCCTCATGTGTTTCGTTAAATTTATTCCTAGGTATTTTATTCTTTTTGTTGCAATAGCAAAAGGAATTATTTTTTCCACTTCTTTTTATGATGCTTCATTATTAGAATATAGAAACGCTATAGATTTTTGAACATTGATTTTGTATCCAGAGACTTTACTATATTTGCTTATTGTTTCTAGTAGTGTTCTTGTGCAGTCTTTAGGGTTTTCTATATAGAGAATCATGTCATCCGCAAATAGTGACAGTCTGACTTCTTCATTTCTTATTTAGATGCCTTTTCTGTCTTTCTCTTGTTTGATTACACTCTCTAGGACCTCGAATGTTATATTGAATAAGAGTGGCGATAGTGGACAGCCTTGCCTTCTTCCTGATCTTAGAGGGAAGAGTTTTAGTTTTTCACCATTAAGTATAATGTTGGCTGATGGTTTGTTATATGTGAAGGTATTTTCCTTGTATACAGATATACTGATATTGTTAAGTGTTTTGATCATAAATGGGTGCTGCATCTTGTTGAAAGTTTTTTCTGCATTTATTGATATGATCATATGATTCTTATTTTTTAATTTGTTTATGTGGTATATCACATTAATTGATCTGCTAATGTTGAACCATCCCTGTGCCTCTGAAATGAAGCCAACTTGATCGTGGTGTATAATCCTTTTAATATGCTGCTGTATTTGGTTCGCTAGTATCTTATTTAGGATTTTTGCATCTGTATTCATGAGAGATATTGGTGTATAGTTTTCTTTTTTTGTGTTATCTTTACCAGGTTTTGGCATCAGAGTAATATTAGCCTCATAAAATAAGTTGGGAAGTATTGCCTCCTCTTAGATTTTTTGGAACAGTTTGAGGAAAAAAGGTATTAAATCTTCTTTGAATGTTTGGTAGAATTCACTGGTGAAGCCTACTTTTTGGTAGGTTTTTGATGATTGTTTCAATTTCCATACTGCAGATCGGTCTATTTAGATTTTCCAGTTCTTTTTGATTCAGTCTAAGACGGTTGTATTTTTCTAAGTACTGGTCCATTTCTTCTAGGTCATTGAATTTGGTGTTATATACTTATTCATAGTATTCTTGTATGATCCTTTGTATTTCTGTGGTGTCACTCGTAATTTCCTCTCTTTCATCCCTGATTTTGTTTATTTGTGTCCGGGGGTTGTCAATTTTATCAACCTTCTCAAAGAACCAGCTCTTTGTTGCATTTATTTTTTCTATTGTATTTTTTATTGCTGTTTGTTTTGTTTTCAATTTAATTTATTTCTGTTCTAAATTTGATTCTTTCCTTCTGCTGACTTTAGGCTTCATTTGTTCTTGCTTTTCTGGTTTTTTAAGATGAAGTATTAGGTTGTTTATTTGGGCTTGTTCTTGTTTTTGGAGATAGGCCTGTAATGATATGAACTTGCCTCTTATGACTGCTTTTGCTGTGTCCCAAAAGTTTTGATATGTTGTACTATCATTATCATTCATTTCTATTTATCTCTTGATCTCTTTTTATTTCTTCTCTGACCCAGGTATTCTTCAGTAACATGCTGTTTAATCTCCATGTATTTGTGGTTCTTCCTGGTTTCCTTCTGCAGTTGGCCTCTAGTTTCAAAGCATTAAGATCAGAGAATATGGTTGGTATCATTTCAACCCTTTTATATTTGTTGAGGCTATCTCTGTGGCCCAGTATGTGGTCGATTCTTGAGAATATTCCAAGTGCACCAGAGAAGAATGTATACACAGCTGTTTTGGGATGGAAGGCTCTGTAAATGTCAATTATGTCCAGGTGAACTAATGTCATTTAAGGATGTTATTTCCTTATTGATTTTCTGTTTAGATGATCTGTCCATATCTGACAGTAGAGTATTTTGGTCCCCTGCTATGATAATGTTTTGCTCTGTTTCTCTCTTTAGTTCTGTTAGTAATTGCTTTACGTTATTTCGGGGCTTCCTGCTTGAAAGCATAGATATTAAGTGTTATGTCTTCTTGGTGCATGATTCCCTTTATCATTATGAAGTGTCCCTCAGTACCTTTCTTTACCTTTTTTATTTTGAAGTCTATTCCATCTGAAATTAGTACCGCTACTCCTGCTTTTCTCCGAATGCCATTTGCTTGAAATATTATTTTCCACCCTTTCACTTTGAGTCTATATTTGTCTTTGGAGCTAAGATGTGTCTCCTGGAGGCAGCATATGGCTGGGTTTTGTTTTTTGATCCATTCTGCAACTCTGTGCCTTTTTATTGGTGGGTTCAATCCATTTACATTTAGGGTGATTATTAAAATATAAAGTCTTCTTATAGCCATTTTATTTTTTGCTTTATGGTAGCATGGTGTTTCCATTGTTTCTTTGTCCTTGCATTTCTGTTTTCTTTATTTCGGTTGGCTTTTGTGGGTTTTCCCTCTGGTCCTTCTTATTTTATGTTATATACAACAGTTCTGAATCTTTGGTGTGTGGTTACCATTATGAATATGTAAAGGATAGTTATACACACACACATATGATAGTTTTATGTGTGTGTGTGTGTATGTATATATATATACATACACACACACACACACATACATATATATGGTCATCCATTTTCTATTGCGTGTGCTTTATCTCCATTCCCCTTTGTGAATTTGGATCTTTGAATCCCCCCTTTTCAGTCATTGTTATTTTAATTTGTCCCTATGTATGCTGAACGTTCATTACTATTTTGTTATAACAATTCTCTTATTAGTTAAGCTTATAATGCCCTGTTCTTAGCAAAGGTTGCACTCCTCTGCTTCTATTTGACTGATAGTCACTTTACTCCTAATTATGTTTTTTGTTGTTGTTGTTGTTGTTTGTCATTTTGTTTCAGGTGAACTGACCCTTTTCAATATTTCCTGTAGTGCAGGCCTTGTAAGTGGAGAGTGGAGAATTCTCTCAATTTTTGTATGTCTGGAAAAGTCTTAATTTCTCCTTGATATCTAAAGGAGATTAGCTGGATACATTATCCTAGGCTGGTAGTTACTTTCACTTAATTGTTTAAATATTTGATTCCATTCCTTTCTGGCTTGTAAGGGTTGCGCTGAGAAGTCTGAGGATAATCTATTGTGTTTACCTTTATAAGTTACCATTTTTTTCTCCTGGCTGCTTTGAGAATTCTGTCTTTGTCGTTGATTTTTTATAATTTTAATACAACGTGTCTTGCTAAAGGCCTTTTTGGGTTGAGATAATTGGGTGTTATGTTGACTTCTTGAATTCCAAGCTCCAGCTCATTCCTTACATTTGGGAAATACTTGTCAACTATTTGTTTGAAAATGCTTTCTAATCCCTGCTCCTTTTGTTCACCTTCGATAATACCCATTATTCTTATGTTTCCTCTCCTGATGATAGTTTTTGAATTTCTCTTTCATTATTTTTCATTCTTTAGTTTCTCTCTTCTTCCTTCTGATTTATTTTTAGATTTCTCACTTCGATATCACTGATCCTTTCCTCCATTTGGTCGACTCTATTTCCCAAGCTTGCTATTTCATTTTCATCTCTTGCAGTGTGTTCTTCAACTCCAGAAGTTCTATTTGGTTATTTTTGAGGGTTTCAATCTCCTTGCTCTGCTCATCTAGTTGTTTTTTCAATTCCTGAAATTGTTGATTTGAGTTGTTTTGGATCTCACTGAGTTTTTTCAGAAGTATCATCCTGAAATCTCTGTCATTTAAGTCGCATATTTTTATGTTTGTAAGTTTATTTTTTGGAGATTTTTTGTTTTTTTTGCTTTCTCTCTGAGATGTCTTGGTTGTTCATGGTGTTTAATGGACTATTTCTCCACCTGGGCAATAGTGGAAGTGTATTCTGCTGTTTTTCCAGAAAGAAGATTTATTATATAAAGGTCTCTCTTTAGCCTGCTGCAAAGAAGAAGCTTTCGTGGTTTCCTGTAGGTTGCGTCTAAGCCTCTTGGATCTCTGCTTTATATAAAGTCTTATTAACCATTTCTTGTAGAAATTTTATCACACTAGCTACTCTCAGGTTCAGTCCCTGTCAGTGTCAGCGACAGTCTCAGCAGCGTTGGCTCAGATTCCCCTGGGGCTCTGCAGCAATTAGTCTCGAAGGGTATGGGGCAGGGGGGCCCTCTGGGTTGGAGGTTAGGGCTGTAGCTCAGCCTTGGTTTTGCAACCGTGGCCGGCAAAAATCAACTGTTGTTCCTTTGTGGTCCTATCCCATTACTCTGCTTTCTGCCCTGATGACTAGGCCCTGCAGCCAGCCAGCCCTGGGGAGCTCACAGCTATCTCAGGGAGGAATGTTCAGGGAACTCGCCACAGGAACTCACCGCATCTTCCCTCCTCCTCCTCCTCCTGCAGGGAGCTCCAGAAGCTGTGAGAGGCAGCTTCTTTACTACTCCTAGTCCACTGCCCAACACCCAGGATTCTGACCTGTGGTAGCTCTTATGTGCAGATCCCCCACTCAGACATGCTGGTGTGCAGTTTGGGTGTTTTTTGTTGAGTTTTAGATGTTCAGCTTATTGTTGTTTCAAGGGGAGAGAGATCTGGGCATGTCTCTTACTCCACCATGTTTCCAAAGATCTCAGGATTGTAATTCTTGTTAAATTTGGCAGATCTGTATCAACTCTAATGTGAACACTGTACTTTAAACACCACTGAAAGCCCTAAGGCAGATGTTGTATCAGAGCTGTGCTTCTCATGCTTCATGTGTAAAGGAAGCCTCCGAAGGGCTAGTTAAATAAAGCACGTTCCTGAGACCCACCTTCTGGGTTTCAATCTGCAGCACAGGGGGGAGGCAGGCATCTACACTGCAAGACACGCCTAAGAGATTCTGATGCAGGTAGAATACAGGCCAAACCTGGAGGAAATAGTAAGTTAATAGCTGCAACAAGATTTCCTCCAGACTTAAAAATGAAGGAGATAAGATTGTTCTTGGAGATATTATACAACAGTTGAATCAACTGATGAATCAAAGGCAAGAAACAAACGCAATAAGAATGAGACAGGATGACTCCCAAACATAGTATGACTGTGATTCTGTGATATAATAAGAAATATAGGTTTGGTCTTCGCCCTAGTTCCTGGAAAGCTCCTAAAAGCCTTGTTTTTCCTCAGTGAAATGGGTCAGAGAGCGTCTTTTGTTATTCATAAGTCCCTGCCAACCACATCTGTGTTGATATTAATCAGATGACTCTAGATGGTGCTCTACATAGTTTCAGGATATGGGCTGGATAGTTTCAGGATATTGCCAGAGAAAAGCAAAATCAGAGGGGGTTGCAACTTTCAGTTTCAACCTCCAGCGAGGGGAAAGAGCTGATGAATAAGTCAATCACCAATGGCCAATAAATTAATCAACCATGTCTATGTAATGAAACCTCCATAAAAACCCAGAACAAAGGCATTTCGAGTTTCCCATGGTGAACAAAACCATGTGCCAGGAGGTTGTCAGATCTCAATTCCGAAGAAACAGATACTCCTGTACTAGGGATCCTCTTGGACCTTGTCCTGCATACCTCTTCATCTGGCTGTCCACTGGTATCCTTTATGATAAATTGGTAAATGTAAGTAAAGTGTTTCTTTGAGTTCTGTGCGCCATTATAATGAATTAGCATTCTGAGAGTGTCCCAGGAACTCCTGACTTGTAGCACAGTGGGTAACCTGGGGACCTACTACTTGTGATTGGCATCTAAAACAGGGTGGGGGGCAGTCTTATGAGACAACCATTAACCTATGAGGTTTGCACTAACTCTGGGTAGTTAGTGTCAGAACTGAATTAAATTGTAGGAAAGCCCCATTGGTATCTGTAGATAAATTGCTTGGAGTTGTCGACCCACACATTTGATGTCAGAAATGTTCTGTGTATGTAAAAAACAAATTATAGTGATAGGAATGACTTATCTTTAACTCAGTAGAAAATATTACAGTATTTTAAGAAAAACTGTGTCAATCCGAAACCTTAGGTAGCTTAGAAAAAGCAGATCATAGATTTAAATTCCAAGGAAGAAGGAATCTTAGCTAATCCACTTCAAAAATTCTAGGTCCCTGGTAGCATTCTCTCAAAGGGATGAAGTACAAACTCTCCAGCCTGATGTCATTTAAACATGTGATGCTCTGACTCCATTTCAGCTAAGACCATGTTCCCCAAGCAACCTTCTGCTTATGCCTGGGGTTCCTGTGTGGTTATCTAGAGGGAAAGAAAGTCTCGTCATGCAGTTAGGACAAGTCAGGGCATACGATAATGATTTCTGATTAGAGAATAATACACTGGCACAGAAAGTATGCACTGACCTTGTCATATCAAAAAATGTAGAACCTGGGAGAGTAATTATTCTCATCACAAATTAATAAACTGATATTTTATCTGTAGTATTTCAGTCTCATGAATTTTGATTAATGAGTCTATCCCTAAGATATAGATCAGCTTTTAGAGCCTGGTTTGAAGCCTATCAGATAGACCTTTGGCCAAAGTCATATATGGCACTTGGTAAAGTCTGCTGGGTGTCCTGCCTGGCAGAGACTATCAACATCAACCTGTGAGTGCAAGAGTATGCTTGTCTTTCCACAAGTGGCCTGTTCACTTTACTATAAAGAAGTAAAAGAAAATTGGAATGTTTCATCAATGTACTTAACAGCTCAATCATTGGTGAATGAAATATCGAGCTATTATTTTAGAAGTATGGCTAAATCAAGTTTAATAGTTAAAATGGGAAAAAAGAAGAGAGTGGTTCAAACCATCAAAACTATTTTATTGGGGGTTTTTCTGTGTGTGTATGTATGTGTGTGTGTGTGTGTGTGTGTGTGTGTGTGTGTGTGTGTGTGTGTTTTGACAGTCCTTTAATACTGTCAAACCTGGTTAAGCCATCCATCTAACCATACCACCCTTATCTTATCGCTCTTCTAAATCTAAGGATGTTTAAAACAATGACATACCGAGAGAACATATAAAAGTCCCAGGTATAGTGGAAGAATTTGGTGTCCAAGAGGAGCCACATTATCCCATGCCTATTCCCATATTACCTCAAACACACACATTTGAAATTAAAAAAAAAACATCATCTTTCTCCAAAAACTAGTTCCTCCTCCCAACTCCACAATTTCTGAAAACCAGCATTCCTTTAGTCTTCGAGCTGAAAATCTGACATCTTTCATTCTGCTCTCTCTCCCACCACCCATATCTGATCAACCAGTAAATCCTAGCAATTTCTTTCTTCTACTTCTGTTCTATTTTTAAATCTCAAACAGGTTACTATGAGACTCTCATAACTGCCTGCCTCCTTTGCCCTTCTAACATAGTCCAGGCACCAATGTCAGATATACTTTCGTCAAACTCCATTTTATGAATGGCACTCTTTTGCTCATAACTTTTATTTTTCACTATCAAAAGCAAGTTCACAATTAAGCATTAGCTTTCTCCAATCTGGCCTCCACCTACTTGACTGACCTCTCTCACAATTATCCTACATAGACACTCCTCACCAACCAAACTGCTAAAAGCACAGATCCTTACACTGAGCAAAAGTTCTCCAAAAAGATTGTTTGTTCTCTGAGGTCAAATCATTTCCATAATACTAAGGTGTTATTTACGCCTTTTAAGCTGTGTTAACATTTAACTGATAGGGTGCAAAAAATAATGAATATAAAATGGATGGCATCTCAGTATGAAGCAAGACAATATATACTAGAAATTATTGTATTCCTCAATACTACATACTCCCAATAAAAACAATGCCAATTGTTGAAGCAGTAAAATGTATTTGTTTGTTTTCAATTACAACTGACATTCACTATTATTTTAGGTATACAGCATAATGGTCAGACATTTACATAATTTATAAAGTGATCCCCCCCCATTAGTCTAGTATCAGATAGCACTATACATAGTTATTACAGAATTACTGACTATATTCCCTATGCAGTATGCTACATCTGCTTGACAATTTTGTAACTACCGATTTGTACTTTTTAATCCCTTCACCCATCCTTCCAACCTCCCTCTCACCCAGCAATCATCAATTTGTTCTTCATACCTAAGAGTCTGTTTCTGTTTTGTTTATTTTATTCTTTAGATTCCACACATAAGATCATATGGTATTTGTCCTCCTCTGTTTAAATTATTTCACTTAGCATAATGCCTTCCAGGTCCATCTATGTTGCCTCAAATGGTAAGATTTCATTCTTTTTTTATGGCCAATATTCCATTTGTACATATGTACCACTACTTCTTTATCTAATCATCTACTGATGTGCACTGAGGTTGATTCCATATCTTTGCTACTGTAAATAATGCTGCAATGAACATAGGGGTGAATATATCTTTTTCAATTAATGTTTTGGATTTCTTTGGATAAATACCCAAAAGTAGAATTGCTAGGTCATAAGATAGTTTTAAGTTTCTGAGAAGCCTCCATACTGCTTTCCATGGTGGCTGCACCAATTTGCAATTCTACCAACAGTGCATACCTGTCAACATTGTTGTCTGTTGACTTATTGATGATGGTCATTCTCACATTGATAGGTCTGAGGTGATCTCATTATGGTTTTAATTTTCATTTCTCGGATGACTAGTGACATATCTGTTCATATATCTATTGGCTATCTGTATGTCCTCTTTGAAGAAATGCCTATTTAGGTCCTTCGCCCATTTCTCAAATGGATGGTTAGTTTTTTGTTGTTGTTGTTCAGCTGCATGAGTTCTTTATAACATTTGGATATTAACTCCTTATTGAATGTATCATTGGCAAATATCTTCTTCCATTCATCAGGTTGTTTTTTCATTTTTTTGTGGTTTCTTATGTTGTGCAAAAACTTTTTAGTTTGATGTAGTCCCATTTGTTTACTTTGTCTTTTGCTTGCCCTATATATATGTGTGTGTGTATATATATATACACACACACACACACACACATATACATATATATATAGATGTGTGTGTGTGTGTGTATAATATTTATAAGAGCTATGTCATCGAACTTACTGCCTATGTTTTCTGCTAGAATTTTTATGGCTTTAGGTCTTACATTCCAGTCTTTAAGCCATTTTGAGTTTATTCTTGTAAATGATTTAAGAAGATGGTCTCGTTTCACTTTTTTTTTGCATGTATATGTCCAGTTTTCCTAACACCATTTATTAACTGTCTTCACTCCACTGTATATTCTTGCCTCCTTTGTCATGGATTAATTGTCCACACAGGTGTAGGTTAATTTCTGGGCTCTCTATTCTGTTCCACTGATCTATGTGTCTGTTTCTATACCAGTACCACGCTGTATCAATTACTATAGCCTTGTAGTATAGTTTGATATCAGGTAGCATGATATCTCCAACTTTGTTCTTCTTTCTCAAAATTGCCATGGCTATTCAGGGTCTTTTGCAGTTCCATATAAATTTTAGAATCATTGGTTCTAGTTCTATGAAAAATGCCATTGGTATTTTGATGGGGATTGCACTGAATCTATAAATTGCTTTGGATAGTATGGACATTGTGACAATGTTAATTCTTCTTATCAATGAGTATGGTATATGCTTCCATTTATTTGTATCTTTTTCAATTTCTTTCTTCGATGTTCTATAATTTTTTGAGTACAGGTCTTCTACTTCTTTGGTTACACTTATTCCTAGGTGTTTTTTGATGCAATTATATATTGCATCAAAATTATTTTCCTATTTTCTTAGTTTCTCTTTCTGACAGTTTGTTATTGGTGTATAAAATGCAACCAATTTCAGAATATTAATTTTGTACCCTGCTATTCTACTGAATTCACTTATCAGTTCTGATAGTTTTTTGGTGGAATCTTTAGCGTTCTCTATATATTATCATGTCATCCGCAAATTATCACAATTTAACTTTTTCCTTTCCAGTTTGTATGCCTTTTATTTACTTATGACTGTTGTGGCTAGGACTTCCAATACTATGTTGAATAGAAGTGGTGAAAGTAGACATCCTTGTCTTGTTCCTGATCTTAAGGAAAACACTTTTAGCTTTTCACCATTGAGTATGATGTTGGTTGTAGGTCTGTCACATATGGCGTTTACTATGTTGAGGTATGTTTCCTCTATTCCCAGTTTGCTGAGAGTTTTTATCATAAATAGATGTTGGATTTTGTCAAATGCTTTTTCTGCATCTATTGAAATGATCATGGGATTTTTATCCTTTATTTTGTTTATGTGATGTATTCTGCTAATTGATTTGTGGATATTGAACCAACCTCGCACCCCAGAAATAAATTCCACTTGATCATGGTGTATGATCTTTTTGATGTATTGCTGAATTTGGTTTGCTAATATTTTGTTGAGGATTTCTGCATCTATGTTCATCAAGAGATATTGGACTATAACTTTCTTTTTTTTAGATATCTTTCTCTGGCTTTGGAATCAGGTTATGTTGGCCTCATATAATAAGGTTGGGAGTCTTTTTATATCTTCATTAACTTTTTGGAATAGCTTGAGAAAAATGGGTGTTAAGTCTTCTTTTAATGTTTGGTAAAATTCACCTGCAAAGCCATCTGGTCTAGGACTTTTGTTTGTTGTGAGTTTTTTGATTATGGATTTGATTTTGTTAGTAGTAATCAATCTGTTCAGATTTTCTGCTTCTTCTTGATTCAATCTTAGAAGACTGTATATTTCTGGGAATTTACCCATATGTTCCAGATTGTCCAATTAGTTAGCAAATAATTGTTTGGAGTATTTTCTTATAATCCTTTGTATTTCTGTGGTGTCAGTTGCCACTTTTCCCTTTCATTTCTGATTTTATTTATTTGGGTCCTCTCTTTTTTTTTTCTTCTTTGATTAGTCTGGTTAAAGGTTTATGTATTTTGTTTATCTTTTCAAAGAAACAACCCTTCCTTCCTTCCTTCCTTCCTTCCTTCCTTCCTTCCTTCCTTCCTTCCTTCCTTCCTTCCTTCCTTCTTTTTGTATTGTCTTAGACTCTATTTTGTTTATTCTGCTCTGATCTTTATTATTTCCCTCCTTCTATTCACCTTGGGCTTTGTTTGCTGTTCTTTTTCTAGTTCCTTTCAGTGTAAAGTTAGATTGTTTATTTGAGAATTTTCTTATTTCTGAAGGTGAGCCTTTATCGCTATGAATTTCCCTCTTAGACTGCTTTCACTGTGTCACATAAATTTTGGCTTGTGTGTTCATTTTCATTTTTTTCAAGCTATCTTTCAAGAATTTCTTCTTTGATCTCATCGTTAACCCATACATTGTTCAACAGTATGATATTTAGACTCCATGTATTTATGTGTTCTTCAATTTTTTTCTTATAGTTGATTTCTACTCTCATACCTCTGTGGTCAGAAAAGACACTTGATACAAATTCCATCTTCTTAAATTTATTTAAACTTGTTATGTGGCCTAACATGTAGTCTATCTTGGAAAATGTTTCATGTGCACTTGAAAAGAATATATATTCTGCTGCTTTGTTGTTAAACGCTTAAAAAATATCAATTAAATCCATCTGGCCTGATGTGTCATTTAAGGCTGCTTTTTCCTTGTTGATTATCTTAAAGATCTGTCCATCAACGTCAATGGGCTATTAAAATCCCTTACTGTGACTGTATTACTATAGATCTCTCCCTAAATTTCCATCAGTATTTGTTTTATATATTTAGGTGCTCCTATGTTGGCTGTATAAATGTTTACAAGGATTATATTCTCTTGTTGGATTGATCCATTTATCATTATGAAATGTCCTTTTTTGTCTCTTATTATAGACTTTATTTTAAAGTCTATTTTGTCCGATTAAGTATTGCTATCCTAACTTTTTCTTTGTTCCCGTTTGCATGAAATATATATTTTTTTATCCCTTTAGTCTATGTGTGTCTCTCGCTCTGAAATGTGTCTCTTGTAGAAAACATATGTATGGGTCTTTTTTTCTTATCCACTCAGCTACCCTATGTCTTTAGATTGGAGCATTGAAGCCATTTACATTTCAAGTAGTTATTGTTATGTACATAGGTATTGCCATTTTATTATTCATATTTGTGTTCTTCCTGCCCCCCTTCCCCTTCTTCTTCTTCTTAAAGAATTCTATTTAACATTTCTTGTAATACTGGTTTGGTGGTGCTGAACTCCTATAGCTTTTCTGAATCTGGGAAGCTTTTTAGCCCTCCTTCAATTTTAAATGACAGCCTTGTTGAATAGTATAGTCTTGGTGGTAGGTCCTTGCTTTTCATCACTTTGAATATTTCATGTCAATCCTTTCTGTCCTGCAATGTTTCTGTGGAGATACCAGTTGACAGTCTTAGGGGAGCTCCCTTGCAGGTAACTAATTGCCTTTCTCTTGCTGCTTGTAAGATTCCCTGTATTTAACCCTTGGTATTTTACTTATGACATGTCTTGGTGTGGGTCTCTTTAGGTTCACCTGGTTGGGACTCTCTGTGCTTCCTGGACTGGAAATATGTCTATTTCCTTTGCAGGTAAGGGAAGTTTTCCATCGTTATTTCATCAAATAGGTTCTCAACCCCTTGCTCTCTACTTTCTCCTTCTGGAACCTCTATGATGCAAATATTGTTACACCTGATGTTGTTCCAGAAGTTCCTTATTCTTTTTTTATAATTCTTTTATTTTTTTGCTGTCCTGATTATCTTCTGCTGCTTTGCCTTCCAAATCACTGATTCAATTCTCTTCTTCATCTATTCTGCTGTTGATTCCTTCTAGTATAGTCTTCATTTCAGTTATTGTATTCTTCATTTCTGACTGGATCTTTTTTATGGTTTTTGTTTCTTTTTCATGTTTACTATTTCTTTGTTCAAATTCTCACTATGTTCTTTGAGCATCCTTATAACCAGTGTTTTGAACCCTGTATGTAGTAGATTGCTTGCCTCTATTTCATTTAGTTCTTTTCCTGGAGTGTTCTCTTCTTTCATTTGAGACTTTTTTCTGTCTCATTTTGACGGTCATGTCTCTCTGTGTTTGTTTCTATGTATTAGGTAGATCTGCTACATCTCCCAGTCTTGGTAGGGTGGCCTTACGTAGTAGGTGTCTTGTGGGGCTCAGGGGTACAGTCTCCCTGATCACCTGAACCAGGTGCTCTAGGAGTGTCCCTCATGTGAGTTGTGTGTGCCTTCCTGTTATAGTTGAGCTTTGAGTGCTGTTGGCATGTCTGTAGGTGAGACTGACCCTCAGGCTGACCGACTGTGAGGACTGGCCATGACCACAGCCTACAAGCTGCTGTGCAGAGACAGACCTCATGGAGCAGGATTTGCCAGTGGGCTATGGTAAGTGCCTAGACTACCCTTTGAGTGTGCCACTTGTAGGGCTAATTGGATGGTGTTCTATTGTGGTCTGAAGTCAGCTACAGGGTTTGTTGGTTCCGGGGCCTCTTGAGAAGAGCTCCAATGTAGGCTAAGGTCAGCCACTGACTCTGACCAGGCCAGTACTACCTAGGAGCTATAAAGTTGGTCGCTGCCTCTGCTGGACTTGAAGGTGTGTAGGAGAGGTCATGCTGCAAACTGAGGCCAGATGCCAAGTACTAGGCCTGGGGAAGCTCAGCAAAAGGCCTGTGGTACCCTGAGTACTGCTGCCACCTGCAGACTGCCTTTTATGTCTCAGCTGGTGAAAGTGACTCTGGAATTTAGCAAGTTGGGTGAGATAGGGAATTTCAGGGAGTAAACTGGGTGGGGTGAGTGGTGTTCATTAGGTTAGTGCAGATTTAGATATGGTGTCAGTGTTGACCATGAAGCCACTTAAAGCCTCAGAGCTCATCAGGGCCAGCCAACATCTGCTTGGGACCCAGATACCTGAGAGTTTTCCAAGTAAGACTGTAGTGTGGGCCAACCCCAGCTGACTGCCTGCTAGCTGCCAACCACTAAAAAATTTCAGGCAGTGTGAGCTGGGTATGGTGGTATACCAGGGAGTCAAGAGGATGAAGCTAGCAGAGTTTACCAGGCCAATATAGGCTCAAATTTGGAATGAGGGCTCAAGACAGGAAAGATGGCACCTGCTCTGTGGCTACAAGGGAGGAGTCTCAACACAGGGACATTGGCAGCTGTCCCTCCAGCCCTTGTCCTGAAACTACTCAATTCATTCTCTCCTTTTATGTCTCTGGCACCTCCCAAGCCACTGTCTCTCCATCAGAGCCCAGGTAAGTACTCGGGAGTGAGAGTCTGTGCTTCAGCTCTTTAAGAGGACACTTGGTTTTCCTGTAGCTTTTTGTCTCACCCGCACGGTTGGGATCCTGGTTCATTTTCACAGGCAGATATTGTGGGGGCTCCTTTTCCCAGCCCCAGTGCTCTGAGCTGGGGAGCTCGGTATGAGGCTGGGACCTCTCACTCTTCAGGGAGACCTCAGTACCTGAGATATCCCTCTGGATTCTCACCTGAGTGTGGGACCAACTTGTTTTGTGTCTCCACCCCTCCTATCAGTCTCGATGTGGATTCTTCTGTATGTCCTTAGTTATACACTTCTGTTCAGCTAGTCTTCAGATGGTTCTCCAGGTTAGTTGTTCTACATTTAGCTGTAATTTTAACATGGTCATAGGAGGAGGCAAGCACAGTGTTTTCCTACTCCACCATCTTGACCGGATCTCCCACAGTAGTAAAATATTTTAATTTTATTAAATCATAACCCTTAATTATATTCATTTTTAATGTAAGTATGCATCAAGTACTTCTGCTGCATAGAGAGGAGTAATTCTTGTTTCAAGGAAAAGCACATGAAACACTTTTTTTAGTTGAAACAATGACTGTCAAACTAAGGTTATTCAAATCTGCGTTCCGGGCAGACATTTTCTCAAAAATAAATGAGTTAAGCCTGTCACTTCAAGGAAAGCAACTGACAGTATTTGTTGCCAATGATAAAATATGAGCTTTCAAACAAAAATTAAAATTTTGGAAAATTTGTATTTACCACTGAAGAGCTTGACAGCTTCCCAACAATTAATGACTTTTGTGATGAGATGTGGTAAGATCAACGAATGTAATGTTTTCACATTGTATAATGAAACACGTCAACATTTGGAAGAGCTTCATAACTCACTGAAACAATATTTTCCAAATTACCAATGCGTGATGTTACAAAATTATGCATGGGTAAATCATCCATTCAAAATGTAAGATGGACCACTGAATTTTAATATAACAGAGTACAAAAAATTTTACTATTATGGTTTCAGAGTTACATTTTGGCTAACCTCTAAGAAACTACCAATGATCAAGTTTTGGTGTAACATCATAAAAGAATATACACATTGCCTAAAAAGGCTATTAAAATATTCCTCTGTTTTCTTCCTACATATCTGTATGAGGCCAGCAGGATTTTCTTCATCTACATTAACCATGATATTTTATTAAGACACACTAAAGGTAGAAGCAGTTAAGAGACTCCAGTTGCCAAACATTAAAGAGATTTTCAAATAAATAAAACAACATGATTTTTCTCACTAAATTGTTGTTAGCTTTGAAAAAATGGTTATGTTTCACAGAATACATTTTATTTTGTTAATATTAATAGGTTACTTATTCTTTTTAAAATAACTTTAAAATGTATGTTTTAATTTTTAATATAGTAAATATTGATAGATATTATCTATCATTTGTAAACAGTGATCTTTAGGGTTCTCAATAATTTTTGAAGGTTCTAAAGGGGTCTCCAGACCAAAAAGTTTGAGAACACTGCCTTACAGCAATCTCTTCTTTTGCTTTCTTTCAGTTTCTATTTTCTGTGTGCCCATTACTTCTTTACTTTTCTAAACCCCATTTATCTTTCAAATCTGTCTTCTTCTTGTATCACATGAGCCCTCCAGATTAAAAAATGCCTTATCTGAAAAAAAAAAAAATAAAAAAGAAGAAATGCCTTATCTGAAACTTTATGACTCTTGTCTGTTCTACAAACTTGGCAAAAATCACTGTTATCATTCACTAGTTATGCTTTGAGGTAAATGTATTTATTCCACATTATTTTTTTTTTATATAAGCATGTCCCAGGCACTTTTTATTCTATGTGCTCAGCATATAGCAGTGAAAAAAACAGATTGTACCCCTTCCCTCACCACCTGACAGTCCAATATTACTACTCAAAGTGAGGTCAAACACCAGAAGTATGTACCAACATTACCAGAGTGAGCTTGTTAAAAATGCAGAATCTCCACAAATACAAACTTAAAAAAAAATTTTAATGCAGAATTTCAGGTCCCAGCCCAGACCTACAAAATCAGAATCTGCATTTCAACAACATCCCCAGAAGAGTTTCTTGCATATTAACATTTGAGAAGCAGAAGATGTATGTAGCTCCCTAATATTGTGAATTTCTTAGAGGTAAACTATTACCTTTAATTCGTTGCACAATTTATGTGTTATATTAATCACTCAAACATGAGTACCCAATGTATGGATTTATATCTGGGTGTTTAAAAAAAAAAAAAAGAGGCAAAACAGCTTATCTCCTGAAGAAGCTTTCTATTTCAAAACAAAGAAAAGACAATGATGACAATGACAGCTAACATTTCAAAAAATGCTTTCTGTAGGCCAGGTACTATGCCAAAGACTTTACAAAACAATCTTATAAGGTAAGTTCTACTATTACTCCCACTTTAGAGATAAGAAAATTGGTTAAGAAAGTGATGGAGTTTGAATGAGTCAGGATGTCTAACTTTCAAACCCAGAAAGTGGTTAATGCCATATGGAGTTAAAGAGATTTAAAAGAATCTTGAGGAAGGAGACTGTGAGTTCCTTGAAAGAAAAATTATGCCTCAATCTTAGAATTATCCAGAACACTAGCTCAGTTCCTTACTATACACATTAAGAATTCAGGAGACATTCATCAATGAAAAGTGTATGAGTGAATTAAGGCTAACATATCATCCTTGCTAAAAGTATCCTAAAAATAAACAATCTAGATTTTACCAGTCCTATAATCCTTAACTCCATTAAAGATATAATGGACCTGAGTCCATTCTATGACTCTGGGCTTTTGTTCCACAGCACATGGAGGAAAAATAAACAGGAGACAGAGGAACAAGCCATCAATTAAAAGGTAAAAGCAACTCAGAAATCTTAAAAGAGCTGATCTTTGTTCTGGAGAAAGAAAAAGAAGGGGAAGAGGTCATGGAATGTCTCCTTTGTCCACACTGAGCAAGGGTTGAAAAGAAATGCTGGTCAAAGGCCCCTCACAGCAGGCATCCCCGGAGCAGACATAGAAAAGCAAAGCAGGAACTGGAGAGTTGGCTCATTACTAAGAAGTGTCCCTAGAGGCCTCTCTAGGTATCTTGTCACCTCCAGCCCATGAACTAACTACCTTTGGTATATCTCCCATCAGCCCCTTCCCAATGATTTGGAGTGGGGGTCATCTTGGTTCTCTCACTTACTGACAACTACACACAGAACAATGACCACATTTTCTTCTATAACATTCTGAGAAAAGGTTCAATGGTTCTATTACTACTAGTCTACATGCCTGTTAGGGAGTAAACAGGCTTTCATGAGCCAGCCATCTTGTATACCGAATCATCACATATACTATCATGTGTATGAGAGAAAGTATCTTGGTAATAAACAACAGACTAAAATCAGCTTCCTAAAACCATATGTAGGAAGAAAATGTATCTTTAAAATATCCCAGATATACCAATTCAGTGCAGTTCTATATGAAGACTTCTTCAAATAACACTGAGGGAGAAAAATAATCAACTAGCAATGCCCCTAATAATTCTAAGGAAGAATTCTGCAGGGATTAAATTCAATCATACTCAAGAGTAAATCTATCAACAGCAAAACAAAAAGGAAAAAATGAAAGTTCACATACAATAAATACCATCTCCCTGCTCAAGTACCAACACCAATATTTTGGAGGTAGGGCATCCTGTTTTCTCACTTTCTGACTGTCTCACACAGAATGCTGACCATATATAACTTTCTCATAGTCAAATGATTTGATTTTTCCAGTGACATCTGTTTGTATACAAAGCTTTTACTTCACTGTGTTGCATCCAAGGATTCCATGATAAGGAAACACGATATACAAATTATAAGCGTAATTGGTAACTATCATCACATTTATGAAAGCAAACTGGGTACATTAACTGAGTCACATCTGAGGCACAAAATTTATAAGCCACCCACATCTTAGCTTTTGAAAGCTAATATTTTCCCTCCTCTAACCTCCTCTTCTAAGATTAACAGACAGAGAACTCTGGAAAGTCACCTAAAGATGCCTCTGGAAATTTCAAGCATGTTTTGCTTAACAGTTCATGCCATGCTTCATAATTCTACCAGAAGGCATGAGACTGAGACTAGGGCAGTTGTGATTAAAGGAAGTCTGCAGACCCAAGGATACTGCTACTATGGCATTTCATTTGTATGCAGCTATAACAGGCAAGACCAGCATTAGCCCAGTTCTTTCTACCACAATCATTTCATGTGTACAGGATGGCTGAGTCCACTGACACTTGGAGCTGGGGTCCACAAGCCTCTATTTTTATGTAAAAGCTTTCAATTCCAAGCATTGGCCTCTAATTCAAAGTTTTCTAAAACTCTGTCTACTGGGCAAAATCTATCTATGGGTTGCCTACATACTTTCCAGCACTACCCATCTGTGATCTCCGAAGCTTTCACGGCATATTGCCTTTGCCCTAAAGTGAGGATCATATCTTTTTCTTTTATAGTCTACATAGCTCCTAAGAAAATCCTGTATGTCTGAAAAGCAATGTCTCTTAAACAAAAGAAAAATATGGCTCTTATTTATATCCCTATTTATCTGTTCTTAAGCTTTGATCAAAAAAGAATAACCCCATCTCCATATGCGAAGAACAATCCCATTTTCATATACCAAGTTCCCTGAACTATCCCACCTTCCAGAGATGAGCCATACTGTTAAATGGTAAGCTTTACTATTATCTCTATCATGTTTTTCTGCCTTTTTCACACTTATTCCCAATCTCATTTGGATTTGTGGTTTCAGATCACCAGCATCAGGTCCATAGCTAAGTTTCCTCAACTTTACAGTGAAGAATTTGGATGAAAGCAACATTAAACTATCTTGAGGTCCCTTGAAGCATATTTTATTCACTTACCAATTCTCACAATACCTGTAAGTGTTAGCTTTCCTTCTTGAAAAATCTGAATATGATAGTTCTTGCAAATATCTCTCACATCTCCTGTGTTGCTTACATTATGGCATTACCTATGATGACATCTGTACTGGGTTGAATAGTTTACCCCCAAATTCATGTCCACTCAGAACCTCAGAATGTGACCTTACTTGGAAATATAGCTTTTGAAGATATAATCAATTAAATTAAGGTGAAGTCATACTGGATTAGGAGGTGTCCTTATAATGAGTGGTGTTCTTGTTAGAAAGACATGGGAAGAGAAAGGCAGAGTTGCAGTGATGCAGCTACAAACCAAGGAATGCCAATTGTCGCTGGGAAATGTCAGGAGCTTGGCAGAGTCAAGGAAGGAGTCTTCCTGCTGACATCTTGATTTCAGACTTTTAGCCAGAACTGTGAGAAAATAAATTTCTGTTCTTTTAAGTTACCAGTGCATGGTAATTTGCTACGGCAGCCCCAAGAAACTATTAAACCATCTAAACGTCTCTCTTTGGCTTGAAAACTTAGGACGCCCAGGACCTGGGGGTAGGCTTCATCTTTCGTACTTATTACAATGTGACGTGTGCAAAATGAGACAAAGAGCACATGGACACATTTTAGAAGGCATTCAACACATGGTGGGGGCTTCTCCATGAAAACAGGAAACTATATGTGAGCTACCTGAGGTCATAGACTGGTTCTAACTTATTTCTACATCTTGGGCATCTAGCACAGTCCACAGAGTAGACTTTTAAAAAATGTTTGGCACGTATATGTAAATATGAATGAATAAATGAGGGATAATGAATGGATGAACTAATGCACAAGGCAATGATGAACAAACTCTTGAACTATTAACTATCATGGATAATAATGTTTAGTGAAAATCATGGTCAAGTTACAGATTCATTTCAATTCTCCATAATGGATATCTGACCATCTGGATGTTTCGCTAGCCTCTTGGCTTTTAAAATCATAAATCTCTCTATGTATTTATTAATTAAAGCTCTTGTGTGAGTATGAGTCTGGGCAGATAATTCATGATAAAATTTGACCAGAAAATTTCTAAAAGTGGCTGGTAGTATTTCTATGTCTATAAGTCAGTGAGTCATAATCTCAGAGGCTACATACCTCCACTAAGGGCATGAGGGCATCATGTGGCATTTCTAGAAGCACCTCATGCAGGACTACTAGAGAACTCCACCCCACCACTTCTTAAGCAGCCACGCTCTGTCCACACTGTCCTCTCCCACAAGTTAAACAACTTGCCAAACTAGGAACTAACTTTTTTTTTTTTTCAAAATGCCAGTAAAGCAGAGAAAAGAATGAAGAAAAAAAATCATGAATTAAACTTCTCTAGTGTTTAATAAAAAAGAAAAGAAAGAGATTCATTTTTTTTTAACAGCTGTAAGGGGCAGTGATCTCTCCAGATCTCCATCCAATCAAAATCTATTCAATCTCCAACGCAGATAAGGTCCAGTGCCCAGGCTTTCATGCCCAGGTCAACCGAAGCTGCTGCCCCTCAGGGCCTCTACCCCATAGCACTCCAGCCTCTCAGAGCCCCTTCCTGGTTCCGTCTTGAATATATCTATTGTCTTGTGCTCAATACCAGACTTTTGCTGCCACTCATTTCATTACATTTATCTTTTTGTCCCCTGAAATACCTAGTATAATATTTTATAATGGACAGTAACCAAAAACTACCTTGAATGTTCAATTGAATATTTTTTTCTCTAAAACTTTCTAAAAATACTTAATTGAGCACAATCCTTTTCTTTCTTAAGTTCATGGGGTGAGATAAGAAATATTTTTGTACATCTTGCCCCTGAGGTACCAAAATCTAACTTAGAAATTACATGCCCTACCCCAGAACACAGTGTGTCCGAAATATTTTGGAAACATCTTATATCTGTCTCCTTGAATTCCTCCTATCACATCATGGAACTCTCAACTGAGAAGACAAGACAAGATCACTAAAGGGTGTTTAAAAGATTTTTAAAAATTCAGCAGGGCAAACAGGCTGAAAACTGGGCCTTTCCTATATCCCGGATTTCTTTTTTGAAGGGATTGGGAGCTTTTAAAAAGCAATTTAAAAAATCATTTATGTTTGAAATTACCAGAAACAACTGGATATAAAATGAACATTTAGAAGGAGTTTCTAAAAGTGTTAATAATATAAACTTATCCAAAGCTCTACACTCTTAAGTTAGAGAAGGCCAGAAACAAGAAGTGCTGCCTATTACGTTGACATAACTAGGTTTGTGCCTTGGCTTTTGCCTTCACCATCTATCCAGCTTGCAAGGGTTCCACTCTGCTTACACTGAGACTGGAAACCAATCAGTTTATGACATTAAAGGATTTAAACTCTTGAGCAACAGAGATCAATTTGCAATGCAAGGCAACGTGTAAAGGCAAGTGAAGTCAAAATGGCCCTTTTCCTTGGCTCCGGGGTTCCTGACTTGTAAACCTATAGACTCTAATGCAAAGAATGTTTGTGAAAGACTGAATGACTGACCCCAATTCTTCATCTTTCCCAGAAGACTAGAATATAAAGAAGAATCACCCTATTCAGGTGTTCTAAACCATTATTTTATACAAGCTGTGCTTACTTTCTCTATTTCTATAGGTGTATTGTTGAGGCAGACCCCAGAGAACATTCATGTTTGTCATCCAGTTTCATTCATCCAACTAGCGAAGTGATAATATTTATGAAACTTCTTACTATGCGCTACACATTGTATGAGGAGGTTCACAACCATACATGCTGAAGACCTGGTCCTTGCTTGCATGGAGCTCTATGTCTAAATGGAAACTTTCGAGCAAGGTTACGAACTGCTGAGGAACATGATAAGAGACTTAGAAACATTTCATTGGGGTACAGAGAAAGGACATTCAACAGTTTAGAGAGTCAAGAAAGATTTCACAGAGGAGACAACATTTCATCTAAATCTCAACTGCTTATAGGAATGGAAAGATCCTCTAAGATATAATTTTCCATTTTCCAGATCTTCAAGATAACTACCACATACATGCAGTTGAAGTGGATGAAGTCTGATGTATTCAGTTGCTGGGGGCCACATGGGTACATCTCAAGATTATGGTATAGTGGAAAAACACTGGATGCTGTATCTGAAGATCTGGGTTCAAGTCCCAGCATGTCCACTAGAGTATGAGAAAGTACCATGAACAAAACCTGGCACATAGTAGGCCTAGAGAATTTCACTGTGCCTTCCCCAATAAATGGTTATTCAGCCCACCTATTATGAGACAATATCACTATTGAGTTTTAAAATATTGTACCCAATATCAAAATCAGATATTGATTAAGATATAACAAATGATTTATTCAACATGTCAGCACCATTTGGGGATATGTAGATGACCTCCATTTTTATTCAATTAATCATTACTTATTTACTAAGTTATTATTTACTAGTTATTATTATCTGATGCTATTATTTCAGGCACTGACAATACAAAGATGAAAATAAACCAATCTCTGCTCTTAGGGTGTATAAAGTCCTAATGAAAATCAGAGTCCAAATATAGGTAGTTCATAATTAAGAGAAAAGTAAGCTTTTATAGCCCACTTTTGTACTGATAATGATCACTAATATTAACATGCACTATTCTAAGAGCTCTTTGAAGAGCTTTCACTTATCCTCACAATAGGTCTATGCCAAAACCTTACTTTCACCTCCATTTTATAGATGAGAGGCTATGTGAGCTGCCATAATTAACAGAGCTGGGATTTGAACTCAGGAAGTTGACTCTAGAGTCCATGCTCTCAATGATAAGTTAATCAAGCAGTATTCCCACTGCCACACCACCTAGATTGGTTTCCTCTGTGTATATCCTGCCTTTGCATATTACATTTAGTAATGAACCTAATTTTGAAATGGCTATTCCACAAGATCCACCCAGTACCAAACTCTGTATCTTCAATTTTATTAAGCCCCAAATTAAACCTAAGGTACACGTTGTTACCAACAAGGTACAGAAAACTGTACCCAGGTAGCATCAAAATGTTGTGTCTTTTGAAAGTTTTCATGAAGCGAACATAAAACACCAGGTGATTAACAGAGAGATTACACACAATCTGACCAACCTGTATTTATCTGAGCCACTGTGCTTACCTGGGGTCACTGCGGGAACTAAATCTCTGACAAGATCCTAACAGAGTAAAAGTTCTCACTTTCAAGTACCATAATGATGCAACGCCTTCTTTTAGAATCAGGGTCAAGGCATTCTTTTGAACTTTTCTAAATGCTTATGAAACTCAGTACTTTCAAAAATGCTTGTCTTTTTCCTAATAGCCTCTTGTTGTCTCAAAGGACGAACTATATAGGAAGAAAAGAAGAGCAACATATTGTACACATGGGATTGTGCAAAAAAATTTCACTGAGATGCTGGAAGGGGCAACTTAAGAAAGAAAGAGAAACAGAAAGTAGTGAATTTCTGGGTCAAATAGTGCATTTTATTTTATTAATGGCATTCTAACTTGAATGAGGCTGTTCTATTTTTCTAGGCTCCCCGAAGCACAGTCTATAGTCCAAAGATAATGTGTCATGATTTAGTCATAAAACACATACCACTGTGATGAGTATTTATTTAATACACAGTGAATAAGCAAATATATACAGTTTTTATATATGTACTATGGCACTGTACATTACTATCTTATAAAATACTGACTCTTATTTTTTCTTTTCTTTCAACAGTTAGTATTTGTGTTTATTGCCTATATAAGCACAGATATACTACATAAAACATATAATAAACACTAATTTCACTAGCAGAAGTGAAACATACAATGTTTAATTTAAACTGATTGCTACCATTACAAACATTAATGGTATGCTCCACTGGAAAGATGCAATCAAAAGAAATACCAGTTCTGAATAGTCATTCATTTTACTCACTAATTTATGTAGTGGTTGTCACTACATGAAACTGAAGTGTGATCAAGGAGTAAAGAGGCTTCTTTTCAGTAGAAGTTCAAAACTGGCTTTGAGGAAATTCCAAAAGAATTCCCAAATATTATTAATATTTGAGACACTGCACCCTGCTGAGGTAGGTACAGACATCCCAAAGTGAACATTTTGAAGGGCAAGCACAGGTTTGGCTTCTATTGTGTGTTTTTTAAAAAACTCAATCTTACTTCTTCAGAGTCACAGTTAACATAGTCTTTCAAGTATATTTGATTCAAAATGTCTATGCTTAGCGACCCATTAAGGGCTATTACCTACTGTCACCCTTACTTTAAAATTCGAAGGTCTTCAAAAGCAACCTAAAGAGAAAAAACTAATCCAGTTCACATCGTGGGCCAAGCACTGAAATGGTTCTGCAGAGAAACCCAACAAGAAGGACACTGAGCAAAGGAGAGGTGAGCAGAGGGCACCAGAAAGGTTTTGGAGAGAATTGCAGTGGATGGAGCGGGTGCACGTGCTCAGCTTAAACTTCATGCTCTGCACAGGCCCTTACTGACACCAACACTCAGTAAGCGAAGGGACTACGGATAGAAGTGATCTAAATATCAACAGTGAGGAAACTTAAATAAATCACAAAACTTGAATGTGGTAGAACAACATGCCTAATACTTTAAAAAGCCTGACGTAAAAAAAGTGGTGTGTCTTGATATGGACTGCTTTACAAAATGTATACCTAAGGGAAAAAGCAAAAGCATTTATAAAGCAATCTAATGTAATTTTTTTGTTTTAACTTTTTACTGTGAAAAATTTTAAACACAAAATTAGGAAGAACAGAATAATGAACCTCGTGTACCCATTTTTAACAATGATCAGCTTATGGAAAATTTTGTTTTTTGTTTTTTTTGTTTTTGTTTTTTTTCACTCCTGGCCCAATTATTTTGGAGAAAATTCCATATACAATATCATTTATATTAGTTTATATTATGTTATGTTATATTATATATAGTTCACTTATATTAGTACATTAGTATATATCTCTAAAAAAATAAAGACTTTATAAAAATACCATCATAAAATTTGCGTAATTTTAAAATTCATTATAAATGTGGGCATATGCCTAAAATGTTTTCTGAAAGGAAACAAGAAAAAAAAAAGGAAGCAATCATCCCTGAAAAAGGGGGCTAGAGTGTGGAGCAGGGGAGACTTTACTGTTCATCAAATGACTTTCAGTAAAATTTAAAATTTAACTACAACATAAAGCACCGTGTCTGGAAGAGCAGAGGAAAGGCTGCCACAACCTGAGGAAACTGTCTTTCTTTTATTATTTTGCTTAACAAAACCCAATATTTCTAGATAGTATATAAAAACAGTTCATCACACACTGGCAGAATAAACGTTTTACTCTATAACACCAAGGACCTATTTCTTTTACAAAAACACTTCCTAGACCAAATAAACCAAAATGAAATTGTTGAGGAATCTAACAATATTTTCCACACAAACTGTCCAATTTTACCGTGAGGCTCACATTCTTCTCTGCCTGCAAATGGATTTTTGGGGTTCTAATATTAATAACTGAAAACACCAAAAGAAAGTGCCACCTTACTATACTTTTCCCAGGGGTACCTGTTTCATCCGGGGAGCTGGGTGAAGCACTGTCCTGGGACAGTGTGGTCCAGCTGGATTCCTCATCGCTGGGTGCCAGGTTCTGGATCCGATGTAGTGCGCAATCAGTTTTGGCCCCTGTTTTAGGATGATCTTTCTTGGTCTCTGGGCTGGATGACACTGTGGCGACTTGGCCATCTTCAGGACTACGCTGGGGTTTGTTTGGTTTCTGCAGCAGCAAATCGCCATTCCCAATGACGGTGGAGGTCTGGCCCTGGCCCGGCTGGGACTTCTCTTCCACAACCGCATGCTGGCTACCTAAGTTCTGCTCTAGTTCTCTGGTTGAGGTTTCCAGGTCTGCATAGTAATTTAGAAAGCTCTTGGTTCTCCTGGGTTGGGAGGGTAAAATGTCACAGCCCGAAGAATCCTGGGGATGGGGCTCTTTACCTTCTAACTTCTCAGAAGTTATGTTGATGACTGCAGTGGGGCTGACATTTTTGTTGAGGTCCTGCTGCCCTTGTTCTGCAGCCTTCCGGAGCTGGTTCTCCCCATTTTTTACCAGCTTGATATTGGCAGAGCCATTTCCCAGTAGGGGCTGGGCAGCTGGATCCGAGAGGCCCATCGCCGCTTGGATATTAGTTAATGCATATTTTTTCCTGCATTTGGGAGGTGTGCTGTTCTTAGTTTCTGTATGTTTTATTTCAGCGTTCAACAGTTCATTGTGGGAGGAACGGAGATTAAGGGTATTTGGTGGTGTGGCTGGGCTGCTCCGATTTGTGACATCTGTGGTTCCGCTGCTGGCCATAAACACTGGCAAAGTGTCTACACCTGAGTCAGCTGGAAAAAAAGAACACTGGTCATTAGAAGCCTGGCATTATTAAACCACTTAGCATACAGAGTGACTTAACATTTTTATACAGAAAACTGAAAGAATTAATCTTCCAGTGCATACATTTTTGTAGAATTGATCCATTTTTCTCTTTATTTTCACTGCTTGCTCATTTATCAAATAGAAGCAAATAAAAGGCCTAATGTGAGTACACAAAGGCCACTTTATCGAAAAGGTAAGAGAACTGAGGGTCCAAAATTTACTTAAAATTAAAAAGTATCTCTCTTTTGAATTCATAAGTAAGCATTTCATTTTAGTGGCTGGTCTTCATTTTTCACAACCTTGAAAATCCTCCCCTTTCTAAACATTTATACCACATTTCTACTCCGTCACTCCCTCAGGAAACAAAAAAGTTGCTTAAAAATCCTCTGAGGGTCCAGGTTTCTTAATTAACCTTGAGGGTCACTATTCAAGTCCAAAGTAATTTTTCTCAACCATGTCTGGAAATTGTGTTCTGAATGTGTAGAAAAATCAAGCCTCCATTTGAGTGTTTTGCTAATGTCTATGTGAACATTTTTGACTCGAATTTAGTGTTTGTACTAAACAGAAATTTTGGAGAAATGCTTTAATTGCTCAAGAACACACACATACACATATACACATACACATGCACACCCCTAATAATGTAGCATTGAGCCCATGGCTTCAGCCATGTTAGAGCCCAAAAGGCGTCTGAATATGTTCTACCGAACTAAAATGTAGACTCAGCTGTCTGCAGTTACCATGTGCCCTTGCAGGACTCCTAGGAAACTATCTGACAGTTGTATTTATCTCAAATATTGTTCACACCATCAGTGATTTATTCCATGTGTCTCTTGCTAGGAAGAAAGAAAGGTTTCTCAGACTAAAAGAGAATAAAATTCATCAGCAAGAATTCCTGAGGTTTCACATTTCTCAGCCTAGGAGGAATGACTTCTTATCTGATCCTTTGCCCTCCACAGAGACCTCAGTGAGTTCTATACCAGCAGTGGAGCCAAAGTGCAGCTCGTAACATTCCAAAAATTGTATTGTGACAACTCTCTCTTCCTCTCCCAGGGACCTCTGCAGGCACAGAAGGCAAGAATGTTCCATTCAGGAGCTCAGAAGCATCTCTTTCTATCATCAAATCCACAGGACGGGCTATTGAAAAGAGTGCCCCACTCATCCTAGAGCCTGTATGCTTTTAGGAAACTAGGCAACATCTATACAGTCTGGGCACTGTCCACATGATAACAGAATGACCACTTGGCCCATAGAGATAGCTAAGAGCAATGCAACCCAAAGTGGTTAGACTGCGAGCCCCATTTTTCAGAACTGTTATGTGTAAGGACTCTAGCTTGCCCAGCACTCTGCCTCAGCACTTGGGCTTCATTTTGCAGAACAGAGAATCAAGTATGTTTCTCCCTTAGAAACGATACTCTGACTAAATTTTTTTAAAATTAATACTGTTTTGGCTACTACTACGATTTTATGGAAAACATGTTTCCATTTATAATTCAAACTGACTCCAGAGTAGCATTTGATATGAGAAGGGCCATCATGAATCCACATGTAGTTTTCCCTGAGACACATATCCATAACAGAGGCACGCATTTAGAATCTTGGGCATTTAGAGTGACATGATTATGAGAAAGCTGGCAATCTGCTTGCTTTTAAAAGGCACAAAAAACATTTCTATGAGGCTACTTTATGATGTTAGGTACTACATTCTAGCAATGTTATTAGGAAGAAATTTTTGTTTACTTTGTTTATAGCCATAAACATTTTCAGAAAGAATACCATTAATTTTCTAGGTAATTTAATATTTAAGTAGTTTTCATATCCTGAATGTGACAGATAAACACTTTTAGCCATCTTCTCACCAGTCTTTTGGATCCCATCTCCTTCCACATTCCCTTTGTAGCCTTTGGACTTACAAGAAATCATAGGGGGGAAAGTTTGGGAGGGTTAAATTAGAACAGCAGGCCCACCCTGTACAAAACAACTCTGTATATGTTGTTTCTATAGATCAAAGCCTGAAAACAATTTGAGTGTATCTTAGATATTAAATGATGGTACCATCTGGAAGCAAAATTAAGGTTCAGATCTAGAACTAAGAGAGTCAAGGTTACAGCTGAAGTCACTGTTGTCTCTAGGAGTTAATATATCAGCTAGGCAGTCATTTGGGCTCAAAAGGGTCATGAAGTAGAGAGAGGTTAGCAAAATCCTAGAAAGACCAAGGCTGCAGGAAGGAGGACTCCAAAAGTGGGAGGCAGTGCCCATGAGGATAAGGGCACTGACTAAGGGGTCAGGGTCAGAGAGACAGGCTCACACCCTGTCCATGCTCCTTACTAGCTGAATGGTCTAGGACACCAGATCTTCAGTTTCCTTGTCTGAAAAATGGGGACAATAATAGTGAAGATTGTGAGGATTAAAATGAGAATGCCAGGAGAAATTTTAGCATAGTACATAAATAAATGTGAGCAACCCTCACCCCCTTTTATCCAAGTGACAGATTGCAGGGCTGCCTGCTAAGGCCCCCAAATTCGCTAACTACTTTATTGGTCTGAGTGATAGAAATGGTCTTATTGTAGAGACACACAATGAGTAAACAGACCAGAGGAAGGGATAAAGAAGTTGGGTCTAGAGAGATTTAATTATGAAAACAGAAAAACAAAAAACATTCCTCAGGTTTAAGAGAAAAGAGGTTTGTGTTTCTTTTTTAAAGGAAAGAAAATCTTATAATGTCTCTTTAAACCTTCTAATGTTGAGATGTTTTCTTTGGAGTCAAAAAGGCAAGAATAAATCCAAAGAATAAGTCCAAACTCCTTGACATAACAGACAAGTTACTTAAACTCCCCATTTATTTATTGTAAAATGAGGATGACAGTATCCACACCTCATTGAGCTTTGCTGGGGACTAAGAGGGATGACTGTCAAGCATTTAACCCAAAGCTTGGCTTATTGTACTACATACACTCCAGTCATTTTAGGGATGATTACTATCCTACAGCTCCCTCCTTCCCTGCACTCTTTTGTCTCTAACCACCACACCTCAGGCCACCGTCCATGGAGTACTTTCCTCTTGCCAGACACTGTGCTGGGAATGGAGAAATCAAGACACACAAGGTCACGCTTGCTAAGTATTTTCAGCCTTGTGGAAGATGAACACACAATAAAGTGATAAAAATCAACCAGGGCAGGAGAGGGGGAAGATACGAAGGAATAAGTTGTCTTCCCACCTTAGGTTGGAGAGGATCTGAAGGTAAGAGCATAGATTACCATCTAGGGAATCTGAGCAAATCAAGATATAACAGAAGAGGTGGTAAAGAGGGAGGAGAGGGATCAGAGAAAGTTCCCAAGGTGTGTTCCAAGAGTTTAGATTTGACCCTGAGGCAGAGAAGATCAACCACTTCAACAAAATCATGAAGAATGAATCTGAGGCTTAGGTATGTGAGTGTGTGAGTGAGTGTGTGTGTGTGTGTATTCCTTTATGTTGTAGGGGGAAAGGCATCTTTCCTTCAGCACATTCTTTAAGAAGGAGATGACTGATGAAAAGGCATTAAAGAAGCGATGTAAATTATGCAATTAAAACATCTGTGATATCTGGGAAAGAGTAGAAAGAGGCAGACAGAAGGCGATTCCCTAATCAAAGAGGCAGCTGGCCCCATTTTAATGCTCCTCTATCTGGTATTAGAGCCTGACTCTATCATCTACTGGAAGGGAACAAAACCCAGCACGGAGACCAGCTAGAAGTCTACTGCAATAGTCCAGTCAAGGAAGTAGAAAGAGCAGTAGGTAGGCACAAGAGACTTAGGTACAGGGAAAGTCTTTCTTTTACACCGTCATAGTGCTGGCTCTAGTCATTCATCTCTTGACCAGTGTATGAAGATTAGGTCTCCATTAGCCACCTGGATTTAGAGGTAAGGACTGAAAAGAACCAGGCACACCAAGTGATTATAAGTTCATTGGTGGCTTCTGTCACATCAGCTTCAGGAGAACAGTGGAGGTGGGCAGAGAGTTCCCTTTAAGAAACTTCACTATGAATAAAGCAGGGGCAGGAAAGAAGAGCAACTGAAGGATGATCAAGGATTGTGGGAAGAAAGTTTTGTTTTCTAAAGATGAGAGCCTTAGCCATGTTTTGTTGCGTATAGGTTGGAAAAGCAGAGGCCAATAGAGAGGGGGAAAGCAGACACAAAAGGAGAGAGGATAGGTAGAGTCAGGGTGAGGAGTCAGGGTGATGAGAGGAGAGGAGGGGCCAGAGAACATGTAGAAGAGTTGGCATTGCTCAAGACAAGAGGTACTACTTCATATGAGAAAAGAGGAGTAAGAATGAGGATGGGCACATATGTCATGGCCGTGACACTAAACCGATAAAAAGCAAAACTGATAGCCTCAATATCTTTTATGAAGATAGAGTCTTTCCCTTAAGTAGAAGCAGTCTCAGGGAACCTGAGGAGATGGACAAAGTTTAGAAATAGTCTCAAGGAAAAAATACAAGGTTAGTGACTTAAAAAATCTGAGGTTTGATGGCATAAAAATGGATGCATAGATCAATAGAACAGAATAGAGCATACAGAAATAAACCCATGAATATCTGGTCAACTAATTTATCACAAAAGAGTCAAGAACATACAATGGAGAAAGGACGGTCTCTTCAATAAATGGTGTTAGGAAAACTGGATAGCCCTAGGCAAAAAAATAAATAAGTACAGCTGGACCACTATCCTGCACTATAACAAAAATTAACACAAAATGGGTTAAATACTTGAAAGTAAGACCTGAAGCATGAAACTCCTAGAGGAAAATACTGGGGTAAGCTTCTTAACACAGGTCTTGGTGATGACCTTTTTAGATTTAACACCAAACGCAGAGGCAACAAAAGCAAAACAAACATGTGGGACTATATGAAACTAAAGAGCTTTTGCTTAGCAAAGGAAACCATCAACAAAATGAACCTGCAGCCTATGAAATAGAAGGGAAAAAAAGAAATGAAAGAGTAACAGAGGGAGACGTGAATAAGGTGTCAAGTGTTAACCTGAGGGTCAGTCTTTAGGACAGAGGTGGTTCTGCTCCTGGATTTCTGGAAGGTGGTTAGGGGCCACGATTGTGCCGTCACCTTCACATCTATTCGTTATACTGTTTTGAGTGTAACCTATGAAGAGCGAACATCAATTCAAGAGGACCGATTCCTATTCCAGAGCTAGGTATAAGTTCAGAGTGAAGAGTGTGACAAGAGCTAGTATGACTACTGTCATCATTCTCCTGCATGATGCACGATGGAGAAACATTTATTACTGCTTGGCATGTATGCCCTCCTTTTCCGGTAAAAGCTCCACAATTTTTATTGTGAAATCATCCTTCCTCCACACTCACTTTATAGACTTTTTTTTTTTTTTCTGTTTACTACCATGCAACAGATTCTCACTGCTGAGGATACAGCAGTAAACAAAACTGACAAAATACCTACTCTCATGGAGTTTACATTCTAGGGATTCAGCCTCTGTATTTCAGACAGAGACGACTCTACCCCTTACTTTATGAGGCACATGCCAGGGCCCAGCCAGCCAGAGTAGCAAATTCCCATGGCTATGGTAACTGGTTCAAGGTAAAGCATGTGACACACACAAAGCTCATCCTAAGAGTTTTGCCAGAATGATCGGAAGAGAAGTGCTCTCTTTTTTCTTTTTCTTGAACTAGAAGATACAAGCTTCAAGGGATACCATGAAAAGACAACCTGCATAAGCAAGAACCTAACAAATGGGCAAGTAAAGCCAAGAGATAGAGAGAAAGTGAGCGAGCTCTAATGACACTGTTGGACTCCTGGAAGCAAACCATGCCTGAAACATGATACCCCAGGCCTTCTAGGGTATTGAAGTCAATAGTTTTTTTTCCCCTTAAACCAACTTTAGCTATTTTTCTCCTTTTAGTAACTGAAGAGCCTTAGTTAATAGAATATTTTTTTATGATGCCTAAACAAAATTAGGTACGCCAAGGTCATTTTTATTTCAAGGCTAACAAAGCTTTTTCAAACTCAGAGTCACAAAGATTCCCACACTAAGCTGTAACTCTGTATCTCAGATGACATCCTAATACGAACTCGTGCTGGATCCTATAGTTAAACCTGCTCCCTTCCTTCTCTTTTCTGAGACCTCTAGCCTTCTGTCAAAAAAAAAAAAAGAATTTGTCATTAATGACAGGAAACTCCTCTCTTCAAAAATCTGCTCTCTCTCTCTGCTCCCATGACACGCTTATAAAATTAAAAACTGACAAATGGGCCCAGGGAAGCTCAATATTTGTCCCACCCTTAAACGAGACTTCACATTTTCTTTATTTTTATTTTACTGCTACACAATTTTATTTCCACTGAGGAGTTAAAAGCAAAACTTCTACCCTGAGGAATGCTGCCTTTTGAACTAGACCTCAAAGTATTAAGGACAAGAAATAAACTCAGATTTTTTTTCTTTTAGGAAAGAGAAGCAAAATAAAGCTGATTTCCTGAAATTACTCATGAAAGTAAACTCTCAATGTGACAAAAATGATAAGAAGTTCTGTGTGAACAAGAGAAACGGTTATTTGGAGGCAGATCCTGGAAGTTTATAAACCAGGAGAGCAACTTCACACTGCTGATTCCCAGGGCGGCTTCCCCTGGCTCTCTGAGATAAGAGGTGACTTCAAGAGCTATGTCTTACCCACCGGAGGGTTTCTCATTCCCCATTCAACTTAACTGCCTGAGGGCTCACTGTTAGACATCCCAAGTGGAAATGAGAAGAGTCAAGAAAGGTGTACCAAATGTTTTCCTTTAAGAAACACATCCAGATAGGGCAGTGAGAAGGATAAATTATTAAACAAACACAAAGTAGACAGAGGGTGTTATGAGAAGAAGGTATTACAGATGAGGAGAGAGGTTCAAGGAAGGTGCTCTCGTGTGCTCTCTCTCTCTTTCTCTCTCTCTCTCTCTTTCTACACACACACACACACACACACACACACACACACACAGCTGAGCTGAGACTTGAAGGGTAGGTAGAAGTACACCAGTTGACAAGGAAGAGAAAGATACTCCAGATGGAGGGAAATCCGGCTTTCCAACATCGCACCTGGCAGATGTGATGATTGGTTACTTGGGAAACACAAATCAGAATATGCGTAATCAAATAAGAATTAAGATATCTGAAATAGTTACATTGAGATATGATGTTTTCTCTGCTCAATTTCTAATCTGTTTTCATCATTTAGAAGAGCCTCAATGTCTTCTGAAGATGACTGTATATATATTTTTAAAATAGCCCTAGACTTTTAGGGCCAACTCTGATGAATAAAGTCATTGATCAAGCCTGGGAATATTAGTTTAGGTGAAATAAAGTAAGTAGGCCATAAAGTAATCACATTTTTTTTTTTTTTTGAATAATGATAAGCTGGCCTCAAGTCAATTCCAAAAGGGAAAACATATTAAACAATGAAAGAAGCCTTCAAATAGGGTATTACATGAATATGTTGCAGGGTAAGTACTATTCAAAAGACACTCCTAAGTTGAATCTTGAAGGTTCAACAGGAATTTTTCAGCCAGATAATGGTATAGATTCTGGTATGTTTGTTTTTTAAAAGGCTCTCTGTAGTCATCGCTCCTAAGAGTTGGAACACAGGGTTGAGGCATAACTTATCCCAGTTATTGGTCTAGACTCTCCCTTACTAGTTGCCATTTGAATTTTCAAATAAAAAATGGCTGGAATATGATATTCCACTGAAATAAAAACACCACTTTCTTGGAAAAATGTGTTACACCAATGCATGATGTAGTAGCTGTCATTTAAAAAAACCATGCTGGATAAGAGTTTCATTATCTCTTATATAACTACCAAGGAATAAACCAATGTGAGTACCAACAGGAAGAATGACTACATCAGCATATCAAAACATAGTGACAGTAAGAAATTTCTTCAAGTTATTTGATTAGTTCACCTCCACTTCAAGAAAAACTCATTTTATATATTTGCCAGCCCTGTTTCTGAAACATTTCCATACTGAGTCTATCTTGCAATATAATAAAAGATTTTAAATACTAAAAAATTCCTAAAAGGAATTATTCTCAACATCTAAAATTTGTTTTTTAAAAGCACATGTTTACTTGCCTTTATTTTCAAAAATTAATGCACCTGTTCAAATATGTATTCACATAGAAAATCTATGCTCCACCCCAAAATTTTCACAATATGATTAGATGGCCTCTAAGAATCACTTCTAAGTTCTAATTTTCCTGTGTGAACTTAGGTTTGTCATATCAGTTTTGGTTGATTTTTATAAATAGAATATTCCTGTCATTCATATACTTCTACTGAGCTTAGTGGTTTTTTTATTATTATGTTTTATTTTAGTTTTCTGTTGAAATGTAACATGCAGTGTTAAAGCAAAAAAGGGCTTGTACATACTTAATGAGTTTAATTTAAAATCGAGAGACTTTAATATCAATTTGTCCATGGTTAAAATCTACTTCTTTAAAAAATACAGAATTTGCTAAGTGGTATATGCCCTAACAAATATGGAATCTACTCAGATGTATCTGCCACTTGTAGTCTTATACTATGTTTAATTCCAAATGTTGTTGCAATTGTTTTCCCTTATTGTTAACGGCGAGGCTAAGAATTAAATCCCACACCATGTTGTATATAGACTAGCATCCATCGCGTCACAAAAAAATGAACATACAATAAAATTAAGATGGTTTTCTTAAGGCTTGAAATTAACAGCATTAGATCTAAGGAGAATACTGAAATGGGTAGCTCTATTCTAGACAAACCTCGTAATGGCTAAAGTGCTGTTTACAGAAACTCACTACCAATATCTCCTTTGTTCATATTTAACAGTTTACAGGCTATAATGAACAATGCTAGACAGCAAAATTTGACAGCTTTAATTTCCTAGTTAACTAAAATATATTCATATTATATTAGTAGAATTGTGAAATTATTACATGAGTACACGTAAGTCCAATTGATTGTCTTATTTTATTTTAAAGGTTCATTTTTCTATTACATTAGTAAAGAACAATGAAAACCAAAAACATGTTATTTTAGCAAATTATAAGTTTAACCTCAAAACAATGATCTATTATATACATTTGTTTTAATATTCAACTGTTTCTCTACATTGAAACATGTAAAAGTGCATCTGACCTGGAAGTACTTCTGACATGGATCACTGGATGTCAGCAATGGTGCAGGAAAGCAGTTATAATTTGAAATCTGAAAAGAGGGATCATTTGAAAAATTAAAACCCTAAATAACAAAGCATAAAAGGAAAAAAGCATAGCATCAAAAATCCTTCCAAAAGCTATTTAAAATGTTAAACAAATTTTGGCAGATAATATCCAAATTTCTGTTTATTTATAGTTGGTCATAGTAAAATTTAAATTCCTGCTCGGCTACATTTCCCACAAACATTTCTTAAGATTTTTTTTTTCCCCATGCTAGGCTTAAGTTTATCTATCTATCTATCTATCTATCTATCTATCTATCTATCTATCTATCTATCTAAAGTTTCCAATGCAGTGCTATACACAATTCAGAAGCTAGTAAGGAAAAAGCTGATAGAATTCACCATTTAAAATTTTAAACCTTCTGTTTAGGAAAAAAAAATAATGGCTATAAACACAGTAAAGACAAAAAACAAACTAAAAAAAAATTAACACCAAAAATGATATAAAAGAGTTAATTTCCTTTATATAGAAAGAGCTCCTTGAAATTAAAAAGAAAAGTATGAATAAGCCTATAGGAAAATGAGTACAATTCCCAAGAGAAACACGAATGTCCAATAAATGTATAAATAACTTCACCTAAAAGTGAAGAAAATATGAACTTAAATATAAATAATAATGACTTACTGGTTTTCCTATAACTGCAAAGATTAGGTCTTGCTAACACATAACCTAAGACAAGGACACTGGAAATAGGAGTCCTTAAGCCTTGTTGGTGGGAGTAAAAATTTGCAAAACTCTTTGGAGGGCCATTTAGAAATATCTGCGCAAATTAAAAATGCATGGACCTATTGCTGAGTAATTCTGTTTCTAAGAATTCATTATGTAAACCTACATGGACTCTACTGTTCTACAAGTAAAAGATCAGTAACAACCTAACTGCTCCTCAGTAGACAGCTGGCTCATTAAATATAATACATCCAAGCCACCTGCAAAAGAATGAAACTAGACTGTTGTCTATCACCACAAACTAAAATTAACTCAAAATGGATTTAGGACCTAAATATAAGACCTGAAACAATAACATGTATAGAAGAAAACATAGGAACTAAACTCAAGGACCTTGGACTTAAAGAGAATTTTATGAATTTGACCTCAAAACCAAGGGAAGTAAAAGCAAAATTAAGTGAATGGGATTACAAAAAACTAAAAAGCTCCTGCTCAGCAAAAGAAATAGTCAACAAGGTAAAGAGAAAACCATCTGAATGGGAAAATATCTTTGCAAGTAATGCTTCTGATAAGGGCCTAATGTCCAAAATATACAAAGAACTCATAGAGCTCAATAACAACAAAAAACAAATGATCCAGTCCAAAAATGGGCAAAGGATCTTAACAGACACTTCTCCCTAGAGGATATATAAATGGCTAATAAATATTTGAAAAGATGCTCAACACCGCTAGCTATTAGGGAAATGCAAATCAAAACCACAATGAGATACCATCTCAACCTGTTAGAATAGTTATAATCAACAGGACAAGTAATAACAAATGTTGGAGAGGATACAGAGAAAAAGGAACCCTCATGCAATGCTGGTAGGACTACAAACTGGTACAGCCATTATGGAAAACAGGATGAAGGTTCCTCAAAAACCTAAGAATTGATTTACCATATGATCCAGCAATCCCTCTACTGGGTATCTACACCAAAGACTTGAAAACTCATATCCAAAAAGATATTTGCACACTCATATTCATAGCAGCATTGTTCACAGTGGTCAGGACATGGAAGCAACCGAAGTGTCCTACAATAGAGGATTGGCTAAAGAAGCTGTGGTACATATATACAATGGAATATTACTCAGCCATAGGAGGGGATGAAATACTTCAATTTGCAACAACATGAATGGACCTGGAGATAATCATGCTAAGCGAAATAAGCCAGACAGAAAAAGTTGAAAATCATATGATATCACTTATATGTGGGATATAAGCCTAAAAGCAGCAAATGAACAGGACAAACAGAGACTCATGGACATGGACTATAGACGAGTAGCTACCAGAGGGTAGGAGATGGGAGCAGAGGGAAGGTAAACAGGGTAAAGCGGGTCAAATATGTGGTGACAGAAAGAAATCTAACTATGGGAGGTGAACACACAGTGTAAATATATATATGATTTATGTTAAAGTGTACATATGAAACTTATTGGATTTCATTAACCAATGTCACCATAAAAAATAAATTTAAAAAAATTATACATCTGTATAATGGAAAACCGTGCTACCATTAGGAAAAATAAGCAGATCTACATGAACTTATGTGAAAAGGACTTTGAGATATATCACTGAGAGGTGAATAATATGCATAGCATAGTATGACTAAATTTAAAATTTTTAAAAGCATATATATGTGCATACACGCGCTTGCATCCGCACATGCATATATACACTCTTGCATTTATATAGAAAATTTCTTAAAGAATTAATAAAGAAGTAAATACAGGTGTAAACTGCCAGTTTACCAACTAGATACATAATAAGGAAAACTGAAAACAGACCTTGTTTTCAGTGAGTTGCTATCAGAAATGTCACTTAGAATAATAATGTGTTATACTAATTTGAATGCTGATACTGCATGATTCCATTTATATAAAATGCAAAAACAGGAAAAACTTATCTATGTCAGGATGATGATTTACAGGAAAGGGGAAAAAAACAAGAGGGTAGCCTCTGGGATACTGTGATGGTAATGGACTGATCTAGATGTGAAAATTCATTGAGCTGTACCCTATGTCCACATTTCTATATGCTTATTGCACTTCCATGAAACATTAAAAGAAAAAGTCAAATGCTAGAGGTTTTCTAAAGCATTATTCAAATTGAGAAACTTTATATTTGCAAAGACTAAATTCTAAATTTTCCAAACTAGTAGCTTTTAATGGGTATTACTTCCAACTTTATGATTCAGATAATAACCTGACAACCTCGTCAATTGGCCCACAATAATTTTTAATCATATTTTCACATATTGTGGGTAAGGCTTATTACTCTGGTATACTTAAAAGGGTTGGTTTATGTTTAACTGTCCTGAAACAGCAAGAGATGCTTCTTCTATCACCTTTGCTTTTGCCCTATACCTTTCTCAGCTCCCTAAAAGTATTTCACAATTCAGTTTTCTCTTTTAGTTTCTGTCTTCAGTGTACCTTCAGTTATAAGCAGAGACAGATGTGAGGTGATAGATATTTCAAGAAAATTAATACTAATAAAGTAGAGATAAATCTAAGAAAAAGCATACTTACAGGAGTATTTTGAAAAGGCTAAGAACCTGTGCACCTTTTAGTGGATATACTCCTTAAAAATAAAATATTCCTTTTTTTCCCCCAAACACAAACTCCAATTCTATGAAGTTAAGAATTAGGCAATCTGCCAATCATTCATATTTTAAATGGTCACGTGGTATTATTATCTGACTAGTATTTATTCCATGCTTGCCATGGAATAAATGTGCCATGCATTATGCTAGGGAGAGGGAAAACGTTAGTGAACAAAAACACATTCCCATCTCTCATTGAACTTATAGCCTAGTCAGGGAGATAGATGTTAATTACAAAATTATTTTAACCAGTATACATGGTTTGGACTCAGTTCTATTAGAAAAATGTTATGAGGGAATACGTGCCAGACTGAAGAGTCAGAAACCCTTCCCTGAGAAAGTGAAATTTAAGTAAACCTGAGCACTAAATAGAATTTTTAGTTAGGTAAACATTTATTAAACCCCTACTATGTGCAAGGGCCTCCCCAGCCCTGCAGAGCTATTTTTCCCTGGCACTGATATCCTTGATCCATAAGTCTAAGCTAGTAAAACAGTTCCCAAGAATTCTGTGGCATGGACTAATTCTATATAAACAATAACCTAAGAAAATATCAGAGTACTTAAGCATGGTATGAAGAATAATCTATAGCTGTGCTGTTCAATTAAGCATAACTAACAGTTGAAAGGTGACTAATACAACTAAGAAACTCAATTTTTGATTTTATTTAATTATTAACATCAATATAATTTATAAACTGATACCTGGAAAACATTAAAGTCAGTTTGGAACTCTCTAGGTAAGTGAACCTACTTTTTCAACTATAAATTTTATGAATCTAAATACAGATCAAGTATTCCCAATGAAAATTTTGTATACAGGTTGAGTGCTATAGTGTAAAATACACGCTGATTTTGAATACTCTGCATGAAAATAAATGTAAAGTATCTCATTAATAATTCTTAAATATTGATTACATGTTGAAATGATAATATTTTGGCTATAGTGTGTTAAATAAAACAGATTGTTAAAAGTAATTTCACCCATTTCTTTTTTAAAATATGAGTACCAGAAAATTTCAAATTACATATATGGCTCACATTATATCTCTACTGGAGAAGTGCTGATCTAGATAATGCAGACATATTCTGAAACTTTATCCTAAACAAAACATTAAAACTACAAAGGATAATGCAGATGCCAGAACTAGTAAGAATAAGTCACTACCCCAGGTGTGAAGGAAGAGAAAGCTGTGTACAGAGAGGGCACTGCCCAACACAGCCACCATCTTCAATGGAGGTTCACAGCCAGCCCTCAGCAACTCTGTACAAAACTGGAATCTTTACTGGGTCTCGCTGCCTGATCTTTTGGCTATAAGGATGAGAATTTATTCCTTAGTAAGCTTAAGCTGTGTGTAATTCCTCTTTTTCTAAGAAAGAGATGAAAAATCAAAAATGTCTATCTACTTAGATCCAGCTCAAGTATTACATCCTTGATAAAATTTTCTTTGAACTCTCTATTGTAATCACTATCATCCTACTGCTAAACTTCATACATATTTCTACTACTACACAACATGACATTAAATTTTTATTTTTATCTTCTTTTCCTAATAGAGGGTAAATCCCTTGAAGAAAGGACTGCCTTATTTTTATTTTATTATTTTTATTAAGGTATAATTGACATAAAAATTATATTAGCTTCAAGTATATAACAAGATGATTCAATATTTGTATTTGCTGTAAAATGATCACCATAATAATTTTGGTTAACATCCAATACCATACATAGTTATAATTTTTTTTCTTGTAATGAGAACTTTCTATGTACTTTTAAAAGATGCCACACCTTCTTATTCCATACACAAGAATAAACTCAAAATAGATTAAAGGCTTAAATGTAAGACCTGAAACCATAAAACTCCTACAAGAAAACAGGTAGCAAACTCTCTGACATTGCTCTTAGTAATATTTGTTTTTGTGATATATCGCCTTGGGCAAGGAAAATAAAAGACAAATAAACAAATGGGACTACAAAGAGTTTTTGCTCAGCAAAGGAAACTATCAACAAAATGAAAAGATAACCTACTGAATGAGAGAAGATATTCGCCAATGATACATCTGATAAGGGGTTGATATCCAAAATTTATAAAGAACTCATACAACTCAGCACCAAAAAACCCCAAACAATTCAGTTAAAAAATGAGCAGAGGACGTGAATAGGTATTTCTTCACGAGGACATAGAGATGGCCAATAGATATATGAAAAGATGCTTAACATCACTAATCATCAGAGAAATGCAAATTAAACCACAATGAAATATCTCCTCATACCTGTCAGAATGGCTATCATCAATAAAGCAAAAAACAAGTGTTGGCGAGGATGTGAAGAAAAGAGAACCCTTGTACACTGTTGGTGGGATTACAAATTGGTGCAGCCATTATGGAAAACGATATGGAAGTTCCTCAAAATATTAAAAATAGAACTGCCTTAGGAGCCAGCAATTCCATTTCTGGGTATTGATATGAAGAAATCAAAAACACTATTTCTAAAAGATATATGGACCTCTGCATTCATGGCAGCACTATTTACAATAGTCAAGATATGGAAGCAACCTAAGTGTCCATGAATAGATGATTGGATAAAGAAGAAGTGATACATATATACATGGAATACGACTCGGCCATACAAAAATGAAATCTTACCATTTGGAGCAAGATGGATAGACCCAGAGGGTATCATGCTAAGTGAAACAGGTCAGAAAGAGAAAGACAAATATCATATGATCTCACTTATATGTGGAATCTGATATGTAACTAATATAAAATAATACTGAATGTCAACTGTAACTGAAAAATAAGATGTCGATGAGGGACAAAAGATATAAATAAAAATCGAAGAATTTCACTCTATCTTTCCCAAATATAGTCAAAAAAAGTTTGACAAATTCTTCTCGGTTTACCTCACTCTCTCTTCTATCCATTCACGTCTGGACCTTTAGTTCCATAACTCCTGACCCAGCCTCAGTCTAATCCCTCCCCACACCTCCTCCCTTATCTGTCCCAACTCCACCATGCCAGATAAATACTGCAGAAACGCTCCATTCACCATCACTACTTTATCACAAAATCTCCAGAATAAAATTCTTTCAGCCATTGACAATCTAATGCCTAACTGATTCTAGAACTCTCTTTACTCAAATCCTTCATTACCTTCGAACAGCTACTATTTTCTTGAAAACTCAAACCCAGTGCAATCCTGTCAGACCCAACACTCTCTTGCTATAACAAGTGTTTTATAACATTCCCCTTTACTATCCTGAAATGAAATTCATAGATAATATAACCTATCTATACATGTTAATTACAGAAAAGGAGAAACAAAAGGAGAGATATATTTCAATAAGCAAAGTCTTGGGCCTGATGACACTGCTGGTCATAATGAACAGTCATCAATGCTTGCATCTATGGGTAAAACCACTGAGTGTGACAGCTACAAATGCAAAGTGATAGAGGCGTGTATTGTCAACCCAGAAATAATATGCGTTGCTGTCAATAACATCAATTTCAAAATGCTGAATGACTCCAAGAAAATTCCACAAAAATATTAAATATATTTATCAACTAGAAGGTATTTCTACTTCTGGAATATATATTTATATTATATTAAAGCCATAAAAAGTGCTTTATGTTTAAAACTTACAGACTCAGATAATTAGAAGCATGTTATTCACCTACAGGAATATTTGGTAGGGTATTTGCAAGTTTTGCAGAGTTAAGACAGTCTTTGTCACACAGAGTTGTCTTGGGTACTGCAAGACATTTATCATCCCTGGTTTCTGCCCTTCCACACCCCCTAAGCAGTGCTCCAGACATCTCCAACCCCCCAACTTTAAAAAGTGTAACCTCAGCCCAGTCTAATCTCTTTCTCTTAACTCATTCGATTCTTAGGTCCTGTATGACCTTGAACCAATACTTAATGTCTGAAGAGTGTCATATTTAACTGCAAATTGTGGTTCTCATTGGTCTGACAGTTATGAGGATCAAATGAGATACATGTTGCTTGCTTGCTTTGCTTAGTGCCTGGCAGATACCGAACATTCGATTAATGCTAACTGCTATTACTATTGTTATTGTTATTTTTTTTTTTCTTATATATATGACCTGTTTTCTCAATGAGGTTGTATGCTTTCTGAAGAAAAGCTAAGTTACTTGGCAATCTTTGCACATTTACCGTAAGTATTCAATACACTTTGGTGGTCCACATCTTCTGTCTTCTCTCCCTGTCTGATCTCTCGTGAAAATGTTTTACAGATAATAAGCTGAGTTTAAGAATGGAGCTAGTTTAAAACTGCACTTATAATGAAAATTTGCCATTATTGAAATCATTATTGTAACCTGCTATGCACAGGAAGGGCTATCAAAAAAACTACTGTCTTACCCTTGCTGTGGAAAATATGCAGGGTTGTGTTAGCGGATACTTTTAAAGTGGATATTGCATTCAAGGATTAGATCTGCCTCCAAATTCATACTGACTCAATCTTGCTTTAAAGTTTTAAACATTTTCCCCTGAAGAGCTTAATCTCTACTTCTATATCTATAAAATGGAGCAGCTGCATCAGATGACTAGGGTTCCTTCCAGTACCAACATGACCTAACATTTACTGAGCACTTACTATGTGCCAGGCACTATGTGCTAAGTGGGTACTTTATAAGGATTATTTCATTTATCACTTCCAATAACCTTATGGGAGCGGTATTGGTATTACATCAATTTTATTGATAGGGAAACAAAGGCATAGAAGGTTATGTAACCTGTCCAAGGTCACATGGGAGGCAAGTGACAGAGCTGGTATCAGGACCCACATCTGTTAGCTCATGACCAGGCTCATGACCCTATGCCATGTTTCTCAGGACTCTTTCTCTTGAAGTTGACTCAGATCATCTGAATTAAGTCTGCAAGACAGTTCTTGCCACAGTATTATTCTTTTGAAGTTTCTGATCAACATCCTGATATACAGGTAAACAAAAAACAAAGGGGGCTCTCAACTGCTGGCAAGCAAAACCTGAGTCCTCTTTTTTCCTTATAGCTCAAGACAGCAAAATAGAGCACAATTAAAAACAAGTGTGTGAGATTTTATCTCACTCTGGGGGTGAGTTCTAAAGTCAGAAAACGAAGCAAAACTCGACAACAGTCTAACTTACTTTGAAAAATCCTTTAAATTGCCTACTTAGTACAATACACTGTTTCTGTTAAACAACTAAAATGTGCGTAATTTTGTGATACACACATAATGAAGAGTATTTAGCAAGTATATGTATATGCAAATTTTTATTTCAGTGTTTTATATTTAAACAGAAAAGAAAGTAGAGCATATAATATTGCACTCAGTGGGAACAAACTTGATTTAAAAAAACTTTTGAGATATAATTACTAGTAACAATTTCTTGCCATCTGTTTACCTGGGTGCTGCATATCCGCTGTTGAAAACCACTGTTCTGGAAGAGCCTAAATTTACCACTTATTATAATTTAAAGTAGAGAGAAAAGAAACAATAAAGGTGTAGAGAACTCATCCTATCTCTAATGTCTTTATTTAAGCAAAAACACTAAAGGGGATTAATTTGTGACTCCAGCTCTTTATCCTTTCTTATTGTTGTTAACTGCCACTGTACTTTTTTTGTTCTTTTAAATTTACTTTTCAATTACAGTTGACATACAATATTATATTAGTTCCAGGTGTACAACATAGTGATTAGACATTTACATATCTTACGAAGTGATCACTTAACAAGTCTAATACCCATCTGACATCATAGTTATCTAGCTCTTTATCTTACTTGATCCAATGTTCTTAAAGCCAGATTTCAAAACCAATTCCTAAAACACTATCAAACAGAAAAATATGCATAGAGGGGAAAGCTCTATTTCCTGAAATGAATCCCAGGAGAAACCACCAACTGGAATAGAAATATTTTCAAGATGAACTATAAATGTAGGTTTTTCCATTTATGAGTTACCTTTACAACTCTGAAGACATTTGTAAATGAAGCAAAAGTTTTATGCTTCCCCCACAAATATACTTGATCCCCATTTTTCATATTTCAAAGGTATAACATCTCAGATTAGAAATAATAGCAATGTTTAATGTTTCTAAGAAGAGCCAGTTTAAAATATGCTGCTGGATAGCCACGGAGGACAGTCTGCATTAATAGTCTTAATCAACAACCTCTCTGAATGCTTGCTCTCTGCTCTGTGACTTGCAGCCTAGCTATGTGACTTGCTTTGAACAATAAGTTAGCAAATGAGAGACAATGAAGCTTGAAAAGCATGGCTGGTTTCTAGCCCCATGAAAAAGAAAAACGATCTGTGCCACTGCTACTAGAACGCGCCTCGGCTGGCCTGGCAGAAGGATGTTGGAGACTTGGGTAGGATACCTGAATCTTCTTGTCCAAGGCCATCTTGGACCAGCCTAAGCCAGCTGACCATCAAACACATGGGAAAGTGCCACAAAGACCAGCAGCTAGCTAACTGCAGGCACATGAGTGAACCCAGCCTGTTTAAGCAACTAAATTTTGGAGTCATTCCTTATGCAGCATTTTTGTGGCAACAGATAAATGATACACTAATTATACCCACAACAACCAAAATGAGATCGTAGAAGAGCCGTTGGGATTAAACCTGAATTGATCCAGGGGAGGTATGATGCTATGTGAGGATCCCACCATAGTGAATCAAGGCGTGTGTGTGTGTGGTTTCTTTTTTTTTTAGGTTTTAATTTCATACTTTTTAAGTGAGGTAACACTGGTTAAAAATAACATTACCTAAGTTTCAGGTATACCTTATAATTTGATATCTGTATACAATATAGTGTGTTTACCACCAAAAGTCTAGTTTCTATCCATCACCATATTACCCTTTATCCATTTTACCCTTCCCCCACGCCTTTCCCTCTGGTAACCACCAATCTGTGTCTGTGTCTATGGGTTTGTGGGAATCAAGTTCTTTCCTGGAGATTTATTCCCTCTGTAGATTGATTACACAGGGTTATCTTGACCAAGATAGGCTGCATCTTTGGTCACTACTGTTGTTCACTCACAACACACAACCAGTTGCACATTAGAACTACCTGTGATAGCACATTTAGGAATTTTTCATGAGGACATACAAGTGGCATTATTTCTAGAAGGAACACAATCAGAAACAAGTTAAATGTCCATCAATGAGAAACTGATTAAATAAAACATCACATCTATATAATAGAATGACAGTCATCATTTAAAAGTAAGGATGTTCCTATAATTACTTACATAGAAACATACAATCAAACATGATTGAATGAAAAAACTAGCTATAAAAAAGTATATAAGTATACTGGCATTCCATACACAGTGCTTTCAACTTTACTGTATGTTTGAAAATTATCATAATAAAAAGTTGGAGTAAGAAAGGATATGTAGTATCATTGTTTTATAAATTTTTAAAATGCTCTATGGTATGAAATTTTATAAAAATACAGAACACTAAAAAAATTAAATTCCATATAAACTTAATGATTAAAAAAATAATAATAAGGAACAGAGTGGCATCCTTACAAACAATGAAAACATACCAAAAAGCAGGTTTTAAAAAAAATGAAAACTGTAATATACTATTATTTCAAAAGAAAAAGATTATTTAAAAAAATAACATAAAACACAAAAGAACAGCATACATCTGAACTAGAAGATATATACAGATAGTCCTTGGCTTATGATAGTTCAAGTTAACAATTTTTTGATTTTATGATGATGAGAAAGTGATATGCATAATAAACTACATGAAATAGTCAACACTTTATTATAAAATAGACTTTGTTAGATGATTTTGCATAACTATAGGCTAATAAGTGTTCTGAGCACATTTAAAGTAGGTTAGGCTAAGCTATGATGTTGGGTAGGTTAGATATATTAAACACACTTTTGACTTACTATATTTTCAATTTACTATGGGTTATAAAACATAATTCCATCATAAGTCGAGGAGTTATCTGTATATAATTTATATAATCTATTTAATGTCTCGCTCTCTCCTATTTGGAAAAGCTCCATGAGGCCAGGAACTACGTCTATTTCATTCATCTGTACATTCCCAGTGCCAGGTACATGGAAGATGTTCAACAAATAGTTCGTAAGGGAATGAATAGAAAAGCTCACCAAAATGTTAACAGCAGTATTTTCTGGGTAGCAGGATTTAGAAAAATGTCTTCTAATGTTTTATATGTTGCTGATTTAAGTAATTTTATTACAATGAATATAAAGCATTTTCATACTAAGAGCAAGAGTTACTTTCAATGTGAAGAAAAATAAAGTTCAGCCTATGGCCATGTCACCCTGAACAAGCCCGATCCCATCTGATCTCGGAAGCTAAGCAGGGTCGGGTCTGGTTAGTACTTAGATGGGAGATCACGTAGAAGACCAGATGCTGTAAGTGTAAAAAATTAAAAAATAATAATAATAAGGGATCATGGATCATAAGCTGACAAGGTCCTTGCAATCTGTGAGGTCAACCAAGGGTTGCCTCGTCTAAAAAAAAATAAAACAATAAAAAATAAATAAAGTTTTACAAGAAGTTATATATATGTATATACCATATCGCTTTTAAAATAAAGAAAAAATAGCACCCCAATCCCCTACACTCACTGCATGTCTTCTACTCATAGGTGAAGGCTCTGGGGTAAAAGATGATAAGGCTGAGTTTTACTAAGAAAGACTAGGTTTAGCGCTTGTGAAAAGGAAGACAGCAAACGCCCCCATCTGCTTTCCATGCTACTCTTGACAGATTTTACTCTGTAGCTCAGAAAACACGTTAATAGGACTTCTTGTGGTGAGAGGAAGGGATTAAAAAAGCAAAGAACCCTGTTGTGATAGTTTGGCACTATAGGGGAAAGGCTCACAGTGTCTGCAATTTATGGAACAAAGATAACATCTTTTCATAAAATCTACACTCCGAGATATCCCAAATACACAACCAAGAAAAGCCAATGGCAGTGACACAAAAAGCACCAAACACAACAATCCCAAACAAGAATGAGATGAAGCCTTACTCTGCTTAACTGGGCCCTCATATATCTATTGGAGAAAACATAAGAGATGAACTGCCTCATAAAGCAGATGGTCTTCTCCAGTTCCTTTTTTTTTTTTTAAAGATAATTAAAGGAAATGAAAAAACGATCTTGTTAAATTGTCCAAGGAAAATGATTTCATCTGAAGTTGAATGCATGAGTTTCTGAAGAAAGAATTTCGCGTTTCCCCACAGAGCTGACGCAGGGCATTTGGTAATGCCTATATTAAAAAGGGAAGCTGCTCCAAGGGCAGTTCCCTCCTAGACAGGAAGGAACACCCTCGCAGGTCTCACTAACAGAGGCAAGAAGGAAGGCTGAGCAGTAACCGGGCCCTGTTGAAAGAGCACTGGAATAGCAGTCAGGACTAACAGGATTTGACTTCTTGATTTGTGATTCAGAGGAATCTAGTTCACTTTATCACCTGTTAATTTTTCTCAGAGAAATGCATCATTTATTTCCCTATCCCAGGGGTCCCCCAATTTTTTGGCACCAGGGACCAGTGCTCCTACGATCATTTAATGCTTGATGATCTGAGGTGGAGCTGAGGCAGTGATGCTACACTGGGGAGCGGCTGCAAATAAGGATGAAGCTTCCCTTGCTCACCCGTCCACTCACCTCCTGCTGTGCAGCCTGGTTCCTGTTAATGTCTGTGGTGTGGGGCTTGGACCCCTGCCCTATCCTATCTTGCTAGTAGAACAAATGAGATAATGGGGGAAATCTCTGTAAAACAAAGACTATAAATGCAACATTGTTAGTTCATAATGGGATTTTGTTTTATTGCTAGATATAAAAGTCCCATTGTGCAGTATTGTTTAAAATTAAAAATCAGGGGAAGAGAAATAAAGATCTAGGAGCTTTGAACCCAACAAAGGAATACTATGTCCATTTCTGTTCTCCTCTAAGCTCTAAGACACTTTTCTTAGGAAAAAGAGAGACAGATGAAAGTATACCTCAAACACAACTCAGGATTCCATGCCAGATTCTTGACTGAGACACTGATAGGAGCCAGGGGTCTTTTATAGCGTTGGCTGAGATTCAGCTAGAGAGAGCATTGCCCCAAAATGTTTCCACGTATTGCCTTCCCACTGAGCTTGAATTTCTAACCAAAGCCCAGGGGATACTATTAAGCCCTGGATAATATTAAGTAACTAACAATTGTTGAGGGCTTCCTCTGGGCTAATCATAAACAGTGTGCACAATCTCTCTCAGTTCCCACAAGTCCTAGGAGGTAGCTAATATTATTCTCCTTGTTTTACACAGAATACACAGAGCTATAGTGACATTAAGAAACTTGCAAAACATCAGGCAGCTAATAAGCAGCAAGGCCCAGACCCCAAATCCAGTCAATGGATTCTAGAATCCTTGGTTTAATATTCTATACTAATGCCTCCTCCAGGAAGTAGAAAGAAGGATGGAGTTGGTGAAACAGAAACTCCAAAGGCCCCATTTGCAGAGTTTATCAATCCCTCATCTACTGGAACTAGAAGGAGAGTGTCATAAACAAGCAATTAAGAATTGGCTTCTCTTCAGCCACATCACAGAACAACACAGAACTTTCCTTCTGATTTGCCTCCTAAATATATCTAGATCTCTCCTACTTTCCTGCATGCTTGAAATCCTTTCTCCTTTCCCCTATGAACTTTTCCTGATGCTTCTAACATCACTTTCCCAGTCCCTCTCTATGAAAACCAAATCTACTCCATGTCTCAACAATTACAGATAAATCCCATTTTAACACATTACGTATATGAATGATTCCTGATTTTACCATATAGTGGCTTAGGAGACGCTTGGTACTTTTCTTAATGATAATAATTTCTAATACTTATATCACATTGACTATTTACCAGGCACTGTATCAAAACTATACACATATTAACCATTTCAATCCTTATAAACACCCTGTGAGGAGGGAACTATCACTGGCCCCATTTTATAGATAACAGGCAATGAGATATGAAATAATTGTCCAAGGTCATACATCTAGCAGGTAGTGAAAGTATTTTGTTTTCAACCTCTCTGAACTTCAGTTCTCTCATCTCAAAAATAAATATTTACTTTACATGGTTACTGAGCAGAAATGGGATATACATAAAGCAGTTTAAACTTATATCACCCCATCTCTCTCTAGTATTTCTGGGATCATTCCAAGATATATACAGAAAAGTTTTAATTAGATGAGAATAGGGAGATAAGAGACATGCTCAGCATTCTTTCAGACATGTTGTCTCACTTGTGCATCACAACACCCCTCTGCAGTAAGTACTACCATCCCCATTTTATAGATGAGAGAGATTAGAGAACTTGTGCATGGACATTCTGCTAGGGGCTGAATCAGAATTTGAACCCACAGATGCATACTATCTTTCCAATGTTGTTTAGGGAGCTTGAGGACAGAGAAAACCAAGTCTTCTAGTTCCCTTTATCTTCTCTATATAGCCATACCCAGAACAGTGCAGAGCTGTGTAAATTCCACATGTGGCCAATGCTTATGTGACTTGCAGGTGTTACTTTTCCCTGAGAAAGCAAGATGGAAAATCAGAATCAAAGATAAAGACAGGTGCAGTCACATTTACTGATCCTGCACAATGAACAACTCCTCTGATGAAAAATAAATAAATAAGGGAGAGAGGAAGAAGGAAGGAGGGAAGAGAGGAGGGAAGAACAAAAGTGGGGAAGGAGGGAGAGAGGGAGGGAGGAAAGAAAGAAAAAAGAAAAGGAGAGGAGAAAAGTGTCCCAGACTGCAGAAGTGGTAATGAAACATAAACCCCAAATTGTAATCTCAACGTTTCTCATCCACCTCAGGATTTTCTTTTTCCACAGGGTATCAGCTACCATCTTGGAATAACCTGCTGTCCCTTCTGGGCCCTTCGGCTATGGCTGTAGCTAGAAGTCTCAGAAAGGACACTGCCCACCAGGATGACCCTTCTCAGAAAAGCAGCAGGAGGGAAGAAATCTGCACTCAGCCCCAACCTGCAGGCTGAGGCCGCCACCCAGAACAGGGCGCTCCTCTCAACACAGGATGCCAATTCACAAAAAAACATCAACCATCTCCTCCCTCTCTAGCCACGATTGGCTCTCGTTGTCCAAATGTAAGGACAGGAAAGTGGAAGGCAAGAATCACTACCAGGAAAGCTGAAACAAAGGTGGCCACCCAAATGCAGAACCACACCTATCACCTCTCTGGTTTTCACACCCAGTATTCTTAAGCTGAGAAAAGAACAAGTGCCTTAAAGGTCACAAACCATCTTGAAAAACTGTTTGGATCTATCGTGGACCCAAAGCCACACTACCATGAGCTTGGGAGGGCCCATAATCTGCTTTATAGGACCCACGTGGGTGTTTTCTCTAGTTTTCCCAGGTTCAGAAATACAGTGATCACAGTGAGAAAAGAGAGCTCTGTAAAAATAAATTATCACCCTCCCACACAATCTCCTTTTCAATTTCCCTAATCTGGTCAGGCAGACATCTACGTGATGTCCCAACCATCTCTGACTCTGTCCCTTCCCAGCCCTCAAGTCCAGCTGGGGGGACCTGACACCAGTGATCCATATGCAGAAGGTAATGGCATCTGTATTCTCTTCCCTTCATTTCCAAAGACATCACCTAGGCCAAGCTTTTATTAACCCTTCTGGAGGTCTGCAATCCACCTCCTGACGCCTCGTCTGCCCTCACCCAGTTAGGCACACTCCTACAGACTCATCTTCCTAAGAGAACCTGCTATCTTCACCACTGCTATACCCGTGCTGCAGACCACTAAAGGCGGGACTCCTGGACCAGACCACCGGGGTTCGAATTTTGTCTCCATCACCTTCTATTGGTGTCTCTTTGGGTAAATCACCTAACCTCTCTGTGCCTCAGTTTCCTCGACTGTACAATAGAGATAATGAGAGTGCCTATGTCAAAGGTTTGTTATGGAAGAGGGCATGTGAAGCACTCAGAATGATGGTGGTACAGAGTCAGTGCTTTGTAAGTGTTTGCTATCATCATCACCATCGCCATTATTATTTTAAGAGCTCCTGACTGGCTACCAAATAAAATCTTACTCTTTTGATAGGCTCTCAAGACCCTCCACATACTGGCCCAAATTGGCCTGAACTAGCCCCCAACTTGCCCCTAATCTCTACGGATATAAAATCTTCTTCTATCTCCTGATTCTAAAGGGGCATGAACCCACTGAAAATGTGAGCCTTTCATGCTTCTACCATTTGCTCTGCCTGGGATGTCCTGCCTCTTATGGGTGTCTGTCAACCAGCTCTCAAAAACACTGATCCCACCAAAGGCACTGCCATCAAGAATTCTGACAGCACTGAAGACGTAAAGCATTTAGTAAGTTTTGTGGTCCTGTCCCTACCTGCCCAAGAGAGACATTCTGGTCCACCTCAAAGAATAACCTTTCTCTTCTCTGGGCTTCAGTTCCTGTCTGTAAAACAGGGCATCGGAACAGATGGCATATATGGCATACTTCTGAAGGTCCTTGAGGCTACACAAAATGTTTCCTCATTCTTTTGGAACAATCTTTCATTAAAGAAGAAAAGAATACATAAGGTAACCATATATATTTTTATTTGCTAAATAAATAACAAATTGTTTGAGGTCTCAAGTTCTGAGGTTACGGAAAAAGTAGAATTTTCTTAGAGGATGTCTAAAATCCATTTCTCTTCATAATTTGCTGACCCTATGACTTATAGTTCCTATTTTCCTAACAGCTTAGAAGATAATTTTCATTTTATACTTTATATTATCTCCATGATACATACCACAGAGCTATTTCTACCTTCCATGTGGAAAACAATGTCTAAGACAGTAGAAAAGAAACTCCAAATTAATTCCCTCTACCCCTCTTTTCAGCAATCAAGAATTCCAGGATAAATAGTTTTCCATAAAAGTATAAAACCATCCCCCCAAATTTCTTGAAATCACCAAGGTGAAACTTAGCCATAAAAAGTTTGAAAAGTAGCAGAAAATTTAATAATGCCATTACCTTGAAATCCAATAAAGACTGTTGGAGCTTCACATTTTTAAGAAATCAAACTGTTTACACTATGACCCCTAGTACTGCTATAGATTCCTATAAAGCCATAAATATATACATAGCATAGTTCACCAGAACACCGACTATCAAAAAAAAGGCCATAAGATACTGGCCATGAAGGATGGCTCTATGGTACAGCAGGTTCACATGGACAAGTTCATTTATTTTGAAAATTACATTTCTTCAAAGTCCACAACTCATCACTTTCAACTATGAACAGCTTTTAATATGTTAGAACTTCTTTTTCAGATAGTTTTCACACAGGCTAAAGGTCTTACTGAACATCAAGAAACATTTATGATATGAGGCTATCACAGCATACAGAAAAAAGCTTATAATATCTGTATCTTCATATTTGTTTCACTTAGCACTGCATTCAGCTTTAAGTCAGGAAAACTAACAGTGGATTCAACACATAGGAAGTAGTTGGAAGGTCCAGGGTGCTGGTGTTGGTTCAATAGAACAATGTCAGAGCAGGTTTCTCTATGATGCTCTTGGCTTTTCCTTCATGCTTGTCACCTCTTGGTGACAAGAGGGCTGCTGTAAATTCAGACATCTTATTAGTATTCAAGGCAGAAAGCAGGGGGAAACAATGAAGGGCACTGGCAGGCTCATTTGTCAGGTTTCATCAGGACAATAAATGCTTTCCCAGAAATCCCATCCTTATTCCAGTGGACTTATTCTTGGGTCTCACAGGCCAGAACTAGGTCACAAGGACATACTAGCTACAAGGAATGTGAGGAAGTCAGGAGTCAGGACTGGAAATGCTGGCTTAGACCATCACAATATACTCTCTGAGGCTAATCACCATGCCACCTTGAATATAATCCAGGTCTGTTACCAAAAATGGAGCAGGCTATGGGGACTGAGTGGGCAACTCACTGTGCCTCCATTCTGACTCTCCATCCTGGGAATAAGAAAGTTATCCAATAAATAGAGAAGATAATTGCAGTATTTTCAAAGTGTTTTCTTTTCCTCATACCAAAAGTAATATGTTAGAAATTCCAATGCCTATATAAACAAACAAAAGTTGTTTAATCTTTAGGTTCACATGCTCTGATATATATACAGGTATAAATGGGCAAATAGTTAAAAGGTAGGTGTGAAGTCTTGGTGCTGTGAATTCTGATCACAACCTGAATACTAAGAAGCCCTACCTAAAGTGAGGTTTACCTTTCTCCTGGCAGAAAGGCCATGAGAGCTGCGATGCAACTTCTAAGGTGCCAGATGGGGGAGAAGCATCCTAAATGTGATCTCCTCACCCTACTTCCCCTCTGCTCTCATCCACCTCCCTGTCCCTGCCTGATCAAACAGGTGCATGTATTTAGCACCCTGGATCTCCCATGGAATCTTGTCACCCACCTACTTAATGTTCAGTGGCTTCCCACTGCTCTTAGGAAACAACTTAAACTTCTTATCAAGGCCCTCAAGTCTGATCTAACCCAGCCTCCTTCTCAGTCTCATCTCCCACTAAGCGCTACCACGTCCACTAGACTGGGGCTGCCTTGGCCTCCTTCCTATTTCTTGATTTGCCTCTATTCCTATGAACTGGCATGATCTTCCCTCGGTTCTTCACATGGCTGGTCTTTTCCCATGCTTCAGATAGCAGATCATACATTACTTCAAGGAGATCTTCCCTATGTCACCCTAAGTCATGTGGGCCCTGCCTAGTGACTGTCCATAATGCTACTGTTTCCTCCACAGCATGTACCACAATCCGAAATTATTTTCTCTATTGGGTGGCTTTCCTATTGTTCATCTCCATCAGTAGAATAAATAGAAGTTCCACGAGAGTACAGACCTTCCTACCTTATTCACTGCTCTACCCTTAGTGCCCAGCACACAGTAAGGCCTCTAGACTGTTAGTTTTACATTCCTCTTTCCAGGACAGGCTTGTTGAAGTTGACCTCTAACTCCCCTCTATATCACTAACCCCTCAGTGTGGCCACCAAATGGACACTGCATTCCCGGGACGTACCACCTTAGAATGTTCTCTCTCCTCAACAATTTCTATTGCTTGAAATCCCTTCCTGTTCCTCTCACCTCTACCAAAGCAGGCAGCCTGGTACTTAAGAGTACAGACCCTGGGGCCAGACAGCCTGGTTTCACATCCCAACTACATCACTTACTGTGTAGCCTTAAATAAGTTACTTATCTCCTCTATGCTTCAGTGTCGTCGTCTGTAACTGAGTGATCACAGTAGCACCTATGTCACAGAGAGCTGTTGGGAGGATTAAAAGAATACACATAAAAGTATGTAAAACAATGTCTGGCTATGTAAATGTTAGTCATTAATAAAAATATAAATAGTTTATTATTATAAATATGCTCTTTGTTCTCACTAGGATATGCACTCCCCTGGACCCTTATTGTGTGACTTTAATTAGGTCCCTCATTTCATGTGCCCTTCAAACACCACCCACAGCCCCTGCAATCTCATAGCTGATCTTCCAATGACATCATCTGAATCACACCTATTTACAGAGTTTTGTGTCCTACTGGAGGAAGATGCTCTCTATATTTGATGTTTCTCCTTGAACTTCGCTGAGTACACATATGTTTACTGGCCTTCCTCTCTTCTACACTGCTATACCATATAACTTGATTCTAAATGATACTGTTACTACTACCTTTGGCCAAGTCTACAGATGAAAACATCAACTCTTTGAGGACAATTGTGTAACTCTCTTCAATCGTCCAGAGAAGCCAGAACAGCATTATGAATACAGGATACAGTATCAATCAATCTACTGATTGTGTCCAATCATCCCTTCAGCTTTATCTCCACCTGGCCTCTCAACCAGGAAAAGGAGAAACTCTTTTAAGCCTTACTTTACTGGACCCTTCCCTGTGAGGAATGGTGATTTCAAAAATGAAAAGTTTCTACCTCCTGATGTTCAAAACAGGAAACTGTCTTTACCCCTAACCAAGTCTCAGTCACAACCACAAGATGGTGGCAGGTATGTATGATTTAGCCAAGTCATGCTGGATTTATTGGTATCAAGTTCCAAATAAGCAAGATGTAACTTAAGCTCTTTAGGGGAATTTCTTGTATCCTAGGAGAGGGGGATCAACTTTTCTCATAATTGGACACCCCTAAGAAAGAATTCAAAGGAGAAAACAAATGTCATCCCACGGTTTAAGTATCTTCCAAAAAACTGAAAGAGAAAGAATCACTAAAAGTTGAGATATACCTTTAATAAAGAATTTTCTATAGAATATTCAAAAGTGCATGCTTACTATTTTTATTTATATATTCTGTCTATCCATCCATCCAAACATATATACACAAATTCTCTCTCTCTCTCTCTCTCTCTCTCTCTCTCTCTCTCATAAAAGAAAGGTTCGGAAGGTTCAGAGGATGACAAACTGACCTATCTTGTGACTCTGAAATATGCCAAGTCACACCTTTCAGAATTCAATGCGTTTTATCATGCAAGGATTTTTGTAGCCTTCATTCAGGTCATCAGAATTCACTTCCCCCAAGAACAATTTCAGGTTTGCATAAATGAGCAGAGTCTAGTAAATCTGGCGGGGGAGGGGCGGAAACTACTCTATTTGCCTTGGCTTCAAAATTGCCACGTAAAGCGCACATTTCTCTCCTTTCTAGAGGCTGCTCTCAGAAGATAGGTCTTAGGTTCCCAAAGTTTGGTTGTGGCATTTCCTTCCAGCTACTCCTATAGCAGGGGCTCCCCTGGCCACCTGCAACAACAACATATTCTTCTCATCTCTCTCTGATTGAAAGCCTGTCCTCATAGGCAGAAGGGACCATTTCTAATCTACTCCCACCATCCAAATCCTCTCCATATGGAGTGGGGTGAAAAAGCTGCAGAGAACTCCCTACATTTGTTATTCCGCAAATGCTGGGCATGAGGTCCGTAGATACCACATTCTACAAACGGGTTTCCTTGGAACAAGAAAGCTAGTCTATGGAAAGAGGAAAAGGAAATTGTACTTGGTTCCCTTGGAGGACTATTCTGCCATGTTTCCTAGGCTCATTCTGCAACATAGGCAGATACCAACCAGGCTTTATTTGAGGGCATTGATTCTACTACTGAAGACAATGTAAGGCTTCTTAGTTCTGCTCTTTTTGTTACTGCAGGGGAAAGTGGTTGATTTAGAGCATCCATGTGAAGAAAAGACGTTTTTATGACAACAAAATAAAATTTCAAATCTCCAACTCAGAAGAAGCAGGTTATAGAGGGGGGTTTTAAAAAAAGGAGCAAAAATTTACAAAGAAAGGATTTTAATTTGGATTGTAGAACTTTAATTTCTCTCTTCGGAGAAAGATAAATATAGAAAAGTAAACTTTATTATTATTAATATCAAGATATAACCCTTTTATTTATTAGACATGAAAATAACCTCTATATTTATGAGTATTTATAATATTGGCAGTAGACTGGACTCAGATAAACAATTTCACAAGCTGTCCACTTTTAAACCCAGAGTTCTAGGCCCAAGGGCTCTGTCTCCTATTTTAATTAAACTTCCCAAGCTACTGCCATGTGAAACCCCTGTCAACTTCTCTCTTTAAAGAATCAGACTTTTAGCTTAAAAACCAATACAAACTACATACAAGTCATATCATCAACACAAGTCAAACTGACTTTTTTTTACATTTGCGTCACACGTATTTAATGTGGCTGATTTTTGGTCACTGAACAGATACACAAATTAAGCCTCAATATTAAGAAAAAGCAAGGAAATGCAAACTACAATTATAGCATATTTCACCTATCATATTGGAAAGTGTTTTTTTCTCTCTCTCTCAATTTCCAGAGCAGGAAGAAGTGGGCAGTCCTCACACAAGGATGATAGAATGAAAATAGATAAAACTTCTCCAGAGGGCAGTCTGGACATGTGCAGCAATGTCTTTAAAATGTGCAAATAATCCTTTAACTTAGAAATTTCACTCCTAGACATTTTTTGAAGAAAAAAGAGTTATGAGCAATGGTTAATCTAGAAAGACGGCAGAAGACCAAAAATTACTGTTCAACAGTGGGTGATTGTTAATTACGATATATCATTGAAATATAATAAACTATAAGATCATTAAAAATCACATGAGACTATTTAATATCAGAAATTTCCATGATAAATTAAGTGACACACAGCATGTCATAAAATAAGATGTACAGTATGATCACAATAATGCTTAACACAAAGTATAAATGCGAGCACACACACATGGAGACTATAAAGACATGCAAAATGTTAGGATTTTTTTTCTCCTTGTGCTTTTTGGTATTCATACATTTTCTAAAATAAATGAATATCCCCTCCCATCCCCCAGACAGAATAAAAATTTAATCAGTGTTATTTTAAAAATCTTGTTGCCTCTAACATTTTTCAACTCCTATATCCGCTCTTCATTCATGGAATCTTATTACTAAAACTGTGAGATTCCCCAGAGGCCCCTCTGCTGTGATCACTCACATCTGCAGGACTTCCTCCCACACAAGGAAAACCAATTAAAACCAGAGCAGAAAGCCCCTCTCTTGGGATATCACATCACATCCTGCCTGTTCTGGGCAGCGAAAACCACTGGCTGTTAATGATCTTGAGCACTTTTCTCAGGCTCCTGGTCTTAACTCAAACCCCAAACATGTCCTCAAACCCTGACTGAGTTCTGAACACCCCCACCACACACCCTGACTCTGCCCAAGCATGCCCTCCAGTCCTGCATGATCTCTAGGCCAGTGCTCTTCAAACTGAGAGTTGAGACCTATTAATAGATGGTGAAAATCCATTTAATGGGTCCTGACCAGCATTTTTTTAACCACGATAAAAGTGCCTTCTCATATTAAGGTGACTCAGCCTCTGTAATCACCTGCTCTCACTGCCTCCCTCTGGAACATCCATAAATAAGTCCACCACAGGCTGCAGCTACTTCTCAGTTGCTATAAAAGTAAATGTACTGGTCTAGAAAGATGTTTATGACGCTTGCTTGAGTAAACGCAATGAGCAATGTTATCCCATTTCTGTGAATAAAGAGAGAATAAATAAATATATTAAAAGAAGATATTTGAAGTATAGAAAAGTATTCAATGAAATGTCAAAAGTGGTTCCTCTTGGTGTGTAGGGTTGTGAGACCTTGTTTTTTGTTTGATTTCAAAATTTTTCTATATTAAACATGTATTACTTGTATGAAATTTAGAATGTTGTTACTATTACTGTATTATTATTACTCTGTCTCTATGAAGTGCTCTCCTAGGACCTTCACATTACCTGTGGTTACTGGGCTTAAGAAGTGGATAAAGAGAAGATATGAAAGAGGTATCAGCATCCTTTGATGATGAACCCTTTAGGTCTTTAAGACCCATGTTACCAAAGCCATAGTGGGGAGAACAAGTGAGTAGATATCATCTAAGTACATGATCGATCGCCCCAGTGATCAGTCACTGGAAAGCCTGGTGCGAGGAAAGAACACAGACACGAGGACAGATAGACCTAGGCTCGAACTGCAACTCTGCTCTCACAAGTTTTCTTGTCGTTTCAAACCTCAGTTTTCTCATCTGTGAAATGGGGATAATAAGACGAAACTTTCGAAGTATCCAGTTTGAAATGAAAAACTTATAGTAAATTCAGGACACAGTGTGTGACATGGAGTAGGAACACAAATAAAAACAATGCCTTCATCAGTGAGTGCAAGGAAGTCAACGAGGGAGGACAAAAGAAATAATCACACATGCCTGTTACTGTTCGAACTTTTTAAAAGGCAATTTCCTAAGTACAGAAAGGGAGGAAACGCCCACCCTCTGAATGAGAAGGAAGAAAAGGCAGACGGAGAGCCAAGGGCGGGTAAGCAGCATGTGGCACAGCACATGGGCTGCCCTAGAGGCCTACGCAGGCTCTGCCAAGTGCTCTGAAAGATGCTTTACAGGAGCTTCCTGAGGATAGTTATCATCCACTACTCCCTTGAGCCCAAGGTGATGCCACAAATATCTGAAAATCGACCATAGATACAGCACCATCCTCACACACAGATGAGAAGAGGGAAATGAAAAGAGTTTAGTGTTGAAGTTCAGACAAAGTATACACACATGTTAAAATATAAAGAGTGATTTGGGAGACAAGCTTCAGAAGGGAGATTTAAGAGTTCCAGGAGAATGTGTTGCAAGTTGGGAAACTAGGAAGCTTCCTGAGAAAGAGGGAAACTCTGCTGTACCCTGAAGCCAGAGTGGGGTTTTAGCAGGTTGTCAAAAGATAGATCTACATTCCAAAGAGGGACCAGCATGAGCAATGGCACAGTGACCCAAGACAAACGATGTGTCTTGGCAGAGCACCAATTAGGCTTGCATGAGCTATCTACTGAGGAGTAATACTATTAACTACTAACAGCAATTATTAACCATGAGTAAAGGGTAGTAAAGTGAGGAATAGTGAAAGAAAATGTGGAGGGATCACATGTCAGGGTGAACTTCTGGACTAGCTGGATGCATTAACATTCTCGACAGGGAAGTAAGATGATCAGAGCTATAATTCAGTGAGATTAATCTGGCTTTTATGAGTCAAATTTGCAGGGAGAGGGACTTCAGGCCAGAGATCAGGAGACTTTTGCAATAAATAGTCCAGATCTTGACAGCCCAGGTTACAGCATGGCTGCAATCAGGCAAAGGAACAGATAGGTGCAAGCAAAAATAAATAAGGATGCAATCATATTAGCAGTTCCCAGGATAATTTAACTCTAGTCTTAACACAAGCACAAATATCTGTATGAAACATCAGGGGAATCAGCTCTAGCTCTTGATTTCTTATTGTGGTGTTTAATGGATGCCTTTCCACATTCTGCCAAAGAACAGCTTCTTGACCTGCAAGAAGATAGTCTTGAAAGGCAGATCAATGATTCCAAAACAGAAGGAAGGAAAATCTAAACTACAAGTTGCCATGTGAGCCTCAAAAACAATTCAGAGCACAGCAGTATGTACTACCAACTCCTGACTGATGGTTCTGACCACACTTAATGACAAAATTATAAACTCCAGAGAATTTCTTCCCCTGGAAGTAGTTTCCCTTCTCCAGGAAACAGTGCATCCCTGTTCAGACCCAGGCCTGGCCCAGAGGCTCCAAGTTATCTTAGATTTCTCGTCTTAGGTGACAGGACACAGAACAGCTAAGGTTAATGCTTCCTACCACTAAGAGTGGTCACTAAAGAAGGTCAGCTAAAGGTTTTAACAAGAAAATCTTATTTAATAATTGAGAGAAGGGAATTACAAAGAGGAGGGGGTAATGGAGAACAAGCCACATAAAATAAATGACAGTTTTAATGCAATAAACTAAGGAATCAACAATACTGGAAGGGGAGAGAGAGAGAGAGAGAGAAAGAGAGAGAGAGAGAGAGAGATGGAAAGAACAAAAGGGTGAGAATCATATTATAATTCCAGGAAAGGACATTTTAAGTAATAGATTACATAGACATGCTACAGGCCAAGGGAACATCATGTGTTCCTCATGGAAATGGCAGCCACTCACCCTCCTTCCTACCAGAAAGAAGCACAAGTAACATGCTCAGCAGAGGCCTGAGGTAGCAGTCACTGCCATCTTCATTCTGGGGGTGGCTACCAAGTTCCTGGCACCCAGAAGGGTAAGATAAGAAGATAGTTTTCTCCTTGAGAGTTCTTGGTGAGAAATAAGTCAAGTGAAAAAGAAAAGCTACCTTTCAACTACTTGACAGCACAAGATTTTGCAGCTCAGAGCCTTCTGAACACTCCAGAAAGGAGAGGCATGATGAATTATTCACTAAGATGGTAAAAAATGAGCAGGTCCACATTTGTGAATTTTCCCAGTAAATTTACATGTTCCACTCCAAGAGCACAAACTAGAATTTTAACCATTTGAAAGAATTTCCTCAAAATATATCAGATTGAACCACATGAAATACACGGTTTGGTAGGTCAAAACTGATCAAATAATAACAATATCATATGGTTCAACTATAGTACATGTCTTCCAACTTTCTTCTACAGCAGGAGAGGCAAAAACATTATTTTAACAGGCCAGATATTTTAAGCTGAGGGGCAAGAGAAAAAATAGAGGTTATGTAGGTATTTACAGAACCATTTAAAATTTAACCATATAAAATGATAAAAGCCATTGTTAGCTCCTACAAAAACAGGCCCGGGCTAGATTTGGTCCATGGGCCATAGTTTGCCAACCTCTATTCTACAGCATACAGGTAAACTTTTTCTGATGTTCACTATGAAAACTGCTAATTTGGGAGTAACATAATGATGTCCTTGGAGGAGACTAAAGTATATGTGTGAAAGCTGTCTATCCCAGTCCAACCCTAGTGGTTGGGCTGAGCCCACACTCTGTTGTCAGCTATCCCTTCCACTGCTGCCCCCAACAATCAGGCCTGTGGTAGAAGCAATTGTCTGGGTGTGAGCCTGAGGGTAGTTTTAACTTTCCTGAAGAAAAAACTGAACCGTACAAGGAAAAGGGGACTTACAGGGAATATGAACAAGCATAACTATGGACAGGTTATGAAAGCAAAGGCACTCTGGAAAATTACCCCAAACTCCTGATTTGAAGCCAAAATTCCATAGGTCCAAAGGGAAGCAACAAAAGTAAATAAATATCTAAACAGCTGGCCTAAGCCTGAAGGACTAAAGGGAGAAAAAATAAGTTTGAGACAAATTCTCCTTTATAGAAATAAGTGAAATCATTAAATGACCAATTATCATATTTTCTTCTACGTTAGTTGGGGGTAGTGACAAATAGGTAAAAGCTGCAACTGTAGCCATTCCCTAAAGACGATTATTGGAAAAACTTAAGGTTTTTAAGACACTGACATTCATCACTGAGAGTTAAATAAGAGTCAGAGACTCTCTCCCTAACATGTAGTCAACACTGACATACCCAGGGGATCTCACTTCTGGGTCCACGAACATTTTTTATTTCAAAAGAATTAAAACAATCACTGGTAAATGCTTTTCATTTATGGCATTGCCATTCTTTCAAATGTTATATATTGTGATGAAAATGTAAAGTTTAAAAAATCTATGCATGACTAGAGGTGCTGAAACAGAAAAGGGAGATTGCTGATATGTACCCCTGGTCTCATTGGGCCACTGGATTATAAAAATACTAATTTCAATAACATTTCTCATCATTTGATGTTAAAAACTTAATTAGAGTGATTTTCTCCAGCATTTCTAAACACTGTTAGTTAAATCTTATAAACTTTCACTAGTTTAATATCCTGCCACAGTCTACAATGAAAAGTAAAGGACAAAAGAGAGAGATCAATTCCATACGTACATGAGCCGCCTGGACGACCGTGAGCCTCTGGGTGCCGTCTGCCCATAGCGACCAGTCAGCACATTGGCAGGGGCCTCACAGTTTTAAGTACTCAGGAAAGACTGAGATGGTTCGCTGTGGTGGGAGGGATAAAAAAAAAAAAAAGCAGAAACAAAACAGAGATTTAGAATGATGACTGCGTTCTTTTTCATTAAAATGCTGAACATGACTACAAATTTCCAGATAACTACATTTATGAATTATTCATAGTCACATCCAAAATAAAGTCTCCCTGTCACTGCAGGCAGGCACCAAGCTTGCTGATGATTAGCATGTGGACCCTATAATAAATGTGACAGAAGTGCAGGTCACTGCAAGTCTGTCCATCAGGGCTGGTCTCACTGGCCCTCTTTAGAAGACCAGACAAGCCATCCATATTTCCCTGATGCTTTTCATCTCACTCTTCCTTAATGTCAAGGATCTTTGTTGTGACATTTGAACTAATATCTTAAAAGCTTGAATGGGAAAAAGTTGTGTTTTGGGTAGATAAGATGTCAAAGTGATTTTTCAAAAAATCTTTTATGAAGTAAAACATATATATAGAAAAGTATAAAAAAGAAACAGAAAAGTACACATGAGACAAGTGAACAGCTCAATGCATTTTCCTAAACTGAACACACCAGATAAAAACCCAGAATGTTATCAACACCCTAGAAGCTTCCTAAAGGTAACTACTGTGCATAGATTACTTTTGTTCATTTTTATAAACATCAAATTTACTGTCATTATTAATTTTTCATTTAAAAACCATATGTTGAACACCTGCTATATTCTAAGCACTGTGTTAGACACTGGGGGTACAGAGATGAATAAGATGCAGTCTCTGTCTTTAAGGAAAGTGAAGTCTAGTGGAGCCAAAAGATACACACAACAGACCTGGTAGGACAGTCCGATGAGTCAATGATTCAGATTCATGTCAAGCAGGGGCACCTAGCCCAGAAATAAAGAAGTCAGGGAAGGCTTCCAAGTAAAAGGAATGCCTGGCATGTCCTCAGGCTGGGTAAGACTTGGCCAAGTTGGGAATGGGACATAAGACAGTGGAAAAGGTAGAGGTAATAAAATGCACTGTGTAATTCAGTGCTATGGATCCTGAAGGGTGAGGCCAGGAAAGAAGCCTGGAGCCAGATCATAACCTTGTACACATATCCAAAAACTCTGACTTTATCCTGGATGCAGATACCCACTGATGTGTCAGATCTGGGTTTCGGAGGCATTACTCTCTCTAGACGGATTCAAAGGGGGCAGAGTGGATGCAGGGAGAGCAGTTAGGTTTTGTTAGTTAGACAGGATGTGTAGGGATTAGGTCAGTGGAAGTAGCTGGAGAAGGGAAAAGTAGAGATGAATTAGTACGAGAGAAATATCCAGATACCAAAAGCAGAACATCTTGATAATTGACTACATGTGGGTAGATAGGAGTGACAATTGAGGTAGAGAATACAGAAGAATGAACAAATTTAGTAAGGAAGATAGGGGTTACATCTGGGGCATTAGAAATTGAGGTATAAAAGATTCATGTAGGACTACCCAGATATTCTTGAGTGTGAAGCTTGGGAGAAAAACCTGAGCAAAACATAAAGGCATATAAGTGATCACTACACAGAGGCTGGCGGAAATTATGTTAGTGGGTAATTTCACTGAAGGAACTCAGATAGAATGAGAAGATTAGAAGATTCATGCTAAAAGCAAAATCATAGAGAAAATGAGTAATGACGGAATGGGCAGAAGAAAGATCCTTTGAAAAAGACTGAGGAAGAAAGGCAGAGAGGTACCATGGGATACAATAAAATGAATAAAGATGAGAATTGAAAGATATCCCTCTGGATTTGACACTTAAGCAGACCACCTTGATTGAGGCGGTTTCAGTGAAGTGGTGGAGGCAGATATAACACAGCAAGCAGAAAAGAAGAGTAAAAAGAATGGACAGTTGTTGGAAGAGGTAAGTGCTACTGGAAGACTGTACCGATAGCTTGAAAAATTAGTAGAGAGAGAAAGGTTGAAGGTACAAGAGGGAGATGGTAAGGATGGAATAAGATCCCAAAGGAGGTGGGAAAAAGGGTCAGGATACAGATGAAGGGGCTGACCTTGAAGAGGAAGGAGGATCTACAGCCCTCTAATATTAAAAGGCTATCAAAATTGAAGAATAAAAACAAATCTGGTCATAGTGAGTTTGTAGGTAACAGCATTGGGATGTTGGAGGCAATAGACAAAATGACATCAGCATTGTAAAGAAATTGACAAGGCTCTCTGCTGAGAATGGGTTGACACATAAACAGACTGAGGACACGGATCTTGAAAATATTGGTTTCTGGCATGTTACCTTCCAAAATTAAAGTAGCCCAACTCTGTTCTGAGGTAAATAAACATATATGCCAGTAAACATCAAGGTGGAAAGGGGTGTTTGTGGAGAAAGTACCACAGAACTTAATAGGATAAAAAAAAATTATATAAGCAAAAGATATAGAAGAACTCTTTTCTAAAATCATCTTAGGTTTTGGGTGGAAATCTCTCCAAAGGTTCACATACGGTTTAATTAAGTGTAACGACTACCTAACATCTTATAAGGCTTCTTAAGATGCTTCAATTCAAAGATCTCTCATAGCATGACTAACCTAATGAAAATGAAGAGTCAGACATTTGAAAGTAAAGGCAAGAAGAAGGAGAGAGTGGAGTTGGCAGCAGCATCTGCCCCTGCAATTTCTCAGCATAATGCCTCTTAAGACAACAGAAATGTCATCTCACTTCAGTCTCCTGCCCACTCTTCAACCTCAAGTTTTGGCAAATGCAGAAGTGGGTGGAGTGACTTAGTTCTTGGAAAACACTCCAATAATGCCAAAGAGGATTGTTAAAAAATCTAATGCTATGAAAATGCCTTGAAAAGTAGATTTTATGTTCTCCAGGCAGTCTTTGTGACATCAAAAGCTCTGAGGCTGCTCCACAGCATGTCTGTTTTATTAATATGAACATCTCCAAGCCATCTTTGGAAGATGACAGAATTTTAGAATTCTAGGTAAAAATCTTATCATCATTGAAGTCAGCCAAGACGAGATAGTTTCACAGCCATTGGATGCCTATTAACTGAGCCATTCACCTTTGTATCCATGGGTCATGGGATATATAGCAAGCAGTCAATAAATATAGGATAAGTCAATAAACCAATGCATAAGTGAAGAGTTCGCACAATTAAGGAGACCAATTAAAGAGCAAGAACAGAAATAGTCTATTCCTTCCTTTTCCACTCTAACTGACTCAAAGCCAAGCTGCAAACTGCATTCAACTGCATTTCCTTTCCTCTTCACAAAAGAAAATCTTTATTAACTCATAAATAAATATTGTGTGTTAACAGGATTAAGAAATAATGAATCATAAAAAACAAGATGCCTCTTAGATGAGAAATAGGTAGGTGCGAACATTTTGAGCATGCAAAGAAATAGAAATTGCCCACTCTACATCTGCCTGCCTTCTTTGTTATCCTTCTGTGTGAAGGACAGGACGTCATTACTCTAATAGCATGGCGCCTTTCCTCCCAGATGCTCATTCACACAGCAACCTGCTCAGGTTCAACTCATTGGGATAATAGATAGCAATAAGATAATCAAGTCTTGTTTCCTTGAAAATTCTGAAAATTTACTCGGTTACAGGTCTATGGTTTTGTCCTAATCTATATTTCTGTTATTCATCTTTTCATTTATTTTATAACACATAACCTTGTGAGAGATCACTGATCATATTAAACACATTTTACACATCACACAGTGGTATTTTATTGTCTAGAAATAACTTTAATGACAAAGTTTCCAAAAGTGAAGAATAGTGGTTTTGTTTATTTGTTTTTAGTATATACTGTGTGACATTTTTCTGAACTGTTAAAAAATAACTTGGTCCAATCTGTTTCTGCCCATCTGATCATCAAGATCTCAAGAAGGAAACAATTCTTTGAGACTGCCATCCTTTTTTCTGTTTTTGGTAAGAAAGCTAAGAGACCAAGATGAATAATACACTATTCACTTGAATGCAAGCCATCAAGGAGAGAAAAGGAACATTTATGCTAATCCACAAAGTGTTTAGTTTGCAACTTTTTAATTACTATAGTTATGGTACTACCCACACTATATTCACTAGCACAAATGCTCTACAAGGACACTAATCCTAGGCAGACACATTAATGTCTCCCTCCTCTCCTACAAATTCCCATTATACTGATGTGGCGCAAGAATGCTAAGAATTCTCTCAAAGTAAATATTTCATTTCAACAACACTTATTCTACCATCTCCCTTTCCAACTATTTATGATATCATAATGTCTCTAGGTAAGTATTAGTTGCTATTGACCTAAAAGACAAATTTGTAAACAAAATGTTTTTAAAAAGGCTTCATTTAATGCAACATGGTTTTGATATGAAAGCTGTGCAAGCTACTAATAAAGTTGGTTATGTTATTCAAAAATAATATACTCTATATTCTATAATATTAAATTACAATTCTCTGAATCATTCTACAGTTATTATACTGTATAATCTTCCTTTTTAAAATCCTCAAGGAGTAAGATATTGAGAATGATGAAGATTTTCATAATAGTTGAAAGACTACCCATCTAAGTAATAAAGTAGGTTTACTTTCAAACATACTGAATTGATTTTTTTTTCTAAAAGGTAATGCCTTCACAGAGAATATAGAATATGATTAATCTTTGGTGACACAGGACCATCAATATGACTATCAATGATCTTGCTCTGTTGGAACATGAGAAATAAACTGAGGAAAAGGAGCTGGCCCACTGGATACCAGGTAGAAACTGAGTTTCAACCCCCATGAGGAGAGCTGGGTCGGGAGTTTTTATCAAAGCAAAAGGCAGAGATGGCTGAAACTCAAACACCAACGAAAGCACAGATATAAATACACTTTGGAGAGCCAAAGGTGAAATCAAGTTACAGATACAAGTCTAGAGAAAAGTTGAATCAGGATCTGAGTAGCAGATAAATCAATGGAATAGAGGGACAAGGTATAAGCCTGGCTTCATGTGTGCACTGCTAGTAATCAGACTAAGCATCTTATAAAGACAAGACAAATTTCCAAGGCACAGAGGGCTGTATGCGCCTCTAGTCAAAGGCCACTGACTACTTTGCTTTGGGAGATATTTTGTCTGCTTTTAATAGTTTGGTTATCTCTTTTCCCTCAAGAGTCAAGTCTCGTTTCTGTCAAGAGTACCAATCCTTCCTTTCTTCAAACCAGATATGATTTTGGAAACCAAACAAAATAAAAAAGTATAAGAGAACTAAATTTAAAATACCAAGCTTCAGATAAGATCTGAAGGGCATACTGCACAGACTCTGAATTCATATTTGGGCAGTTGAAATGTCCTTTTTGTTTATTCCTTGATTTTTAGATACTTCAAATACCAATCCTTAAGTAGGATTCATTTGAAGTCATATAGTACAAATAGAGCCAAGCCTAAAACATGACATGTAGGTGTTATTTGTAAGTGATCACTGTTATTTAACAAGAACTTTTTAAAGAGAAATCCATTAAGTTGAATATCTAGAAACACAACAGATCAATTGCTTTAATGTGAAGTATCTGTGGAAATGTGGGGATAAAAATCCTGGAGAAGGGAGAGCTTTGTCACTGGATAAGAAATGTCTGTAGGTAAGACAATTAGCCTTCAATGCCTCATCTGTAAAATGAGTTAACTATATCTACCTTGCAAAGGTATGAATGAGAACAAAATGGAAGGCTCAGACAATATTAACAAATGAAAATTAAACCTTAACTAATTGGGAACACAGTACATAACCCCCATGACACACATCTTTATTCCGAGCTAAGAAAGTCATCTGCCTAGAGGTTTCTATCCAACTCTCACCACCTCACATGATAATATTTTTTTTGCAAATTATTTTTGACAGAACTTTCCTTTTGGATAATAAAATGTTTTAAGATTAACTGCAAGTACAAGTACTCATTTTAAATTTAAGTACAAGTACTCGTGCATTTTCAGATAAAAAATTAGAATGCAAAACTCCCCCATTGTGACATTCTCATTTTGTTTCTTAACTTTTTCCTATGTAAGCTATTTATTTTCTCTTTTTCCCATTTTTCTCTATTGGATCTTTGTGGATCTTTTTTCTCACTTTAAGCAAAACCTTTGCAGTAATAGTAAGAAATACCTTATGTTATTCAGCAGTTTACAAGTCACTTTCATATACATTACCTTATTTCTCTTAAATTACTTCTGTTTTCTTAATTTTATTTTCCCTTGCCCCACTTTCCAAAACACAGGCAGAACTTTCTAAAATCAGCAAAGAAGTAATTTTTCTCCTTCCAACTGCCAAGACATTAATGCATGATACTTTGCAGAGCTGTGTGTGTAATGCAAGTTAGACTATATACAGCATACCTAAATCCTGACACATCCAATTCTTCTTGCAAATAATTTTTTCTCCCTTGGTGAAGTTAAAAGATAGTGAGAAATGTGTCAATGTTAAATATGTTAAAATAAGACAGGTGAATCCCTTTAAGAATAATAAATAATAAAAAATAAAAGGAAGAAAGGTCAAAAGACTTAAAGAAAAAAGAAAAAGAATAAAGTTGTTGCTGTTGTTATAAATTTCAGTAAAATTTCCATTATCTATCTTACCAGAGCTATTTTCTCCAAGCTATGCATTAATCTGTGAAAACCACAAGGGATGCACCCAACTCATTTAAAAAGATGATCTTTTGAGTTATGATAATGAGAAAGAGCATCTATTTTTGGTTTTAAGGACAGAAGTACTTCCTCTTCGTTGCTCAGAAGCGGTGACACTTCTAGTAAGCTTTAGCACAAAACAGATGCCTGGAACTCTTTACCTATCATGATGAAAACAGGAACCTTTAAACAGAAATGTTTCCTCTCAGAATCTCTACATACTCTCAATCTCAATTCAACAACAAAGAACATGAGTTGTCAGAAACAGAAAATATTAATTCTACCGTCTGAAGGTAAGCATTATTTTTGAAAAAATTCTGTAAACACTAGATAGGGAATTGGATCGGATTACCATATAATTCATTCAAGCCCTGCAAGACACAAAATCTTTAAAATTTGAATTGGCTTCCCTTTGCTTTAAAATGGTTGAATTAGGCCTATAGTAATGTATAGTTATCCTTAACATAGTAAACATTATTTAAAAAATCAGTTGTTACTATTAAAATTAGAGTACTAATAAAATTTAAAGAAAAAGTCGAGAGATCATATTTGGTCCTAATTCTGCTGTGGTGTTTACATGTTTAATAATGTAAGCCTTTAGCATTTTCTGTATTTTGCAAGAGATACTCCTGAGTGATTTTATCCTAGAAATGGAAAAGAATGTCATGGTCCAAGATTCTTACATAGAATCTTGAGATGCCTCATGGAAACTCAGTATCCCACAGAATACAACTGGGACCACTGTATAGAATGGTTCTTAGAAAATCATGTTGTTCCAGATTGGACACAAACCAAGTCAAACTAGTAGGAAATCTAAGAAATACTGACCCAACTGGGTAATTATGGCCATAGAAAACCCCAGGCAATGAAAATCATTTTTTTATATTGTTGAAAACTCTATGTTATTCTTGTGAATGGGTTTGAGTTCCAACTTAAAATTTATACCTTAGACATAACTGACCCTTCTTATTACATTCTCAAATTAAGAAAAGAAGACACCAAAGGTTCCAGTCAAGATGGTGGAGAAGGAAAATGCTATACTCACTTCCTCCCAGGACAACTTTAAAATTACAACTAACTTATAGAACAATCGATCTGGAGAACCATCTAAAGACTAGCTAAACAGAAATCCTATAAGAATATAAAGAAACCATGTTGAGACTATGGGGTGGGCAGAGATGCAAAACAGGCTGGCCCAATGCCCCATTTAGTGATTGAGCATCAGAGGGATATCTCAGCTGTAGAGGTAACTCCCCTAAGGTGCTCCCAGCCCAAAACCGGACTCCCTAGGCAAGAGGAACAGGGACAGAAAGAGGAATCCTCACAATATCTAGCTGTGAAAAGCAGTGGGAATTCCATCCAACCAGGTGAGACAAAAGGCTACTGGAAACTCAGGCATTCTCTTAAAGGGCTTGTGTACAGTCTCTCTTGCTCCCAGGTACTCAACCTGGGCTCCAGCAGATGGACTGCAGTTGGGGAGGCACCAAAGACATTCAGGAAGAGAATAAGTTGTGTGGCTTCAGGGCAAGGGCTAGAGGAACAGCCAGCACTGTCCCTGTAATGAGCCCTCTTCCCACACAGCCAGTGGGCAGACTTCATCTTTCCTGTGTTGAGTCCTCCCCGCACATGGCAAACTCTGAACCCGCACTGGCCTGATGAACTCCGTTTGCCCAACCCTGGTGACTTCTGGGACCCTGCTATACTCAACTGTCACACCACTGGAGGCTGTTTTGGGGGTGGGCAGCCAGCATTGGCCCATGCTGCATTCTTTCTTGGACAACTTTCAGGGGTCTGCAGGCCTCAAGCAGGCAGCTGCTGGCCTCAAAGTACTCTTGGTCCCAATCTCAGCACTGATGCCAAATCTAAATCTGCACTTACCTGATGAACACCACCCACCACACCCTGGTAACTCACTGAGACCCTGCCTCACCCAACTCCTATACCACCTGAAGCTCTTTCACAGGCTTAGTCTTACAGGCTGCAGGCAGCGGGTGGCAGCCCACAGGGTGTAATGGGCCTTACCCTGAGTTACCCTAGGACTGGTACTGGTAGCAGCCAGCTTTAGTTCGCAGCATGGCCTCCCCCACACACCTCTAGATCCATTATAGGCAGGAACCACAGCAGACTACTTTGTAGCTTCTATCACGTAGCCCTGGGCTGGTCACAGGCAGCAGCTGACCCAGGACTACAACACAGCCCCTCTCAAGAGGCACCAGAACCAACATACACAGTAACCAACACACACAACAGAGCACCATCTGCTTAGCCCTACAAGCGGCACAAACAAAGGGTAGTCTCAGCAGGCACAAGAGCCTGCTGAGGTGAATCCCACTCTGTGGAGTCTGTCCCCACAGAGCAGCTTGTATGCTGTGGTTGTGGCCAATATTCAGTTAGTGCAGGTTGTGGGTCAATCCCACTCACTGACATATAAACATCAATCAAGGATCAACCACAACAAGAGGGCATACGCCACCCACACAATGGATACTCCTGAAGCACCTGGCTCTGATGATGATTGAGAATGCACCCCTGGGCCCCACAGGACACGTACTACATAATGCTTCCCTGCCAAAACTGGAAGACAAAGGAGATCTACCTAATACATTAAACACACACACACACACACACACACACACACACACACACACACAGCCAAAATGAGGAGAGAAAGAAACATGACCCAAATGGAAGAATAGGAGAAAACTACAAGAAAAAAAAACAAACTAAACAAAATAGAGCCACAAAAGATACCTAATAGAGAGTTCAAAACAATGTTTGAGGATTTTCAAGAAACTTGTAAGTTTCTTGAAACAAAGAGACAGTAAGCATGAAAAAGGACATAGAAACCATAAAAAGAACCAGTCAGAAATGAAGAACACAATAACTGAAATAAAGACTACAGTAGAAGGAATCAACAGCAGATCAGATGAAGCAGAAGACTTAATCAATGATTTGGAAGACAAGGCAGTAGAAAACAAAACTAGAACAGCAAAAACGTAAAAGAGGAAAGAATATTTTTAAATAAGGATAGTTTAAGAAACCTGCGGGACAACATCAAGCATGCCAACATTTGCAGCATAGGGGTATCAGAAGGAGAAGAGAGAGAGCAAAAGATTGAGAACCTATTTGAAGAAATAATGATGGAAAACTTCCCTAACTTATTGAAGGAAGTAGACATATAAGCCCAGGAGGCACAGAGTCCCAAACAAGATAAACCCAAAGAGGCCCACACCAAGGCACATCATAATTAAAATGCCAAAGCTTAAAGAGAAAGAATCTTAAAAGCAGCAAGAGAAAGGCAGTTAGCTGCAAGGGAGCTCCCATAAGACCGTCAGCTATTTTTCAACAAAAACTTTGCAGGCCACAGCAGGGACTGACACAAAATATTCCAAGTGATGAAAAAGAAAGGACATACAACCAAAATCACTCTACCCAGCAAGTGTATCATTTAGAATCAAAGGACAGAGAAACAGCTTCCCAGATTTAAAAAAAAAAAAAAAAAAAGCTAAAGGAGTTCATCACCACCAAACCAGTGATACAAGAAATGTTAATGAGACTTCTTTTAGAAAGAGAAGAGGTAGAAAAAACATAAGTATAAATAATAAAATGTCAATAGCTACTGTATCTACCAATAATCACTTTAAATGTAAATGGCATCAATGCTCTAATCTAAAGACATAGGGTAGCTGAATAGATAAGAAAACAAGATCCATATAAATGGTGTCTACAAAAGATCCATTACAGATAGAGAGAAACACACAGACTAAAAGTAAAAGACATTAAAAAATATTTTGTCCAAATGAGAACAAAGAAAAAGCTAGAGTAGCAATACTTATGTCAGACAAATAAACTTTAAAACAAACACTATAATAAAGGGGAAGAAAAGATCACTTCGTAGTGATAAAGGGATCAATCCAACAAGAGGATATAATCCTTTTAAACATTTTGTAAATGTTTTTGTACCCAACATAAATATATAAAACAAATACTGACAAATGTAAATGGAGAGATCGACAGTAATACAATCATGGTAGAAGAATTTAATACCTCACTGACATTGATGGATAGATCTTCCAGACAGAAAATCAACAAGAAAACAATGGCCTTGAAAGGCAAAACTGACATTTTTAGCATTTTACCCCAAAGCAGCAACATTTTCCAAGCTAGATCACATTTTAGGGTACAAAACAAATCTTAATAAATTTAAGAAGATGGGAATCACATCAAGTGTCTTCTCTGACCACAATGGTATTAAACTAGAAATCAATTACAAGAAAAAAAAAACTGAAAAACACACTAACACATGAAAGCTAAATAACATGCTTTTGAAAAATCAATGAGATCAAGAAAGAAATCAAAATATAACCTGAGATAAATGAAAACGAAAACATGACAACTCCAAATCTATGGGACACAGTAAAAGCAGTCATATGAGGAAACAAGAAAAATCTCAAACAATCTAACCTTACACTGACAGGAAGCAGAAAAAGAACACCAAACAAAGCCCAAAGTGAGTAGAAGGAAGGAAATAATAGAGATCAAAATGGAAGTAAACAAAACAATAATAATAATTAAAAAAAAAAAAAACAGTACAAAATATCAATGAAACCAAGAGCTGGTTCTTTAAAAAGATAAACAAAATGTATAAACTTTTAACCAGACTCATCAAGGAAAAAAAGAGACCTATATAAATAAAATTAGAAATAAAAGAGAAGAACCACTGACACCACAGTAATACAAAAGATAATAAAAAATACTGAGTAATTAAATGCCAACAAATTGGACAATATGGAACAAATGGACATATCCCTAGAAACATACTATCTTCCAAGATAGAATCAAGAAAAACAGACAATCTGAACTGACTGATTACTAGAAATAAAATTGAATCAGTAATCAAAAAACTCACAACAAACAAAAGTCCTGGACCAGATGGCTTCACAGGTGACTTTTACTAAACATTCAAAAAGGAATTAACAACTATCCTTCTCAAACTACTCCAAAAAAATGCAAGAGAAGAAAAGGCTCCCAAGCTCATTTTATGAGGCCACGATCACCCTGATTCCCAAACTAGACAAAGACATTACAAAAAAAGAAAATTATAGGCTGATATCCCTGATGAACACAGATGCAAAAATTCTCAACAACATATTAGCAAACCAAATTCAGCAATACATGATCAAGTGGGATTTATTCCTGCGATGCAAGTATGGTTCAATATCCACAAATCAATTAACTAGATATACCACATAAATAAAACAAAATCATATGACCATATCAATGGATGCAGAGAAAGCATTTGACAAAATTCAGCATCCATTTATGATAAAAACTTTCAGCAAAGTGGGAACAAAAGGAACACACCTCAACATAATAATAGCCACATATGACAAACCTATAGCTAACATCATACTCAATGGTGAAAAGGTAGAAATGTTTCCCTTAAGATGAGAAACAAGACAAGGATGTACCTTGTACCCTAAGGATTCCACCAAAAAATTATCAGAACTGATAAATGAATTCATTAAAGTAGCAATATACAAAATTAATATTCTGACATTGGTTACATTTCTATACACCAATAACCAAGTATCAGAAAGAGAAATTAAGAAAACAATCCCATTTACAATTGTATCGAAAAAATAAAATACCTAGGAATAAATTTAACCAAGGAGATAAAAGACCTAAACATGGAAAATTATAAGACATTGAAGAAAGAAATTGAAGATGATACAAATAAATGCTCATGGATAGGAAGAATTAGTGTCATTAAAAATGTCCATACTACCCAAAACATCTATAGACTCAATGCAATCCCTATCAAAACACTGAAGGCATTTTCCAAAAAACTAGAACCAACAATCCTAAGATTTATATGGAGCCAAGAAAAACCCCAAATAGACACAAGCAAACAAAGTTGGAGGTATCATTCTACGTGATATCAAACTATATTACAATGCTATAGTAATCAAAACAGCATGGTAGTGGCATAAAAACAGAAAAATAGATCAATGGAACAGAATAGGAATCTGAGAAATAAACCTATGTCTATATGGTCAATTAACCTATGACAAAGGAGACAAGAATATACAATGAAGTAAAGGCATTCTATTCAATAAATGGTGTTCGGAAAACCAGATAGATGCAAAAAGTGAAACTAGACCACTTTCTTACATCATATACAAGAATAAACTCAAAATGAATTAACGATTTAATGTAAAACCCAAATCCATAAAACTCCTACAAGAAAACAGAGGCAGTAAACTCTCTAGCATTGCTCTTACTAATATTTTTATGCTATATTGCCTTGGGCAAGGGAAACAAGAAAAAATAAGTAAATGAGACTGCTACAAATTAATGTTTTTGTACAGCAAAAGAAATCATCAACAAAATGAAAAGATAACGTACTGAATGAGAGAAGATATTTGCCAATGATACATCCAATAAGGGGTGAATAGCCAAAATTTATAAAGAACTCAGACAATAGCCAAAATATGGAAGCAACCTAAGTGCCCATCAATAGACAACTGGATAAAGAAGAGGTGGTACATATATACAATGGAAAATTATTTGGTCATAAAAAAGAAAGAAATCTTACTGTTTGTAACAATGCAGATGGATCTAGAGGGTATTATGTTAAGTGAAGTAAGTCAAACAAAGAAAGAAAAATACTGCATGATTTCACTTATATGTGAAATATAAAGAACAGGTGAACAAGCAAAACAGAAACAGACTCTCAGATACAGAGTAACAAACTGATGGTTGTCATGTAGGGGAGGATTGGGTGCTGGGTGAAAAAGGTAAAAAGATTAAAAAGTACAAATTGGTAGTTACGAAATAGACATGGGATTGTAAAGCAAAGCATAGAGAAAACAGTCAATAATACTGTAATTATGATGTATATGCTAGGCAGGTGCTTGACTAATTGGGGAAAGGGGGGTCACTTCATAAATTATATAAACGTCTAACCACTGTGCTATACACCTGACACTAATATAAAATAATATTAAATGTCAAAAAAAAAAGTTTAATTTTTTTTTTAAAAAGTGACAATTTAATTTGACGGTAAGAGTAACAATCTCTGAATGAAACTGAAAAGTATAGTAAATGGAATCCATCCTAGAGTAACCTAATTGACTCTTCTGTAATGGACAAGACAACCATGTACCAAATTGAAAGACCAAATCTCAAAAGTTCATTAATAGGGATTTTCAGTTGTATATGGTATATAACAATCATGTGCTTAACTCCATTCCCCCAAAACTCCGCTTAATGACACTAGGCAAGAGGCAGAGATAAACTCACAAGAAGAAAGAGAATAGAAGAGCATAAAATTAATAGAAAAATATTTCAGAAAATGAAAAGCAGATGGGCTGATGAAGGGTGAATTTTCAAAGCAGGGACAGAAAAAATTTAAATGCCTACTGACAGAACTGTCAGGAAGAAGCAAGCCAATATGGAGCACAGAAGCTTAGAAAAGTGCAAGTTCAGGCACAGTTACATCTAATATGGGGGTTGGATGGAGGGGCTAGTATGAAGGTGGCACTGAAAACTAGCAGATCGTTTTCAAGATATAAGGAGTAAGCCTCCAGATCCTTCCTCAGCCACGAAGCTTGTCAATTGTCTCTCCTTCTACCTCAGGTTTACTCTTCATGAAGGTTAAACCTGAGAAGGTCTAGACTCAGGTTTAGTTACTGGGTGGAGGCACCGTACTGAAAGGGAGGGCTGAGTGAAAGTGTACACTGTGGAGAGACTCGCAGCCCCCATCCTTTACTGGGAATTCTAGAGAACAGACCAGGTAGGAGGTTTGGAAGACTTTTCTAGAGAAAGTAACCAGTCCCCCAAAAAGTATCTACAGTAAGCAAAACTAAGGAGAAAGAAGGCTTCTGAAAAATAGGAGGTCATCCTATGGTAAGGCCACCAGTTGACAAGAGAGAGAGCTTATCAACTTTCGTCATGCACAGTGCTTCCAATCAGCTTTAAGTGCCTCCACATAAATAAAAATAGACAGCAAATAATCAGAATAATAGACAGAAATGTGATGAGGAGTCTAACATGACAAAAAGAACTTAAAGAGAAAAGAGTCAATGCTATAGCAGGAAAAAGAATTCATATATATGTTATCAATAACTCCAAGGGGGTAAAAGATATTGTATCCATAAAGCAAGCAAAAAAAAAAAAAAAAAAGGATGCTATAAAATAGAAATATTGTGAGAATAAGAGCTCCTAGAAATTAATATTATGATTATAGAAATAAAAAATCCATAGAAAGATTAGAAGATAACAGAGGTGAATGTTCCCCAAGAGGAGAACAAAAAGGATAGAGACCAGAAATGTTTTTTAAAGTTAAGTAAGTTGGAGGAAAAATCACAAAAGTTCCAGCATCTGACAAATAACAGTTCCAGAAAAGAGAATACAGAAACTAGTGGGAAGAAAATTAACCTCCACTGCCCCTCACCAAAATCTTCACAATGAATAAAAAAAGTTATACATCAAGGCACATTATAATGAAACCTCAGGACATTAGAGGATTTTTAGAAAACTCTAAAAGTTTCCCCCTGCCCCCCAAAAGTAACATATAAGGTAACCAGAATCAGAAAAGTATCCAACAATTCAGTAACAAAATTTGAAGCAGAAGAAAATGGAACAAGGCTTTCAGGGAAAATAATTTCCATCTTTAAATTCTATATCAATCATATGTGAGGAGACACTAAATGATATTTTCATACATGCCAGATCTCAAGAAAATTATGTTATACACACTTTTCTCAAGAAGCAACTAGGCAATATGCTCCCCCACAAAGAGAGAAGAAACCAATGGAGCTGCCGTCCAGTAAACAGCTCAATCAAGAATTCCCAACATGATAGTAAAGAAAAATTCCAGGTCAACAGCTGTGCATAAGGCCTCAAGAGTGAACACTCCAGAATGAAGCCAGTGAGCAGAAGGCTTCAGGGAAAATGTCACACACACACGAACTGAGAGACAAGCCATTGTGTTTGACCTTATCTGAGAATTTGGGAATGAATAAGTAGTACATAAATAGAATATGAGGCAAAAAAACAATTTTTTAATATGCTGTACAAAAAAGTAAATAAAATCATAGTACACATAGTACACTTATAGTTCAGCTGTGAAAAATATTTACAGTGAAAACAAATCAAGATATAACTATCTTAGAGAGTGAAAGACAGATATTTGAGGGAGGGAGAATAAAAGAGAGATAATCCCTTATCTTCCTTAATAAGAATTCAATGTTTAATGTCTAAAATTTAAAAAAAATTCAAGAAATATCAATATAAACAATTAATTAGCTATATAAAAGTAAATATCAGAAGAAGAGCTAACTGAATTGAAAGAAGTTGCCTCTGAGAAGTGGAATATTGCAATACCAATAAGCAGGCAGAAATTTGTAAGCTATCTATATGTATTATTATAAATAAAAAAATTTTAAAGGGTAGAAATCAATAAAATATATAAATTACCAAACTATATAAGATAAAGTGACAATATGAAATTTCATTTTAGACTATAAATAAACAGATAATCCTTAATCTGCTCTTCTTAGTTAATCAAATTGTTAAAATTCAATTTAATGCATTTTATCTTAAAGCAATAAGGAACATACCGTGAGAGGTCAAATTATGCCTAAATCGTCAAGTCATACTTCTAGCTTTAATTAACCCATGGTGAAAGGGTCCCTGAACACCAGTGCACAGGAAGAATCAGCCATCTTTGTTATCCAAGAATTCATTAACTGTAGCTTCAGACAGATAAACATGTTGGTCATTCCCCTCTACCAAGGCCCCTACCATGGCTTCTTACAGTGAAGATTCGTTCTTATAGAGAGGGATAGGATGAGAATATTCTGTTTCTGAACCCTTTTCCTATATCATGTGAGTACTGACAAGAGCTACACCTTGAGACATAGAGGCAAAAATGGCTGGACACTCACCTTCCCAGACTTCTTTGCAGCTAAGCAATGTGCACATGACTTAGCCTTAGCTAATCCTGACTCTAGAGCTGGAGATACAAAGAAGCAAGGGCAGGAGGATATTTTCATGCCTGAGGGCAATGGTAGCAACATCCAGTGCCTAGAAGCAGCAAAGGCTGAGGTGGCAGAGCTGGTAGGAAGTGTCTGGTACCTAACGGTGCAGTCAGTGTGAACCAGCACAGTCCAATGTTCAGTGATCAGGTTCATCATACCATATCATACCACACCATATGACCCGGGCTATAAATTGGCTGTGTAGTCTCTATTTGCTCCTGCCTTTTTACCAACTTCCAGCAGTTCCAGAAACTACCTACTATCTTCTCAATAAGTTATTTCTTTGCTTAACTCATCCAGTCAGCCTCCATTGCTTCTGCTGAAGAACCTTGCCTAATATACTGCCACAGGACACACAGGTAGAGATAGGTGGCTGTATACTGAAGTTAAGAATAAAATACTTATGTTCCTTAAGACACCAAAGCAGAACCAGGAACATTTTTCTACAGGGAAATATGAGGGTAAGTTTAGGTTTTAAGGTATATGCTGCTGGAATGTTACAGGTTAAAGAATTTTCAAAAGGCTCATCTATTTTTCAAATTGTTTTCTCCCATTAGAAAATATTCCAAATTCAAAACCAATAACTGAATTTACAACAAGCCATGGGAACGTAATCAGTCTGTGAATTGGGAGTTGCCACCACTTATATGTGGCCAAAGGCTAAGCTCACAATTATTGTTATGAGCGGGCAGAAGAGCTATGGGTGAGGAAGAACAACTTTCTTTGTCTTTCTAGTTAAAATAGAGCTTTCTGAGAGATGAAGCCACTTGAAAACCAGTGGTCAAGAACTGCATATGAATATGAAAATGCAAACCAAGGCATCCAAAGATTTATATCTGACTGTAGCAACATCGATATTGCTGCAAAGCTGCATCCATTAGTTCAGCACACTGCAGCGTATTTGTTCCAAGTCTGAGAAAGCTGAACCCTAAGCAATTTATCTGCATATGTCTCAGGCTAACCACACAAACTTTGCAGACAAAGCTAGAAGATAGATAGCTTAGAATAAACTGTTGATGTGACCAAAAGGTTTTAATAAAAGAGCCAAATGCAGTAACGACATTAATAGAAACGTGGATACAAAGAAAGAAAGCCTCTCTCTGTGGTGCCCACTGTTTGTGGAAACTGAGGAAGTCTTTCATGACAAAATACAGCTACAGTGAAAGTCATGACACGGGAAAAGCACATCTTTTGTTAGTTGTACAGAACAAGACTACACACATCTCATAGGAAAGGTTTACAAAACAGACGTAAAGCCTGATGAAGGCATACAATTTCCCTGCCTGTGGTGTTATTCCACAAAGACATGCCAAGAGATCAATCCCTCAGTCACAGAAGTCGGGCTATTAATAACCCTGGCAAAAAATTAATTTTATATCAGTTGGTGATGTAACTGCTACTTCAAATTCTATCAACTGCCAAACCGTCTTTACCATATATTCTGTGTAGTCAGTTCCCATGAAATATCTAATGGCTGCTAAAACAAGAGTTTCATCGCACAGTTGTCCAAGTGAATTATACTGTGTTCACACGGTGTTCTGAAAGCTGAGATATATTTATCTCAGCCAATCCCAGATCCCCGCTCCCTTTGTTTCATTTGGGGACTGCAGTGGACAGTGATCGTGCACAGCAATGTATCTGTGTATCAAAGTAAATATACAATCTAAACACCAAGTCTCTGCAGGGAACAACGTTTTAACCTGCTACTTAAGTTTCAGAAATGAAAAAAGAAAAAGGAGAGGGAGGAATCCTAAAAAAATCTGTCTCAAAAGCTGTTTCCAAGACTACTATTTGAGAAGTTCAAAAATAAGGGTCAGTTTCTTATGCACAAGTACAAAAGAAGCAAATTATTCACTAGCTAAAGAATTTCAAAAGGTAGGAGCCTAAATGGTTATTTCCAAAACAGGCAAATTACACCCAAAGCCTGAATTAATATTTAAGTAAACTGAAATCTTTTATCTTTCCTCTTATACATGGCTTAAGAGATGGCCCAGAAATTTACACAGAAGGTTTTTATTTTGTCCTAATTAGGCTCTTCCAACTATCAAAGGTAGCAGATTTTAGATTTTACTATAAGAATCTCTATGAGATTACATAAACTCTCAAACACAATGACATGATGTAATTAAACAAAATGACATGATGTAATTAAAATGGCACTGGTTTCACCAACATCACAGAATGTAAACTGGTATTTCATCAAATCCAAGTGCTATCAGAAGATGCACCACTGCTGTACATACTAAGAATAAAGACAAAAGTGCTACCAATAACATGTAAAATGTCAGCAACTGCACGATACATTAAATTTCAAGAATGTTAAATTATAAAAGATGTATGTCTTAGAATCAATGAAATAGAATATATAATAAAGCAACTGTGTAAGCAACTATTTTACTAGTAAAATAAAAGTGATCATTAGTAATGATTAGGTAGCAAGAAACTAACACACTATGGGAAAATTGGTAGAAAACTCAATGAAATAAATTATTTGATTCACAAACAAAGTCTATATAAGGATTGGGATAACGAAAGGAACAAGAAAATCACACAACAGAAAGCAAGTCTTCATCATGCCCAAGATTAAATGTTTCTGGTCCAAATGGACTGAAGAAATGGATTATCAAGAAGAAATTAGGTAAACCAAAAAGCCTGAATAAGATTTTTAGCTCCTGTATAAAAGAAGCTATGAAATGAATTGTTTTGAGTGGCAGTCCCTTGAAAATAAGGCTGAAACTGGCTATTCGTTCATAATTGCAGAGAGGACCACTTGCACTGAATTTTGGTAATGACAAAGTTTTGCATTAATGAGCTTAAATTTAAATCTTAGTGTTTTTGTAGAAAAAGTGGCCACATAAAACTATACCCCTCCCAATTTTATTAAGATATAATTGATATATAGCATTGTATTAGTTTAAGGTATACAACATGATGATTTGATATATGTATATATTAAAAAATGATCACCACAATAAGTTTAGTTAACATCCATCACCATACATAGTTAAAAATTTCTTCTCATTATAATAACTTTAAAAATCTAATCTCTTAGCAAATTTCAAATATACAATACAGTATTTCTCTTTTTTAAAATATACAATACACTATTGTTAACTATAGTCACCATGCTGTACGTTACATCTTCGCAACTAATTAATCTTACAAGTGGAAGTTTGTACCTTTTGACCACCTTCACCCATTTCTCACTCCCCCACCCCTCACCCTTCATCCTCCTCACCCCCCTCACCCCAGGCAATCACCAATGTGTTCTCTGTTTCTGTAAGTTCAGGGTTTTTTAAAATTCCACATATAAGTGAGATCATACAGTACTTGTCTTTCTCTGTCTAACTTATTTCACTTAACATGATGCCCTAAGTCCATATGTTGGTGTAAATGGCAGGATTTCCTTATTTTTTTACTGACAAATAATAGTCTATTGTTTGTGTGTGTGTGTGTGTGTGTGTGTATCAATCACATTTTCTTTATCCATTCAACTGCTGATGGACACTTCAGCTGCCTCCATGTCTTGGCTATTGTAAACACTGCTGCAATGAACATAGGAGTGCAGATATCTCTTCTAGAGAGTGATTTAATTTCCCTTGGATATATAACCACAGTGGAATTGCTGGATAACATAGTAGTTCTATTTTCTTTTCTTTTCTTTTCTTTTTTTTTGAGAAGCCTCCATACTGTTTTCCATAATGGCTGCACCAATTTCTATTCCCACCACAGTGCACAAGGGTCCCCTTTCTCCGCATCCTCACCAACACTTTTTTCTCTTGTCTTTTTAATGACTGGCCAATAGGTCTGAGGTGATGACAAAGCAATTTCTTAAAGACTGTTAACCACATCAGTATATGGCCAAGTGTTTACACCAACTCAACTCTGCTTTAGAAACCTCCTAGGATCACATGGAAACTTTTGTACTGATACTGAACTTTTCGATAGCTGTAGCTATTGCCAGCCCATCCCTGTGGAAGGGAGTTAGAGTCTGCCCTGTGAAAGGTGGGCTTCCCAATGCCAGGAAGAGACAGAGCTTGAGGTAAGAAATGGAAACTAGTAAGGAAATCCTCCTTCTTCCAGGGCCTCAATCCTTTTGATGTCTGGACTTAGATCTATATGTGCTGACTGTCACTTCTGGGGGTGGGGTTGGGGGTTGGGCCTAGGCCAAGGAGGTAGCCTTGTACAGGGCACAATGAGGATGGGTCTAGGTCTGCCATATCTAGTAACCAATTTTATGGGACTCTTGCAGTTTTGTTCAAAGTTATAAACTCAACTTTTATCTGCTATAGGGGCTTAAGAACATGTTTCCAGCTTAGGGATAGAGTAGAAAATGGGAAAGCAAAGTCCCCAAAGAGCTATCACAATGCTGGCAGCAGAGATTAGTAAGATCCCCAAACAAAAAAGTAATCTTTGGGACAGGAATCCAGGCATAAACTCTAGGGTCACACCATCATATGAAGATAGTGTCCTTTCCTAACCATTTCAGAGGAGAATGCATTAGTTTATAACTAGAAAACACAACAGGTTTCCTTGCAAGTCATTATGAGTTAAACACAGGTTTGTTGATACTGACAATCCAGGCTGATGTACAGTCAGTGGGTACTGTGATGGCCATCCAGAATGTTTACAGTTAGCATCCATTCTGATTGGCCAGAAACTGGATGTTAAGTATTCCGAGTCTTACCGTTCCAACGATAACGTGTCTCTCTATTCTCAGCTTGTACTATGGATTCCTAAGCTTGTGAGAACACTAACCTTTGTGTTATATGCTTAGTGTTTATCCCCAATCCAGGAATGAATAAACATCATATTAATAAGCTCTAAGTAATAGATATCTCTATTCCCATTTTATAGTAGGCTAGAAAGCTGAGGCTCAGAGAAAGAACTCACCCATAGATAGCCAGTGGCAGAGCCCGAATTTAATTCAAAAACAAAAAGAATGTTAGGACTGTACAAGAACAGTTTTTCTGCTCTAGAAATCTACCTTCTTATGAAAGATAACACTTCAGGGAATAAGAAACAATGGGACTTGAAGCTAAATGCATCACTATCTCATAAAATATTAATATAGAAAAGATTGATTAAAAATGTAATTTTAATCCTACACTACCCAACTCTTAAACTGCAATTATTGTCAGCATTACCTGAATACCTAAGGCATTTGCATATATCTGTATGACAAAATACTTGTTTCTTTAAACCCATGGTATGAACTATATAAATCAATTTAACTCTATTTCTTAAGAAAAAAAATACATTTTACTAATGCTCTTGAAGTCCCTATTTGAATGTCTCATTTGATTAAAATATTGCCATATTTTTCCATGAAAGATACAATTTAACAGAAGACTTAAGGGGAAAAAATGTGAATTACCAATTTTCCATCTAGCCATGTCTTTAAATTTCTAACAAACCTTTTGTTCTAAGAAATTGTTTATGTTACTTTCTACTCAGAAAACAAATAAAAACGTATTTGAATTCAATTACCAATGCTGTGGAAACACTGAAACTAGTGATGATGACAAAATTTTCTCACATGCTACCCATCATCCTAACATTTAAATGCCCTTTCTCATATGGCTATGCCAACCACTAGTTGAAACTAAAGTTGTTTTTGTTAAAATCAAATAATTTTTCTCTAAATCTGGTTCTTTTCAGCTACTGCTTGTTTTCTTTTCTTCCTACATATTACAAGAGATCAGACACTAGTCTAATACATAGTTTTACTGGTACTACATTGTTAATTCATCAGAGTAGTATAAATGCTATAAACATTTTTCTCTAAGATATAAAATGCCATTTTTCAGAGAGCTAGAACAAATAATCCTAAAATTTATATGGAGCCATAAAAAACTCCAAATAGCTACGGCAATATTGAGGAAGAAGAAGAAAGTTGGAGGTATCACACTATCTGATATCAAACTATACTACAAGGCTACAGTAATCAAAACAGCATGGTAGTGGCATAAAAACAGATATGCTAATCAACGGAACATAATAGAGAGCCCAGAAATAAATCCACACCTATATGCTCACTTAATATATGGCAAAGGAGGTAAGAATATACAATGGGGTAAAGACAGCCTCTTCAACAAATGGTATTGGGAAAATTGGACAGATGTATGCAAAAAAAAAAAGAAGAAGAAGAAGAAGAAGAAGCAGCAGCAGCAGCAGCAGCAGCAGCAGCAGCTGGAACATCTTCTTACCCCAGATACAAGAATAGATTCTAAATGAATTAAAGACTTAAATGTAAGACCGGAAACCATAAAACTTCTATAAGAAAACATAGGCAGTAAACTCTCTGATATTACTAACAGGCATTTCTTTTCAGATATATCTCCCCAGGCAAGAGAAACAAAAGAAAAAATAAGCAAATGGAATTACATCAGACTAAAAGGTTTTTGTACAGCAAAGGAAACCATCAACAAAACAAAAAGATAACCAGCCAGGGAAAGATATTTGTTAATGATGCATCTGATAAGGGGTAAATATCCAAAATATTTGAAGAACTTATACAACTCAACAACAACAAAAAAACAATCCAATTAACAAATGGGCAGAAGACCTAAACAGATACTTCTCCAAAGAGGAAATACAGATATATAACAGACATATGAAAAAATGCTCAAGGTCACTAACCATCAGAGAAATGCAAATTAAAACCACAATGAGATATTGCCTCACACCTGTCAGAACGGCTATTATCAATAAATCAAAAAACAAGTATTGGCGGTGATGCAGAGAAAAGAGAACCCTCATACATTGTTGGTAGGATTGCAAACTGGTACAGCCACTACAGAAAACGGTCTGGAGTTTTCTCAAAAAATTAAAAATGGATATACCTTTTGACCCAGCAATTGTACTTCTTGGTATTTATCCAAAGAAAACCAAAACAATAATTTGTAAAGATCTATGCACTCCAATATTCATGGCAGCACAATTTACAATAACAAGATAATGGAAGCAACCTAAGCATCCATCATGAGACAACTGGATAAAGAAGTTATGGTACATATATACATATATACAACTCAGCCATTAAAAAAAAAAATGAAATCTTACCATTTGCAGCTACATGGATGGACCTAAAGGATTATGCTGAGTGAATAAGTCAGATAGAGAAAGACAAACAAAACACCATATGATTTCACTTATATGTGGAATCAAAGGAATAAAAGAAACAAACAAACTGAATGAAAATAGACTCACAGATACAGAGAACACACTGGTTGGTGATTGCCAGAAGGGAGGGGGATTAGGGGCCTGGGCAAAAAAGGTAAAAGGATGCAGATGTACAAATTAGTAGTTATAAAAGAGTCACAGGGATGAGAGTAAATCATAGGAAATATTGTCAATATTAGTATAATGGTTGTGTGTAGTGCCAGATGGGTGCCAGAATAATCAAGGGATCACTTCATAAATTATGTAAATGTCTATTCAAATAAAAAAAAATTTTAAATACAATAAATTTTAAAAATAAAAAAGTTTGTATATATGAATGAAGTCCGTCATATGTCATGTGCTCTTTTTGATTATTTGTTGGTTTGTTTTACTGCCACCCTCACACTCCTCCATGATATTATCTTAACTTATCTCCCTCCCTACTAGTTTCCTTTCTCCTCTCTCCCCTATTTGATTTCCCAACACTGAGCCAATCAACCAGAAGTATTGGTACTTGCTGCATACTGGGCAGTGTGCTAAGTACCTCCTACATAAAGTGGGGAATCCAAAGCTGAAACAGATACAGTCCTTGCCAGGTAATTGTTCAAATTTTTGTGCAACACTTTGTTTAAAACTCAAAACAGTTTCACTCTAACCTCCATTTCTACATGTCCTAAGCAGCCTAGGCAGGAGTACAATTGCAAAGTACCCTAACGAAGCTATCCGTCTGTTTATTTGTGGATAATTTCATATATATACTGATGTAAAATGATAATAAATTAAACAACTTTAGTTAAGGTGTCAAAATTTCTACACCTTGAAAAAAAAACTTATAAAAGCCCTCCTAACCAAGACACTACAGCTTTTAGGAGGAGCATGCTTTTAAATCCCTGTTTTCTCCTTAAAGCTGGTTAGGGATTGATAAGTCTTGCCCACCACTGAATCTGTAGCACACTGCAAAGTGTCTAGCACAAAATATTTTCTCAATAAATATCTGCTGAGTAAACGAATGATTGAGGGGCTCTTGGTTAACTACTTTTTTCCTGATTCCAGCTCCTCAAGATCTTTGCTGTATTAATTATCTCCTCTTAAAAGGCAATACCACTGTAGTGTCAGCTTTTGCGGGGGGAGGGGGGGAGGGCGGGGGGCATAGCACATTCCTGGCCACTTAATAGCAATATAACCATGAGCAAGTTTTCTAATCACTGTCCATGCCTTATTTTTCTTATCTATAAAACAGCACTAATCACTCTATATGCACTATCTATTTTGCAAGGTTTTTTGTGGTATTTATGAAATTTGAAAACAATTTATGTAACAGGCCATGGAAAGAACCAAATGAATGTGAACTGAATGAAAGAATAAATTACCATTCCATTCTGTGGCTCCAGATCAAAAATGTAACCATCAAAATCTAATTTGCTAAAGCTGATCTTTATTCAAACAATAGGTATGTACCAAAAGCTATAACATACAACTGGAGTATGTCTGCTGTTGAACATCAAAGAAATAGTTTAACATCTGCTTTTAAATGCAGGAAAACAATAATTAGTTCACAAGTAAAAGGGAAAAGTATGCAATCTGATTTTATTTTCCCCACCTAAGTATCCATGTATTAAAGATTACCAGCTTATAGCAGACTGAAGCTTTTTTACAGGAGTAACATAGTAAGGAAAGGTAACCCTGGAAATAGTTTTTAAACTCAACATTTATTGATAGCTCCTGTTTTCCACTGTCAAGAATGCACAGGCCAAGTTTGCCCTTACGCTGAATTGCAAAACTAAGACCTCCAAGATCCGAGAAGTATTGTTATTCAACTTGCTTGCTCTTCTAACAACCCAAGATATAAAACCTAAAAAGGGCATCACATGTGTGCAACTTCACTTTTATGAAAGAACTAAACTCTGTGACAGACGGGCGTGCGTTTGCTCCTGCCGTAGAGCAGAATTCCGCGGCTGTTGTGCCTCCCCTCAGACCAGGCAGCAGCAGCTGGAGTAAGAACATCCCTGGTGCTCTCTTCCCAGCATCCCCAATCTCACCATTGACTGTGGCTGTGGGAGCTGCTTAAGGGCCCTTACCTCCCTCCTTACTAGTAACAGTGGCAGAAACAGCTATGAGACTTCCCTAGGGTTTGGTTTCCTTTCTCACTACGCACTTGTGCTACTATTCTGGAAGTAGAAAGAAACTCTTGAGTTTCTCAAATCCCAGAGGCAATGTTGATCTTGAATAACATTTTCCATTTTTTTAAAAGCCATCATTTCCTACTCTCCGTGGGCATACAGAGCATGGAGCAAAGCCTAACCTGCTTCTTTAGAGTTCACAAAGTAGATGCAATAGTTAGAAGAGATGTAAACTCTGTTTTAAAAACAAAAAAGGGTCATCCTGGGATAAACATGCACTCTAATACTGAAGCATCATTCTGTTATCGTCTCCTTTAAAGAGTATCTGAGCAAAAACGGCTCCCATCAGGATGAGGATATCTCCCCACCCCAAATTCTCAATAAACCAGGCATGCAAATGTATAATTGCAATCGGTTTTCTTATCCAGTGTCATTTTACAGACGTTTTCTTGACAAGGATCACAGAGTTCACACACTGAGAAGCTGGGATACAAACCTATGTAGTCTGACCCCAGCACCTCTGATAATCTGCCCTGACCTAGGGTAGCATATCTGTTTGTTGTCAAAATCCATGTCCAGCTGGGACCGAACAAGAGAGACCTTTAGCAAAGGCCTCCATGTGAGTTTACAAACTGAGGTCCTTACTTGCTTGAATGACAGTATAACATATTTTTATGGACTCGAAATTATCATTTAAAACATCTGACTTTTATAATAACCACAGCAATGCAGCAGCAAGCACAGCTTTAGAGACTCCAAAAAGGGCTCGCAAAGGTGCATTTTAGTCTTGGCTTCAGTCTTTGACAGCAAGTCACAAATTATTTTTCAGATAAAATGGCAATTAGGAATTTCCTCAAACTTTAGCAATCAATCTACATATCAAACTAAAATCCAATGATTCCTTTTCAAGTTCTATTTGACTATAACTGCAACTGAGGTTTACTTATATATTATTACTATCTACATATTACAAATTGTTGAATTTTAGGAGACAAAAAAATCTTAAGATTATTCATCTTACCCACATAGGCTTTATTGAGCAAAGAGTTATGAAAGGCAAAAAGAAAATTAATGAGACTCAATTCAAGTTGTAAACAAAAGATAAAATCAGAATATGTCATCAAAGAGATTCAAGTAGGGCATTAAGGTAGTTCAACATAAAGGAAAGATTATCTCTAAGCATAGCAGGATGGTTGAGAGCATAAACATGAGAGTCACATAGACCTGGGTTCTAGTCTCGACTATGCCACTCCCTAGCTGTATGACATTAGACAAGTCATTTAACATTCCTGAGTCAAAGTTTCGAAATCTTTAAAGTGAGGCAATAACATCTGTCTCTCAGAACTAATACAGGACTAAATAAGATAAAACATGTAAAAGTCTTAATACAGTTCCCAGCACACTCTCAGGGTTGACTACTAGCAGTGGCTTCCAGTCCGAGACCTATTATTTCTCCATCTTGCCTTTCTAGCCTATTCTCTTACCAAAGCCCCTTAACTGCTCTGTCCAGGGCCTGCTAGATTTCTCTTATTAACTCTCACACAAAGATGAGGAAATAGATTTTGAGAGGATGGGGAACATGCCCAACATTATAAAATTAGGAAACAGACCACCATGTCCAACTCCAGGTTCTTAAGCCTTAGGGTCCATGATTGTTTCTCTGACTAATCTAATCTCTCCTATTATTTTATAAGCAATTAAAAGGAAAGTAGAGCATCTTAATGTGAAAAATTTAAAAGATGCCCTCTCTATGCATGCCCGACTCCAAGAGAACACAGCTTGGTGAGTAATATGCTGGATGGCTGTCAGACCCCACCGCCAACCACTCACATATACTCTGGTGCAGTGAACAATCTGTACAACCTCTCGTGGCAGCCCTGGGTCTCCTGTCTCCAGTTTTCTCTTTTTCAGTCTATATTTCACACTGCCGCTCAAGTGATCTTTGTAAAACTCCCATCTGATTATGAAATTTCTCTACCGTAAAATTCACATGGGTCTATGGCCATGCCACTCTGAACAAGCCCAATCCCGTCTGATCTTGGAAGCTAAGTAAGGTAGAGCCTGGATAGTTAGTACTTGGATAGAGATCACCTAGGAATACCAGATGCTGCAGGTGCTGTAGGCATAGACAGACAAACAAACAAACAAACAAATAATAATCTGGCAATATCTTTAAAAAAAAAAAAAAACTCTCATGTCTATATATTACTGAGAAATCTCAACTCTCTAGCATGGCACATCTGGGGCCCTTGTGACTCTGGCAGCAAAGCTTTGCAATCTAAGCCTACTCTGTTCTCCAACATGCCCCAAAACCCAACCACAGGAGAGTTCTTGCCACTCTGAACATGCCATGAGCTTCCATTTCTCTATGCTTTTGCACATGCTTTTCCTGCAGCTCCAAATACTCTCCCCTTTTCTCTCTGTCTTCTAACTCAGCCCACAAGACTTATTTCATTGCCAGCTCTTCAGTGCGGCAAATACATTTCCTGATTCCTCAGCTAAAATGACTGTTCCTTCCTCAGCAGGCCCAGAGCATTTGTAAGTCTACCTTCTCCACCAGCTCACGGGAGTCAGGAGGATATTGCATGAGCTTTGAAGTTAGATGGATTGGAACTAGAATCCTAATGCAAACGTTTTCTAGCAGTGTAAATGTGGGCAAGTTACCTTCTCCCTCTAAATTTCAATAATACCTATAGCAAGGACCACACTGATACCACCTCACACCTGTTAGAATGGCTATCATCAACAGGACAAGTAACAACAAGTGTTGGAGACGTCGCGGGGAAAAAGGAAAACTTATACACTCCTGGTAGAAATATAAATTGGTACGGTCATTATAGAAAGCAGTATGGAGGTTCCTCAAAAAATTAAGAGCAGAATTACCATATTACCCAGTAATCTCTCTTCTGGGTATCTGCCGAAAAAAATTGAAAACATTTATTCATAAAGATATATGCACCCCAATGTTCACTGCAACATTACTCACAGTGGTCAAGACATGGAACCAACCAAAATGCCCTTTGATAGATGACTGGATAAAGAAGATATGATACACACACACACGCACACACACACACACACACACACACAATGGAATATTATTTGGCCATAAGCAAAGATAAAGTACTACCATTTGTGACGACATGGAAGGATCTTGAAATTCATGCTAAGTGAAATAAGTCAGACAGAAAAAGTTGAGAACCATATAATTTTATTCATACGTGAGATATAAAATTAAGAGCGGCAAACAAACAAGACAAACAAAAACTCATAGATACAGAAAACAGTTTAGTGGTTATTGGAGGGAAAAAAGGGTGGGGGGAGGTAGAAAAGGGTAAAGTGGGTCAAATATATAGTGACAGACGGGGGTCTGACTTTGGGTGGTGAACACACAATGCAATATACAGATGATATATTATAGAATTGTACATTTGAAACCTTTATTTCATTAACCAATGTCACCCTAATAAATTTAACTTAAACAAACAAAGAATTACTGTGAAAATCTGGTGACTTGAAGCTATAGCTTCCATACGTCTTCAAATAGTGGAGCCACTCTAAAGGCAGAATGCTATGAAATTGATAGATTTAATTGTCTCATGTGAACTAAGAAACTACTCTACCAGGAGAAATTATTAGTATATTATATGTATACAGGTTTCTAAATATATATAAAAAAGTGTGTACATATATGCACACACATTTTTAAAATAATTCTTCTAAATTTATCAATTAAATACTTATTATTTCATTTACTAATTTAACTTAACAAGTAGCAGCAGGTACCAAAAGTTTGAGAAAATATAATGAAAGAAAAAACTTAAAGATTAGAAAACTCTATTAATAACTTATTTTGGAGGGGATGGGTCAATAAATATCAACACTGAATTTTAGCGGTTAACTATCTTATTTTAAGAACATCCAGCCTACTGCTTGTCACATGCCAAATAAATGTTATTTGAGTTCAGAATTTGAAATTCAAATTAAGTTCCTTGAAAGGAAGAGCATATCTTATTACTCTTCAAATAATGAGCTTCTAACACAGTGCCCAGCACATAGTAGTTGCATAGCAAAAGTTGCCTTAATAAATAAACTTAAAATTGAGAAAGCATGCAAAAGTCTATAAAACATTTTGCATCTCTAATTTGGGTTGCAATTTACTCCAATAAATTATATTCCAAAATCTATGAAATGTTCCTTCTGTACCCATCACCTCATCTGAGAAATTTAGACTTTCTTGCAAGAAAACAATATGTAGGTAGAATCCTTCCTTAAGCACAGAAAAATTGAAGACAGCAAAGCGACAGGAATATGCCACTTGCACTCCTGTAATATAACAAAGAGCCCAAAGAAAACAAAGCACTTTATAAACAGTACCTGACACACAGTGACAGCTACAATTTCGAACACATATCTACTCCCACAGGTCTCCTATTTGGAGCATGTCTGGTTACAGCAAACACTGTAGAGATTATAGAAGGAGAATCCTATCTACTCTGTTTGCAGGTAGAAAACCTGCACCATATATTTCACATATGTATACTCCTAAATGAAAGCCGGGAGAGCCACAAATGAAACAAAAAGATCCAATTGTTTTGCTTTCACTAAAAATGACATTATAGATAAATACTTATTAGCATAGGATTGCAACATTTATTGTTAAATGGAAAAGACAGGATGCCAAACAACCTAAAGCATATTTTACTTTTTGAGTATTAACATAAAATATATATTTATTAAATAAGATAATAAAAAATAGAAGCTATTTTTTACTTCTCTTAAAATAATCCATGGCTAACTTATCAAAAGTATATCCACGTCTTTGTGAACATTACAGATTTAAGTTTCCAGAAATCTACATCAAATAATTGAATAAAATGCTTGAAACAAGAAAGACCTTGAAAACATATTTGTGATTAAGAAAAAAAATTAGAGGAAAAAGGGGAGTTAAAAAAAAAAGTGTGAAGGTTGTCCGTCTAGGGTTCTGAACTTTCTCTAAAATTGTGAGCTTGCCTCCTCAGAAAGAAATCCCCAATATGGCACATTCTCTCATTACTTACAAATTTCAGAAAGGTCTGCCCTCCTTCTCCCCCACCGCCTACCTTCTTCTTTAATGCTTACTTCCATATAACCAGTTTTTCAGGACTCGATACATGTGGAGCATACTTATACATTATAACTTTCTTCTATTTTTTTTTTTTTAAACTTAAAAGTGAATTGTGAACATCCTTCAGTGCATATAAATATTCACCTATGACATCAGGTTTGGTAAACAGGGATCTGTTTGACATGGTCCCTCTGGTAACACTATATCTGTCTTTAGCTTATTATTATTAGATGCCTTGCCTCTACAAAACAGAAAAATATCTTTACAACAATGTCACAAAGACATATTTTGGTATAACGGAAGGAAATTATTTTACTAGAGATAATATTAAATTTTCAAGAGATACTAAATTATTTGAAAAGCAGTTTAAGCAGCTTACTTTCTGGGGCTAAGTTATATTTCCAATCTAAATACCACTGAAAATATCTGGATCCTGAAGCCCAAAGAATTAATCTCTTGCCCTTTTCATTCCGTTTCTGTGAACAGATTGGTAACTTCTGAGATAATCCTTTTTCAAATATCCTTCCAATATGGAATGACAACTACACCACACAGGATTTCCTTTATTTTAAGGTGAATATGTGAATACAAGACTACAAAATTCAACTAAGTAAATTGCTGTCATTTTTTAAAATTCTGCTGACAATGGTATTTCACTACTGTAAATATTTCACTGTAACAAAAAAACTGCTTTTGGAGAAAATTTTCAAAATTCTTCCTTTCAACAGATTTATATTAGCAGAGACTTGACAGCCTTCAGAAATTATATTCATGGTGTGTGTATACTGTATGTGTGTGTATAGTATTTTTTCAGGACAAATATCTTACTAAATTTCAAATAGGGTTCATAAATAAAGACCCTTACCTTATTATAATTATTATAAAATACACAATTTGATTTATAGTAATTACGATATAAAAATAAATCTGGTCTTACTATATAATGCACCTACGGGAACTTCTAGAGCACAGTTCTTTTCTGCCTTGCTTTATTTTAGACATGTTACAACTAGCTTATTTATACTGTTGCAAATCAAGTTTAGAAAACTATCTAGTGATTTCATATATGAACAGTTCCTATTGTCAATGATACTGCTTTTGGAACAGAAAGGAAGGTGCATGTGTACGTGTTTTGTTTTGCTTACATTCTTATGGGTCATTCATACTTTCAAGTGGTATCTACAAAACAAAGTAGACTGTTCTTTAAGCTCCATTTTACCTTTTCAAAAAGATCAGAGTATAAAACTGAACTTTATAGCCCCAAGCAATTTTTCTAAAGGAGCAAAACCATTCATATAGTTGTCATAATTAGAATACCTTAGAGTACCTCAAGAAAGGTATAAAATAATAAAACTGACAGGTGCATCAAATCTTCCAAGACCAACCTACACAAGAGACTTATTGAACAAGTGACTCTACATTTTGTTTTCCTTTCCAGACAAAAGAACCAAATGGATTTCACCCTTATTCTAAAAACTCAGAACCAAAGAGCCTGTGTAAAAGTCTAAAACACCTGAAGCTCAGAAAACTGGGCTCACTTTCCTGTCACACCATGTTACATTTTCTTACCTTTAAAGTTTAATTCATCTACTGTACATCTGATAAAGATTTTATCACAACCTTGAGGATTCAGTTAATGACACGCAAAATAAATGGCACAATGCAGAGAGTCATTCTAATCTCTTTAGAAGGTTTTTTTTAAAAGGTCTCTTGAGTTTCTTTCTGTGTTTCAAATCCATAAGAGCACATTAAAACTTACAAAGCAAGAAAGGAAAGAAAGAAAAGCCACAGACTCACTGTTAACTTTCTGAGAGAAGTATAACAAAAAAAAAATTTTAGAGCAAGTTAGAAAATTACTTACTTTTCCCAGGTCTTTGGTACAAAGCTCAGAAGGCAAGTTTCCTTCTCCCACAAAGTCTTGTTAATAGCAATCACTCAATGAGTTCAAGTAGCCCAAATATATCTAAAAATTATGTAGAGACAAAAAGTTAAAATTCAACGTCAGATTAGAAATTAGAAATCAAAACACCCCATTGCTATTCAGTCTCTCTGAATAATTAAAATAGATTTCATCGGAAAATCCAAATGATGAGTTTGTTAGTTATTTTTCTTTCAGAATAATATTAAAAAGGCTTGCTAAATGTAGAAGGTGTTCCGATCTGTTGTCTTATTAAAGTTACTAAAGCAGGAATCGGCAAGGCTTCTTGGCAACTGTTCACTGTAAAAATGACTTTCTCAGGGAATCATAAAAAGCAACTGAGGGAGGATCTGGACTTCTAATTATACTGTAACTTGGGAGGGAAAGTCTTCTGAAATCACACTTGCCTGCCCCACCTTCCAAAGATGAGCTCATCTCACAAAGACAGAGACGGTTGTAAATAGAAGTGAACAATAACAACTTAAAGAAAGTCATCAACAGCTTTTAAATGCCCATCAGATATACTCATTTAAGCACCTTTTACTTCTGCAGGTGGGAATAAGAAGAGAGAATTCTGTTAATTTTTTTCTAATAAAACAGAAAAATCTCCAAATTCTGCATGTTAATAACTTCACTTAAAACGTAAGTTACTTCTCTAACAATCCTGTGAATGGATACATAGGTAATAACTCATTCATAAAATAAAGAAGTCTGAGTAGGTAAAACACAGGTAAATCATAATTTCAAGTCTGTGCTCTCCCACTCCAGGCTTTATATTAGATGTAATTCTAAGAAGCATGATAAACTCATTTAAGAGCCACAAGAGATTGAAAAATAGGTCAATTAGAAGGAGGCAAAAAGAACTGCTACAGTAGGCAGTCATAATTGAAAAGTAGACAGAATCCCAGAAAAATCAATAGGCATCGCTTATTGTCATTGTTACTGCCAATACTTATACAGTGTTGATCTTATGTTAGATTCTTCTCTATGTATTTTACAAGTATTAACTCTAAGTAGGATAGAGACAAACAGAATATCCCTTACACATCACCGTATTACCACACAGTACACTCAGTTCTGCTATAAGCTTGTGTGATTCCAAGACTGATATAGTAGGGAACAATTTGAGCATAACTCAAATTTCACATTTGTTTATGCATAATTTCATTATAAGCAATGCTAGGTAATAGTAGAAGATTGCACCCAGGCAGAACCAACCCAGCTGCATAAGGATACACAGAATGCACAAAGCCCATGCCTCAAACATCTACTATCAACCTCAGTTTCCACCAGTGTGCTATGAGCCACACCCATCCACATCAGGTGCCCCAACTTTCCTTCTGATTTCAGGTAACCCCCTTCCACTACTGCAGAATAACTCACAAGCTGCAATCCTTCCAAGGCCTCAGTCCTCAAGAAAAGGTCAGGACTTTGTCAAGGTAAAATGCCATATTTATTGTACTATTTATCTACTCCTTAACCACCTAACGTGTAAAATTGTGCTACAATTTTTATTCTGTTCTCATCTTATTTTTTTAATGTATCACTGGTAAAGGTTTTTGAGTGTTGTTTCTCTGACCCTACTTAGCCCCTAAGTGCTATAGGTTTTTACTACATGATTTTGCACAGCATGGCAGTTCTTAGAAATGCATACATCACATTTTAGCAAACTGATTGCACAACAACTAGTGTTTATAATGATGCTTATAATTTAAACCAGAAGGGGTTAAATTGTGATTTTCATATCTTTTAATTATATTAAAGGAAGGGGATAGCAACATATGTAATACAATTTTAGAAAGATTCTCATTCACAATGTTTTTAATTACCAACTATGGACCCTTAAGGGTCAGTTTCAGTTATGTGAAAAAATTATTTATGATAAGTTCCCTAATAGTGTTAATAAATGAGGTATTACTGCACCATTCTGTACAGACCAAGAATATGATCTTATAAAAATAGATTTTGCAGTCAAAAAGGCTTAACCACAATTACTGATAAGAACAATTACTTTTCATTCCTTAAAACCAGTAAGTTGAAAAAGACTCTGAAGTTATCCTAAAAAAGTCTAAGATACACATAAAGATGTATATAAAGAAGTTTTCTCTTATAAGTAATATCATTTTAAGCAATTTATAAAATATAAATATCCAACATGGATAGTTTTTAAAAATCTATAAGATATTTAATTAAATTGGAAAATGTTTTTAAGCAACGTTCTTTGAGAATGCAGACTATAAAGCAGTATGTTCCATATGGTCCCTATTTTGTTTAAAAGTATCTATATCTAGAAAAAAACACTAGAAGGAAAAAAGTCAAAATCTGAATAGCTGCTAATTAGAGATAATGGAATTAGAGTAATTTTACTTTCTTTGCATTTTCCTGTGGTACCCAAGTTTTCCATAAGAATCACCTCTACTTTTACGATTAAAAATAACAAAATACTATATAAAAATAAAACCAAGGTATTTAGTGGGAAAACCTCTTTTTATCCCCACTATAATTTCACATGTGAATCCAGCCAATAGAATGAAAGCCAATCCAGCAACAAGGACACCGGAAGCTTCCTCCTCAAGTATTAACAGATCAAGTCTCATGACTGAAAGTATTTTCTATCTCACAATTCAAGAGCAAACACAGCCCCAAGGGGAATGTTCAAAGTACATAAATCCATTACAAAGGCCAAAATATAATTTGCTTTTACTGGCTAACACAGTCATGAATTTAGTAAAATCTAGATGAAAGAAAATTTTCAATTATATAATTGTATACAAGCTTTTTAATGTCTAAAAGCAATTTCATTCTGAATGAAGAAACTGTGTTCTGGATAAAGCTCCTTTCAAACAAGATCAAGATTAAAGAAATACAAGTAGTGATGGATTTGGGCATAGGGATGAATACCTCACTTGACAGTTTTAAACAGAACATAAGACAAGACAGATTCATCTTTATGACCTCCAAAAGAACTCCATTATATTAAAATGTTCGCAACAATGACAAAACTTGACTTTGAAAATAATATATTTGCCAAAAATGGTGACTCCTTAGTCATGAGTGCGCTTGCTTTAATCCCATGCACTGCCATCACATAAGTATTGAATGGTGCAGTTACTCAGGAGTCAAGGGACAATTTAGGACAATCTGGCCACCACACACCTGAGATCACTCACCTATGCTTGAAAGAAGCACATCTATATGATGTGTCCCTTTCCATTTTCAGCTGAACCTTCCTCTCATATCATACATTCAATAACTATTTGATGTAAATCAGTTGCTTTAATAAAACTTTCCATTCTCAAGAATGTACTGAGGATTAAGTCAGTGGTTCTGTGTGTGTATGTACGCGCATGTGTGCAGTTTTATTTCATAAAATTACAAAGCATCTGTAACATTTGGTGTGCACATCTGAATAACAACCATATTCCTACTATAGGAAATATAGATGTAGTAGTCTTTGGTTTTTGTTTTTTTTTTTACTTCCAAAAATGCTGACTTCGATGAAAAACAAAAACAAAACACTTCTGTTTCAAATCTGCTTTTGTATTTTTAAGCAGTTTTCATAGGTTCCCTAGCAAATGGAAACAAAAGCTACTAGTATCATGTTTTGTTTTGTTTGAAAGAATAGAATAGGCAAATGAACATTTTAATTATGCTATTATACATAAAAATAGATCACAGAGGAGATACCAAGTTCCAGACGAATCAGTCAGTTCAAGTTCAAGAACTCCCTCAGAGACTCTCATTTTTTAATTTGCATGCTGATTACTTTGGAAAATAACTTTGAAATTCTTGGTTTCTGTGTCTCAAAATATGCTGCCTAAAATGCTGCACATATGCACCTTTAATAATCTGCAACAAAATATTATAATCAGCAAGTAAATAGTATACTCAATTGTGAATACTTGAAATAAAAACAATGAATTGTCAAAAGAAGATATGCTGAAATATCCATCCATCTATACATGCCTCACACTGACTTTGAAAATACAGCGCACTTAGAAACTCTCAGTATGAGACCTGTATTTCTTAAATTGCTCTAAGAATTAGCATATGTATAGCTCAGGGAAATACAGTCTCTTAGCATTTCCGGATATAAAAAAGAGCAACCAGTTTTCAGAGTTCACCTGTAAAACAAGCAGAAATTGTTTTCTCAGGCTCTCTAGTCACTTCCTGAGCATAATCCCAACATAATCTAAACTGGTCTTTGGCACCACCTCACATCCCTTTTTGCATCATTGTGCCACTTTCATCCAAAGCCCAAAGGCCTGTACCTCCTCTCACTGGTCCTTTCCTTCCAATTTCTAAACTCCAAGTGCCTCCACAGAATATTTTAGCTGCAGCTGGGGGGACAGGGGAGCTTAAACAAATGATTATGTCTTTAACTTTCTCTGGATTAAACACATTTTTAAAGAAAAGTACCTAGATCTTTGTTTCTATATACCTTAGCTCTTTGGGGAAATAGTTGGGTCCCGGCCTGAGGCAAGGAAAGCATAAAATAAGCACATCTTACTATTCCAGAAAGCAAGGAAGTACTCAAATATTAATCCAGACGGGACAAAAAGACACAGATGCTAACTTGAAAGGACCCCCACTAACCAAATGTAGGACAGTTTGAACAACAAAAAGAATGATACATTGAGTAAAAGAGGAACCATAAATCCATAGATATTCATGAAAAAGAGACTAATAGGTAGCTCATCTTTGTAAAGAATGTCAGCTAATAAACACGAAAGGCATAGTAGAAATATAAAACTCCATTTTGCAACCAAGAAGGTAATAATTGATTCAGTCAAGGATCCTTAATGGATGCTAAAACCATTAGGGAAAGGGTTGTTATGGGACAGGATGCCCACAGTCTCAGAGTATTACCCTGCAGATTACTTATCACTTACCCAAGGATAAGCTCTGGCAGACCACCTTACCCAAGTGATAGTTGGTATAATCAATTATAGGACAATTGAACTAACGTGTGTCTCCACAGGGACTACGTAGTATGTTTGTCAAAATACTTAATTCTTAATACTTAATCATAAAGTAACAAAAATATCCAGATTGTGGTACTTTCTATAAGACAACTGTTTTGGAATTTTCCAAGATATCAGTGCCATAAATGACAAAAACAAAACAAAAACAGGGTAACTATCCTAGACTAAAGGAAACTAAAGAGACAAAATGCAACAAATGATTGCTGATGAGTCTTAATGAGGAGAGAGGCTATAAAAGACATTATTAGAATAAGTGGGGAAGACTGAATAGGTGTTCAAATATTATCTATATGTGAGATAATATTTCTTGGTGATAATGGCATTATGGGTTATGAAGGAGAATATTCTTGTGCTAGGGAGATACATGCTCAAGTATTTAGGGCTACAGGATGATGATCTCTACAACTAGCTCAAATGGTTCAGCAAATAGTTTTTAAAGGAGGGAAGACAGAGACAGAGACATATATACTAAAACGGAGATAGAGAGATAAAACAAATTTAGCAATATGTTAGCATCTTATATGGCAGGCTAGACATAACCCATAAAAACTAGTAACCATGGTTACTTGTAGGCTCTATTTCATATTAAGAGAGATCATAAAGGAGCTTATGGTTGAAAGGAAACTGACAAAAAAAGGAATATAATTCACTGGTGTTAGAGCATTTAGCCCTTTTTTTCTTTTTAACTTTTCCAATTCATTTCTATTCTGTAACAATTAAGAGTTGTTAGCTGGGAGGAAGAAGATTGAAAAAGAAACCCAAGGGAGAGGATGAATATGGTAAAAATTAGCAACAAAAATGTTCAGTTCTCCTCCACCCATTCTGAAAAAGAGTTGGGTCTCAAGGTTTTAAAAAATCTGCCTTGTTTCCTGTCTTGGCGAGAAACCCTGTGTGGGTTTAGACATTTCTAATAGCCAGAGAGAGAGCCCCTTTGCAAGATTTATACTGACCAAGGGAAGGCTGTGCACTTCATTTCATGCCCACCCCTGGTCAAGCCGAGAACAGGAGTATTCGCCTGAATAACCCTTCATGTAAGCACATGTGCATTCCTGACCTACAGCTTTCAGCAGCTGCCTCAAACTCAAAGTGCCTGAAACAGAATTCTCCTCACCAAACTTGATCCTTTGTCTGTATGACCTCTTTTCATAGACTATCCAGTGTCAAAACTGCAGCTTCATCTTTCATTTCGGTTCCCAATGGCCCATTCTTCACACCCTCTCTTTGTCCACAGCCTCAAGGCCATCTTGGCCACAAGGTCTCTCATATTCCAGGCAGAAATGACCTCTCTTTATTCTTCCTCAATATTTCTGTTTATGGCACTCACCTGGCACTTTTTAAATATCTTTGACATGCAGCTTTGATTCTGTACCCATAGTAAGCAAGTGCTCTGCTATGTTACCTCATTTTAAATCACCGAAATTCTGTGGAGTAATTTATATTATTTTAACCCATTTTACAGAAGAAATGGATACTCAGACAGATGAAATAACTTGTCCAAAGTCACCAAGATGTAAAGCCGATATTCAGACCCTGGTCTTAAGGTTCTACTCAAATGCCAAAGTGCTTTGTATTGGTATTACAGATTTAAACACGGTCTCCTTTCCTTAAATCCAGCATACTATCCTTGAAGGAAGGGATCCATTTTATCCAACTTTGTGCTCTCTCCAGAGCCTAGCATACTCATAATTCATGTTCACTGACTTAAATTTCAAGATTCAGCCCAGAGACCATTTGTCTTTCTGACTTCCAGCCCTCATCCCTACAGAACCAAACACTCAGTCTTCCTTGCCTTCTGCATGCTTCTACTGCAATATATTCAAGTCTTAACTGCAGGGTGCATGATTGCCACATGTACGCCTGGAACCCAGCAGGCACTTAATGAATGTTCACTGAATGAAATGTTTATGCATGAGACAGTTGGGTTTCTCAACAGGGCTGCTATGCCCTGCTAAAAAAATTTTTTTGACCTCATTTTTATCTTTACCATATACTGAGGAAAATTATTTTAGGAAACAGTGACCAAGAAGAAATGGAGAGAATTGGGAGAGTAGAGATCCTGGCTCTTTGGGTCATATACGCTTTACTTGCTATACTGGGAATACTATGTTCTACAGCTTCCGAATTTTAACATATATGTAACATTGTTCAAGACAAATTATGTCTAGAGCAGAGCCCAAGATTCCGCATTTCTAATAAGCTCCCAAAAGATGTCAAAGCTGCTGATCTATGGATCACACTTCTGAGTAGCAAAAAGTTCTAGACAGTTATAGTGAAATTATGCCCACTTAAAGAGATAACAGCATACAGACTAAAGTGACAAGACATAAATTCAGAGTGTTAATGCTAGTTATCCCTAGGTTTCTTCTTTCTATTTTCTGTAATTTCCAAGTATTCTATAATGACTCTTGCATTAGAAATAAATTTTTTAAGTGCTATAATACACGTACATAAAAATTATACATTTGGACATTTCACTCTGCACGGCTACATCTTTATTTAAGCAACAAATATACTTAAAAGAACTATACTTGGGAGATAACAGGTTGGTGAATTTAGCAATTCCCTACATACTAATTTTAACATGCAGATTAACATAAAATAGCAATTACACTTAATAAGCAGTCACTACCACAAGCATTCTTTTTCTTAGGTTCCTTTCCCTTAAAAGAAAAAGAAAGAATCCACTCATTTGGAATATAATAAAAGGCAAACCAAATAAAGGACAGAAGACAAAACAAGCAGGCACTAAACTGAACCTCTTCCAAGTGGGTTAACAGAACTGCATGAAAGGTGAAATAGGGGTAGAAAAACCCAGCAGAGGTGGGGTGGGCTGGGTTCCACAGACTAGATGGAATAAATTAAAGCAGCACTTACTGTGCACCTGCAGGTGAGGTGAGAAGTGATCCTCAAAAAGGCCCCAATTCCAAAGCATAACAAGGAGAGATCATTAGGAAAAGGCGATTGAGGGTACACATTTACAAGAAACCATTCTCCAAATATCCAACTCCCCTTCAATGGCGTTCCAAAGGACGCCAGGTTTATTCTGTAAGTTGTAGAAGCTATAGCCCTGGCAGGTGGCAATTCACACCCACTCCAATACCTACATAAATTCTAGACATTTGCCCAACCATGTATGTCTGTGACTCAGGGAGGGCCAAAAACAGAAAAGGAACCTACCACCCCATGGTGTAACCAGACATTCCTGGTTAAAGTTGAGACTAACCACACTCTGCATCCTCCTCTTTCCACCTCAACTCTTCCAATTTCCAGGTAAGAGTTTCCTACCACAGTCTTAGGGTATTCATACTACAATTTCGCCCAGAGTAGAGTCCTAACTGATTTTTGGCCTTAAAGAAACATTTTGAAACTCACTGTGAAATTACCCTTAAGGATTAGAATTTAGTGTCTGGAAGACTTATGTATACAGTGTAACTGAAAAATCACTTCTGTGTGTCTATACGGTACTATTAAGTACTATGGTTTAATATCTGTGAAGCTTAGACACATTGTGCATTTGGCTCAACTGGAAACAATGTGTCATTGTTTCTCTGTTGAATTCTATGAGGCTAGTGCCAGAATACTCAAGACAAGTAAGTGTATGATGAGCTATTTAAAAAGTGTGATTACTCGAGATTTCGAAACGCATCAAAGTCATCATCTTGATTGGGAGAAATCTAAATCTATTTGGACTTCCTTATATTTATTTTATTGAAATTCAGTATTGTTTTTATTTTGAATTATACTGATAGGAGATAGGGGCAGGAGAGGGAGAAAGTACCATAATCTTCTCAGTGCTCTAAAGCCTAAAAGTCTTAACATCTTGGAATTTTAAATTTAAAGAAACTTAAGAGGCATGACAATAAAAAAAAAATGTAATATGTAGTCTTTTGCTTGGATTCTGGATTAAATGTTTTTTTGTTTTTGTTTTTGTTTTTTTTTTTTGCTTTTTCAAATGCTAAGGACTTGGGGGATAAATTTGGGGAATTTGACTAGGGGCTGTTATAAGTGATATTTGGGAATTACTGTTAATTTTGTTAGGTGTCATAATGGTCTTATATCTACTTAAGGCAGCTTCCTTATTTCTTGGAGATGCATGCTAAATATTTAGGGATAAAATTTCATGATAGCTATCATGTATTTTAGCAAAATATATGTAAATTTATACAGATGAAATAGGAAAGAATGTTAATAATAAAAATAAGAATGTTAATAAAATTAGATGACATTCTATGGGTATGCATTGCAGTGTTCTTTCTACTTTTATATATTTGAAAACTTTTACAATTACAAGTTTAAATTTGTATCAATAAAAAAAAATCTATGACCTTAAAGTTTATCTCCCTAGTCTTACTATCTTGCCAAAATTAGTCTATAGTCCATCTACAGTAGCTGATTTTCTTTCCTCCAGAAGACATTCTCTCACACCTCCCAATCTTTGTATCTTTGTGTATTACATTCTCTCAACCTGGTATTTTCTCTCGCTGGTCACTCTCTCTCTGGTGAGAGCTGACTTATTCTTTTAGGTCCATTTCAAATGTTGACTTTTCAAGGAGAACCTTCCTAACCCCTCCCCCCCCAACTTTATCCATCTCCCCTTTTCTGACTCTCCATGACACTTTGTACCTCTCATCACACTCGTCATATTCTATCTTACATGATAAAAACTGAAATTGACATTTACTGAGAGCTTCCCATATGCGAGGCCCTGGTCTATATATTCTCACATGCAGCCTTTCATTTACTCTTTATATTTCTACCCTGCTGAGGTAGAAAATGTTATTACCCACTTTTCACAGGTGAGGAAACAGGCTTTAAAAGGCTGAGTAACTTACCTAAGTCACAAGGTTAGTAAATGGCAGTTTCAGACTTCAGTCAAACAGAGCTCCATCTGCTCCCAAACTCTTAGGCACCAATGTGTATGTCATTTGCATCGTGGCCTGATCCTTCCCTACTACATATAACAACTTAAGGCAGGGAGAGCACCTTACTTATTTATTTCCTCAACCAATATTTGTTAAAAAGCCACTACTGTCAGCAAACAATAAAGTGATGAGTGAAAAAGGACAGTTTTTGACCCAGATAAAAAATAAGAAAATCTAAACAAATTATGGCCTTTAGTTAATAATAATGTATTGATATTGGTCCATTAATTATAACTCAATGTACCATATCAATGTAAGATGTTAATAAAAGGGGAAATGAAATGAGAGGGTATATGAGAACTCTGTACTACCTTCTCAATTCTTCTGCAAACTTAAAACTATTATATAAAAAAAAGTCTATTTTAAAAAAGAAAAAAAGAGAGTGACTGTGAGGCTTATTTTCCTGACTGGTTCATACACTACCTCTTATGCCATTTCCAAAGAAGAGTGATACAGTCATCTTTAGTACACGGTGTGGCACTGAAATGCATAGATGGGCCTATTTGGGGACTGAATTTGAACTGAGACCTCCAACTGAATGTGAATCATGTATTTTAAAACTTAATCTCATACATTTATATCCCTCCCCTTTATACAATGGTAACATGCTTCAAGCTTCAAGTTCCCCAGCTTAATTCACTACTATGTTTTAATAAGTATTTCCAGAAAGGAATTTACCACA